>CM026553.1:14653440-14815793 GCA_015143295.1 Tetracentron sinense
TGTATGATTTGAGTAAAACCCATCTAGAAAAGCATGTTGTAGGGTAAATCCATAATGAACACACCATGTTTGATGAAATGCCAAGGTGAACACAGTGAGCTGAAAATCTGGAAATGCATGCCTAATAAATTATGAATATTGCTAGGGACTATGATAGTGTGTTTCCTGTTTTCCCATAATGCTATGAATACTACATTACTCAATCTTTGATGCTATATGTGTTGTGAAATTACCCAAATGTCATCTTTAAATTTGAATGCAAGTATGTACACGGTTTCCACGAGCACGGCATGCATGGCATGATTTATCGAGGTTTTCAAGAACATGGTTAGAGGTGGGACATATCCTACGATATGTTTTACCTCGCTTTTCACAAGAAGACAAGAACCAACATTCCACGAGGGGTCTCCCCTCACTCACAAGTGCATATCATGAAGAAGGGTCTCCCTTCCCTCGCAAGTACATACATATCATAAGAAGGGTCTCCCTTCCCTCGCAAGTGCATTGCGTAAAGAAGGGTCTCCCTTCCCTCTCAAGGCATCTCACAAGGACACCTCACAAGGATATCTCACGAGTTACATGATCACAAGCAAGCACGCATGACATGCATGACATGACACGACATACAAGAATCAAGCAAGATAGACATGACAAGCTTTCAAGTACAAAAAGATATTTCAAGTCAAGTCAAGCACACGATGTTTCAAGAGGATTTATCGGTTTTCTACGAATTACAAGCATGATTATAAACTGCTTTACTTCCTTGTATGATGTGAATTGTTTCCGTTTGACATATATGAATTGCTCCTGATTATGTATTGCTATTTCTACGCTATAATTGTTGGTTAGTATTCAGTACCCGCTGAGTATTCCATGCTCAGCCGTACTTCTTTTGTCGGCAGGTTCTGAGGGAGCTGCTGCCCCATTTGATGTTTGTGCTCCTGGTCCATGGGTGGAAGAGGAGTACGCCGAGGAGCCTTTGGAGGAACCTCCCGTAGAGGGTTATCAGTAGGTGTTGATTAGATTCTGAGTGGATTAGCTGTGGGTGAGATGAGAGTTAGATTTATGTATTTTGGTGGGCATGTCTGCACTTTCTTTGGAGACTTTTTGTATAAACTTGGATTTGCGTATGTATATACATAGAGGTTTGGTAGTCTTCCGCTGTGCTATGTTAGAGTATGTTTCCGCTATTTATATCCTCTATTGTATATGCTCTGTGGGTTTTGCAGGTTAGTTGTCAAGCAAGTCATGATTAGTCGTCCAAAGTTCACTCTAACTCATAGGGTGGGTTTTGGGGCGCGACAGAAGTGGTATCAGAGCTTAGGCTTTAGGTCTCTAGGGTCACTTAGAATCTTATACCACGGCTTGACAAGAGCATATGTCAGGAAACAAGTTAGGAAAAAAAAGTAAGTCGGAAGAGAGTCTTGATCCAAGTGTAAGACTAAACTTTAGTCTTAGTCAAAATGGTTATTTCAACCAAGTACGAGCCTTAGGAACGCTAGAACACCAAAGTATAACATTATAAATACTTCGATGACTTAATGCGATGTATATTAGTATTATACAACTAATACAAATTGGATTATTGTGAAATGACATTGAAGTAAACTGTGGTTTCAAGTTAGACTCATGTGGTGTTATTATTCTCAGGACTTGAGTCATGAGACGGAACACACGGGGTCGTGGACCACATACCAGAGCTTCCTCTTCTTCACGGGATGAGGATGAGCAGCCGGACCTCTCTCGAGTCTTAGGCTCTATTGCTGAGACACTCGCCATACTGGCGGCTCGGCAGGCTATACCATCATCGGCGGCACCTACTCCACCGCCCGTAGCTCCAGTACATCGTACCGCGGGAGTTGAGGCATTCAGGAGATTGAGGCCTCCATCCTTCCATGGGAGTGTGGACCCTCTTACCGCGGAGGCATGGATCCTCCAGATGGAGAAGATCTTTACGGTCCTCTCACCTTCAGAGGAGGAGAGAGTAGCATGGGCAGCTTTCATGCTAGAAGGCGAAGCCCATCATTGGTGGTTGTCCGCACTGAGGACGAGAGATTTGACCATGCAGGGTCTACCTTGGACTTGGGAGGAGTTCAAGGATACTTTTTACAAAAAGTATTTTCCGATTGGAGCACGGGAAAAGAAAGAGAGAGAATTCATCAACCTTGAGCAAGGTTTGATGTCGGTGGCACAATACGAGGCCAAGTTCTCGGAGTTGTCGAGATTTGCGCCTCATATGGTTGCTACTGAGGCAATGAAGGCGAGGAGATTTGAGCAAGGGCTCAAGGATGTGATTATGGAGAAGGTGTCTGTTTTCAGGCATACTACCTACCCTGAGGTTGTAGACAAGGCCTTATTGGTCGAGGCCAATTCGGAGACAGTGTCCAAGAAGAGGGAGTTAGCGAGAGGCCAAGCTAGTAGTTCAGCACCTCCAGAGAGGCGGACTCGTTATCAGTATGCGTGGCCAGCACCATCGATGAGGCCTTATTATGCTCCTCCAGCTCCACGGTAGTATGTGCCTCAGGCACCGAGACCTCAGGCTCTTCCAGCCCCACGGCCTGTTGCACCTCAGACGATGAGGTATGCTCCGCTTCCAGCCCCTCCGACTTATACACACGAGGTCTGCACTTCATGCGGCAAAAGGCATCCGGCAGGAGATTGTCGAAGAGCATCTGGTGGATGTTATCATTGCGGTCGCCAGGGCCACATGATCAGGGATTGCCCCAGTCGGCATTTATCAGGCCAGTCTCAGGGGATTAGTCCACCAGCACGCCCAGCAGGATCATATCAGGCGTCATCTCAGACTACCCGGTCTACACCACAGTCTCGCCAGGCGAACCAGGGGCGAGTTTTTGCCTTGACAGAGGGTGATGCACTTGCATCTGACGATGTGGTGCAAGGTACGCGTTTGGAGTTATTTTCCTTATTCGTGATGGTTATGTTATGTTTTATCCCATGTGTACGTACTTGGTATGCTATATATGTATATACCTATGTGTATACACTGTTGATGCTTGAATTGACGTAACTAGCAAAAAATTTCAGGAGCCCTACTAGTCAATGAGTGTTTGGCTCGAGTGTTGATTGATACCGGGTCTACTCATTCATTTGTCTCGCCGAGTTTTTCAGAAGGCTTTTCTGTAGAGCCAAGTCAGCTAGAACTGGAGTTAGCCATTTCGACTCCTCTCGGCAAAACAGTATTGGCAGATAAAGTGTATAGAAATAGTGCGGTCCAAGTTGGATGCCACGAATTGGCGGTTGACCTCATCGTCCTTGGATTCCAAGACTTTGATGTTATATTGGGAATGGATTGGTTAGCAGCACATCATGGGCATGTAGCTTGCTTTGAGAAAATGGTACTCTTCAAGCCGGTCGAAGGAAAACCATTTCACTTTCGAGGGTTGAGAAGTAGAGACATTGCCCGCTTTGCGGCGTTGAGCTTAGCTAACCCTGAAGCAAGGGACTCATCGACTATTCCGGTTGTGAGTGAATTCCTGGATGTATTTCCAGAAGAGTTGCCAGGATTGCCTCCAGATAGGGAGATTGAGTTTATGATCGAGCTTGCACCAGGCACAGCTCCTGTTTTCAGAGCTCCATATAGGATGGCCCCTATTGAACTCAAGGAGTTGAAGACTCAGTTGGAAGAATTGCAAGGCCTTGGCTTCATTCGACCAAGTGTCTCACCGTGGGGTGCCCCGGTGTTGTTTGTTAAGAAGAAAGATGGCTCGATGCGGATGTGTGTCGATTACCGACAATTGAACAAAGTCACCATAAAGAATAGGTATCCCTTGCCTAGGATTGATGACTTGTTCGATCAGTTGAAGGGAGCGAGATTTTTCTCGAAGATAGATCTTCGATCTGGTTATCACCAGTTGAAGATTAAGGCGGAAGATGTTCCCAAAACTGCTTTCAGGACTCGATATGGGCACTACGAGTTCTTGGTAATGCCTTTTGGACTCACGAACGCGCCGGCAGCCTTTATGGATTTGATGAACCGGGTGTTCCGGCCACACCTTGATAGGTGCGTGATTGTATTTGTGGATGACATCTTGGTCTATTCCCAGACACGGGAAGATCACACACGCGACCTATGCCTTGCCTTGGAAATGCTAAGAGAGCACAAGCTATACGCCAAACTTAGCAAGTGTGAGTTTTGGTTAGAAGAGGTGGCATTCCTAGGCCACGTTGTTTCTGCAGAAGGTATATCGGTAGATCCAAAGAAGATCGAAGCAGTTATGAGTTGGGCGAGGCCCAAGAGTGTTACCGAGATACGCAGCTTTCTTGGATTGGCAGGCTACTATAGGAGATTCGTAGAGGGTTTCTCTAGCCTTGCAGCACCACTCACTTACCTGACAAGGAAGAGCGCCAAGTTTGTATGGAGTGATAAGTGCGAGATCAGTTTCTTGGAACTGAAGAAGAGGCTTACTACAGCCCCTGTCCTTACTGTGCCATCTGGACCTTATGGGTATGAGGTGTATAGTGATGCCTCACACGTTGGACTTGGGTGTGTACTCATGCAGCATAAGAAAGTCATTGCCTATGCATCAAGGCAATTAAAGGAGCATGAGAAGAATTATCCCACGCACGACTTGGAGCTTGCGGCGGTCGTGTTTGCACTTAAGATTTGGCGTCATTACCTTTATGGGGTGGAGTTCTATGTGTTCACTGATCACAAGAGTCTCAAGTATCTCTTTTCCCAAAAGGAGCTGAATCTAAGGCAACGGCGTTGGATGGAATTTTTGAAAGACTATGATTGTACCATTCAATACCACCCGGGTAAAGCAATGTAGTGGCAGATGCTTTGAGTAGAAGACCTCAAGGGTTGTTAGCACATATGTTGGTTCAAGAATGGAAGCTACTAGAAGATTTGGCAAATCTGGACATCAGTGTGAATGACTCTGTCCGTGGTCCTACCTTGGCAAATGTTACGGTTCGGCCGTACATTATAGATTTGATCCAAGAATATCAAGCCATGGATGCTGAATTGTTGGCTTATCGGGACAAGGAAGTTGCTAAGGGTAGTGAGGACTTCTCTCTCACTAGTCGGGGTGCTATCACCTTCAAGGGAAGACTGTGCGTCCCAGCCAATGCAGATCTTCGAAGAGAAATTTTGGATGAAGCACACCGTTCGAAATACACAGTGCACCCAGGGGGTACAAAGATGTACCGGAACCTCAAGAGTCACTTTTGGTGGCGGAATATGAAGAGGGAGGTTGCGGAATATGTGGCACGGTGCTTAGTGTGCCAACAGGTGAAAGCAGAACACATGCGACCCGCCGGTCTATTGCATTCCCTTCCTATTCCCGAGTGGAAATGGGAGAACATATCCATGGATTTCATAGTTGGCTTGCCAAAGACGGCAAGGGGCTCAGATGCGATATGGGTAGTAGTGGATCGTTTGACAAAGTCCGCTCATTTCTTACCCTACCGTACTACCTTCAACTCTAGTCAGTTGGCTGCACTATACATCAAGGAAGTAGTTAGACTACATGGGGTGCCAGTCAGTATTGTGTCAGATCGGGATCCAAGATTCACGTCAAGATTTTGGAAAAGTTTCCAAGAGGCTATGGGTTCCCAACTTGATTTCAGCACCGCCTTTCATCCACAAACGGATGGACAAACCGAGAGAGTGAACCAAGTCATTGAAGACATGCTTCGAGCTTGTATGTTAGATTTCAGAGGCAGTTGGGAAGAGCACTTGCCTTTGGTTGAATTCGCTTATAATAACAGCTATCAGGCAAGTATTCAAATGGCACCATTTGAGGCCTTGTATGGGCGAAGTTGTAGGTCTCCTCTCTATTGGGATGAGGTAGGAGAAAGGAAAGTGCTTGGTCCGGAGTTGATTGAGCAAACTGCAAACACAGTTAAGATCATCCGGGATCGATTGAAAGCCGCTCAAGATCGCCAGAAAAGTTATGCGGACACACGCCGTAGGGACTTGGAATTTCAAGTAGGGGATCAAGTTTTTGTGAAAGTATCGCCTAGCAAAGGGATCATGAGATTTGGGAAGCGAGGCAAGCTCAGTCCTCGGTATGTTGGGCCTTTTGAGATTATCACGCGGGTTGGTGAAGTTGCTTATCGAGTAGCTCTTCCACCTCACGTGGCTGCAGTTCATAACGTCTTCCATGTGTCCATGCTTCGAAAGTATCTTGCGGATCCTTCGCATGTCATAGACTTGGAACAGTTGGAGATTCGAGAGGACCTCACCTTGATTGAAAAGCCAGTCCTGATTTTAGATCGAAGGAATCAAGTGCTTCGCAACAAGACAATCCCTTTGGTTCTTGTGCAATGGCAACACCATGCTCGGGAAGAAGCTACATGGGAGCGTGAAGCCGAAGTCAAAGCAAAGTACTCAGAATTACTTGAATGAGTTTCTGTGTGAAGTCTGTATATGACATGTAATGTTCTTTTTGATTTGTAATGCAAGTAGTGTCTGAATTTTGAGGACGAAATTTTTGTAAGGGGGGGAGGATGTAGAGCCCCAGATTTTTTTCATGCTTAATGCATGACACTTTCGTTGTCATCTCGCCTTTTAAAGAGGTATAATTAATAAATAAGGAAGAAAAATAGAAATTTCGAAATGTCAGAAATGTTCCTTTTCGAAGTACGAGCCCAACGCAAGTTGAATCGTCAAAATCGGACGAACGAGTCAAAAGATATGGCTAAAATAGTCTGAACCTGTAGGCAAAACGTAGCTCGGAAGGCACTAAGGACGTAACTCAGTTAGGCGCTAAGGACGTAGCGCGGAAGGCACTAAGGTCGTGCTCTGACATCGTACTCTGATATCGTAGCACAGACAACGTACTCTGATAACGTATACGTTGTGCATCCGTTGTACAGCTCACAACGGGTACGTTGTACAGCTCACAACGGGTACGATGTACAGCACAACGAGTTGGCACTATTCATAGTACAACGAGTTGGCACTATTCACAGCACAACGAGTGGCACTATTCATAGTACAACGAGTTGGCACTATTCACAGCACAACGAGTTGGTACTATTCACAGCACAACGAGTTGGCACTATTCATAGTACAACGAGTTGGCACTATTCATAGCACAACGAGTTGGCACTATTCACAGCACAACGAGTTGGCACTATTCACAGCACAACGAGTTGGCACTATTCATAGTACAACGAGTTGGCACTATTCACAGTACAACGAGTTGGCACTATTCACAGCACAACGAGTTGGCACTATTCACAGCACAACGAGTTGGCACTATTCACAGCACTATTCACAGAAATCCCAATAAGGGTATTTCGGTCTTTTGGTCAGTTCACTCTTCCCTTAAGAGTTTAATCTGAGCCTTTAGGGCATCATTCGACACTTAGAGAGTTTGAGAGAATAGAAGAAAGAGGAGAAGGCGATTCCAACCTAGGGTTTCCATTTGGGAGAGAAATCAAAGGGTTTGAAACCCTAGATCAACCTCCAGCCCGTTTTTCTTCAAGATCAAGGCACAAACTCGTGAGGAGCATCTCCTCAAACTAGGGCAGCAGCTACACAGTCGTTTTGGAAAGGGGTTTCTTCCTCATTTCTTCAAGGTCGGTGCTTCTTACTACCCTCCTAGTTATAGTTCCTCTTTCCCCTTCTTTTCTTTTCATTTTCTTTCATTTACACATGTGCTATGAGATGGATAAATGGTGAATGGTGAATGGTGAATGGTGAATGGTGAATGGAGATGGAATGGGCGATTGGATGCCAATGGTTGTGTGTGATGAACAAATGGGGAAGGGCATTGTTCCAATAATGAATGTACATGTATGATTTGAGTAAAACCCATCTAGAAAAGCATGTTGTAGGGTAAATCCATAATGAACACACCATGTTTGATGAAATGCCAAGGTGAACACAGTGAGCTGAAAATCTGGAAATGCATGCCTAATAAATTATGAATATTGCTAGGGACTATGATAGTGTGTTTCCTGTTTTCCCATAATGCTATGAATACTACATTACTCAATCTTTGATGCTATATGTGTTGTGAAATTACCCAAATGTCATCTTTAAATTTGAATGCAAGTATGTACACGGTTTCCACGAGCACGGCATGCATGGCATGATTTATCGAGGTTTTCAAGAACATGGTTAGAGGTGGGACATATCCTACGATATGTTTTACCTCGCTTTTCACAAGAAGACAAGAACCAACATTCCACGAGGGGTCTCCCCTCACTCACAAGTGCATATCATGAAGAAGGGTCTCCCTTCCCTCGCAAGTACATACATATCATAAAGAAGGGTCTCCCTTCCCTCGCAAGTGCATTGCGTAAAGAAGGGTCTCCCTTCCCTCTCAAGGCATCTCACAAGGACACCTCACAAGGATATCTCACGAGTTACATGATCACAAGCAAGCACGCATGACATGCATGACATGACACGACATACAAGAATCAAGCAAGATAGACATGACAAGCTTTCAAGTACAAAAAGATATTTCAAGTCAAGTCAAGCACACGATGTTTCAAGAGGATTTATCGGTTTTCTACGAATTACAAGCATGATTATAAACTGCTTTACTTCCTTGTATGATGTGAATTGTTTCCGTTTGACATATATGAATTGCTCCTGATTATGTATTGCTATTTCTACGCTATAATTGTTGGTTAGTATTCAGTACCCGCTGAGTATTCCATGCTCAGCCGTACTTCTTTTGTCGGCAGGTTCTGAGGGAGCTGCTGCCCCATTTGATGTTTGTGCTCCTGGTCCATGGGTGGAAGAGGAGTACGCCGAGGAGCCTTTGGAGGAACCTCCCGTAGAGGGTTATCAGTAGGTGTTGATTAGATTCTGAGTGGATTAGCTGTGGGTGAGATGAGAGTTAGATTTATGTATTTTGGTGGGCATGTCTGCACTTTCTTTGGAGACTTTTTGTATAAACTTGGATTTGCGTATGTATATACATAGAGGTTTGGTAGTCTTCCGCTGTGCTATGTTAGAGTATGTTTCCGCTATTTATATCCTCTATTGTATATGCTCTGTGGGTTTTGCAGGTTAGTTGTCAAGCAAGTCATGATTAGTCGTCCAAAGTTCACTCTAACTCATAGGGTGGGTTTTGGGGCGCGACATTTACGAATTTGCCTGGTTTGGTCTTTTTAAGCAGATCATTAAGGGTATGATGGTCTTTGACCATCCCCTTTTCTATATAAACCCAAGTTCGTGGGTTGAGGGTTTCATAAACCCTCAAGCGTGCATTTTGGAAGGATTGAGAAAGAAGAGAATGGAAAGTTAGGGCTTTGCTCAAGGGAGTTTGAGATTGAAGGGTGAAGCTCAACTAAAGCTTGGATTTGCACTTCAAGCAAGGATCTTCCCTATTTCAAGCTTGGAATCTTTTCTTCAAGAGAGATCACCTCTATTGATTTGGGGAGTTTCAATCAAGGGTTTCCTCTCTTTTCAAGGTCGGTACCATATGTTATCCTCCTAGTTCATATTCTTCATTTTCTTCCCTTCTTTATTGTTTTCCCTAAAAGTATGAACATAATGGAAATGGATGTGGGGCGATGGATGCCGTGTGGATGTGTTATGATGAATGAAATGGGAAGGGCATTGTATTAATAATGAACACACAAACATGTTGTGAAGATAAACCCATCTCGATGAGCATGATATAGTCTTTAACCAATAATGTACACACTACATGTTTGATGAAATGTCAAGGTGAAGAAAATGAATTATAAACCAAGAAAGTTATGATTTAAAGTGTATGATATTGCTAGGGTTTAGGATAGTGTGTTTAATTGTCTTCTTCTAACGACATGAATAATTACTTGTTGAAATAAATGTTAAGCTATACTTTGTTGAATCCCAAATGTCATATTTAATTCCAAGTTAAAGAATGTACACGATTTCATGAGCACGGCATGCATGACATGGTTTACCGATGTTTTCAAGAATAAGGTTTTAGAGGTAGGACATATCTTACGATATGTTTTACCTCGCTTTTGATAAGAACAAGAACAAGCATTGCGCACGAGGGAGTTTACACTTCCCTCCCTTCAAGATTGAAAGAGGGGTCTCCCCTCACTCACAAGTATATATCATTGAAAGAAGGGTCTCCCTTCCCTCTCAAGTGCATTTCATTGAAAGAGGGGTCTCCCCTCCCTCCCAAGAGCATCTCACAAGTGCATCTCACAAGCATATCTCACAAGTTACATGAGTATGTTTAAATTCCAAGCAAGCACACATGACAGACAAGCAAGACAAACATGACAAGTTTTTCAAGCACGAAAAGAGTATTTAAGTCAAGTCAAGTGCACGATGATTTCAAGAGTTTTATCGCCTTTTATGTGATGCAAGCATGAATATAAACTATTTTATTTTTTGTTATTATATGAATTGCTTCTTGCTTTATATATCGTTATTGTTATGTTGTGACTATTGGTTAGCATTTGGTACACGCTAAGTATTCCACGCTCAACCGTACGTTTATGTCGGCAGGTATTGAGGGAGCTGCCGCTCCTTTCGACATCTGTGCTCCTGGTCCATGGTTGGAAGATGAGTACTTTGAGGAACCTACAGAGGAGCCTCATTTAGACGAGTACTATTAGGTGGTAGATTCTGAGTGATTGTGGGTGAGTGTGAGAGATTGTACTCATGTATTTTTGGCGGGCATGTCCACACTTTCTTTTGTTTCATTTTGTACAACTTGGATCATGTATATATACTTAGAGGTTTGGTTAGTCTTCTGCTGTGCTATGTTAGTTATGCTTCCGCTATTATGTCCTTTTTTGTATATGCTCAGTGTATTTTGTAGGATGGTTTGTCAAGCAAGTCATGTAAGTTATGATAAGTCGTCCAAGATTCACTCTAACTCCTAGGGTGGGTTTTGGGTCGCGACATTTGAAGTTCTATCATTTTTGTGCTTCACCGGTGAACATCATTCATCGAGGTATTCTTCTTCTATCATGTAGTTAATATTACATGTTTTCTATGGTGTAAAGATCTTCAGGATCCAGTATTTCACATATTTTTTTATCTGGATTCCCTTAATAAAATCCCAAAATCCAATGAATATATGTGTCAATAATAATAATGTAATTTTTTATGCTTTATTTTTGTAGATAACCATGAATCTCCTTTCCAAGATTCTAGATGAGAATCGACTAACTGTTCCTCATTATGTGGATTGGAAGAGAAACCTTGACATTGTGCTTACCTCTCAAAAAATTGCTTATGTTCTTACTTTTGATTACCCAAAATTTACTAAGGCAACTCAGACCCCAGAGAATGTTGAGAAAGCTTCTAAATGGCATGAGTCAAATAGTTTGGCCAAATGTTATATTCTTACATCTATGTCTAATGTCCTACAGTAGCAGCATGAGGGTTTTGGTACTGCTAAGGATATTATGACAAATCTCAATGAGATGTTTGGGGAACAAAATAGGACTGCTAGGTAGTTGGCTATGAAAGGACTTCTAGGAGCCAAAATTTCTGATGGAAGCCCAATCTGGGAGCATGTCATCAAGATGATGGGGTTCATCAATGAACTCTTGACTCTTGGTGCATATCTTGATCATCAGAGTCAAATGGATGTGATCCTTAAGTCTCTCCCGGAATCATTTTCTGCGTTTGTGTTGAATTACAACATGAACAAGTTAGAGACTACTCTGCTAGAGCTCCTAAACATGTTACAGATAGCTAAAGACCTTATGAAGTGTAATAAGTTGTTTGCATATGTGGTAGAGGGAGTTGGACTTTCAAAGCATAAGCCCAAAGGCAAAAGCAAGAAGAAGAAAAAGTCCAATTTCTCCAAGTTCCTCAAAGGCAAGAAAGGAAAGAACAAGAAAGCATCTTCTGAGAAGAAGGACAAGGAAAGGAATCATCTACTTCTATTGCAAGAAATCAGGTCACTAGAAGAGGAATTGCCGAATTTATTTAGCATCCCTCAAGGACAAAACTTTGGAAGGTATGTTCGATGCATTTATCATTGAGTCCAACTTAATTGTTGGTTCCTCTAACCCTTGGTGTGTAGATATTGGATCTACCTCACACATTTGCAATATGTTGCAGGGGTTTCAGGAGAGTAGAAAGCTCAGTGATGGGAAAATAAATATAAGGATGGGAACAGAAGCAAGTGTTGTTGCGATAACCATTAGGACTTATATTTTAGAATTTGCTTTAGATAGGATCTTAATTTTGAAAGACTGCTTAGATGTGCTAGACATGCACATAAATTTAATTTCTGTTTCTAGTTTAATCTCCTATGGTTATTCAATTTATTTTGATACTAATGTAGTTATCAAGCACAATAATAAATTTAATCTTTCTGGCACATTGTCTAATGGTCTCTTTTGTATTGATCATATAAGCAATTCTGTTAATAACATTGAGGATAATAAGTCTACAAGTGTGAAGCCTCATAAAAGAGGTAGAGATTCTATGAGTCCAACATACTTATGGCACCTTTGGTTAAGCCATATTGATTTGGATAGGATCAACAGATTGGTAAAGGATGGTCCTTTAAACTATTTACATGTTGAACCTTATCAAACTTGTGAACCTTGTTTGAAAGGTAAAATGACCAAAAGGTCATTTTCAGGTAAAGCGAAGAGAGCCACTAGTATATTGGAATTAATTCACACTGATGTATGTGGACCCATGAATCATTCAATAAGAGGTAGCTTTATCTACTTCATAACATTCACAGATGATTATTCTAGATATGGTTATATATATATATATATATATATATCTAATGAAACATAAATCGGAATTGTTTGAAAAGTTTAAAGAATTTTGGAATGAAGTAGAAAAGCAATCAGGTAAAAGTATTAAAACTCTCAGATCTGACTGAGGAGGAGAGTACCTCTCGAATGAGTTCATGGGTTATCTTAGAGATAATGAAATTTTATCCCAATGCACTCCCCCAGAACACCTCAGCTTAATGGTGTTTAAGAAAGAAGAAATCGAACCTGATTGGATATGCTTCGCGTTATGATAAATGAAACTGATTTGCCCATTTCTTTTTGGGGATATGCATTACAGATTGTTATTTATCTATTAAATAGGGTACCTTCTAAGTCTGTTTCCAAGACTCCTATTGAACTATGGATGGGGCGAAAGCCCAGTCTAAAGCATGTCAGGATAAGCGAAAGCAGAACTTTGACAATTTAGAAAGTAGAATTGAAAAGTGCCTATTTATAGGATACACAAAAGAAACTCGTGGATACTATTTCTATAATCCTAGCGAACAAAAGGTGTTTGTAAGCAGGAATGTCATTTTTCTAGAAGATGATTTTATCCTCAATAGAGAAAGAGGATTTAAAATAGATCTTGAAGAGCAAGATTAGAATAAAATGACCATGGTTAAACCTGTCTTCACTGAACCTTTGAAAACATAATAGCCTAGGAGAAGTACAAGGATTAGTCGACCTCCAGATATATTGTCTGATCAGCATGAGGTATATACTATGGAATCAGATTCCTTGGAAGATGATCCTTATACTTATCAAGAGGCAATATGTGATATTGATGCTGAGAATTGGCATAAGGCTATGCAATCTCAGATGAATTCCATGTACTCGAATGGTGTTTGGACCTTGGTTGAAAAACCTGAGGTATAAGACCCATTGGGTGCAAATGGATCTATAAGAGAAAACGTGGATCCGATGGAAAGGTACCTTTAAAGCAGGACTAGTGGCGAAAGGTTATAGTCAAAGAGCTGGTATCGACCATGAGGAAACCTTCTCACCAGTAGCAATGCTTAAATCCATCAGAATTCTGTTATCAATTGCTGCTTACTATGATTAAGAGATTTGGCAGATGGATGTAAAAATTTCTTTTCTGAATGGAAACATTCAAGAGTGAAAAATCCAGTGAACCTCAAATCTAATGTTTGAGTTGAGAACTCACAAATTCAAGGGGGGGGGGGGGGGGGGGGGGGGGGCTAGGTCTCCCAACAAATTCTATCTACTTTTTTTAAGTTTTAAAAATTAAAATATTCACTAAGGGAGGATGAATAATAAAGTATGGAAATAGGGAAGACAAGAAAACCACAACACAAGAATTTTTACTTGGAAACCCTTCTGGGAAAAACCACGGGCCTAGTCCAGCAACTAGAATCCACTAAGACAAAGTATCAGATACTTACAAACTTGAACCTCACCCAAACAGGACTCGACTTCCTCGATGCACAACTAGTCCTCCATGCCTCAATAAGTAATCACGATCTCGCAAGACTCACAATCTACCGTAATAGCCAGTTCTTCTCTTGTGTCATGATAACTATGATCTCCACGATTGATCTTCGTCAATGACGGCTTCAGATTCCACCGACCAAATCACACAACCACGATCCTCCTCAGATCGATCTCCTTCGTAAAGGCTCCGGAATACTCCGGCCAATTTTTTCTTTCCAGAACGGGTTGATGGTTTTAGGGTTTAGGAAAACTCTAGAGTGATCTCATCAAAGGCTTGAGAACTAACCAATGCAAGTTTTTAGAGATTAGAATGATAAAACTTACATCTCTAGAGCAACTAACAAAGGAGAAGGAGAGAAAATAATCCCAGAGTTTATGAGAACTCTAAAGGTAGCCCAATGCACTCTCAACACTCTCCACAAGTCCACATTCACGGACTACAGGGGTTCCATTAAATAGAGAAGTCAAACCAAGGTTTTAGAAAGTGAAAAATTGGATTTAGAAGCTTCTATAAGCATTGGGTGGACCCAACTGGGATTGGGTCGATCCAAAAGGCAGTTCGGTTGACCCAACTGTCCCTTTGGGTCGACCCATTTAGTGGTTGCTCTCTGGTCGTTTTTGCCATTGAAAATTTTTTAGGACTAGGTCAACCCAATATAGATTTGGTCGAAAGACTTCAAAAAACTTATTTTTTGCTCTCACTTTCTTCATGAAAATTGTAGATCTTTTTGATATGGTCGATTGGATATATTATAAAGCAAAATCAGAGCTACGGTTTGAGAGATATGCCTCTTACAAGGAACCTTGGTTTTTAAAATCCTCTAACACTCTTAAGGCTACATATCTAGTCACCTATGGTTCATATGATTATTCTAAGTCAATTTACACCTAAGGTAACATGGTATCTAGATCACTTACCATCTTATGAGTGAAATGAAGGCTATGATCGGAATGTCTTCAACTTATCTTTTTCAGTCTTCATCTTCACTTGTCTTGGATGCTTGTAGGCAATGACACAAGATACACTAGACGTACTGTTTTGACACCAGAATATGCCAACACTAAAACATGGACTTTACAATCTCCCCCTTTAGCAACTCTGTGGCAAAACCAACCTGAAGTACATGACTTGACATAAGCTCCCCCAAAACACATCAAACAGAGAGTTAGGTCATTACATGTCTCCAACACAATTACATGACACCAATTGACAAATATTCTTAAAGTGAAGACACTAAAGCTCTTATCAAGTAAGATCTGTCTACTGCAACCCTGCACCTTCACATCCTCATAAATAAAACACCCAGTGAAGCATGTATGGAATATACAAATATATAAACATAGGTATTGCAAGGAATGTACTAAAATACTGAACTAGGGAATTAGTACCCAATATTCTCCCCCTTTTTGACACAATTGCCAAAGGTAGTCATGAAGCCAATATCACAACGGATATACCAATTTAACACTTGTTTAATATCAAGGCAATCATAATACAACCAAGTAAATGCAGACAATGTGAGGACTAAAGAGCAGGGGAACAAAATATACCAATACAAAGCAAAAACTCTCCCTTAACAACTTAACTTGATCTTCTCCCCCTAAGATCAAGGACAACACCAAAAGTAGGGCACCTATGCTAGAAAGGCTCATTTCAAAGAAAAAAAAACACATAATAATATTACAAAAAAAATATCATGTGCCACACAAACATGCATCAAAAACTTTCCAAGCAGTAGTAATTTAAAATTACAAATCCAATGAAGAACATGATTAGTTAGTCTGACTGAGGATACACATCTAACTAAATCTCACGAAATACTAAAGCATAGTCAATTCACTTAGTCGTATTTAGAGAACAGTTCAAAAGTGAAGTAATATGTGTGTAGTGGTGGTCTAACTAGATACTAAATCAAGGTTTCTTTTCCTTTCAAAGGATATGACATTAACCACTAAGAGGACTCCGGAGATACAAATCTTAGAAGTCAAACCTAGTTAGATCCAGATATGCTGATTTCTTACATTTTGGTGCTCCTTTATCCATTTTATTTGATTCAATATTTTTCTTTTACTTTTCGTCAAATACCTCCAAACTTTGTAATATTTCTTTTGATGTTCTTTATCTGAACATATCTTTTCATGCAACGATGGCTTTCACACTATCCAGGTAGGTAGTCCTGGCTATTGGTACCAGGGGCTTTCACTCTAGCAACCCAGATAGATAACTACTGTCCGCATAGGTAGCCATTACATACTGTTTGCATCCAATAGTGACTTTCACACTAGCCCAGTAGGTAGCCATTTTCATTGCAACAATTTTTGCTCATGGAGGATACAGAAAATGGGGATGACTAACAATATGGTCATTCTAGATTGGTCATCCAAGGTCACAGTTTTGGGATAAGTCAAACACCTATAGATTGGAAAATAGACCTCTCAACAGAATCAGTCAGAGTGCATGTGAAATTACAAAGCATACACACATGAATAAGTCTCTAACTGAGCAAGATAAACCAATCTAATTTTCAGTTTAACCAAGAGACTATGAAGATGATATATCCTCAATCAACAACAAATTCATGTTCAACCTTGGACAAGTATAGAAATAAATATCACACAAGGAATGCAAATCATGCAAGTCAAATAAGGGCAACATGACAAAAATATTTTTGGATTTTATAGTTTTTCAATGTTTTTGAATTTCTCAAAATAGATAAATAAAACAAAAAAAGAAACCAAAGCAAATAACAGCTAGTAAAGAGAAAAAAATACTAGTATACACAAATAACATAGCACTAGGACACGATATAACAAGAACAACATACCCTAGGCTATGACAGACATGGGCTAAGTGAAGCCCTTCAGGTCTTCCTTTCTCACCTAAACGGTTTTAGCAATTTGATT
This sequence comes from Tetracentron sinense, assembly GCA_015143295.1. Classification (NCBI taxonomy): domain Eukaryota; kingdom Viridiplantae; phylum Streptophyta; class Magnoliopsida; order Trochodendrales; family Trochodendraceae; genus Tetracentron; species Tetracentron sinense. The sequence goes on from CM026553.1 coordinate 14,670,484, forward strand.
GACCCTTTGATCTCTAACCATTTCAGTCGAGGTAGGTATGACCTTTTGCCTCTTCCTCCTATTCCTCCTTTTCCAGGATTGAGTCCTAGAATTATGGCGGGCATTATGGTTCTCCCCGTTACCTTCTTTATCTCTAGCATATGGAGTGTCATGACCATGCCACTGTCTAGAGTTATTATAGATATTCAATAGCCCAACATTAAGAGTACATAGTGGCTCATTGGGGTCAGTAAACGAGTTAGAGTAGAAACCGACCTCTGAACTATTGATTGGGGTAAGCACACTATCATCATTTAATTTCCTAGACATATCCACTAGGATATCAATTCTCCTTTAAATATTCTCATTAAAGTTATTTTGGTTCTTAAAACCATGATTGGGCATTCTTCAAAGTTTAGGACATCGAGGCCTAATATGACCCTTCACTCCACATTTATGACATTTAGGAATGAATTTCTGAGTAGAAGGGTCTTTCCCTTTAGCAGGAGGGTGCCTTTTATCAATAGGCTCAGTGTTCGAGGTAGATAGAGTTCCCTTCACATCTCCACAACTCTGATTTTGCTCAAGATCAGCTAACTTGATTTCAAGACTTGTCTTTTCATCAAGACAAACATACAAATCAGATTCAAATAGCTGAGCCTTGACAAGGAGGGAAGCCTTCTTTTCCTTAAGTTGTGACACAAGAGCTTTCAACCCTGAAGCCACTTGGTCTAAGACATCTCTTTCCATTTCAATAGATTTGACCTTTATGGTCATAAAAAACTAAACCTGTTTTGGCTTTAGGTATTCCGTAATAACTCATCATAGGTTGTCTCGAGGTCTCCCTCAGAATCCAAGTCATTCTAACTCTCATCATCCTCACCATCACTATGGTGTTGGTCACTCACAATATTTAAAGAAGATTCTTCAATCCCAGATAGAGATGCAGTGAAGGCAATATAGCCCCTAGTCTCCTCACAAGAAGAACTATCTGATTCCTCAGATTCAAATTCACTATCATCCCTTGCATTGCCTTTAAATCTTTTCTTATTAGAGCACTTAGCGGTAATATGGTCATAGCCTTGGCATTCATAGCATTGAACACCTTGGGATTTACTGTTTGGATTTTTAAGATGCTTATTATTTTCAAAGTGCTTGAATTTAGGCTTCTCAAAAGATTTTTATCCTTTCGGATTAAATCTCTTATTAAACTTCAGATATCTTCTGAATTTCTTTGCAAATAAAGCCAACTCTTCTTCATCATCCTCAGAGTCATTATTTGAACCATCAATGGATTCCTTGATCGATTTCAAGGCAATAGATTTTTGTTTCTTATATGGTTTCAGATTTAACTCATAGGTTTAGAGAGAACCAACCAACTCTTCGATTTTGAGAGCATTAATATTTTTGCTCTCTTCGATGGTGGTAACTGTTGCCCAGTTAATGGACCCTACAGGGGGTGATTAGGGTAAATTACAATTAAAAATTAGAACTAAGTGATTATTGAGGAATTAAAAAGTTAATCACAAAAGCTATAAACAATAACCAGAATAAATATAGAGAAGGAGAGAGAATGATACCACACACAAGATATGTTATCAGGGTTCGACAACTTGCCTACGTCTCCGCCTTTAAGCTTTCCGCCTTAAGGATTTTCCCACGATTCCACTAATCACACTCTTCTTTACTGGCAGAGAGTAAGTCTTTACAATTCTTTTCATACTCGTAGGATCCAACCTCTTTAAGAGAGAACTCTCTCTTGGATACAAGAAGACCTTCTTCTCAAATGGTGCAAGAATCTTCAATTCTCTAAGCTTTTACATAATTTGTTGGATATAAAATCCGAATTTGAAAGCTCCTAACTAAGCTAGATTTAAATGAAATACAATACTAATAATCACTCAAGATTGATTGGAATTGAAAGCTCAATGAATGAGGGATTGAGATTCTAGGTATTCAATGTAAAAAACAGAGTATTGATTGCTGGAAGATTGTAAGTAATGTATGAATGATTGAACAATGTTAGAATCTTGTATTTAGTTAATAAATAAGCTCTATTTATAGTTGAGCAATCAATATGGTCGTTGGGAGCACATTTAATGTGAACTAGCCATTGAAAACTAGCCGTTATACACTTTTCCCGCATGCACTCGTCGACGAGTGAGTGTAAAAAACTTGGGGTTGTTGACGAGTGGGGTGACAGTACTCAAAATGAGCTTACTGTTTTCCCACTCGTCGACGAGTCTCTTCCACTCATCGATGAGTCCACTGAATTTTTCTATGAACTCATCTGTAATGAGACCAAATGGATGCGTATTGTTCTTAGACCCCTAGGCCATCATACCAACATTATTTTAATCATTTTTAGGCCCTTAGAATGATGTCCAAATTATACTAAGTCTCCTAGGGTCTATCTAGGTAAACTTTGAGCAAACATTTCCAAAATTCTTGAGAACTTTACAAGGTCCTAGACATTTACACTAGACTTCATATGGAGATAATCTTAACATAGAACTTGTGGAGCTTCAGATGTGACTTGACTTTTTCATGCCCCAAAATGCCCCTAGGAGTTAACGGATACTTTAGGTGTGACTATACTTAACTTGGCAAACCATCCTGAAATGAACAAGGCATAACATAGTATAGAAGAGACATGATATAGAGTGCGGAAGCTAAAACCATGCAAAAACATCAACCAACTTTTTATTTTATATACACTTAATCAGTACTCCAAGTTTTACACAAAACATAACAGTAAAGGTGAACATGCTCACCTACATGCGATCGATCGTAGATCCCACTGCGATCTATTGTACACGGGACTGACCTATCACACTTGGACCCAAACCTTTTTGTTCATTTTCTTCTGTATGCGATCGATCGCATATGACCTGTGATCAATCGTACTTCCCAGATTTTGGATTTTTTCTATCTACAGACCCCTTGGGGTGTTCCAACCTCATTTCCATCATCCTTAGGGTACTAAACCCCCTTAACGCTGCCCATGGGTCGGTAACATCCATTTTCTCATAAAATGCTAAATTCAATACATGAAAAGCCGTTTGGCCATAGAAACACTATTCATTAGCCATGAAAAGTTCCGGGGTTCTACAGACTTCATGAATTGGCTTGAGTCCTTAAAGCTTTTTCCCTTGAAGTGACTAGCACTTGGACTTTGACCTTAATGTCCTAGAGTGGTTTAGCTCTTCAATTCTTCATAACTTGAAAGATGATCTTGGTATCATTTTTCTTTGAATTTTCACATACTAAATGGAGATATTAGTATCATAAAGATCATTCCATTATTGTGTTATCATCGAAACTATTAAGTGTACTTAAAGTTGTAACCTTGATGCTAACAATCTCCCTCTTTTTGATGATGACATAATAATGTGAATGACTTGGGTTAAGCTCCCCCTCAATATATATATTCTATTAATATTTGAGGTTAGCTCCCCCTCAACATATGCATTATATAAAATGGTTCATAGCATAAAGAAGTTCAGAGCAATTTTTAAGATCATTCAAGAGTAGACAACAAGTTTAATAATTGAATTTTAAAGATGAACTGGTTTTTGTACTAGGGAACCAAGAGAAGTTCCAAAAATATGATTTTTTATTTAAGATTGTTAAACACAGAATTTTGGAAAATTTTGGAACCAAGAGAAGTTCCACAAATATGATTTTGCATTTTAACATTTATAAGCAAAAATTTCAAGGTATCATAGCATATCAAAATTCAAATATCATAGCATTTGGATTATCCATAGTTGCAACAATCAATCACACACCATATTTTTGTAACATTCACATTTTTCTCCCCCTTGGCAACATAAAAAAGAATAGATAATGGAAAAAAAAGTAAGCAACTCATCATTGGAATGAAAACAGGATGTGATATATATAAAAGGTTAAGTACAAGTATGAGTAGGCATTACATCCAAAAATAGAAAATTTAAAAGTAAAAAATAGTCAATAAAAAGAAGAAAAATAGAGAAAGTGTCTTCATCATAGCTTCTGCCTCTTGGTTGGCCCATCGAGCTTGGAAGTTGGGTTCTTTGGCTTGAAAGTCTTGGACAAGTCTTCAGAAGAATCAGAGGAGATCTCAGCTGGGTGCTCTTGAGGTGCCTTTCAGTCTTGGGTTGAGGCTACTCTTGAGGTTGCTATCTTTGAGGAGCTTGAGATGAAGATGGAAAATGTCCACATCATTTGGAATAGGTACCAGCTCAAGCTTCTTCTTGATAAGCAACATCTCAGAGGCAATTTGATCAACCCTGGCAGCCATCTCTCAAACTACTGGGGCCTGAGAGTTGAATAATTCTACCATCCGCTGAATATAAGTGGCTTGGATATTCACTGCCTTCCCCACACTGGTCAGGTCATCACTGTGCCTATCACTCACAACTGAAGCTTCTATAGGCTTCCTTTCAATCATAGAAATGATGGAGTCCACTCTGTTCTTAACAATTTGACTGGATATCTCAATTTCAGCTAGCCTAGTCTCGAGTGACTCATCTCTCTACCTCACTCAGTTTGAATCATCTCCATCCTAGACTCTAGAGAAGAAAGCATATCTCTAGTCTCAGACTGGAATAGCATTTGGCTCTGCCTCAACTCAATATGTAATTGCTCCATGCTCAAAGACATGGAAGTAATCTGGGCAGTTATCATACTCATCTGCTCATCTGAATGTACAGGCCTAGCAGGAGAAACATAGTGCTGTCCTGGGTCCTCAAAATGATCTAAATCCTGTCTCTATGAGGACTCTGGAATCTCAACATCAAACATCACATCTCCGCAAATAGTCTCAGTCTCAGCCTCTACTGTTGTCTAAACAGGTGTCTCTCGATCCTCTAGAGATAATGGTTCAGCTACTCTAGAAGATGGATGAAGGATAGGGGAATGGGTAGGAGAAAGAGAAGGAGAGTGAGCAGGAGATGAAATAGGATCATGGGAAGGAGGGAGTGGGATGGAGGAGTCAGAATGGTGGAAGGAGGTACTGAAGAAGTAGTGTGAGCAAGTGGAGGAGTGGGAGTAGGAATAAAAGTGGTAGTGGGATCAGGAATGACAGAAGGATCTAAAGCAGGGGTGGTTTGGGATTTAGGAACCCAAACATTACTAGCCTCTATCAATGTGTACCCCATACACATGATGGTTGCTTTGGAATACACATCAGAGTCAGTAATAGATCTCTTGTCATGATAGACTGACAAGGGGATTTTGAAATTATCGCGACCCAAAATACCCCCTAGGAGTTAGGGATACTTTGACTCGTGACCGCCGTATCATACCTCACATATGATACATAGGGCACGCATAGAAACCTGTCCGAGTACACAGACATATATAGCGGAAACGATTTAAAGGCATAGCAGAAGCAACATATAACTAACATAGCAAAAGCAAAAATATAACTGAACACTCCTATTACTTGGTCCAAGTGTGAACCAACAAAATATACACATGTATATGAATCCAAAAACGTGGAGTGGACAAGTCCCACTCTCACCTAACAAACATCATATCTTCTAACTAACAGAGTCAATAGAAGTCAAAGTCATGATGCCTATCTAATGAGCCATCATCCTGATAGTAGTCCATTGAAGGCTCTGGATCGTAATACTCCTCTTTTAGCCAAGGCTCCGTACTGCACAAATCGAAAGGAACCCGGGCACCTGCCAATGATAACAAATATCAGCTGAAGGTGGAATACTCAGCGTATACATACTACTAACAATAAAGCAATAATAGCATAGAGCATGCGAATAATGGAGAATGAAATCCTTAAACATATCAAAGCGTGGAAACCTTAAAATAACACATGTGATGAAATCTGAAACCAAAACCATGTGTGTCATGCGATAATCATAGCCGTGTGAGTTCTTGGAGTTTATAGAGTTCCTTAGAGTTAATTATGATCTGTAGAAACATAGAGCAATACCATAAAAGCAAAACCATAGAGCCAATACCATAGAGATCTTAAAGCAATTTCATTTATGATCCTTTTGAGCTTGTGAGACGATCCTAGACATCATCATGGAGTTCTTGTGAGTGTATCATGATCCTTTTGAGCTTGTGAACCGATCTTAGAGATATCACAGTTCATATAAGTCATTTATTCAAAACCCTTTTTCGTAACTTTGAGAAATCCATGGAAAAACCTCGATTCATGTGAGACATGCGAACATATGAGCACATGAGAATGATAACATGTTTAAACACCCAAAAACCCTTAGAGGCATTTACACAAACACATAGAGTGCATAATAGTGTTAGCTTACATCAAACTATAGAAATAACATCCCACACCATGACAAAGCAAGGCTTATAGTATAGAATGAGAAGAACAACATATGGTAACTAATAGTATCACTAGATTGGTAGTAAAGTGTATCTACCTTGATGAAATCGATGACTTTGATTCCTCAAGCTTGGAACACGTGAAAACCTCGAGTTCCTTGTTGACCAGTCGATAGATATCGAGTGATCGGTATAAGACCGGTCGATCAGTGGTTATCACCGAGCGATCAGTGATCCCCTGTTTTGCTGTAAAACCCTATTTTCACTACTTGGATCTTCTCCAATCCCATTTCCAACACATTTTATGCTTTAAACACACTCCTTAAGGACATATAGACCTATTAAATCATGCATGCCATAAATCCAAACATTTTCATTAGTATAAAACCCACAAGTGTACAAGACCACACTTGAACACTATTCACACACTATTCACTACTTAGTGAAACAAAGATTCGGGGTTCTACATCCCTCCCCCTTACAAGAATTTCGTCCTCGAAATTAGAATGACACCAAAAAGCACAACGAAAACAAAATACAGAAAATCCAACATAAAAACTATACAAACAAGTGAGGGTACTTTTCCTTCACTTCGGCTTCTCACTCTAATGTAAACTCTTCCTTGGAATGATGCTGCCATTTCACGAGGACTAACGGGATAGTCTTGGTGCGCAAGAGTTGATCTCGACGAGCCAAGATCTAAACTAGTTGCTCAACCAAAGTGAAATCCTCTCGAATCTCCATAGGATCAAGAGCAATGACGTGGGAAGGATCCGGAATGTATTTCCTAAGCATGGAAACGTGAAATACATTATGGATCGCTGCCATGTGAGGTGGTAGGGCTACCCTATAAGAAACCTCACCAACCCTAGTGATGATCTCAAATGGCCCCACGTACCTAGGGCTGAGCTTTCCTTTTTTCCTGAATCGCATGATTCCCCGACTCGGCGAAATCTTCACAAAGACTCGATCCCCAACTTGGGATTCCAAATCTCTACGGCAAGTGTCCGCATAGATCTTCTGCCTATCCTGAGCAGTTTTTAATCGCTCCCCAATGATTTTGACCCTTTCTATGGTCCGCTCAATCAATTCAGGACCCAGTACCTTCCTCTCACAAACTTCGTCCCAGTATAGAGGAGATCTACAACTGCGACCATATAGAGCTTCAAAAGGCACCATTTGGATGCTTGCCAGGTAACTGTTGTTGTAGGTAAACTCAACCAATGGCAATTCCTCCCAACTGTCCTAAAAGTCAAACATATAAGCTCAAAGCATATCCTCTACAACCTGGTTCACCCGTTCAGTCTGCCCAGCGGTTTGAGGATGAAAGGCGATGCTGAAATCTAAACGAAAACCCATAGTGTCGTGAAAAGTTTTCCAGAACCTGGAAGTAAACCTGGGGTCTTGATCAGACACAATGGAAACCAGCACACCATGCAGACGAACCACCTCTTTGACATACAAGGCTACTAACTGATTTGAACTTAAAGTAGTCCGATATAGAAGAAAGTGTGCAGACTATGTCAATCTGTCAACTATCACCCAAAAAGCATCGGAGCCCTTCACCGTCCGCGGAAAGCCCACTATGAAATCCATCGTGATATTCTCCCATTTCCATTCCGAAATAGGGAGGGACTGTAAAAGACCTGCCGGCCTCTGATGCTCTGCCTTCACCTGCTGGCACACCAAACACCTAGAAACATACTCGGTGACTTCCCTCTTCATGTTTCGCCACCAGTAGTGCCTCTTGAGATTTTGGTACATCTTGTTACCTCCCAGATGTACCGTGTACTTGGATCGGTGAGCCTCGTCCAAGATTTCACTCCTTAACGCTATGTCGGCGGGAACGCACAACCTGCCTTTGAATGTGATAGCACCATCACCATTCAAAGCAAACTCCTGACTGCCACTACTAATCGACTTGTCTCGGTAAGCAAGCAACTCAGCATCCAAGTTCTGCAACTCCTTGATCCGGTTCATATATGCGGCCTAACTGAGATGCTTGACATTACCAGCTCGTATGTAACTTGCCTCAGAGTAGTGTCTAGGTTACACATATCTTTCAATAACTTCTTTTCTTGTACTCTCAAGTGAGCCATAACCCCATAAGGTTTCCTGCTAAGAGCATTGGCTACTACGTTCGCCTTACCCGGATGATACTGAATGGAACAATCATAGTCCTTCATGAATTCCATCCATCGACGCTACCTCATATTCAGTTCTTTCTGCAAAAAGAGGTACTTCAAGCTCTTGTGATCTCTGAACACAACAAACTCTTCCCCATAGAGGTAGTGACGCCAAATTTTCAGCGCAAAGACGACTGCAAAAACTCTAGATCGTACGTGGGGTAGTTTTGCTCATGCTCTTTTAACTAACGAGAAGCATAGGCAACCACCTGCTTATGCTGCATAAGAACGCATCCAAGCCCACCAAGTGAAGCATCACTGTAGACTTCGAAGCCACCACTTCCAGATGGAACTGTGAGAACAGTGGCTGTGGTAAGCCTTTTCTTCAACTCCAAGAAACTTGCCTCGCACTTGTCACTCCAAGTGAACTTAGCGTTCTTTTGCGTGAGGTAAGTAAGCGGTCCCGCTAGGCTGGAAAATCCTTCCACAAACCTCCTATAGTATCCTGCCAGGCCGAGAAAACTACGAATCTCGGTAACACTTTTCGGTCTCTCCCAATTCATCACTGTCTCAATCTTTGCAGGATCGACTGAGATACCTTTGGCAGACACCACATGACCAAGAAAAGACACCTTGTCTAGCTAGAACTGGCACTTGCTCAACTTAGCATATAGGCTATGCTCTCGAAGAGTCTGCAATACAAGGCGGAGATCTCTCGTGTGATCATCTTGTGTCTGTTAATACACAAGGATATCATCTACAAATATGATCACACACTAATCGAGAGACGATCTGAACACCCGGTTCATCAAATCCATGAATGCAGCTGGCACGTTAATCAGACCAAAAGACATCACCACAAACTCGTAGTGACCGTATCGAGTTCTGAATGCCGTCTTCGGAATGTCTTTTTTCTTGATTTTCAACTGATGATAACCAGATCGAAGGTCAATCTTTGAGAAGAACTTCTCACCCTTCAACTTATCAAACAAGTTGTCTATCCGAGGCAATGGATAATGATTCTTGATAATGACCTTGTTTAGCTGCCTATAGTCAATGCACATCCGCATCGACCCATCTTTCTTATTCACGAAGAGCACCGGAACTGCCCAAGGTGAGACACTTGGCCAGATAAAGCCAAGGCCTTGTAATTCTGCCAACTGGTCCTTTAACTCCTTAAGTTTGATTGGGGCCATTCTATACAGAGCTCTCGAAATCGGTGCTGCGCCTAGAGCTAGCTCAATCACAAACTCGATTACCCGATCAGGAGGTAATCCCAGTAAGGTCTCCGAAAAAACATCCATATACTCATATACCACCGGAATAGATGTGGAGCCTCGTACTTCTACGTTCACGAGACTGAGAGCTGCAAAACGAGTAATGTCTCTCCTCTGAAGTCCCCTGAAATGAAATGGTTTCAACCCAGCGGATTTAAAGTTCACCACCTTCTCGAAACATGCCACGTGCCCATGGTGAGCTGAGAGCCAATCCATACCTAGGCTAACGTCAAAATCCCAATCTTGAAATCCCAGAATGATCAGGTCGACCGGCAAATCGTCCTGCATGACTTGAACAACACTGCCCAAATACACTTTATCTGCCTCAACAGACTTACCCAGTGGAGTCGAAATGGACAACTCCCGAGATAGCTTACTTGGCTCGGACATAAAGCCCTCGACAAAACTAGGTGAGACAAATGAATGAGTGGATCTGGTGTCGATCAACACCCTTGCTAAACACTCATTTACTAGCAACAATCCTATGAATTATCGCTACTCAGGTTATAATTTGCTGTATGCATAATACATATTGACACACGCATAACAACAAGCATAATGTCGCGACCCAAAACCCACCCTAGGAGTTAGAGTGAATCTTGGACGACTAATCATGACTTACACGACTTGCTTGACAAACCACTTGCAAGACACCCACAGAGAATATACAATAGAGGATAACAGCGGAAACATACTATAAGACATAGCGGAAGTCTAACAAACCTCTAAGTATATACACATGGTCCAAGTTTTAATACAAAGAAATCAAAACAAAGAAAGTGCGGACATGCCCGCCAAAATACATGGATATAATCACTCATGCTCACCCACAGCTAATCCACTCAGAATCTAACACCACCTACTGATAACCCTCTACAGGAGGTTCCTCAAAAGGCTCCTCGACGTACTCCTCCTCCAACCATGAACCAGAGCACAAACATCAAATGGAGCAGCAGCTCCCTCAGAACCTGCCGACATAAGAAGTACGGCTGAGCATGGAATACTCAGCGGGTACTAAATACTAACCAACAGTCATAGTATACAGATAACATACATAAAGTAGGAAACAAATTGCATATATAGAACAGGAACAATTTATATCATACAAGGAAGTAAAGCAATTTATATTCATGCTTGCATTCAGAAAAACTGATAAAACCCTTGAAGACATCGTGCACTTGACTTGACTTGAAATACCCTTTGAGTGATTGGGAACTTGTTAACCGTGTCATGCTAGTCATGCTTGCATCATGCGTGCCATGTCATGTCATGCGTGTCATGCGAGTATCATGCTTGCTTGTTCATAATTTTAACATGTTCACATGCCTAGTTGCCATTCATAGCCCATCGCAACTAGTACCCTGTACACTGAATGAGATGCCTAGTTGCCGTTCATAGTCTGTCACAACTAGTACCCTATATGCAGATGGGTATGCCTGGTTGCCGTTCATAGCCCGTTGCAACTAGCATCCATGCGGAATGTGAATGCCTAGTTGCCGTTCATAGCCCGTCGCAACTAGCATCCATGCGGAATGTGAATGCCTAGTTGCCGTTCATAGCCCGTCGCAACTAGCATCCATGCGTGTCATGCCATGCAGAGTTATGCGTGTCATGCGATGCTATGCTATGCGTGTCATGCGATGCTATGCGTGTCATGCGAGGGGATGGGAGACCTTTCCCTATGCAATGCATGATTGTCTTGCCCTTGTCAAAAGTGAAGTGAAACATATCTTAGGATATGCCCCACCTCTACATCCCATACTTAAAACATCGGTAAATCACGTCATTTCATGTGTGCTCGTGAGATCGTCTGCATACTTGCATTTGGAATTAAATATGGCAATTTGGGATAATTCACAAAGCATAGCATATAACAATTTAAGTGAGTAATAATCTACACATTTTAAGAAATGTAAGAAACACACTATCATGAACCCTAACAAATTTCAAGAGCAATTAAGCATGGGTTCCCTTAATTTATCATTTATTTTGTTCGCCTTGGCATTTCATCAAACATGGGGTGTGTTCGTTATTCACTTAAACCTAGATCATTCTTTTCTAGGTGGGTTATGCTCACATCACACTTGTATGTTCATTATTAGTACAATGCCCTTTCCCATTCGTTCATCACATCATCCACACGGCATCCACTCGTCAACATCCATCTTCATTCACCATTCATACCACCAATCTCATAACACATATATAAGTGAAGGAAAACAAGGAGAAACAAAGGAAAAAGGGAAGCTATAACTAGGAGGGTAGTAAGAAGTACCGACCTTGATCAAGTGAGGAAGAAATCCCCTTCCAAAAACAACCGTGAGTTGCTGCCCTAGCTTGAGGAGATGCTCCTCACGAGTTTGTGCCTTGATCTTGAAGAAAAATGGGCTTGAGTTGAGTGTGGGTTCACAAACCCCTTGATTTCTCTCCAAAATGGAAACCCTAGGTTTAGGAATCGCCCTCTCCTCTCTTCTTATCTCCCAATCTCTCTAAGTGTCGAAATGAAGCCCTAAAGGCTCGGGTTAAACTCTTAAGGTAAGAGTAAACCGACCAAAAGACCATAATACCCTTACTGAAATTTCTGCAAAAACGCGAGTACCGAGCGATCGGTGTTAATGACCGATCGATCGGTTGCCTACCGATCGATCGGTTTCATAACCGAGCGATCGGTTAAAATTTCACTCTCTGGAAAATTTCCCCATACAAAAATCTTGACTAGTCGATAGCCTCCGAGCGATCGGTTTTGGACCGATCGATCGCTCCATGTACCGAGCGATCGGTGGTCTGCAGGTCCAAACTGTTTTGGCCATAACTTTTGACTCGTTCGTCCGATTTTGACGATTCAACTTGCGTTGGGTTCGTACTTCGAAAATGAACATTTCTGACGTTTCGAAATTTCCAATTTCTTCCTTATTTATTAATTATACCTCCTTAAAGGAAAAATGGCAACGAAAGTGTCATGCATCAAATGTGAAAAGGTCCGGGGCTCTACATCCTCCCCCCCTTACAAAAATTTCATCCTTGAAATTTAGACGCTACTTGCATTACAACCCAAAAAGAAAATTACAAGTCATATACAAACTTATGTAAAAAATCATTCCAATAATTCTGGGTACTTCGCTTTGACTTCGGCTTCACGCTCCCATGTAGCTTCTTCCCGAGCATGGTGTTGCCATTGCACAAGAACCAAAGGGATTGTCTTGTTGCGAAGCACTTGATCTCTTCGATCCAAAATCTGAACCGGCTTTTCAATCAAGGTGAGGTCCTCTCGAATCTCCAACGGTTCCAAGTCTATGACATGCGAATGATCCGCAATGTACTTCCGAAGCATAGACACATGGAAAACGTTGTGAACTGCGGCCATGTGAGGTGGGAGAGCTACCCTGTAAGCAACCTCACCAACTCGCGTGATAATCTCAAAAGGCCCAACATACCGAGGACTGAGCTTGCCTCGCTTTCCAAATCTCATGATCCCTTTGCTAGGAGATACTTTCACAAAAACTTGATCCCCTACTTGAAATTCCAAGTCCCTACGGCGCGTGTCCGCATAACTTTTCTGGCGATTGTGAGCGGCTTTCAATCGATCCCGAATGATCTTAACTGTGTTTGCAGTTTGCTCAATCAACTCCGGACCAAGTACTTTCCTTTCTCCTACCTCATCCCAATAGAGAGGAGACCTACAACTTCGCCCATACAAGGCCTCAAATGGTGCCATTTGGATACTCGCCTGATAGCTGTTATTATAGGCGAATTCAACCAAAGGCAAGTACTCTTCCCAACTGCCTCTGAAATCCAACATACAAGCCCGAAGCATGTCTTCAATGACTTGGTTCACTCTCTCGGTTTGTCCATCCGTCTGTGGATGAAAAGCGGTGCTGAAATCAAGTCAGGAACCTATAGCCTCCTGGAAGCTTTTCCAGAATCTTGGATCCCGATCTGACACAATACTAACGGGCACTCCGTGCAACCTCACCACTTCCTTGATGTACAAAGCGGCTAACTGACTAGAGTTGAAAGTAGTTCGGTAAGGCAAGAAGTGAGCGGACTTCGTTAAACGATCCACTACTACCCATATCGCATCTGAGCCCCTTGCTGTCTTTGGCAAGCCAACTATGAAATCCATAAAAATGTTCTCCCATTTCCACTCGGGAATCGGAAGGGACTATAATAGACCTGCGGGCCGCATGTGTTCTGCTTTCACCTATTGACACACCAATTACCGTGCTAAATATTCCGCAACCTCCCTCTTTATATTCCGCCACCAAAAGTGACTCTTGAGGTTCCGGTACATCTTTGTACCCCCTGGATGCACTGTGTACTTCGAACGGTGTGCTTCATCCAAAATCTCTCTTCGAAGATCTGCATTGGCTGGGACGCACAGCCTTCCCTTGAATGTGATAGCACCCCGACTAGTGAGAGAAAAGTCTTCACTGCCCTTGGCAACTTCCTTGTCCCGGAAAGCCAACAATTCCGCATCCATGGCTTGATATTCTTGGATCAAATCTATAATGTATGGCCGAACCGTAACATTTGCCAAGGTAGGACCACGGACAGAGTCATTCACACTGATGTCCAGATTTGCCAAATCTTCTAGTAGCTTCCATTCTTGAACCAACATGTGTGCTAACAACCCCTGAGGTCTTCTACTCAAAGCATCAGCCACTACATTTGCTTTACCCGGGTGGTATTGAATGGTACAATCATAGTCCTTCAGAAATTCCATCCAACGCCATTGCCTTAGATTCAATTCCTTTTGGGAAAAGAGGTACTTGAGGCTCTTGTGGTCCGTATACACATAGAATTCCACCCCGTATAAGTAATGTCACCAGATCTTGAGTACAAACACGACTGCGGCAAGCTCTAAGTCGTGCGTGGGGTAATTCTTCTATGCTCCTTCAATTGCCTCGATGCATAGGCAATGACCTTCTTGTGTTGCATAAGCACACATCCAAGTCTAACGTGTGAGGCATCACTGTACACCTCATACCCAAGAGGTCCAGATGGCACTGTAAGGACAGGAGCTGTAGTAAGCCTCTTCTTCAGTTCCGTGAAACTGATCTCACACTTGTCGCTCCATACAAACTTCGCATTATTCCTTGTCAGGTAAGTAAGCGGTGCTGCAAGGCTAGAGAAACCCTCTACGAATCTCCTATAGTAGCCTGCCAACCCAAGGAAGCTGCGTATCTCCGTAACACTCTTGGGCTTCGCCCAACTCATAACTGCTTCGATCTTCTTCGGATCTACCGAGATACCTTCTGCAGAAACAACGTGGCCTAGGAATGCCACCTCTTCCAACCAAAACTCACACTTGCTAAGTTTGGCGTATAGCTTGTGCTCTCTTAGCATTTCCAAAGCAAGGCGTAGGTCGCGTGTGTGATCTTCCCTTGTCTGGGAATAGACCAAAATGTCATCAACAAATACAATCACACACCTATCAAGATATGGCCGGAACACCCGGTTCATCAAATCCATAAAGGTTGCCGGCGCGTTCGTGAGTCCAAAAGGTATCACCAAGAACTCGTAGTGTCCATACCGAGTCCTGAAAGCAGTTTTGGGAACATCTTTCGCCTTAATCTTCAACTGGTGATAACCCGATCGAAGATCTATCTTTGAGAAAAATCTCGCTCCCTTCAACTGATCGAACAAATCATCAATTCTAGGCAATGGATACCTATTCTTTATAGTGACCTTGTTCAATTGCCGGTAATCGACACACATCCGCATCGAACCATCTTTCTTCTTAACAAACAACACCGGGGCACCCCACGGTGAGACACTTGGTCGAATGAAACCAAGGCCTTGTAATTCCTCCAATTGAGTCTTCAACTCCTTAAGTTGAATCGGGGCCATTCTATACGGAGCCCGAAAGATGGGAGCTGTGCCTGGTGCAAGCTCGATCACAAACTCAATCTCCCTGTATGGAGGTAATCCTGGCAACTCCTCTGGAAACACATCCAGGAATTCACTCACAACTGGAATTGTCGATGAGTCCTTTGCCTCGGGGTTAGCTAAGCTCGACGCCGCAAAACGAGCGATATCTCTACCTTTCAACCCCCGAAAGTGAAATGGTTTTCCTTCTACCAGCTTGAAGAGTACCATCTTGTCAAAGCAAGCTACATGCCCATGATGCGCTGCTAACCAATCCATTCCCAATATAACATCAAAGTCTTGGAATCCAAGGACGATGAGATCAACCGCCAACTCGTGGCTTCCAACTTGGACCACACTATTTCTATACACTTTATCTGCCAATACTGTTTTGCCGAGGGGAGTCGAAATGGCTAACTCCGGTTTTAGCTGTCTAGGCTCCTCAAAAAAGCCTTCTGAAAAACTCTGCGAGACAAACGAATGAGTAGACCCGGTATCAATCAACACTCGAGCCAAATACTCATTGACTAGTAGGGTTCCTGAAATTTTAGCTAGCGGAGTTAATCCATGCATCAACAGCGTATACGTGTAGGTATATATACATATAGAACATGCCGAGTACGTACACAAAGAATATAGCATAACATAACAATCACGAATAAAGAAAATAACTCCAAACGCGTACCTTGCACCACATCATCAGATGCAAGTGCATCACCCTCTGTCAAAGCAAATACACGCCCCTGGTTCGCCTGGCGAGACTGAGGTGTAGACCGGGTAGTCTGAGATGACGCCTGATATGATCCTGCAGGGCGTGCTGGTGGCCTAATCCCCTGAGACTGGCCTGGTAAATGCCGGGTAGGGCAATCCCTGATCACGTGGCCCTGGCGACCACAGTGAAAACATCCACCCGATGCTCTTAGGCAATCCCCTGCTGGGTGCCTTCGGCCGCATGAAGGGCAGGCCTCGTGTGTGTGGGCAGGAGGGGCCTGAGGTGGAGCATATCTCGCCACCTGAGGTGCAATTGGCCATGGGACCGGGAGAGCCTGAGGTCGAGGTGCCTGTGGTACGTACTGCCGTGGTGCTGGGGCCGCATAAGTCGGCCTCATCGGTGGTGCTGGCCATGTATACTGATAAGGGCCGGTACGAGCCCGCCTCTCTGGAGGTGCTGAACTACTGGCTTGGCCTCTCGCCAACTCTCTCTTCTTAGACACCGCTTCAGAATTGGCCTCGACCAATAAGGCCTTGTCTACCACTTCAGGGTAGGTAGCATGCCTGAAAATGGAAACCTTCTCCATAATAACATCCTTGAGCCCTTGCTCAAATCTTCTCGCCTTCATTGCCTCAGTAGCAACCATATGAGGCGCAAATCTCGACAATTCTGAGAACTTGGCCTCATAAGCGGCCATAGACATCGAACCTTGCTCAAGGTTGATGAATTCTCTCTCTTTCTTTTCCCTTGCACCGATCGGAAAATACTTCTTGTAAAAAGAATCTTTGAACTCCTCCCAAGTCCAAGGTTGACCCTGCATGGTCAAATCTTGCGTCCTCAATGCGGACAACCACCAATGGTGGGCTTCACCCTCTAGCATGAAAACTGCCCACGCTACTTTCTCTTCCTCTGTAGGAGAGAGAATTGCGAATATTTTCTCCAGCTGGAGGATCCAAGCCTCCGCAGTAAGAGGGTCCACACTCCCATGGAAGGATGGAGGCCTCAATCTCTGGAATGCCTCAACTCCAGCTGTACGATGTACTGGAGCTCCAGGCGGTGGAGTAGGTGCCGCTGATGCCGGTATAGTTTGCCGAGCCGCCAGGATGGCGAATGTCTCAGCAATAGAGCCTAAGACCTGAGAGAGGTCCGGCTGCTCATCCTCATCCCATGAAGAAGAGGAAGCTCTGGTATGTGGTCCACGACCCCGTGTGTTCCGTCTCATAACTAAAGTCCTGAGAATAATAACACCACATGAGTCTAACTTGAAACCACAGTTTATTTCAATGCTATTTCACAATAATTCAATTTGTATTAGTTGTATAATACTAATATACATCACATCAAGTCATCAGAGTATTCATCACATTATACTTATACTTTAGTGTTCTAGCGTACCTAGGACCCGTACTTGGTTAAAGCAACCATTTTAGACTAAGACTAAAGTTTAGTCTTACACTTGGAACCAGACTCGCTCCCGACTTACTTCCTTCCTAACTTGTTTCCTAACATATGCTCTTGTCAAGCCGTGGTATAAGATTCTAAATGACCCTAAAGACCTAAAGCCTAAGCTCTGATACCACTTCTGTCGCGACCCAAAACCCACCCTAGGAGTTAGAGTGAATCTTGGACGACTAATCATGACTTACATGACTTGCTTGACAAACCACTTGCAAGACACCCACAGAGAATATACAATAGAGGATAACAGAGGAAACATACTATAAGACACAGTGGAAGTCTAACAAACCTCTAAGTATATACACATGGTCCAAGTTTTAATACAAAGAAATCAAAACAAAGAAAGTGCGGACATGCCCGCCAAAATACATGGATATAATTACTCATGCTCACCCACAGCTAATCCACTCAGAATCTAACACCACCTACTGATAACCCTCTACGGGAGGTTCCTCCAAAGGCTCCTCGACATACTCCTCCTCCAACCATGAATCAGAGCACAAACATCAAATGGAGCAGCAGCTCCCTCAGAACCTGCCGACATAAGAAGTACGGCTGAGCATGGAATATTCAGCGGGTACTAAATACTAACCAACAGTCATAGTATACAGATAGCATACATAAAGTAGGAAACAAATTGCATATATAGAACATGAACAATTTATATCATACAAGGAAGTAAAGCAATTTATATTCATGCTTGCATTCAGAAAAACTGATAAAACCCTTGAAGACATCGTGCACTTGACTTGACTTAAAATACCCTTTGCGTGATTGGGAACTTGTTAACCGTGTCATGCTTGTCATGCTTGCATCATGCGTGCCATGTCATGTCATGCGTGTCATGCGAGTATAATGCTTGCTTGTTCATAATTTTAACATGTTCACATGCCTAGTTGCCGTTCATAGCCCGTCACAACTAGTACCCTGTACACTGAATGATATGCCTAGTTGCCATTCATAGTCCGTCGCAACTAGTACCCTATATGCAGATGGGTATGCCTGGTTGCCGTTCATAGCCCGTCGCAACTAGCATCCATGCGGAATGTGAATGCCTAGTTGCCGTTCATAGCCCGTCGCAACTAGCATCCATGTGTGTCATGCGATGCTATGCTATGCGTGTCATGCGATGCTATGCGTGTCATGTGAGGGGATGGGAGACCTTTCCCTATGCAATGCATGATTGTCTTGCCCTTGTCACAAGCGAAGTGAAACATATCTTAGGATATGCCCCACCTCTACGTCCCATACTTAAAACATCGGTAAATCACGTCATTTCATGCGTGCTCGTGAGATCGTGTGCATACTTGCATTTGGAATTAAATATGGCAATTTGGGGTAATTCACAAAGCATAGCATATAACAATTTAAGTGAGTAATAATCTACACATTTTAAGAAATGTAAGAAACACACTATCATGAACCCTAACAAATTTCAAGAGCAATTAAGCATGGGTTCCCTTAATTTATCATTTATTTTGTTCGCCTTGGCATTTCATCAAACATGGGGTGTGTTCATTATTCACTTAAACCTAGATCATGCTTTTCTAGGTGGGTTATGCTCACATCACACTTGTATGTTCATTATTAGTACAATGCCCTTTCCCATTCGTTCATCACATCATCCACACGGCATCCATTCGCCAACATCCATCTCCATTCACCATTCATACCACCAATCTCATAACACATATATAAGTGAAGGAAAACAAGGAGAAACAAAGGAAAAAAGGGAAGCTATAACTAGGAGGGTAGTAAGAAGTACCGACCTTGATCAAGTGAGGAAGAAATCCCCTTCCAAAAACAACCGTGAGTTGCTGCCCTAGCTTGAGGAGATGCTCCTCACGAGTTTGTGCCTTGATCTTGAAGAAAAATGGGCTTGAGTTGAGTGTGGGTTCACAAACCCCTTGATTTCTCTCCAAAATGGAAACCCTAGGTTTAGGAATCGCCCTCTCCTCTCTTCTTATCTCCCAATCTCTCTAAGTGTCGAAATGAAGCCCTAAAGGCTCGGGTTAAACTCTTAAGGTAAGAGTAAACCGACCAAAAGACCATAATACCCTTACTGAAATTTCTGCAAAAACGCGAGTACCGAGCGATCGGTGTTAATGACCGATCGATCGGTTGCCTACCGATCGATCGGTTTCATAACCGAGCGATCGGTTAAAATTTCACTCTCTGGAAAATTTCCCCATACAAAAATCTTGACCAGTCGATAGCCTCCGAGCGATCGGTTTTGGACCGATCGATCGCTCCATGTACCGAGCGATCGGTGGTCTGCAGGTCCAAACTGTTTTGGCCATAACTTTTGACTCGTTCGTCCGATTTTGACGATTCAACTTGCGTTGGGTTCGTACTTCGAAAACGAACATTTTTGACATTTCAGAATTTCAAATTTCTTCCTTATTTATTAATTATACCTTTTTAAAGGAAAAATGGCAACGAAAGTGTCATGCATCAAATGTGAAAAGGTCCGGGGCTCTACACATAACATAGCATATATATATATACACAATATAAAATGGCATCTCTAGAACTTTAACAATATCAAACTCACGCGTACCTTGCAAAACATCATCTGATGCCTATGTGTCTCTGTCGGTCATGGCAAACACCCTGCCCTGATTAGCTTGACGAGGCTACTGGGTGAGCGGCAAGGATCTAGAGGCCTGAGATGAAGACCCTTGAAGCAAAGTCTGCCTGCTTGGAGGTCAGACTCCCTGTGGTCCAGTCTGTGATTGCTTGTGTGGGCAATCCCGAATCCTGTGACCAACCTCACTATCGCGTCCCAAAATACCCCCTAGGAGTTTAGGGATACTTTAGGCGTGATTATACGTACCTGCCAAACCATCCTGTAATGAAAAAAATAATTACAGTACTAAACAATGATAATCAGAGCGCGGAAGCTAAGCATAAATGCGGAAGCGTAAACTAACTTTTTATTTCTTCTATAGATTTCTAAAATAGTATTCCAAGTTAACATATATACAAAACATGTCTAAGTCTAAGGTAGACAGGCCCACCTATCAAAATGTCAAACTACATATAACCCTCTCGTACTCTCCCCTCAACAGTAGTCGAGGTACGGCCACACGTCGAGGTCTCGGTCCGCCTGAGACTGCAGTGGGATAGATGGCTCTCTCTCCTCTATATACTCTTCCTCGACCCAGGCTCCGGGTCGAGGGCTCCCTCAGTACCTGCCGACATGAAAGTACGGCTGAGCATGAAATACTCAACGAGTACAAGCTACTAGCTAACCATAACAATAATGAACACAACAACGGTAATACAGTACAAATCAGAAATCAGAGCATCCCAAAAGAAATAGCATAAGACATGGTACAATACAATCATCTTGACGTGCGTGCATGAATGCGAAAACTCCGATAAAACTCATGCTTGGAAATTCATTTCATGTCTCGGTATGGCTTGTAGAAATCATGTATGCGTGCATGCATGAATGCCTTATCATCATCTTGTAACCTTGCATCTTGTAACTTGTGAGCTAGAGGCTAGCACTCGAATTCCCCCTGGGCTTCCAACCTCCTTGATATATGGTTTTCTTGTGAGCCAGAGGCTCATACCCCAATGTCCCTGGGCTACCAACCTCCTTGACAATATGTGATTTTTATTACTTGTTTATTTTTCTTGTGAGCCAGAGGCTAGTACCCGAATCTCCCTGGGCTACCAACCTCCTTGACCATATGTGTTTTGGGGTTTTCTTGTAAGCCAGAGGCTAGTACCCGAATCTCCTTGGGCTACCAACCTCCTTGACATGCAATATTTTCTTGTTGGTTATTATATGCACATGCTCTTGAAATCTCGGTTCATGCTAACATGCGTGCTCGTGTACGTGCCAATAGTGACAATCATGGGAATGAGGATAACAAAAGAGATATTGCATGTCACGCCCTAAAATACCCCCTAGGAGTTTAGGGATAATTTAGGCATGACACTTCATACTTGCCGAACCATCCTGTAGTAAACAAGATAAATAAAGTACTAAACAATGATAATCAGAGCACGGAAGCTAAACATAATTTGCGGAAGCGAAAACTAAAATTTTCTTTTCTTTATAATGATCCAAAATGTAGTATTCCAAGTTAACATAAATACAAAACACGTCTAAGTCTAAGGTGGACAGGCCCACCTATCAAAATATCAAAATACATAAGACCCAACACTATCTCGCTCAATAGTCACCCCCGTGGGGCCAATGGTCTAAGTCTCTCGCCTCCGCCTGAGGCTCGACTACTAGATCCTCATACGGTTCTTCCTCCCCGTAGTCCTCCTCTATCCAAGGACCCTGATCACAGATGTCAAGAGGGGCTCGTGCACCTACTGACATGAAAGTACGGCTGAGCATGGAATACTCAGCGAGTACAAGCTACTAGCTAGCCATAACAATAATAACACATGTAATAGTAATACCATATAAAGCAGTAATAGAAGTATCACAAACTAAACAGTGTTTGACATGGTATAATACAATCATCTAGAAGTGCGTGCATGAATGCAAAACACCGATAAAACCCATGCTTGAAAACCCACGTCATGTCTCGGTATGCCTCGTAGAAATCATGTATACGTGCATGCATGAATGCATGATCATCATCTTGTAAATTTCCATCTTGTAACTTGTGAGCCAGAGGCTAGCACCCGAATCTCCCTGGGCTGCCAACCTCCTTGATATATAATGCACTTGTGAGCCAGAGGTTAGTACCCGAATGTCCCTGGGCTACCAACCTCCTTGATATGCAATGTTTGGTTTTCTTGTGAGCCAGAGGCTAGTACCCGAATGTCCCTGGGCTACCAACCTCCTTGACAATAGGTGATTTTTATTACTTGTTTAGTTTTCTTGTGAGCCAGAGGTTAGCACCCGAATCTCCCTGGGCTACCAACCTCCTTGATATGCAATATTTTCTTGTTGTTTATTATATGCACATGCTCTTGAAATCTCGGTTCATGCTATCATGCGTGCTCATGTGCATGCCAATAATAACAATCGTGGGAATGCGCTTAACAAAAGAGATATGGCATTACAATTCAATTCATAATATTAGCATAGGTAACTTAAGTAATTCACATGACATTGGATCAATTCATCGTCTATAAGAACACATGCATAAAACCTATTTCCATTTTCTTCATCTAAGTCGTTTATTCATAGTTTAGGCATTTTGTCAAACACAACACATGCAATGTTTCTTAATAATTCATCTTGTTCTTTTTAGCGCATATTTTCCATCCAAACATCAAGGTAAGTTCATTATTGGTAAAATACCCATCCACCATTTCCATCACACACATCACACAGCATACATCTCGGCATCCAATCACCACATCCAACATTCCATCCACACATCCACACCTTTTCCATTATCTTGTTTATATTTAATGGGGGATAACACATTTCATAAGGAGGAAAACATAATATAAAGAATCATATTTTTATATAGAAAACCTAGTTTTTTGCTAGGGTAAGTTAGTAGGGTGTACTAACCTTAAATCAAGGCTTGATCTTGGTTGTAAACCTTGATTGGAGCTTCCACTTGAAAAGAGGAACCCTTTGCTTGAAGGAGACTTGTGTTGGGGAAGAAACCCCTTTCAAAAACGTGAGTGAGTGCTGCCCTAGCTTGGAGAATGCACCCCACAAAACCCTAGGTTAGAGTCTCTTCTCCTCTCTCAAACTCTCAAAATCTCATAAGTATGGTAAATGAATCCCTAAGGCTCGTGCAAGCCTTAAGAAGAAAGGGTTTAACCCCCAAAAGACGAAAAAGCCCTTAATGAAATTTCTGCAAAAACGCGAAGACCGAGCGATCGGTGGTTATGACCGATCGATCGGTTGCCTACTGAGCGATCGGTTGATTGACCGAGATCTCGGTCAAAAATCAACTCTCTGGAAAATTTCCCCGTACAAATTTTTCGACCAGTCGATAGCCTCCGATCAATCGGTTTTGGACCGATCGATCGCTCCATGGACCGAGCGATCGGTGCTTTGCTGGTCCCGACTGTTTTGGCCATATCTTTTGACTCGTTCGTCCGATTTTGACGATTCAACTTGCGTTGGATTCGTCTCTCGAAAACGCACATTTCTGACATTTCAGAATTTCCGATTTCTCCCCTATTTATTAATTAGACTACGCGGAAGGCCATTCAACTACGAAATACTTATTCATTTAAAGATGGAAAAGTCTGGGGTGCTACATTGCATTTCATTTAAATTCATAGCATATCATGCAAATATTTAGGTGATCAACATAGCATTTGGTTGAGTCATCACTTACAAGAACAATTACATAAGGCTTACATCCAATTCCTTTAAGTCATCATTTCATAGGTTAGGCTTTATCAAACACATAACATACGATGTCCATTAATAGTTCATCTTCTTCTTCTTTAATGAATATTTTCCATCCAATCACATAAGGGTAAGTTTATTATTTGTAAAATGCCCATCCTCCATTTTCCATTTCCCACACCACACATATCACACATCATACATTTGGCATCCCATCGCCTCAATCAACATTCCATTTACATCCATATCCTTTTTCCTTATCTTGTTTATATTTATTGAGATGATACAATTCATAGGAAAAGAAAGCATAATATAAGAATCACCATTTAGAATAGAAAACCTAGGTTATTGCTAGGGAAAGTTAGTAGGGTGTACTAACCTTAGATCAAGGCTTGATCTTGATAGGAACCTTGATTTGAGCTCCAACTTGAAAGGAGGAAACCTTTTCTTGAGGGAGACTTGGTTTGGGGAAGAAAACCCTCTTGAAATACCTTGGAGAATGCTGCCCTAGCTTGAGAACGAGATCCCCCACGAGCTTGAGCCTTGAACTTGAAGCAATCCAAGTTTGAGGATGATCTAGGGTTGTCAAACCCCTTTGATTCCTTCTCCAATGGAAACCCTAGGTGCAAATCCCCTTCTCCTCTCTCTCTAACTCTCAAAAGCCCTCTAATTATGTTGAATAAGTCCTAAAGGCTCGGGCATGCCTTATGAAGTAAGGGTTTAACACCCGAAAGACAAAAATGCCCTTACTGAAATTTCTGCAAAAACGCGAAGACTGAGCGATCGGTGGTTATGATCGATTGATCGGTTGCCTACTGAGCGATCGGTGTTCTGACCGAGCTACCGGTCAAAAACATGCTCTCTGGAAAATTTCCCCATACAAAATTTTTGACCAGTCGATAGCTATTGATCGATCGGTTTTGGACCGATCGATCGCTGAATGTACCGAGCGATCGGTGCTCTGCAGGTCAAAACTATTTTGGCCATATCTTTTGACTCGCTCGTCGGATTTCGACGATTCAACTTGCGTTGGGGGGTGCTACACTCACCACAGTGGAAACATCCACCTAATAGTCTACGACAATCCCTAGTCCTATGCCGAAGACCACACACGGTGCACTCCTCGAATGCCTGTGATGTGGAGGAAGCTGGAGGCATAACCCTCGTAGCATGTGACGTCGTAGGACGCAGTGCCTGAGGCATTAAAGGAGGCCTCTGGGCTGACATCGGCTGAGAGAACTGGTATGGTGCAGTCCTGGTCCTCTTCTTGGACTATGAAGAACCACTAGATTGACCCCGAGACATGCTTCTCCCGAAGCCACTATCTCTTCTCCTTATGAACTCTTCTGCATTCTTCTCGGCGATCTTCGCCTTTCCCATTATCTCCCTCCAGGATTCACATTGGAGGATGGACACCCTATCATGGATGAATGCCTTTAACCCCATTTCAAACTTTCTGACCCTTAGGTCTTCAGTCGCAACCAAATGCGGAGCAAATCTCGATAACTCGATGAACTTAGCCTCATACTCGGCCACGTTCATCGCTCCCTGTTCCAACAGCATAAGCTCCCTCGCCTTCTGTTCCCGAATGAATCTGGGAAAATACTGCTCACAGAAGGTTTCTAGGAACTCCGCCCATGTCCAGGGTTCCCCTGCCTTCGCAACATCCCTCTGCCATTGGGTAGCTCTCCACCAATATTCGGCTTCCCTTCCATCACGAAGGAAGCCTATTCAACCCATTGTTCCTCCGTGCATCGGAGAGCCCGAAAGGTCTTCTCCAACTGCATAATCCATGCCTTTGCCACCATTGGGTCCAGAGTACCATAGAATGTAGGAGGCCGTAGTCTCCGGAAAGCTTCAAGCCCGACAGTGTGATGCACCGGTTGATGCACAAGAGTAGTCGGTGGGGTAGGAGTAGCCACAATAGGTCTGGCTGCCAATAAGGCCAAAGTCTCTGCTATAGAATCCATATCATTCGTAAAGTAAAGCAGCTCTTTCTCTCTCGGAACCTCACCCTCGGATCTTCGAGTATGATAACCACGACCCGATTGCCGCGTCTCATGATGTAAAATCCTAAGATCAATTGGCAAAACATGAGTCTAACTTGGATACCAACCTCACATAACATATAGCAATTTAATCATCATGAAATGATAATACCCGCATATAGTATACATCGAAGTATACACATAATCATACAATTATAACTTAGTTTTCTAGTGTAGCTAAGATCCTTGTGTTGGGCATCTACCTTCTTGGAATAAGACTAAGGATGTAATCTAACTGACATCTATCTAGGATCCTAAACCAACCTAAGGACTCACTTAATACCAGTTATGTCGTGGTAGCAAGCCTAACACACAAGTCCATCTGAGTTCTAAGTTCAACTCAGAGAACTCACTTCGGCTTAGCCCAAGGGAAACCGATCCATAGAGCTCTGATACCAAGTCTGGTATCAGACCTAGAGTAGAATAACTCTAGTTCTAACTTAAAAGACACTAGCCTATGTGACCTAAAGCCTTAGTATTGATACCAAGTCTGTCACGACCCAAAATACCCTCTAGGAGTTAGGGATACTTTGACTTGTGACCGCTGTATCATACCTCCAATATGATACATAAGGCACGCATAGAAACCTGTCAGAGTACACAGACATATATAGCAGAAATGATTTAAAGACATAGCGGAAGCAACATATAACTAACATAGCGGAAGCAGAAATATAACTGAACACCCCTATTACTTGGTCCAAGTGTGAACCATTAAAATATACACATGTATATGAATCCAAAAACGTGGAGTGGACAAGTCCCACTCTCACTTAACAAACATCATATCTTCTAACTAACAGAGTCAACAGAAGTCAAAGTCATGACGCCTATCTAATGAGCCGTCATCCTGATAGTGGTCCATAGAAGGCTTTGGATCGTAATACTCCTCTTCTACCCAAGGCTCCGTACCGCACAAATCGAAAGGAACCCGGGCACCTGCTGATGATAACAAATATCGGCTAAGCGTGGAATACTCAGTGTATACATACTACTAACAATAAAGCAATAATAGCATAGAGCATGTGAATAATGGAGAATGAAATCCTTAAACATATCAAAGCGTGGAAACCAAAAAATAACACATGTGATTAAATCCGAAACCAAAACCGTGTGAGTCATGCGATGATCATAGCCTTGTGAGTTCTTGGAGTTCATAGAGTTCCTTAGAGTTAATTATGATTTGCAGAGACATAGAGCAATACCATAGAGCAAAACCATAGAGCCAATTACATAGAGATCTTAGAGCAATTTCATTTGTGATCCTTTTGAGCTTGTGAGACGATCTTAAACATTATCATGGAGTTCTTGTGAGTGTATCATGATCTTTTTAAGCTTGTGAAGCGATCTTAGAGATATCATAGAGTTGCTTTGTCAAGACCCAAACTACCCCCTAGGAGTTAGGGATACTTTAGTTCGTGACCACCGTGTCAAACATCCGGTATGATACATAAGGCATACTTAACATCCTGTCAGAGCACACAAGTTATACATATAACTAAAACAAAGCGGAAGCAATTCGAAATAATTTACTCCTATTATTAGGTTCAAGTTTGAACGATAGAACGCCGTAACTTTAAGTATGAAGTGGACAAGTCCCACCCTCAATACTCTCAAAATATATAATCTAAAGTGGACATTTCCCACATTCAAAATACATGACCTTCTCCCTCATCATCACTCAACAATAGTCTAGATAGGGCCCCCTATCTAGAGTACCATCATCTTGGTAGTGATCCATAGCAGGCTCAGGCTCATAGTACTCCTCCTCTATCCAAGGTTCAGGAGCAGGTGCGTCCACAAAACCTACTGAAGTCAATAATCGGTTGAGCATGGAATACTCAGTGGGTACAAAATACTAGCTAACAGTGTTATAAAGTAACAATATCATGCGGGCACATAGAGGGTTAACAATTCATATTTCATGCTTTACCGAACTTGGAAATCATACTTTTATAAGCGCATAGCTTTTTAAGCCTTATCTCTTGAGCTTTCATAAAAACAAAATGTATCTTATGAGGTCTTGCGTAAATCAATCGCTTATGAGTTCTTAAGAGTGCTTATGAGTACTTATGAGTTCTTATGAGTCGTGTGAGCCATATATGATACCTTGTGAGATATGAAAGATGCCTTGTAAGATATGAATGATGCCTTGCGAGATATGAATCATGCCTTGCGAGATATGAATGAACTTTTGAGATACTTGTGAGCATCTATGATCCCGTAAAATCACTTGTGAGTTCTTATGAGGTTTTTTTAAACAGTTCTTATGAATTTTGAAAACATCCAACTTGTGAGAAATCCAATTCATGCAACACTAGTGTACATACGAGACTTGTGAACATCTTAATAGACTTAGAAAACCTTTTGACATAATAGCGTAATCCTTTGAAAACTTGGAATATAACACGTGAGAACTTTGAGTATCATGTTAGACTTAGAATCTCTTAAACATAGCATATAGCCCTTGTGAGTATCATGGAAATCATGAAATACCTTAATAGCATTGAGGCATATGTGTAAAGTATCATACATCATAGAAATCTAAACTTTCTTAAACATAGAGGTTTTCTTTTATAGGAAACATCATAGAGTGAATAACAAAGTGAATTAATAACAAAGCTAGATAGTAGATTATATGTAGAGCCCCGAACTTTTGACATTAGGCATGACCCTTCGTAGCCATTTTTCCTTTAAAGTAATGCAATTAATAAATAAGGAAGAAATTGGAAATTCCGAAACGTCAGAAATGTTCGTTTTCGAAGTACGAACCCAACGCAAGTTGAATCGTCAAAATCGGACGAACGAGTCAAAAGTTATGGCCAAAACAGTTCAGACATACAGAGAACCGATCGCTCGGTCCAGTCAGCGATCGATCGGTCCATAACCGATCGATCGGTAGCTATCGCGCGGTCAGAAAGTTTGTATGGGGAAATTTTCCAGAGAGTGAGTTTTTGACCGGTCGATCGGTCATAAACACCGATCGCTCGGTAGGCAACCGATCG
Organism: Tetracentron sinense; assembly: GCA_015143295.1. Classification (NCBI taxonomy): domain Eukaryota; kingdom Viridiplantae; phylum Streptophyta; class Magnoliopsida; order Trochodendrales; family Trochodendraceae; genus Tetracentron; species Tetracentron sinense. Next base: position 14,699,555 of record CM026553.1, read on the forward strand.
ATCGGTCATAACCACCGATCGCTCAGTCCTCGCGTTTTACAGAATTTTCACTAAGGGCATTTTCGGCATTCGGGTGTTATACCCTTTCTTATATAGGATTGCCCGAGCCTTTAGGGCTCATTCTCAACCCTTAGAAGATTTGGGAGAGTAGGAGAGAGGAGAAGGGGTTCCTAAATCTAGGGTTTCCATTTTGAAGAGGAATCAAAGGGGTTTGAGACCCTAGATCATCCTCAAGCACGTTTTCCTTCAAGATCTCGGCTCAAGCTCGGGTGGAGCTCGTGTTCCAAGCTAGGGCAGCAACTCACGGTCGTTTGGAGGAGGGGTTCTTCCTCATCTCTTCAAGGTCGGTGCTTTTTACTACCCTCCTAGTTATAGCCTCTCCTTTCCTTATTTCTTCTTGTTTTCCTTCATATATATATATATTATGAGATGGGTGGTATGTATGGTAAATGGAGATGGATGTTGGCGAATGGATGCCGTGTGAATGATGAAATGAATGAATGGGGAAGGGCATTGTACTAATAATAAACATACAAGTGTGATGTGAGTATAACCCACCTAGAAAAGCATATTGTAGGGTTAATAAATAATGAACACACCATGTTTGATGAAATGCCAAGATGAATGAAATGAATAAGAAATTAAGAAAATTCATGTTTAAGGTTTATGGAAATTTGCTAGAGTTATGATAGAGTGCCTTCTTGTTTTCCCTAAATTACACAAATATTGAATTGCTCAATTGATTGATGTCTATGGATTGTTATGTATTGTTAACTCTCCAAATGTCACATTTAAATTTAAATGCAAGTATGTACACGCTTCCACGAGCACGCATGCATGACATGATTTATCGAGGTTTTCAAGAATGAGATTTAGAGGTGGGGCATATCCTACGATATGTTTTACCTCGCTTTTGGCAAGGACAAGACAATCGTGCATTTTCATAAGAAGGGTCTCCCTTCCCTCACAAGTGCATACATAACATAAGAAGGGCCTCCCTTCCCTCGCAAGTACATCTCACAAGGACATCTCACAAGTGAAAGGACATGACATGAGCATTTAGGAAGAAGGGTCTCCCTTCCCTCACAAGTAGTTTACTTTCCAAGCAAGCAAGACATGGCATGACAAGCATGGGCATTTAGGATGAAGGGTCTCCCTTCCCTCACAAGTAGTTTACTTTCCAAGCAAGCATGACATGGCATGACACGCATGACACGATAAGATAAGACAAACATGACAAGTTTTCAAGCAAGGAAATGGTATTTTCAGTCAAGTCAAGTGCACGGTGTTTTCAAGGGTTTTATCGGCTTTTATGAATTCAAGCATGATTATATACTCCTTTACTTTATTGTCATGATATGAATTATTCCTGCTTTATATGCTTGAATTGTTTCCTGCTTTATATATGTGAAATGCTTCCTGCTTCCTATACTGTTATGGTTTTGCTATGACTATTGGTTAGTATTTAGTACCCGCTGAGTATTCCATGCTCAGCCGTACTTCTTATGTCGGCAGGTTCTGAGGGAGCTGCTGCTCCATTTGATGTCTGTGCTCCTAGCCCTTGGGTGGAGGAGGAGTACGTCGAGGAACCTTTGGAGGAACCTCCCGTAGAGGGTTATCAGTAGGTGGTGTTAGATTCTAAGTGGTTTAGCTGTGGGTGAGCATGAGTGATTATATCCATGTATTTTGGCGGGCGTGTCCGCACTTTCTTTGTTTTGTTTTCTTTTGTATTAAACTTGGACCATGTGTATATATATACTTAGAGGTTTGTTAGACTTCCGTTGTGTTTTATAGTTATGCTTCCGCTGTTATCCTCTATTGTATATGTCCTGTGAGTTTTGCAGGTTGGTTCGTCAAGCAAGTCATGTAAGTAATGATTAAGTCGTCCAAGATTCACTCTAACTCCTAGGGTGGGTTTTGGGTCGCGACATTATATCTACCTTAAAAGGAATTTTTTACACTTCTGTGGATCAGCATCAAGCTTGAGGAAATTTTGGTTGAAGCTTGGGAAAATCTGGGTTTGAAAACCCCCTTCTTCAAGAAGACGAACAGAATTTCTTTGGAGAAATTCCAAGCTTTGAAATCACCTTAGTGATGATTTGTGAGATTGAGAACACTAAAGGAAGGAAGCTTGACAAGGTTGGAACCTTACTTGAGCTTGGGGAAGAACAGTTGAAAAGGAACAAAGTTTCTCTTCTTCTTCTTCTTCTTCTTCTTCTTCAATCTCTCTCTCAATTACATTCAAGGGTTTGGTAACCCTTATACACGAAATTCAGACCCTATTTATAGCCTAAAGGTTGCCAAATATCTCAAAATATCTTAGACAAATATCCCCCAAGGTTGGTGATGAGTTACAGCTCATTTCTGGGCCTTTTTGCCCATTTTCGAGTTGAATTCGTCGACGAAATTCGGCCCTCAACACACTTCGTTGCCGAAATTGAACTCTGCCTGGGCGATTTTTCTTGCTTTGGTATTTTGACAATAACTTTTGACTCACTTATCTGATTTTGACGATTCAACTTGCGTTGGACTTGATATTCAAAGGGAAACAACTTTCATGTTTTACACAACTCCTAATTATGAGTTTTTAATGATCTAAATGGGCCTACAAGTGGACTGGTCCTGGGATGAATCTCAGCATACCAAAATTGACAGTAGACCAGTTTGCAGAAATCTGACATTTGACCCAACGTTTGCTCAAAATATGAAAAAGTGGTAAACACAAACCTCAAAGAGGGTTTCAATACCTTTCCAAAAATTCAAGAATCACTCAATTCTGATTAGCGGTGAGAATTCTAAAGCTCCTTAAAGTTGAGGGTATGTTTAGGCATCCCTTTCTTTGACACTAGGAGTATGTCCTACTCTCATTTTTATTTGTCCCTAACCCCCAAAGACACTTGCCATACATATTTTGATTCATTCAAAACCTCCTTTCATTTCAAAATATGAACCCATAATTTCATTAAGGTTTTAGGCCTTGAAGGCACTATTCACAGCACTATTCGCACACTATTCACAACACTATTCATATAAACAGTGAACCTAAATTTCGGGGCTCTACATCCTCCTCCCTTATAATAATTTCGTTTGCAAAATTAGGACCACATAAAGTCAAGCAGGGATACTTTTTACACACTTTATGATCTATAACTAAGTCAAGCAACGTATAACAACATCCCTAGATTATAAGTAGCATGTTCTTACACACATAGCAACATATATCACATCTATCGATAATTTATAGTTTAACAACTTTAACTTGAGCGTAACTTGCACAACATCCTCAGATGCAGTTACGTCTCTCCTTGATAAGGGGAAGGCTCTGCCCTGATTTGCCTGTTGAGGCGGCTGGGTGGGTTGCAGTGGTCTGTAAGTCTGAGAAGACCCCTGTTGTGTGGCCTGTCGAATTGGGGGCCTACTTCCCTGAGATTGGACTGGCTGCATCTGCCTCCTGGGTAATCTCTGATCATGTGCCCCAAAGCGCCACAGTGGAAACAACCACCAGAGAGTCTACGGCAGTCTCCAACCTTGTGCCTCTTGCCACAAGACATTCAAGCCTCTAATGAAAATGCTGAGGATGCGGCGGGCACATATCTAGTGGCTTATGTCATAGAGGAGTGAGTTGCCTGTGGAACAAAATGATGCCTCTGAGCCTGTGTAGGTGGAGGAATCTGAAAGGGAGCAGTCTTGGCCCTCTTCTCAGGCAGTGCTGAGCCACTGAACTGTCCTTCGGACATGCCTCTCCCTAGACTACTGTCTCTCCTCTTAACCACTCCTCAGAAGTCCTCTCGGTAATCCTTGCCTTGCCCATAATATCCTTCCAGGTTTTTACCTGAAGAATGGAAACCAGATCCCATATGAAAGATTTCAGCCCCGTCTCAAACTTTCTGACCCACATACCCTCCGTAGCGATCATATGCGGAGCAAATCACGATAAGCCGACAAACTTAGCCTCATACGCGGCTACGCTCATCTCCCCCTGCTCCAAAAGCATAAATTCTCTCTCCTTCTGTTCATTGATAAACCTAGGGAAGTACTACTCATAGAACATATCCAAAAACTCTCCCCATGTCCAGGGTACCCCTGCCTTCACGCTATCCCTCTGCCTCTAGGCAGCTCTCCACCAGGGCTCGGCTTCACCTTCCATCACAAAGGAAGCCCACTCAACGCGCCGCTCATCAGTACAGTGGAGCACCGTGAAAGTCTTCTCTTGTTGCATGATCCATGCTTCTGCAGCCGTGGGATCAAGAGTCCTATAGAAGGTAGGAGGCCTCAATCTCCTGAACGCTTCAAGTCCTGCTGTGTGATGTACAAGAGGAGGTGTAGGCGCAGTAGCTGGAACAGGAGTATTAGCCTTGTCTGTAAGCATAGCCATAGTCGGTGCTATAGCCCCAAGGATTTGAGTCAAGTCTGGCTGCACATCTCCCACTGGAATCTCACCCCTATTCCCTTGGGTCTAATACCCTCTACCTCAGATGCCACACCTCATAATCAAATACCGACGACAAGAGCGAAGCGTGAGTTTAGCGGAAATCAAGCTCTTTGAACATAGCAATTCAACGAGCACATCTTATATAAGCGCATAGTGTACATTAAGGTATACACATAATAGTATAATCATACAACTTGGTTTCCTAGCGATGCTAAGTTCTTGTCACGCCCCAAAATACCCCCTAGGAGTTAAGGGATACTTTAGAGGTGACTACGTGTACCTGTCAAACCATCCTGTAATGCAAGAGGCTAAACATAACATAATATAATACAATGATAATCAGAGCGCGGAAACTAAACATAAGTGCGGAAGCATAAGCCAACTTTTTCTTTTCTTCTATTACTCCATATAGTATTCCAAGTTAACATATACTAAATACAATCAAAGTAAAGGTGGACATGCCCACCTATCAAAATACAAAAAGGAACTCTCTAACACTCTCCTCTCAACAGTAGTCGAGGTATGGCCACACATCCAAGTCCCCATCCTCTTGAGACTGCCATGGGATAGGTGGCTCCCTCTCCTCTACATACTCCTCCTCGACCCAAGGCTCGGGGTCGAGGACATCCACGGTACCTGCCGACATAAAAGTACGGCTGAGCATGGAATACTCAGCGAGTACAAACCACTAGCTAACCATAACAATAACGAACGCATAACAACAGTGAGCAATACAAGATATTAATTTAAAGCAATAGTGAAAGGATAAGATACATAGCCATATCTTGACATGCGTATATGAATGCAAAAACCTCGGTAAAACTCATGTCTCGGAAACCTTTTTCGTGTCTCGGTCAAAACATGTATGTGTATCGTGTCTTGTCTTGTATTTCATGTCTTGATTTGTTCTTGACTTGTATACTTGTGAGCCAGAGGCTAGCACCCTTCCTTGGGCTACCAACCTCCTTGTCATGTTCTTGTTCCGTTTCTCTTGTGAGCCAGAGGCTAGCACCCTTCCTTGGGCTACCAACCTCCTTGTCATGTTCTTGTTCCGTTTCTCTTGTGAGCCAGAGGCTAGCACCCTTCCTTGGGCTACCAACCTCCTTGTCATGTTCTCTCTTGCATTTCACTTGTGAGCCAGAGGCTAGCACCCTTCCTGGGGCTACCAACCTCCTTGTCATGTTCTTGATTCATTTCATATACAAATACAATCTTGGAAAAACCCGGTTTCATGCATGCATGCGTGCTTGTCAATAGTGGTAATCATGATGACATACTTGAATGGGCGGATCACATGACTATGGCATTTCAATCCTTAACATAGTGGTATGAAAATTTAGGCAACATATAGCACATTTGAGCAATTTATCATTTCTAAGAACATTTACACAATTTCTATTTCCATTTTCTTCATTAAGTCCATTTATCCCTTGTTTAGTCATTTTATCAAACACCCGGTGGGCCACATTTCTTAGTCCTTCCATTTCCCTTATTTAGTGCGTATTTTTCATCAAGACATCAAGGTACATTCGTTATTTGAAAAGTGCCCATCTTCCATTTTCCTTTTCACACATCACACAACATCCATACGGCATCCAATCGCCTCAATCGACATCCCATCCACACATTTATTCCATTCCCCTTATCTTGTTTATATTTGTTGAGTTAATACAATGCATAGGGAAGGAAAAGCATAATATATATAATCACCATTTACACTAGAAAACCTAGGTTATTGCTAGGGAAAGTTAGTAGGGTGTACTAACCTTGAATCAAGGTTTGATCTTGAAGAAACCTTGAAATAGAAGCTCTATTTGGAAGGAGGAAGCCTTTGCTTGAAGGGGACTTGAGTTGGGGGAAGAAACCTCTTTCAAAACGTGAGTGAGTGCTACCCTAGCTTGGAGAATGCACCTCCACACGAGCTTGAGTTGAAATCTTGAAGAAAACGTGCTTGGGGACGATCTAGGGTCTTCACCCCTTTGATTTCTTCTCCAAAAGCAACCTAGGTTTAGGAAACCCTTTTCTCTTCTCTCTTATCTCCCAAATCTCTCTAAGTATATTGAATGATGCCCTAAGGCTCGGGCAAGCCTTAAGGAGAAAGGGTTTAACCCCCAAAAGACGATAAAGCCCTTACTGAAATTTCTGCAAAAACGCGAAGACCGAGCGATCGGTGGTTATGACCGATCGATCGGTTGCCTACCGAGCGATCGGTGTTTATGACCGATCGATCGGTCAAAAACTCATTCTCTGGAAAATTTCCCCATACAAAATTTCTGACCGTGCGATAGCTACCGATCGATCGGTTATTGACCGATCGATCGCTGACTGGACCGAGCGATCGGTGCTCTGTATGTCTGGACTGTTTTGACCATATCTTTTGACTCGCTCGTCGGATTTCGACGATTTAACTTGCGTTGGGTTCGTCTTTCGAAAACGCACATTTCTGACATTTTGGAATTTCCAATTTCTCCCTTATTTATTAATTAGACTACGAAAACGGCCAATTAGCTATGAAAGTGCCATTCATTAAAGATGAAAAAGTCCGGGGTGCTACAGTTCTCATGTTTGGTTAAGACATTAACCAACTTAAGAGTAAGACTAAATATTAGTCTATACTTGGAATACGACTCATAACTTCCGCTCCGCTTAGAAGAAAACCTAGCCCAAGGAAACCAAATTCCCTTAGCTTGACACCCACTATGTTTCTATCTCAACCTACAATGAGAACAAACTCAAATTAGAAGGAGATATGTTTTCCTTGAAGAACAACCTCGACCCTCGGGATTCAAATTCCTAAGTATTGATACTAATCTTGTCGAAGTATCAACATAAAAGGTAGGATTCATCTGAGTTCTAAGTTCAACTCAAAGAACACCCTTAAGTCCCTCTGGTTCTAATGCCTAAGCTCTGATACCAAGTCTATCACGACTCAAAATACCCCCTAAGAGTTAGGGATACTTTATTTTGTTACCGCCGTGTCAAACATCCGGTATGGCACATAAGGCATACTTAACATCCTGTCAGAGCACACAAGTTATACATATAACTAAAACAAAGCGGAAGCAATTCGAAATAATTTACTCCTATCATTAGGTTCAAGTTTGAACCATAGAACACCATAACTTTAAGTATGAAATGGACAAGCCCCACCCTCAATACTCTCAAAATATATAATCTAAAGTGGACATTTCCCACTTTCAAAATACATGACCTTCTCCCTCATCATCACTCAACAATAGTCTAGATAGGGCCCCCTATCTAGAGTTCCATCATCTTGGTAGTGATCCATAGCAGGCTCAGGCTCAGGCTCAGGCTCATGGTACTCCTCCTCTATCCAAGGCTCAGGAGCAGGTGCGTCCACAAAACCTACCGAAGTCAATAATTGGCTGAGTATGGAATACTCAGTGGGTACAAAATACTAGCTAACAGTGTCATAAAATAACAATATCATGCGGGCACATAGAGGGTTAACAATTCATATTTCATGCTTTAAACCAAACTTGGAAATCATACTTTTACAAGCGCATAGCTTTTTAAACCTTATCTTTTGAGCTTTCATAAAAAAAAACGTATCTTATGAGGTCTTGCATAAATTAATCGCTTATGAGTTCTTAAGAGTGCTTATGAGTACTTATGAGTTCTTATGAGTCATGTGAGCCACATATGATGCTTTGTGAGATATGAATGATGCCTTGCGAGATATGAATAATGCCTTGTGAGATATGAATAAACTTTTGAGATACTTGTGAGCATCTATGATCCCGTAAAATCACTTGTGAGTTCTTGTGAGGTTTTCTTAAACATTTCTTATGAATTTTGAAAACATGCAACTTGTGAGAAATCCGATTCCTGCGAGACTAGTGTACATACGAGACTTGTGAACATCTTAATAGACTTAGAAAACCTTTTGACATAATAGCGTAATCCTTTGAAAACTTGGAATATAACATGTGAGAACTTTGAGTATCATGTTAGACTTAGAATCTCTTAAACATAACATATAGCTCTTGTGAGTATCATGGAAATCATAAAATACCTTAATAGCATTGAGGCATATGTATAAAGTATCATACATCATAGAAATCTAAACTTTCTTAAACATAGAGGATTTCTTTGATAGGAAACATCATAGAGTGAATAACAAAGGGAATTCATAACAAAGCTAGATAGTAGATTATATTTACCTTAAAAGGAAGTTTTTACACTTCTGTGGATCAGCATCAAGCTTGACGAAAGCTTGGTTGAAGCTTGGGAAAATCTGGATTTGAAAACCCCCTTCTTAAAGAACATGAACATAATTTCTTTGGAGAAATTTCAAGCTTTGAAATCACCTTAGTGATGATTTGTGAGATTGAGAACACTAAAGGAAGGAAGCTTGACAAGGTTGGAACCTCACTTGAGCTTGGGGAAGAACAGTTTGAAAGGAACAAAGTTTCTCTTCTTCTTCTTCTTCAATCTCTCTCTCAATTACATTCAAGGGTTTTGTATCCCTTATACACGAAATTCAGACCCTATTTATAGCCTAAAGGTTGCCAAATATCTCAAAATATCTTAGAAAAATATCCCCTAAGGTCGGTGATGAGTTACAGCTCATTACTGGGCCTTTTTGCCCATTTTCGAGTTGAATTCGTTGACGAAATTCGGCCCCTAACACACTTCGTCGCTAAAATTGAACTCTGCCCTGGCAGTTTTTCCTGCTTTGGTATTTTGACAATAACTTTTGACTCGATTATTCGATTTTGATGATTCAACTTGTGTTGGATTTTTTAGTCAAAGGGTAACAACTTTTGTGTTTTACACAACTCCTATTTATGAGTTTTTAATGGTCTAAATGGGCCCACAAGTGGACTGGTCCTGGGATGAATCTCAGCAGACCAAAATTGACAGCAGACCAGTTTGTGGAAATCTGATATTTGACCCAGCTTTTACTCAAATACTGAAAGTGTGGTAAACATGAACCTCGAAGAGGGTTTCAACGCCTTTCCAAAAATTCAAGAATCACTCGATCCCAATTAGTCCTTAAAGTTGAGGGTATGTTTAGGCATCCCTTTCTTTGACACTTGGAGTATGTCCTACGCTCATTTTTCATTTGTCCCTAAACCCCAAAAACAATTTACATACATATTTTGATTCATTCAAAACCTCCTTTCATTTCAAAATATGAACCCATAATTTCATTAAGGCTTTAGGCCTTGAAGGCACTATTCACAGCACTATTCACATACTATTCATATGAATAGTGAACCTAAATTTCGGGGCTCTACATGCTTAGAATCGTTCATATAAGTCATTTATTCAAAACCCTTTCTTGTAACTTTGAGAAATCCATGGAAAAACCTCGATTCATGTGAGACATACGAACATATGAGCATATGAGAATGATAACATGTTTAAACACCCAAAAACCCTTAGAGGCATTTACACAAACACATAGAGTGCGTAATAGTGATAGCTTACATCCAAGTATAGAAATAACATCCCACACCATGAAAAAGCAAGACTTATAGTGTAGAATGAGAAGAACAACATATGGTAACTAGTAGTATCACTAGATTGGTAGTAGAGTGTATCTACCTTAATGAAATGGTTGACTTTGATTCCAAAAGCTTGGAACTCATGAAAATCTTGAGTTCTTTGTTGAAAACCACCAAAGGAAGGAAGGACTTGATCTCTCCTTCAAGCTTGAGCAAAAACCTAGCTTCTCTCCTTCTTCTCCTCTCAAATCTCTTTCAAAATAGTGCACTAAGGGTTTCTGAAACCCTAAGACATGAACAAGTCTTATATAGGCAAAGGGGTGGTGGCTAAAGACTAAAAAACCCTTAATGAATAAAATCTGCGTATAACCGATCGCTCGGTGGTACAGACTGAGCGATTGGTGGCTGACCGAGCGATCGGTGGTTTCAACCGAGCGATCGATTGAAAACACCCCCTCTGGAATTTTTTCCCATACAAATTAGTTAACCAGTCGATAGATACTGAATGATCGGTATAAGACCGGTCGATCGGTGGTTATCACCGAGCGATCAGTGTAAGACTGGTCGATCGGTAGTTATCACCGAGCGATCGGTGATCCCCTGTTTTGCTGCAAAACCCTATTTTCACTACTTGGATCTTCTCCAATCCCATTTCCAACACCTTCTATGCTTTAAACACACTCCTTAAGGACATGTAGACCTATAAAATCATGCACGCCATAAATCCAAATATTTCCATTAGTATAAAACCCACAAGTGTACAAGACTACACTTGAACATTATTCACACACTATTCACTACTTAGTGAAAAGAAGATTCGGGGTTCTACAAAAATTCTTGAAGACACGTGTGAGGGCAAGGCCATAAGGCAATCTGCCTATGGTTTTCTTGGTAGCATCCCTCATGACATGCATAATGATAAAAGTAAGATCAACATGATGGGTGGAAAGAATGCACCAAATGAGAAAGACATCAAAAAAAGTAATAAAGCCTCTACCACCACCTCGAGGAACAATATCGTATGTGATAATGTGGTGAGCAAACCTAGCATCAACGGTGAGATCCTTGAGCTTAGGAGGGACAGGCTTTGTGTTGTCCTTGTAGACACACATTATGTTCAAAGCCTATATTACATTAAATCCTTCATGGGAGACCCACTGATTTGTGGTATATGTTTGAAAGTCCCCATTGGGAAGTTTAAGAATAGATTGAAGTTCATCATGGTTAAATGAAATTTTCTTAGCATGAGCATAAGAATTGATAGATTTGGTAGTTTTTTCATAGGTAAGATGGGAATAAAATTGTTTGACAAGATCGGGATACATAGATTCATGAAAACCTAAGAACCTATGCCATTTAAGAGAATGGAATTTTGAAGAGATTACATCTAAACCAATATCCTTGAGCAAGTCAAAATCTGGAACCTTACCATACACATGGTCTCTCTTGATGAAGAATCTTGTGTAATTTTCTTGGGCTTCCTTGGTCTAGAATAGATTGGGAGCCTCTGCCTTTGAAGTTTCTCCATCTTTTCTCTTCCCCTTTTCGGCAGCCGTGGCCTTCTTCTTGGTTTGTGGCATAGATGGTGTCTTGGTCCTTGGTGCCATTGAAGTTAGAGAGAAGGAATGAAATAAAGTCGGTTTGGATGAGATTTGAGAAGAATAAAATAGGTTTTGGAGTATTGAGAATGCGGGGGAATGAGAATTTGAAAAGATGATTAGTGAAAATATTAGGGAAATTAGGTTTATTTTTATAGATTTGTGGTAACTCGTTGACGAGTAGGTTTGACTCATCACCGAGTGGCTTTAAAATCTTGAAAAAATAAATCACTCGTCGCCGAGTTGTTAGACATATATGCCCACGAAAGCCATTCCGGAATTGTATTAATCTACTTAATCAATAAATGCATATTTTACATTCACACATTGTCTTATGCATTGGGTAACATATTAAAAGTATCTCATTGGATGAGACTACTTTGTCCCTTAGGTAACATTGTAGGAAAACCATCCAATTAGTTAATAACTAATTGCTAAGGAGATATGGTTTTTCCGGTTACTTGTAGACCTAAAATTGTTCTAAGTTATTCAGGATACATCTGGACAATGTATTTCTACTAACTTACACATTGTTAGTTCCATATGATGGAGTGATGAATCTCAATCACTGAGAGAAGGGTCTCTTGACTAAGATGTAGATATAAGTAAGAAGTACTTATATTGCAACTAGATCACTTAGTGGATACCCTTAGAAATATATTGTCTTTATATTTAGGGTAGTCCATTTGACAGATTGTCTTTAACCAGAGATGTCGACATTTTCTCTAGTATTTGCCTATATAGCTTTGATGTAGCCAATCGTCAATGTCCAACACATCGGACTAGATACGGGCTCGTTGGGTTATGTACGCTATATTAGATGAAGTGTGTGTACGCTCAACAAGGATTCCACTACTCAAACAGAGTAAATAATATTGAGTTTATACTTATCAAAACTAGACTTGAAAAACCCAGCGCTGGTATTTATCGATGAAATGGTTTTATCGAGGAGTTTATTTTTTTATATAAAAGAAATATAATAATTATTATTATTCTTTTAAAGAATTTCTAAAATGTTTTGAAAGTCCAAGTTTGACTAAAAGTATCAAAGAGAATGGGTTCTCAATATAAGCCAGAGATTAAAGACAATATTAGATATTGTCCCGTAAGCTTATAACAATATTGGAAATGGAGGGGCACATCATTAAACAAATCTTGAGATAGAAATACCTGCAAGTAGTTCTCTATTTTCTAGAGGTTAATCACATTGTGTTAATGGACATTATTGTGATTGGTAGAAGTCCAGTGATATCGATAAAATTCTGTAATCCTAATGGAGTGTAGGAAAGGTGTTTCCTAGTAACAATGCTTTAACCAAAAGGTTGAGTACTTGGTCCCACAACCGGAAATAAGAGATCCCTTTAGATCCCACACACAAGGACTTTCTTAAAGTATTTAATTTAATTATTAATTAAATGTCGTGCCCCAAAATACCCCTAGGAGTTAAGGGATACTTTAGGACTGACTATTTGTACCTGTCAAACCATCCTGTAATGAACAAGGCTAATATGATATAATGACAACAATAATCAGAGTGCGTAAGTTAAAACATGAGTGCAGAAGCGTGAACCAAAATTTTCTTTTCTATATAAGGTGGTCTGTATTCCAAGTGAAAATATATATACAAGACATATCAGTAAAAGTGGACATGCCCACCTAACAAAATTCAAAATGAGAAACCTCACAACTCTCTTTCGCTCAATAATCACCCCCGTGGGGCCAATGGTCTAAGTCCCTCACCTCAGCCTGAGGCTCAACTACCAAATCCTCATATGGTTCCTCCTCGCCGTATTCCTCCTCAACCCAAGGACTTGGGGTACAAATGTCAAAAGGAACCCATGTACCTGCCGACATAAAAATTCGGCTAAGCATAGAATACTCAGCGAGTATAAGCTACTAAATAATCATAGCAATCACAATCACACAAGAGCAACGAGATATAATTCATCATTTGATTTAAAATGATATTAATAACATATGACAAATAGCAGTAAAGTAAAGCAATGTAATAATTTTGACATGCTTGAATGAATGCGAAAACCCGATAAAGCTCGTGCTTAAAAATCATGTCTTATTCTTGAAAATAGTCTTTCATGTTTCTTTCAAAACTTGTTCGTCATAATTGAAAACTTGTTTCTTGTCTTGGTCTTGTTCGTGAGAATCACACATGCTTGTCTTGTTCTTGTTGGAATCACTTGTCATGTTCTTGACTTGACTTGCTTGTTTACTTTTGAGCCAGAGGTTACTGCCCTTGAGGTGACTTGTGAGCTGGGAATGTAGATTCCCTTCAGCGAAATAGATATATATATATAGAAAAGGTATACCAACCTCTTTGTCTTGTTTTCTTGTGAGCCAGGTATGACATATCTTGCGATATGCCCTACCCTTGACCGGCCCGATGTTCGACTTTATCAACTTGCTTGTTTTCTTGTGAGCCAGGTATGACATATCGAAGGGATATGCCTTACCCTTGACCGGCCCAATGTCCGGCTTTATCAACTTGCTTGTTTTCTTGTGAGCCAGGTATGACGACTCAAGCACTTGAGTCATCTAACCAAAAACCTCTAAGTATATATACATGATCCAAGTTTGTACAAAAAGAACCCAAAAGAAGGTGCGGATATGCCTGCCAAAATACATACATATAATCTCTCAAGCTCACACCCATAGATCACCTAGAATCTACTACCTAGTAGTAGCCCTCAACTGGAGGTTCCTCGACGTACTCCACTTCTACCCAAGGGCCAGGAACACCAATATCAAAAGGAGCCGCCGCTCCACTATCACCTGCCGACATGAGAAGTACGGTTGAGCATGGAATACTCAGCGGGTACCAAATACTAACCAACAGTCATAGCATAGCACTAGCAATATATAAAGCTGAAAACAATTCAAATAGTAATGCCGGAAAAAATTCATCTAATAATCAAGGAAGTAAAACAGTTTATATTCATGCCTGCATCACATAAACGCCGACAAATCTCTTGAAATCATCGTGCACTTGACTTGATTGAAAATATTCATTGCGTGCTTGAAAACTTGTCATGTCTGTCTTGCTTGATCTTGTCGAGCGTGTCATGTCATGTGTGTCATGCGTGTTTGCTTGGAATCCAAACATGCTCATGTACTTGTGAGATGCGCTTGTGAGATGCACTTGAGAGGGAGGGGAGACCCTTCTTTCATGATATGCACTTGAGAGGGAAGGGAGACCCTTCTTTCATGATATGCACTTGAGAGGGAAGGGAGACCCTTCTTTCATGATATGCCTTGAGAGGGAAGGGAGACCCTTCTTTCCAGAGATGTACTTGTGAGTGAGGGGAGACCCCTCATGGAAGAGAGGGAAGTGTAAGCTCCCTCCTATGAAAAGCTTGTTCTTGTCTTCTTGTGAAAAGCAAGGTAAAACATATCGTAGGATATGTCCCACCTCTAAACCTTAATCATGAAAAATCATCGGTAAACCGTGTCATGCATACCATGCTCGTGGAATCGTGTAAATGCTTTCATTTGAAATTAAATATGACATTTGGGGATTTCAACAATACATAGCATATCAATAAATTGAGCAAATAATTATTTATGCCATTTAGGGAGGCAAGTAATCACACTATCATAAATCCTAACAAGTTCATAAGCTTATAATCATGCATTTCTTAAGTTACAACTCATTTCCTTCACCTTGGTATTTCATCAAACATGTAGTGTGTACGTTATTTGTCATTACCTAAATCTTACATTTCTAGATGGGTTAAGCTTATGGCATACATGTGTGTTCATTATTAATACAATGCCCTTTCCATTTCATTCATCACATCACATTCATATGGCATCTATCACCCCAACATCCATCCTCACACCTCATACATTAGGCAAGATAAGGAAGAAGGAAAGAAGAGGGTATGAACTAGGAGGGTAGCAAAAGGTACCAACCTTGAAGAAAAGAAGAGAACCCTTGCAAGAGCCGAGGTTGAACACTGCCCTAGCTTTGGAGAACGAGCTCCTCAAGTGCTTGACCCGTGAACTTGAAGAAATCCAAGCTTGAGGTGATCTAGGGTCTTCAACCCTTTTGATTTCTTCTCAATGCAAACCCTAAGATTAGAATTCCCTTTCTCCTTTCTCACTCTCTCTCACAATGCAAGCTTGAGGGTTTATGAAACCCTCAACCCATGAACTTGGGTTAATATAGCAAAGAGGATGGTCAAAGACCATCATACCCTTAATGATCTGCTTAAAAAGACCAAATCAAGCAAATTCGTAGAGGAGCGGTCTACCGTTCATGGGGAGTGGTCGATCGGTCCAAAAGATCCTCTTTGGAAAATAACCCCATACAAAGTTAGTGTGATAGAGGTCGACCGGTGGGTAGAGCAGTCGACCGGTAGGCGAGCGGTCGATCGGTCATATCAGCGGTCGAGCGGTAGGCCACCGGTCGATCCGTCCTTGGAGCGGTCGACCAGTTGATCTGTGCTCTGCCTATTTTGCTGATTTTTCTCATTTTTCCTACTTCAGTGTTTTGGCCATAACTTTTGACTCGTTTGTCGGATTTTGACGATTCAACTTACTTTGGATTCGTCTTTCGAAGGGGAACATTCCTGGCATTAGAATTTCCAATTTCAGTTTTATTTATGGACCAAATTGTCCCCAAAGTTGACTGATCCGCAAATGGAGTTCAACAAATTGGATTTTAATATATCCGACTTAGGAATCCTACTTTTTAACACTTAAGTTCTTTAAAACTTTTTATTTCATAGAAATTGGAGATTACAAAGGCATAAAGCCTTGGCACAAGTTCCAACACATGTACAAAAGTTCCGGGGCTCTACACTAAGTTATTGCTAAGGGAGTTAGTAGGGTGTACTAACCTTGAGATCAAAGCTCGATCTTGGGAGAAAACCCTTGATTGAGTTCCCAACTTAATAGAGATGATCCTTCTTTGAAGAAAAGCTCCAAGCTTGAAATAGGGGAAGATCTTTGCTTGAAATGGAAATCCAAGCTAGTATTGAGCTCCAATCCTTGAAATCCAAGCCCACTTGAGTAGAACCCTAACCCTTCTTCCTTCTTCTCTCTCAATTTCTCAAAACCTAAGCTTAAGGGTTTATGAGGACCCAAACTCACGGATTTGGGTTTTTATAGGAAACATTTACCATTAATGATTTGGCAAAAACTGACCAAAAGGGCAAAATCTGACATGATCGGTCGACCAGTCAAAAATGACCTCTCTGGAAAAATAATCCATTCATTTAGTGCAATGTTCAGTCGACTAGTAATGGGTATCGGTCGAACGATCCCTCGTGTTTTTGCCAATTTTTCTATTTTTTCTAATTTTTACCACTTCGGTATTTTGGCCATAACTTTTGACTCGTTCATCGGATTTTGATGATTCAACTTGCGTTGGATTCATTTTTCGAAGGGGAACGTTTTTGGTATTTTAGAATCATCTAATTCTTCTTGATTTATTAATTGGACTACGTGAAAGGTCAAATTGGCTATGAAAACACTATTTATTAGGTACGAAAAGTTTCGGGGTACTACATTAAATTAATTAATTTCTCTGTAGAGCCCCGAATTTTCATCTCACGTATTGGTCAATAGTGTGTGAATAGTGCCCAAGTGTGGTTTTGTACACTTAGGGGTCTTATAATTAATATACGAGTTTGGATAATTGGCGTGCATGTTTTGATAGGTCTACATATCCCTAAGGAGTGTGTTTTAAGCACTAAAGGTGTTGGAACTGGGATTGGAAAGGTCTAAGGTAGTGAAAATAAGGTTTTTAAGCAAAACAGGGGATCATCGATCGCTCGGTGATACCTCCGATCGATCGGTCTTCTACCGATCGCTCGATAGCTATCGAGCGGTCAACTTTTTTGTATGTGGAAATTTTCCAGAGAGGGTGTTTTCAACCGATCGCTCGACTGAAACCACCGATCGACCGGTAAGCCACCGATCGCTCGGTCTGTACCACCGATCGATCGGTCATACGCAGATTTTCTTCATTAAGGGTGTTTACGACTTTAACCACCACCCCTTGCCTATAAATAGGTTGGGTTCATGCCTTAGGGATTCAGAAACCCTCTGTGCCCTATCTTAGGATATTTTGAGAGAGAGAAGAAGGAGAGGAACTACTTGTGATCAAGCTTGAAGGAAGATCAATGTAGCACCCCGAACTTTTTCATCCTTAATGAATAGCACCTTCATAGCTAATTGACCGTTTTTGTAGTCTAATTAATAAATAAGGAAAAAATTAGAAATTCCGAAATGTCAGAAATGTTCCTTTTCGAAGTACAAACCCAACGCAAGTTGAATCGTCAAAATCGGACGAACGAGTCAAAAGATATGGCCAAAACAGTCTGGACCTGCAGGCAATCGTAGCTCGGAAGGCACTAAGGACGTAGCTTTGAGAACGTACTCTGATAATGTAGCTCTAGCTCTGATAACGTATACGTTGTGCATCCATTGTGCAACAGACAACGTGTACGTTGTACAGCAAACAACGTATACGTTGTGCATCCGTTGTGCAACAGACAACGGGTACGTTGTACAGCAAACAACGTATACGTTGTGCATCCGTTGTGCAACAGACAACGGGTACGGGGTACAGCAAACAACGCGTACGTTGTGCAGCTCACGACGGGCACGTTGTACATAAGACAACGGCACAACGTGTTCGGCACTATTCACAGCATAACGTGTTTGGCACTATTCACAGCACAACGTGTTCGGCACTATTCACAGCACAACGTGTTCGGCACTATTCACGGCACAACATGTTCGGCACTATTCACAGCACAACGTGTTCGGCACTATTCACAGCACAACGTGTTCGGCACTATTCACAGCACAACGTGTTCGGCACTATTCACAGCACAACGTGTTTGGCACTATTCACAGCACAACGTGTTCGGCACTCGTGTTTTTGCAGAAATTTCAGTAAGGGTATTATAGTCTTTTGGTCAGTTCACTCTTACCTTAAGAGTTTAACCCGAGCCTGTAGGGCTCATTCTCAACACTTAGAGGATTTAGGGGATTAGAAGAGAGGAGAAAGGGTTTCCTAAGCTAGGGTTTTGCTTTTGGAGAAGAATCAAAGGGGTTTTGAGACCCTAGATCACTTAAAGTCCGGTTTTTCTCCAAGATCACGGCTCAAGCACTCGTGGAGAGCGTTCTCCAAGCTAGGGCAGCAACCCAAGCACGTTTTTGAAAGGGGTTTCTTCCCCAACTCAAGTCTCTTCAAGCAAAGGTGTTCTTCTTTCAAGTTGGAGCTTCAATCAAGGTTTCTACCAAGGATCAAGCCTTGATCTAAGGTTAGTACACCCTACTAACTTACCCTGGCAATAAATCTAGGTTTTCCATATAGAAATGTGATTCTTTATATTATGTTTTCCTCCTTATGAAATGCGTTATCCCCCATTAAATATAAACAAGATAATGGAAAACGGTGGATGTGTGGATGGAATGTTGGATGTGGCGATTGGATGCCGAGATGTATGTTGTGTGATGTGTGTGATGGAAATGGTGGAGGGGTATTTTACCAATAATGAACTTACCTTGATGTTTGGATGGAAAATATGCGCTAAAGAGAACAAGATGAATTATTAAGAAACATTGCATGTGTTGTGTTTGACAAAATGCCTAAACTATGAATAAACGACTTAGATGAAGGAAATGGAAATAGGTTTTATGCATGTGTTCTTATAGACGATGAATTGATCCAATGTCATGTGAATTACTTAAGTTACCTATTCTAATATTATGAATTGAATTGTAATGCCATATCTCTTTTGTTAAGCGCATTCCCACGATTGTTATTATTGGCACGCACATGAGCACGCATGATAGCATGAACCGAGATTTCAAGAGCATGTGCATATAATAAACAACAAGAAAACATTGCATATCAAGGAGGTTGGTAGCCCAGGGAGGATTCGGGTGCTAGCCTCTGGCTCACAAGTGCATTGCATATCAAGGAGGTTGGTAGCCCAGGGACATTCGGGTGCTAGCCTCTGGCTCGCATATCAAGGAGGTTGGTAGCCCAGGGACATTCAGGTGCTAGCCTCTGGCTCACAAGTGCATTGCATATCAAGGAGGTTGGTAGCCCAGGGAGGATTCGGGTGCTAGCCTCTGGCTCACAAGTGCATTGCATATCAAGGAGGTTGGTAGCCCAGGGACATTCGGGTGCTAGCCTCTGGCTCACAAGTGCATTGCATATCAAGGAGGTTGGTAGCCCAGGGAGGATTCGGGTGCTAGCCTCTGGCTCATAAGTTACAAGATGAAAGTTTACAAGATGATGATCATGCATTCATGCATGCACGCATACATGATTTCTACGAGGCATACCGGAACACGACATGGGTTTTCAAGCATGAGTTTTATCGGCGTTTTCGCATTCATGTACGCACGTCAGGATGCTTGTATTGTATCATGCCTTATACTGTTTCTTTTGTGATGTTTCTATTACTGCTTGTATGATATTACTATTGTGTGTTTTTATTATTGTTATGGTTTGCTAGTAGCTTGTACTCGCTGAGTATTCCATGCTCAGCCGTGCTTTCATGTCGGCAGGTACTGAGGGAGCCCTCGACCCGGTGCCTTGGGTCGAGGAAGAGTATATAGAGGAGAGAGAGCCGGCTATTCCATTACAGTCTCAGGCGGACCGAGACCTCGATGTGTGGCCATACCTCGACTACTGTTGAGGGGAGAGTATGAGAGGGTCTTGTGTATTTTGATATTTTGATAGGTGGGCCTGTCCACCTTAGACTTAGACATGTCTTGTATTTATGTTAACTTGGAATACTATTTTGGATCATTAGAAGAAATGAAAATTTGTTTATGCTTCCGCATGTATGTTAGCTTCCGCGCTCTAATTATCGTTGTTAGTATTGTATTTTATCTGTGCATTACAGGATGGTTTGATAGGTACGTAGTGTGACACCTAAAATATCCCTAAACTCCTAGGGGGTATTTCGGGGCGTTACAATCAAGCTCTCTTTGGTGATTCTCAACCAAGAACTCAAGGTTCTTGCTTGCTCAGGCTTTTGGGAATCAAAGTCTTTGATTTCACCAAGGTAGATACACTCTACTAGCAATCTTGCAATCCTACTAAGTTACTAAATGTTGTTTTTCTTCATCTATACTAAGTATGTATATATATCTTGGTTGACTTTGGTGTGAAGGTATGTGATTATATACTTGGATGAAAGATACTATTATGATGCACTCTAAGTGTTTGATGAAATACCTCTAAGGGATTCTTATGCTAAATGTGATGATTTCTCTCTTATGTTCATATGCTCGCATGTCTCGCATGAATCGATGCTTTCCATGAATTTCTCAAAGTACCAAAAAGGGGTTTTTCACTAAATGACTAATAAGGAACGATTCTAAGCAACTCCATGATTTTTCTAAGATCGTTTCACAAGCTCTACGGATCATACTATGCTCACGAGGAACTCTATGATAAGCTCTAAGATCGTCTCACAAGCTCTACGGATCATAAAAGAAAATGCTCTAAGATCTCTATAGTATTGGCTCTATGTTGTGCTCTATGGTATCTCTATGTCTCTACGGATCATAATGACTCTAAATAACTCACAAGAACTCACAAGACTATGATTACCACATGACTCACACAACTCACACGGATATGGTTTTGGATTTTGGATTTCATCACATATGCTTACATGGTTTCTACGCTTTACTATGCTTTCAGGATTTCAGTCTCCATGTTTCGCATGCTCCGTGCTATATTGCTTTATTGTTATTAGTTTGTATACGCTGAGTATTCCATGCTCAACTGATATTTGTTATCATCGGTAGGTGCTCGGGCTCCATTTGATCTATGTGGCACGGAACCATGGTTGGAGGAAGAGTACTTCGACCCAGAGCCTTCCATGGATCATTCTCAGGATGATGGTCCTATAGATAGGTGTCGAGACTTCGAATTTTGTTGATCGGACTTAGAACTTTAAGATGTTATTTTGTTATGTGAGTGTGGGGTTTGTTCACTCCACTTTTGGGTTTCTCACATGTATATACTTTTGTAGGTTCATACTTGAACTGCGTTATAGGAGTTATTGTTTTGCTTCCACTATGTTTAGTATTTTTTTTCCACTGTGCATTGTATTCCGTTTCCGCTAGATATGTATGTGTTTCTGACAGGTCTCCACGTGTACCTTATGTATTATACTGGAGGTATGATATGGCGGTCATGAGTCAAAGTATCCCTAACTCCTAGGGGGTATTTTGGGTCGCGACAGACTTGGTATCAGAGCTTAGGCATTAGGTCACACAAGCTATAGGGATTGCTTTCCCTTGGGCTAAGCGGAAGTAAGTTCAATGAGTTGAACTTAGAACTCAGATGGACTTGTTGTCTTCAGCTTGTTACCACGATATAACCGGTATCAAGCGAGTCCTTCGGTCAGTCTAGGATCTTAGTCTAGGCGCTAGTTTAGACTATGTCTCGAGTTTTGTTCCAGAAAGGGTAGATTCCCAACTTAGTCATACTAGGACACTCTAAGTTATACTTATCTGATTATGTGTATACCTAGATGTATACGATATGCGTAATAGCAATTCATGTATATTAAACTACTATATGATGTGTGAGGTTGGTATCCAAGTTAGACTCATGTTTTGCCAATTGATCTCAGGATTTGATATCATGAGACGCGGCACTCAGGGTCAAGGTTACCATACTCGGAGGGCCGAGAGTGAAGTTCTGAGAGAAGAGGAACCATTGTATTTCACGAATGCTATGGACTCCATAGCCAAGACTTTGGCGTTGTTGGCAGCGAGACCCACTCCTACCCCACCGGCTACTCCTATGCCTACACCGGTGCATCACACCGCGGGGCTTGAAGTTTTTCAGAGACTGCGGCCTCTGACATTTTACCAGTACTCTAGACCCAATGGTGGCGGAGTCTTGGATTATGCAGCTGGAGAAGACATTCCGGGCTCTCCGTTGTACTGAGGAGCAAAGAGTAGAATGGGCTTCCTTCATGATGGAAGGTGAAGCCGAACACTGGTGGAGAGCTGCCCAAAGGCAGAGAGATGTTGCAAAGGCAGGAGTGCCCTGGACTTGGGCAGAGTTCTTAGAAACTTTCAGAGTATAGTACTTTCCCAGGTTTATTCGGGAACAAAAAGCGAGGGAGTTTATGCTTTTGGAGCAAGGGTCGATGAGCGCCGCCGAGTATGAGGCTAAGTTCACCGAATTGTCGAGGTTTGCTCCGCACTTGGTTACTACTGAGGACCTACGGGTCAAGAAGTTTGAGATGGGCTTGAAGGCCTTTATTTGAGACCGGGTGTCCATTCTCTAGGTGGAGTCTTGGAGAGAGATAGTAGGGAAGGTGAAGATTGCTGAGAAGAATGCGGAAGACTTTATGATAAGAAGAGATAGTGGCTTCAGAAAGAGCATGTCTCGGGGTCAGTCTAGTGGTTCATCGTCCTAGAAGAGGACTAGGACTGCACCGTACCAGCTTTCCCAACCAATGCCGGCTCAGAGACCTTCTTTTGTGCCTCAGGCACCATGCCCTACGACATCACAAGCTATGAGGGTTATACCTCCAGCTTCCTCTGTATCTCAGACTTTTGAGGAATGTGCCGTCTGTGGTCATCGGCATAAGACAGGGGATTGCCGAAGAATGTCAGGTGGATGCTTCCACTGTGGCGAGATCGGCCACTTGATTCGAGATTGCCCGCGTAAGCAGTCACAGTCAGGACCACAGGGAGTTCAGCCTCCAGGCAGGCAGACTTCAGTACAGGGGTTCATCTCAGGCCTCCAGATCCTTGCCGCCCATCCAGCAGCCTCGTCAGGCTAATTAGGGCAGGGTCTTTGCTATGACTGATAGAGACGCACAGGCATCCGATGATGTTGTGTAAGGTACGCGCAAGTTTGATCTTGTCTAAGTTCTAGTGTTATTATGATATATGTTGTACTGCATATGTATTCTATATAGTGTTTTGTGATGCTTGTATCTATGGTATCTTATATGTTATAACTTGGGTGATTAAAATTCTCAGGTTCGTTACTATTGAATGAGTGTTTAGCAAGGCTGTTAATCAATACGGGATCCACTCATTCGTTCGTCTCACCTAGCTTTGCAAAAAGGGTTTACGTCCAAGCCAAGTAAGCTACCTTGGGAGTTGTCCATTTCGACCCCATTGGGCAAGTCTATAGAGACAGATAAGTGTATCGGGGCAGTGTTGTACATGTTATGCAGCACGAGTTGCTAGTAGACCTGATCATTCTGGGATTTCAGGATTTGGATTTCGACGTCATCCTAGGTATGGATTGGCTCTCAGCTCACCATGGGCACGTGGCATGTTTCGAGAAGGTGGTAAATTTTAAACCCGTTGGGTTGAAGCCATTTAATTTCAGAGGACTTCAAAGGAGAGACATTGCTCGCTTTGCAGCTCTCAGTCTCGAGAAGGTAGAAGCAAGAGACTCCACATCCATTTCGGTGGTGTGTGAATATATGGATGTTTTTTCGGAGATCTTACTGGGATTGCCTCCTGATCGGGTAATCGAGTTTGCAATTGAGTTGGCTCCAGGCACGTCGCCAATTTCTAGGGCTCCGTACAGGATGGCCCCTATTGAGCTAAAGGAGTTAAAGGGCCAGTTGGAAGAATTGCAAGGCCTTGGTTTCATTCAGCCAAGTGTCTCACCTTGGGGAGCTCCGGTGCTCTTTGTGAAGAAATATGGGTCTATGCGTATGTGCATTGACTACCGGCAATTGAACAAGGTCACGATCAAGAATCGTTATCCATTACCTCGGATAAACGACTTGTTTGATCAGCTGAAAGGTGCGAAGTTCTTTTCCAAGATTGACCTTCGATCTGGTTATCATCAGTTGAAGATCAAGAAGGAAGACATTCCGAAGACAGCGTTCAGGACTCGATACGGCCATTACGAGTTTCTAGTCATGTCTTTTGGGCTGACTAACACGCCGACAGAATTTATGGATCTGATGAACCGGGTGTTCAGATCATCTCTCGATCAGTGTGTGATTGTGTTTGTAGATGATATCCTTGTGTATTCACAGTCACAGGATGATCACACGAGAGATCTCCGCTTTGTATTGCAGACTCTTCGAGAGCATAGACTTTATGCTAAGTTGAGTAAGTGCGAGTTTTGGTTGAACAAGGTGTCCTTTCTTGGACATGTAGTGTCTGCTAAAGGTATCTCAGTCGATCCTGCAAAGATTGAGGCAGTGATGAATTGGGAAAGGCCGAAGAGTGTTACCGAGATTCGTAGTTTTCTCGGCCTGGCAGGATACTACAGGAGGTTTATGGAGGGATTTTCAAGCTTAGCCGCTCTGCTTACCTATCTCACGTGGAAAAAAACTAAGTTCACTTGGAGTGACAAGTGCGAGGCAAGTTTCTTGGAGTTAAAGAAGAGGCTTACCACAGCTCCTGTCCTCACAGTTCCATCCGGAAGCGGTGGCTTTGAAGTCTATAGTGATGCCTCACTAGTTGGACTGGGATGTGTTTTGATGCAGCATAAACAGGTGGTTGCCTATGCTTCCCGTCAGTTAAAGGAGCATGAGCAAAACTACCCCACCCACAACTTAGAGCTTGCAGCCGTCGTGTTTGTACTGAAAATTTGGCTTCACTACCTCTATGGGGAAGATTTCGTTGTGTTCACGGATCACAAGAGCTTGAATTATCTTTTCCTCCAGAAGGAGTTGAATATGAGGCAGCGTCGTTGGATGGAGTTCATGAAGGACAATGATTGTTCTATCCAGTACCATCCGGGTAAGGCTAATGTGGTAGCCGATGCTCTTAGTAGGAAACCCTATGGGGTTATGGCTCACTTGAGAGTACAAGAGTGGAAGTTGTTGAATGATATGTGTAACTTAGACACTACTCTCAAGCATGTCACCCACGGGCCGGTGATGTCCAACATTGTGGTTAGGCCACATATTCTAAACCGGATCAAAGAGTTGCAAGATTCAGATGTCGAATTGCTTGCTTACCGAGACAAGTCGGTTAGTAATGACAGTCAGGAGTTCACTTTAAATGGTGATGGTGCTATCACGTTCAAAGGCAAGTTGTGCGTTCCGGCTGACACGGTGTTGAGGGGTGAGATTTTGGACGAGGCTCACCGATCCAAGTATACGGTACATCCGGGAGGTACCAAGATGTATCAGAATCTGAAGAAGCACTACTGGTGGTGAAACATGAAGAGGGAAGTCGCCGAGTATGTTGCTAGATGTTTGGTGTACTAGCAGGTGAAAGCCGAGCATCAGAGGTCGGCAGGTCTTTTATAGTCCCTCCCTATTCCAGAATGAAAATGGGAGAATATCTCGATGGATTTCA
Organism: Tetracentron sinense; assembly: GCA_015143295.1. Taxonomy (NCBI): domain Eukaryota; kingdom Viridiplantae; phylum Streptophyta; class Magnoliopsida; order Trochodendrales; family Trochodendraceae; genus Tetracentron; species Tetracentron sinense. Next base: position 14,725,363 of record CM026553.1, read on the forward strand.
TCGTGGGTTTGCCACAAACGGCGAAGGGCTCCGATGCTATTTGGGTGATTGTAGACAGATTGACTAAGTCTGCACACTTTATTCCTTATCGGACTACTTTCAATGCGAATCAGTTAGTAGCCTTGTATGTCAAGGAGGTGGTTCGTCTGCATGGTGTGCCAGTTTCTATCGTATCTGATCGAGATCCTAGGTATACTTCAAGATTCTGAAAAACTTTTCAGGATGCTATGGGTTCTCGTTTGGACTTCAGCACTGCCTTTCATCCTCAAACTGATGGACAGACTGAACGGGTAAATCAGGTTATGGAAGATATGCTCCGAGCTTGTATGCTAGACTTTCAGGGTAGTTGGGAGGAACCGTTGGTTGAGTTTGCCTACAACAATAGTTATCAGGCAAGCATCCAGATGGCGCCTTTTGAAGCTCTGTATGGTCGCAGTTGCAGATCACCGCTATACTGGGATGAAGTTGGTGAGAGGAAGGTTCTTGGTCCTGAGTTGATCGAGCGGACCGCAGAAAGGGTCAAAATTATCCGGGAGCGATTGAAAACTGCTCAGGATAGGCAGAAGAGCTATGCGAATACTCGCCGTAGAGATCGGGTCTTTGTGAAGATTTCGCCAAGTCGGGGAATCATGCGACCAGAATATGCCAATACTAACACATGGACTTTACAAAGAGGATATTTATATGGACCAGCCCGAAAGTTTTGAATTCCATGGCCAATATAATAAAGTGTGCATATTGATGAAATCAATATACTGCCTTAAGCAAGCTTCTCGGAGTTGGAAAATCCGTTTTGATAAAACAATCAAATCGTTTGGCTTTCACCAAAACATGGATGAGGCATCTGTGTACAAAAAAGTCAGTGGGAGTGTAATAACTTTCCTAGTTCTTTACGTAGATGATATTCTACTCATTGGGAATGATGTAGGAATGTTGTCAACTATTAAAATCTGGTTGTCTTGTAACTTTGATATAGAAGACCTTGGTGAAGCTTCCTATATTCTTGATCTTAAATTGTTTAGAGATCGAAAGAAGAGGATGTTGGGATTGTCCCAAGCCAATTACATTGATAAGATCTTGCGCAAATATAACATGGAAATTCCAAGAAAGGGATATTACCCTTTAGGCATGGAATTAGTCTCTCCAAATCAAAGTCTCCAAAGACTGATGATGAAAGGGAGCAGATGAGCCATTACCCATATGCATCAGTAGTGGGAAGTCTCATGTATACTATGTTGTGCACAAGACCTGATTTTTGTCACGTAGTGAGTAGCATGAGTAAATATCAATCAAACCCTGGTCTTGAGCATTAGACAGTAGTTAAGCATATTTTCAAGTATCTGAGGAGGACTATGCATCACTGTTTGGTTTACAGTGAAGAAGATTTGACTGTAGTAGGGTACACAGATTCAGATTTTCAGGCAGATGTAGATGATAGAAAGTCCACCTCAGGGTTTGTCTTTACTCTTGGGAAATGAGCCTTTAGTTGGAGGAGTTGCAAGCAAACAACAACTGCTGACTCAATAACTGAAGCAGAGTACATTACCGCAAGTGATGTTGCAAAGGAAGCAGTGTGGATAAAGAAGTTTATCCAAGAGCTTGGTGTTGTTCTTGCATCCCAAAATACCACTTAGGAGTTAAGGGATACTTTAGGTGTGACTATACTTAACTTGGAAAACCATCCTGTAATGAACAAGGCATAACATAATAAAATGAAATATGAAACAGAGTGTGGAAACTTAAAAGAATGCGGAAATGTAACCAATTTTTTTCTTTTTCTATACATAGTCTGTGTCGCGCCCCAAAATACCCCCTAAGAGTTAAGGGATACTTTAGAGGTGACTGTACGTACCTGCCAAACCATCCTGTAATGAACCAGGTACACATGCCATAATATAACATGAATCAGAGTGCGGAAGCTATATCATAAATGCAAAAGCGTAGACCAAAAATTTTCTTTCCATATACTAGGTTTGAATTCCAAGTTTTATACAAAACATAACAAGGTAAAGGTGGACATGCCCACTTATCAAAATATCACAATACACTAAGAGAACTCTCTCGTACTCTCCTCTCAACAGTAGTCGAGGTATGGCCACACGTCCAAATCCCAATCCTCCTGAGACTGCAACGGGATAGGTGGCTCCCTCTCCTCTACGTACTCTTCCTCGACCCAAGGCTCAGGGTCGAGGACATCCATGGAACTTGCCGACATAAAAGTACGGCTGAGCATGAAATACTCAGCGAGTACAAGCTACTAGTTAACCATCGCAATAATGAAAGTATAACAACAGTGAACACGATACGAAGTATCAATTTAAACCATACTAGCAGCATAGGATAAATAGTCTTGAACATGAAGTAATATCAATATCTTGACATACGTGCATGAATGCGAAAACCTCGGTAAAACTCATGTTGGGAAACCCCTTTTCATGTCTCGGTCTTGCTTGTGAAAATCATGCATGCATGTCTGTCTTATCTTGTATTTCATGTCTTAACTTGTTCTTGACTTGTATACTTGTGAGCCAGAGGCTAGCACTCACACATCCCTGGGCTACCAACCTCCTTGACATTTTGTTCTCTTGTGAGCCCAAAGGCTAGCACCCTTCACTTGGGCTACCAACCTCCTTGTCATGTACTTATTTTCTTTCACTTGTGAGCCAAAGGCTAGTACTCTTCCCTTGGGCTACCAACCTCCTTGACATATGCTTGTTTCTTGTTTGATTTATCATGTACAAATACTCTTGGAAAACCCGGTTCATGCATGCATGCGTGCTTGTGTGCTTGTTAATAGTGGCAACCATGATGACATGTTTGAATGGGAGGATCACATGAATATAGTATTTTGATTTCTAGCATACATATGACAAAGTAGGTAACATCTAGCGCATTTGAGCAATTGATCACTCATAAGAAGATTTACACAATTCCTATTTCCAATTCCTTCATTTAATTCATTTACTCCTAGTTTAGGGATTTTGTCGAACACATAGCATGCAACATTTCCTTAGTAGTTCATCTTACTCTTTTTAGTGCATATTTTCCATCAAATCATCAAGGTAAGTTTCTTATTTGTAGAGTGCCCTTCCACCATTTTTCCACTTCATTCATCACACAACATCCATACGGCATCCAATCGCCTCAACCCCTCATCCATCCACACATCACCACATTCCTTATTATCTTGTTTACATTTTATAGAAATAGCCATTTCAAAAGGGAGGGAAAACATGGAATCAAGAATCATCAACAAAAATAGAAAACCTAGGTTATTGCTAATGGGAGTTAGTAGGGTGTACTAACCTTTAAACTTGGAGGAGAACTTGAGGAAAGCTAAGACACAAGCTTTCCCTTGATCACACACCAACCTTTAGCCCAAACCCTAGCTTTCCTTTCTCTTCCTTCTCCAATCTCCCAAAATCCCCAACTAAGAGCTTTGAGGGTTTTTGAAACCCTCACCCACGGATTTGGGGTTTATATAGAAAGTAGGGTGGTCAAATAACCATCCTACCCTTAAAAATCTCGGCTAAAATAGACCAAATAAGCAAAGTACTCAAGGAGCAGTCGACCGATCATAGGAGCAGTCGATCGGTAGGCTAGCGGTCGACTGGTTGACTGGGGTGGTCGATCGGTCCAAAACCTCCTCTCTAGAAAATTCCCCAATACAAAATTAGTGCGATAGTGGTTGACCGGTGGGTAGAGCAGTCGGCCGGTAGGCTACGGGTCGACCAGTGGCTGGACCGATCGACCGGTTGGTCTGTGTTTTGTCCATTTGACTGATTTTCCTCATTTTTCCACTTTGGTGTTTTGGTCATATCTTTTGACTCGTTAGTCGGATTTTGACGATTCAACTTGTATTGGATTTGTCTTTCAAAAAGGAGCATTTCTGGCATTTCTGAATTTTCAATTTCTTCCTTATTTATTAATTAGACTGCTTGAAAGGCCAATTGGCTACAAAAGTGCTATTCTTTAAGTATGGAAAAGTCCGGGGTGCTTCATTCAACCCCTTTAAAAAAATTTCATCCTCGAAATTTTGACGATACATATATGAACAAAACCACAAAAAATATAAGGGAATGACAAGGTCCTAAACAAATAACTGAGGATACTTTTCTCTCACTTCGGCCTCTCATTCCAATGTAGCTTCCTCCATTGAATGGTGTTGTCATCTTACCAAGACCAAGGGAATGGTTTTGTTGTGCAAGACTTGATCTCGCTTATCTAAGATCTACACTGGTTGCTCAACTAGTGTGAGATCCTCTTGGATTTCTACCGGATCAAGCTCGATGACATGAGAAGGGTCTAGAATGTACTTCTGAAGCATGGAGATGTGAAACACGTTGTGGACCGCCACCATATGAGCGGGCAAAGCAACATGGCAAGCCACCTCACCGACTCTAGTAATGATCTCGAACGAAACCAGGACCTTCCTTTCCCCAACTTCAACCCAGTACAATGGGGATCTACAACTCCTTCCGTACAAAGCCTCAAAGGCGCCATTTGAATGCTCGCTTGATAACTGTTATTGTAGGCGAATTCCACCTAACAAAAGTGCTATTGGCTATGAAAGTGCTATTCATTAAGTATGAAAAAGTCCGGGTTGCTACAGTCTGTATTCCAAGCTCATACCCAAAACATAATGAAAGTAAAGGTGGACATGCCCACCTAACAAAACACAAAATGAAACCTCACTATCACTCTGCTCAACAATGGTCTAGATATGGCCACAAATCTAGATCTCTATCGTCCTGTGGCTGAAGTGGAATAGGCGCCGCCTCCTTGACGTATTCTTCCTCAACCCAAGGCTTAGAGCTGAAGGTATCCCCCGGACCTACTGACATGAAATGTATGGCTGAGTATGGAATACTCAGCAAGTACAAGCTACTAGCTAACAATAGTAATAACAAATGACAATGATAATAACTAAGCACAATTTAGAATCATCAAATTTAAAGCAATGCAATGATCGTGACATGCATGAAACAATGCGAAAAATCCGACTAAAACCCATACTTAAAAGTCATGACTTGTTCTTGAAAAAATCTTTTTGTGGTTTTCAACTTGCTTGTCATATTTAAAGCTTGCTCTTGTCTCGTAGGAATCACACATGTCTTGTCTTGTTCTTGTTTGGAATCACACTTGTCATGCTTGTCTTGTCATGTCTTGACATCTCTTGACTTGTCTTGCCATGTTTACTTGTGAGTTGGATGTTAGTGCCCTTGTAGCGACTTGTGAGCTGGATACGTAAGTATCCTTCAGCGAATATATATATATAGAAAAGGTACACTAGCATCCTTGACCCGTCTTCTGTTTGGCTTTATCAACTTATTTACTTGCGATCCAGGTATGGCATATCTTGTGATATGCCCTACCCTTGACCGGCCCGATGTCCGGATTTATCAACTTGTTTACTTGTGAGCAAGGTATTGTTGGACATATATGCCCTTGAAAGCCAATAAGAGACTTTTCTATGTTGATTAGATAAGCATCATATTCACACAACCAACTATAAAGGGTATTTATATTAATTACTGTCTCATATGATGAAGACATAAAGTTCCATAGGTAACATTGTAGGAAAATCATGCAAAGGTTGCGAGGAGATATGATTTTCCGGTTCCTTGTAAACCTAATATTGTTCGAAGCCTATAGAGTACCGGTTGGGCGCCGTACTTCATCATGGCTTGCACATGTGTAGTTCTATGAGATAGTGTGATGAATCTCATTCACAGAGAGTGGTGACTCTTGACTAACATGTGAGTATATGTAGCAAGTACATAATACTGAACGGGGTCACTAGTAGATATCCCATGGAATACACTGTCAGATTGTATTAGGGTTATCCATTTGACAAATTATCCTTAGACCTGAGAGGTTAACATCATCTCAGACATTTGTCTATATGGCTTTGATGTGCCAATCGACAATGTCCAATACACAGGACTAACTCCGGGTATGTTGGGTCATATACACTATGTTTGGAGAAGTGTGTAAACACTCAATAAGGAATCCACAACTCCTTAATTGGAGATAATGATATCAAGGTGATACTTGTTGAACTGAACTGTTAAATCCAGTACTGGTGTTTTTCGGTAAAATGGTCTTTATCGAAGTTGATATTTTTAATATGGAAAAGTATATATAAATATATATGTCAGTTCTTTTCTAATGTTTCTTCAAAAGTTTTTTGGAGGTTCAGTTCATTGAAAAAGTAATCATGAGAAAGGATTCTATTCATAAGCTAGGGACTAAGACAGTGGAATTGTTCCAATCCCGGAAGCCTACAAGTGATATCAGAATGTGGAAGGATTTATTTGTAAATATATTGTGAGATGGTACTTACAAGTGATTCTCTAATTTTTGGAGGTTAATCACATTGTGTTAATGGACATTAATTGTGATTGGTGGAAGTCCAGGGACTTAGATAACATTCTATGATCCTAATGGAGTTTTAGGAAAGGTGTTTCCTAGTAACAATGCTTCAATCAAAAAGGTGAAGTACTTGGTCCCACAACCGGAAATAGGAGATCCCTTTAGATCCCACACACAAGGACCTTCTTAAAGTATTTAATTTAATTATTAATTAAATTAATTAATTTCTCTAAGTAATCACTATATGGTATAGTGAAGCTCTAAAAGGTGGAATCGCATTGGATGTGAAAAACCAAATGGGTAGGACCTATTGGGAATTATTATAAAAGAATAATTCAAGTGACCAAGAGGGTTTTGGAAACCCTTTAGGCGTGTGGAGTGGGACCCACCTAGGGTGGGACGCCCACTTCTAGGAGGAATAATAATTGTTATTATTTTAATTAGTTTCTAATAACTAATATCCTTATTAGATAAGGTTAGTTAGTTACTAATTAAAGATTCCCTAATTGTTAGGGATTCCATTAGTTAGTTACTAATTCAAGATTCCTTATTGGATAAGGATAAGATTAGTTAGTAATGGATAAAGTTGGTTTCTTTGAAGATTAATCCTAATTGGATTAGGGGAATAATCAATAAAGGAAACTATTGAGAAATCCTAATTGGATTAGGATAAGGTTAATGAATTATAATTGGATTACAATTCAAGCAACCAAGAGGGAACTTATATATAAAGGATTGGATACCCAGCCCTTTAAATAATATAATTCTCCAGAATTTTTTCTTCTCTCCCTCTCCTCAAGTTTACGCCCAGCCCTCTCCCCCTTTGAGGGTGTACGGTCACCCTTCCCCTTCTTCCTTTTTGTTTGGTTTTTGATCTTGATGATCAAAAACAAGTTCTTTGAAGATCAAGATTGGATCTTGTTTGATCAAGAAAGGTTCTTGGATCAAAGAAAAGAAGAAAAGATAAAAGAGCATGAAATTTGGAAGGGCCATTAGCTTCCATTAGAGAAAGCTTTAAAGGAAAAAGAAGGTTCGTGTGAATCGACAGGAGACTTGACACTTATGAAGTTTTGCGAAACTATTCTTATGTGGATTTGACTTAACAATTTCAAAGTCGCAAAGGTGAATGTTATTCTAACCTTGATTGAATAAAATCAATTAGAATCTTAGTCAGATCTTAGGATTCGATGTATGCCCCCCAAGAACTGTGTTTCTAAAATTAAAAAGAGGCATACTTTCATTGGTATCGGAGCCGTGGCTATGCTTCTCTTTGATTTATTGAGTTTAATCAAGATTTATATCAAGATTGCCTCCCCTATGAATTTTGGTTACCCTAATGAATCAATCTTCTAGATTCTTGATGATTAGATAATTATTGGTTGGGTTAAGGGATCCCCCTCTAGTTATTGAGGGAGTAATCAAGCCCTTAGAAATTAGTGTGATGCTAATTTCAGTTTTGGATGATTTCAAAACCTCTCTTAATTCTATTAGGGATAGGTATATAGAGATATAAATTTGGTTAAAGCCCTTTAAGGATTTAGAGATCCTTTTTATATTAAATTAAATTGTTTAATTTATTCTTGTGAGCCCCGGGCAAGTTTTCCCTTTTATATATACCACTTAGATACCTATAGATATTTTGGCTTGCAAATATAGATGAGATTTTATTTATTAAATGTTAATTAATAAATCTCATGGTGTTAGACACCCTTGCTTAAGTTTTCTTGGAGATTAAAGCTTATTTCGATTAAAATTGATTCATGGATTTTCGGATTTGTATTTGATTAGAAGAATCAATACAGTTTCGGTATTTTGGCCATAACTTTGTGATCCTAAGTCCGATTTAGGTACGTCAGTACATCCATTCGAAGCCATCGCAAAGATCTACAACTTTTGTGAAGAAAGTTTTTCCAGAATCAATCGTTTTGAGGGTCAAAACTTGAGTCAAAAATCTAAAGCGGGAAAAAGAGTTTTCTAAATTAATTTTCCTAGAGGCTTTCAAATTTTTCCTAAATTCCATTATTTGATTTGAGAGCATGGGATGCTATTAAATCATTTAATGGGCTATCAATTAATTAAATAGTTTAATTATTTGATTCGAGAGCATGGGCTGAGATTTAATTAAATTGTTTAATTATCTGCTTCGAGTCCACGGGCTATCATTTAATTAAATGTTAATTTTGATATCTTTTATGGTTCCCTAAAAAGTTTATGGGAATAATACCATAATTATTGTAGTTGATTTGGATCAATTACATGTGCTCAGAATGACTGCCTATATAGTATTTATAAGTTTTTATTTGATTAATAGTTAATCAAGTAATTACATAAATGCCATTGGTTGAGATACAGGGATTTATCTCAAGTGAATTTTAATTGATAGAGATCAATTATTTTATGGACATTTAATACTAGTGTTTAGGGTATTATTTTATTTAATTGTTAAATCAAATAATCCCTAAAGCAGTTGGCCATTATGGAAAATTTTGAATTCACCTATTATTGATTTTGAATCAATATAAAGTGATATTAAAAATTAGCAATTTGCTGATTTTTATTTTGGTCTTTTAATAGTTATTAGATCAAAATAATATAGAAGGGATTAGATCCCTAGCCTAGCCGAATTTAATATGGTTTTTTCTATTTGTTTATCAATTGAGGAATGTGAGGATGAATTTTAGGGTTAGATTAAATCTCAGAGAAATTGTTTCTCTTAATGATTTTCAAGCATTAAAGGAAAATTGTTTTCTTTTAATGATGATCTAAAAACCCTAAGAATTCATTCTAGACATGCTTGCTTTCTTTGCTCTACGGTTTTTCTATTAAATGTTAATAGAGGCCTTAACCATATGGGAAAGAGTTTCCCTAAGGTTAACAAAACCCTTGTTGAGGTTATGGACTTTCTAAGTAATTTTTCATGCTATATTATTATTCATAGTTGATGAATTGTTAATATATATTCTTGTTGAATGTTGGATGGGTTCCATGATCATGTCTTCTTCTTCTCTCTCTATTCTCTTTTCTTTCTTCTTATGAGTTGTACTCCCCTTGAGCACCCTATTTTGGGTGATTTATCAAGAATTCTTATTTTGAATATGATGTAATCTTAGTATTAGGAGTTGCTAGTTTTTCTCTATAGAGAAATCATATTGAAGATCGAAGATGATGGTGATCGCATGGAGAATAAATCTTGGAAGTCGTTCTACAAGAGTAGTTGTAGGATTTCTAAGATAGCATGATCATGTGGACCCATTGTGCGGCTATATTATGTATTTCATGTGATGATTTGTTATAGCTCTTAGTTGCTTAGAAAAGTCCATAACCCTTGTGATAATGTGATTATCGTTTTTGTGAAAATTTTGGATAATTGGATCAAACCCCACAATATGTGTTTTGTTCAAACATAAAAAGTTTGTGTTTAAAATAAAACACATTATTATAATCCTTTTGGACGTGATGCATGTAGTCCATGTTGAAATTTTTACGTGGAATATGTTACTTTTAAATGATTATGAGATAATTGTGCCTTAATTGGCATAGATGTAAGCTAACAATATTCACGATTATGGGATGTGCTTGAGTAACACTTATAGACCCTAGTAGAGGTCTTAAAGAGTTGTTTAAAGACTCCCATAATTTCTTTTAAACTTAGGGTTGGTGAACCCTAATGTGCTGAAATTAATTCGTAGAGAATTAAAAGGTAATATAGTCCAATTTGACTTATGGGCTTTAGTGATGCACATGGACACTTTATAATTGTTATTTTGGGCCCATGGTACTTGGTATGACCAATGGTCCATCATATGGATGTATGAACCATTTAAAGCCCACTGATGTTAAAAATGACCTTTGTACCCTTGGATTAGATCCATTAAGATCTAGTGGGAGTTCATTGGAATTAGTTTGATCTAATTAAAACGAAATTTGATTTATTATCATGTGATGATATTTGTATATTATTATATGCATGTGATGAAATGATAAATATTGTGAATACTTTTGATATATGCATTAGATGTATAATTTGTTCATAATATTCTGTTTTCCCTTAAGAAAAATATTAAGTGAATTAAATGGGCTAATCTATCCTACGGGATAATGTTGCCCTATGACCTTCCATTATCAATAAGACAAGGAATTAATTAGCCTGAGTCTTATCTCTCTGACAGGAATCGGACATAATTCAGTCTAAATTAAACTCCTAGTGTTTTATTTCTATAGTAGATAGGAATGTGTATGGCCTGATAGGGAGTGTCAACTAGCATGGGGGCATATTCCTACTTGATCATATGACAACCGAGAATAATGGGTTTCACTTAACCAAGGACTATGACGGCTGACAGGTGACAGTCATGTTATCCTTAGAGGTCACAAGAAAATTGAGAATCACTGATTTACATAAGGAGTTATGCATGAGATGCTCAGTGATGGATAGTTACTATCCACCTTGTAATGCATGTGTGGTACTATCCTAGCATGAAAGATTGCATGTGTATTATAAGGCACCCAATGCTCATAAGAAATATGAAGTAGCATATTTCCTAATTTTATAGATTGAGTGGTCTATGAAATTTGACTGAATGATGAGCAATATCATCAAAGATCGAAAGCCCTGATCTAATGATATTATAATGTGTGAAATATTATGATGTATGTTTTATTTTCATTTCATTCTATAACCACCTTACCAAGACTTTAATGAGAATCTTTTGACCAATTCAAAGTGTTTGGAATGGAAAAGGAATCTCAAGTTTGTGCTTACTATCTAAAGAATTACCCAAGTTCTCACTACTGATGTTAAATCTCATATGAGATGTTTACAAAATACAATAGGGCTGCTAGGCAGCTTACTATATAAAAGGACAAGTAGACACCAAGTTGACTAGGGAAACCCAGTCACAAAGAATATGATAGAGATCATTGGATTCATAAATCCCAATTCTTGGTGCTGAGATAAATTGAGATAAATTTATGGGATTAGAGGATATGATCCTCAACTAACTCTCAGAGTCCTTTAATATGGTTATGTTGAACAAGTAGGAAATCAGATTGTTTGAAATCCCACATGTTGCATATGGCTAAGAACCTTTGAAGAGTTTAATGCTACTTGCAAAGATGTTCAAAATAATTGGATTTTCCAAATCCCGAGCATTTATGCAAAGGAAAGAAATCCAAGATTTTCCATGGAAATGTATTCTAGTAGTATGGACAAAGGCTCTTCTGAGAAGAAAGGAAAGTATAAGGATTGTGCTTCATAGTGAAGCAATTGGTCATTGGATACAAGACAAACCTTTGGAAGGATTGTTCAGTTTGTATACTCATCAAGTCTAACTTAATTGTTGGAACCTCCAACTCCTAATGCTTGGTATGATCTTGCATAAGTACAATAGTTGCATGTTTGTACAGGAGAAAGAGAAATCTAAGTAGATAAAACTTTTACTTGGGAATGGGACAAAAGTTGGATGATCGTAACCATATGAATCTTCCATTAAGAGGTAGCTAACTTTATTTCACCTTCTTTGAAAAATTCAACGAATTCCACATTGAAATAAAGAAAAAGCTAGGTAAGTCTTCCATGATTGAGAAGAGTACCTCTTAATAGAAATTTCATAATTTACCGTCATTACATCTTGTCTCAGATAATTCCCATAACAAACCATAGTATGATGGTGTTGTTAAATCGAATTATATTGGATATGATTTGATGGAAAATGAGCTTGGGATTCGCATTAGAAATACTTAATCTCTACTCTTGGATAACAAAAGATATTTGTAAACAGGAATACAAGTTTCCTAGTAGAGAAACTGAATCTAGAATTGTTCTAGAAGCGGAAGCCCAATAGACCGATAACTATGAGAATTGATAGAGATCAACTCTCTACTCTCACTATACCTAAATAGTACACTAAGAACCCACAGGCCCCAGAATCTGTAGATGGACTAACTTTTATTCTCATGAAGTAATCAAATTGTTTGATTTTCATCTAAGAATAAAAGTATCATTTGTGTGCAAATTGGTTAGTGGGAGCATGATTACTTTCCTAGCTCTATGCAGAGATAATATTCTTTTCATTGTGAATGAAGTACGAATATTATTCTTCTCTTAGATTTGATCTAGCAATTATGCAATGAAGGACAATAACTTTGACAACATGTTTTCTTAGTCCTAAATGGTTTAGAGACAAAAGGAAAATGGTATTGTTATTCTCCCAATAACAATCATGTTATTGTGCAAGTAAGATTTCAAGAAAAGAGTTTCTACCTTTATGGGATGGAATCTGTTTCTCTTAGATATATGATATCATGAGAAAGTATACTTGTACTAGACCGGATATTTATCATATGTTGATGTGATAAGATATTGATTAGATTAGTCCGAAGCATTGTACAATGGTAAAGCACAAGCAAGTTAACTTCAGAAAATGACTGTTGGACAGTATCATTTTTGTTTAGTCTTTTAAGACTATGGTTATTGATAATAAATTTGCAAGAGTTGCAAGTGTTATTGCATCACTACAATAGTTGTGGTAAAGCAGACATGACAGACACATACATATTAAGTTATGTCTCAATTGGTGTTTGAGAAACATCACTGAGAAGATGCGTATTACATCTAATTGGCTTAGAGTGCAAGTGGGAGATTGTTGGACATATATGCCCTCGAAAGCCAATAAGAGACTTTTCTATGTTGATTAGATAAGCATCATATTCACACAACCAACTATAAAGGGTATTTATATTAATTACTGTCTCATATGATGAAGACATAAAGTTCCATAGGTAACATTATAAGAAAATCATGCAAAGGTTGCGAGGAGATATGATTTTCCAGTTCCTTGTAAACCTAATATTGTTCGAAGCCTCTAGAGTACTGGTTGGGTGCCGTACTTCATCATGGCTTGCACATGTGTAGTTCTATGAGATGGTGTGATGAATCTCATTTACAGAGAGTGGTGACTCTTGACTAACATGTGAGTATATGTAACAAGTACATAATACTGAACGGGGTCACTAGTGGATACCCCATGGAATACACTGTCAGATTGTATTAGGGTTATCCATTTGACAAATTGTCCTTAGATCTGAGAGGTTAACATCTTCTCAGACATTTGTCTATATGGCTTTGATGTGCCAATTGGCAATGTCCAATACACAGGACTAACTCCGGGTACGTTGGGTCATGTACACTATATTTGGAGAAGTGTGTAAACACTCAATAAGGAATCGACAACTCCTTAATTGGAGATAATGATCTCAAGGTGATACTTGTTGAACTGAACTGTTAAATCCAGTATAGGTGTTTTTCGGTAAAATGGTCTTTATCGAAGTTGATATTTTTAATATGGAAAAGTATATATAAATATATATATGTCAGTTCTTTTCTAATGTTTCTTCAAAAGTGTTTTGGAGGTTCAGTTCATTGAAAAAGTAATCATGAGAAAGGGTTCTATTCATAAGCTAGGGACTAAGACAGTGGAATTGTTCCAATCCCGGAAGCTTACAAGTGATATCGGAATGTGGAAGGATTTATTTGTAAATATATTGTGAGATGGTACTTACAAGCAATTCTGTAATTTCTGGAGGTTAATCACATTGTGTGAATGGATATTAATTGTGATTGGTGGAAGTCCAGGGACTTAGATAACATTCTATGATCCTAATGGGGTTTTAGGAAAGGTGTTTCCTAGTAATAATGCTTCAATCAAAAAGGTGAAGTACTTTGTCCCACAACCGAAAATAGGAGATCCCTTTAGATTCCACACACAAGGACCTTCTTAAAGTATTTAATTTAATTATTAATTAAATTAATTAATTTCTCTAAGTAATCACTATATGGTATAGTGAAGCTCTAAAAGGTGGAATCACATTGGATGTGAAAAACCAAATGGGTAGGACCCATTGGGAATTATTATAAAAGAATAATTCAAGTGACCAAGAGGGTTTTGGAAACCCTTTAGGCGTGTGGAGTGGGACCCACCTAGGGTGGGACGCCCACTTCAAGGAGGAATAATAATTGTTATTATTTTAATTAGTTTCTAATAACTAATATCCTTATTAGATAAGGTTAGTTAGTTAGTTACTAATTAAAGATTCCCTAATTGTTAGAGATTCCATTAGTTAGTTACTAATTCAAGATTCCTTATTGGATAAGGATAAGATTAGTTACTAATGGATAAGGTTGGTTTCTTTTAAGATTAATCCTAATTGGATTAGGAGAATAATCAATAGAGGAAACTATTGAGGAATCCTAATTGGATGAATTATAATTGGATTACAATTCAAGCAACCAAGAGGGAACTTATATATAAAGGATTGGATACCCAGCCCTTTAAATAATATAATTCTCCAGAATTTTTCTCCTCTCCCTCTCCCCCTTTGAGGGTGTACGGTCACCCTTCCCCTTCTTCCTTTTTGTTTGGTTTTTGATCTTGATGATCAAGAACAAGTTCTTTGAAGATCAAGATTGGATCTTGTTTGATCAAGAAAGGTTCTTGGATCAAAGAAAAGATAAAAGAGCATGGAATTTAGAAGGGCCATTAGCTTCCATTAGGGAAAGCTTTAAAGGAAAAAGAAGGTTCGTGTGAATCGACAGGAGACTTGACAATTGTGAAGTTTTGCGAGTACTATTCTTATGTGGATTTGACTTAAAAATTTCAAAGTCGCAAAGGTGAATGTTATTCTAACCTTCATTGAATAAAATCAATTAGAATCTTAGTCAGATCTTGGGATTCAATGTATGCCCCCCAAGAACTGTGTTTTTAAAATTAAAAAGAGGCATACTTTCAGGTATGACATGTCCAAGAGATATGCCTTACCCTTGACCGGCCCGATGTCCAGCTTTATCATTCATTTCGTAAATCACATTTCATGTTCTTGGTTGTTTTTATATACTTATACTTTAGAAAACCCAGTTCATGCATGCATGCGTACTTGTGTCTAGCAATTGTGGCAATCATGATGACATCAACAATTTATGGGACATCATATAGCATCTCAACATTTATCTAGACATGTGAGTTTTAAAGGAATACATATAAAGCATTTGATCAAATTTACTATGTTAGGAAAGCTCAACCACATGGCATTCAACCCTTTTTATAGCGTTTTATTCATATTTTTATGTTCAAGCATTTCATCAACACATTGCGTGCGTTCATTATGATTACATTGCCCTTCCACAATTTTCCATCACACACAACATCCACATCTTACATGGCATCCATCGCCTCTACTATCCATCCATACACATTACACCTCCATCTACATTTACTTTAATCTTATCATTATTAGAGAATTATGATGTACTTCAAGAAAGGAATACATATAGAGGATCAATCCAAATCATCACCAAAGAAACCCTAGGTTATTACTAAATTAACTTGGAGAGTGTACTAACCTTGGATTTGTAGAAAAGCCTTGAGAAAATGTGATTCAACCTCCAACTTGATCAATCCAACTCCTTTGCACCAAAACCCTAGCTTCCCCTTCTCTCTTTCTCTAATCCTCTCCAAAAATGAGCTTGAGGGTTTATGAAACCCTAAACCCACGAATTTGGGCTTATATAGAAAAAGGGGTGGTCAAATGACCATCGTATCCTTAATGATTTGGCGAAAAATACCAAATTGGGCAAAATTTCTAATGAGCGATCGATCGGTCATGGGGACGGATCGATCGATTAAAATTTCACCCTCTGGAAATAAACACCATACAAATTTTTGCCTAACCGATCGATCGGTCATGGGCATCGATCGATTGGTAGAGGACGGATCGATTGGTCACGAAATGGATCGATCGGTTGGTCTGTATTTTTCCTGATTTGCTGTTTTGAACTATACTTTGTTCTTTTTCCCTTTCTTTTACTTACTCTTATACTTATTTTACTTTAAAAAATTTAAGTTAATGTTTTGTTAACTTTAAGTTTTAAATTAAAATAAGGAAGCACCCCCCCCCCTTTGAATCCAATAAAAATACTTAGAAAATCCAATTCCTTATAACTAAAAATCTGATTTTCCAGTTTTATGCAAAACCCGATAAATCCGGTTCGTCGTAAATTTTCCATTGCCCGGGAAACCATTCTAAGCATATGAATAAAATCTCATAAATTTACATAAGCTTAGTTAACCTATAAACAACCATTACCGGGACTTTTTATCTCTAAATTTGAAAATTTTCATTACATGGTCACTATTCACCATACTATTCATAGCACTATTCACAGGCTACGAAAGTGAGATCCGGGGTTTTACATTCTCCCCCCCTTACAGAAATTTCGTCCCCGAAATCTGGATGATACATGAAGGTACAAGAAAACCAATACATCCATCAACACCAAGAAACTACATAAACAAATTAGGGTATTTTTCTTTCACTTTGGCCTCATGCTCCCATGTAGCCTCCTTTATCGAATGGTGCTGTCATCTAGCTAGGACCAATGGAACGGTCTTGTTGCACAAGACTTGACCGTGCCTATCCAATATCTGCACTGGTTTCTCAACTAGTGTGAGATCTTCCCGAATTTCCATTGGATCAAGCTCGAGACATGGGACGGATTTGGGACATACTTCCGAAGCATGAAAATGTGAAATACGCTGTGGACCGCCGCCATATGAGCGGGTAGAGCAACCCGATATGCAACTTCACCAACTCTGGTGATGATTTCGAACAGACCCACATATCTCAGACTGAGCTTTCCTCTCTAACCAAATCTCATAACACCCTTCATCGGTGAAATCTTGATGAACACGGAATTCAAGATCTCTTCTACGAGTGTCGCATAGCTCTTTTGTCTATCCTGGGCCGCTGTCAATCTTTCCCTAACAACCTTGACCCTATCTGCCGTCTGCTCAATCAATTTGGGCCCCAATACTTTCCTCTTTCCAACCTCATCCTAATATAGAGGAGATCCGTAATTTCTCTCATATAAAACCTCAAAAGGCGCCATCTGGATGCTCGCCTAATAATTGTTATTGTAAGTGAATTCCACAAGGCAAGTGATCTTCCCAACTGCCTTTAAAGTCTAGCATGTAGGCTCAGAGCATGTCCTCTATCACTTGATTCACCCTCTCGATTTGACCATCAGTTTATAAATGAAAAGTCGTGCTAAAGTCCAAACGGGAACCCATGGCTCTCTAAAAACTCTTCCAGAACTTGGATGTGAATCTTGGATCCCTATCTGATACAATGCTCACTAGCACTCCGTATAACCGAACAATTTCCTTGATGTGCAGTGCAGCTAACTGGTTCAAGTTGAAGGTAGTCCGATACGGCAAGAAATGGGCAGACTTAGTTAGTTTGTCAACAACGACCCAGATAACATCGGAGTTCCTAGTTGTCCGAGGCAACCCCACAATGAAATCCATGGAAATGTTCTCCCATTTCTACTCGAGAATAGAGAGGGGCTGCAAAAGACCTGATGGCCTCATATACTCGACCTTGACCTACAGGCATACTAAGTATCTAGATACATACTCTGCTACTTCTCTTTTCATGTTCCGCCACCAGAAAAGTCCCTTGAGGTTTCGATACATCTTGGTATGACACGCCCCAAAATATCCCCTAGGAGTTAGAGATATTTTAGCTCGTGACCGCCGTATCATACATCCCGTATAATATATAAGGCATACATATCAACCTGTCAGAGTACACAAGTAATAACACATAGCGGAAACAAAGCGAGAACAGTTTATAATAACATACTCCTATCATTCGGTTCAAGTCTGAACCAACAGAACATGCCAAAAAGGATGGAGTGGACAAGTCCCACTCTCAATACCATCAAAATATAAGTATACTTTCTCTCACTCTTTCAACAGAAATCAAAATCAGGTCACCTATCTAGGCCCCCCTCATCTTGGTAATGATCCATGGTAGGCTCTGGCTCGTAGTATTCTTCCTCTATCCAAGGCTCCGTACCACAGACATCAAAAGGAACATGTGCACCTGCCGAAGTCAATAGTCGGCTGAGCATGGAATACTCAGTGATATACAAACTACTAGCTAACAATGAGATAATAATAACATGGAGCATGCAAGACATAGAGCCATGGAGAATAGAAATCCGTCAAAACCCGTACCAATTCCAAAACCATTTCCTTATGAGTTCTTACGAAATCCAAAACCATATGAGTCTTATGAGCATATGAGAATCAAGTCTTATGAGTTCTTTGAATTCCTTAGAGTTCTTATGAGATCCTTAAAGTTCTTATGAGTTCTTGTGAGCCATGAAATCTTAGAGCACTTATGAGCTTGTGAGCGTTCACTTATGAGACTTATGAGATCTTATGAGCTTATGAGGTTCTTATGAGTTCTTGTGAGCCAGAGGTTAGTACCCACACAACCCTGGGCTACCAACCTCCTTGATTCTTGTGAGATTTCTTATGAGCATGAACTTAGAGCCAGACCTTAGCACCCGTGAAAAGACTTAGAGCCGGGCATGTAAATACCCTTCATCGAATACATAGAAGTGGGCTGTCAAGATCCTTGATTTCTTATGAGATTTCTTATGAGCCAGGCATGATATATCCTTGGATATACCCTACCCTTGACCAACCCGATGTTCGGATTTATCAATGCTTATGAGCTTGGTAGCTTATGAGTTCTTAAAGATTCCTATGAATGCTTCGATAAACCGCACTTAAGAGAAATCATGGAGACATGCGAGACTTATGAGCCTTAGAGTAATTGGAAAACCATAGAGTGCATGTGAACATCATACTAAAATTAGAAAGCTTCAAAACATGGATTCATAATCATAGAAATTCAATAAAAGTGATAGCTTACAAGCACTTAGAATTCATCATCCAATTCATCCAAGAACACACTTTAAAACATGGCATTATTTAAAGAATAGTCAAGGGTAGATAATAGAGTGTATCTACCTTAAATGGAAGTTTTTACACTTCTGTGGAACAAGAATCAAGCTTAAGGAAGCTTGGTTGAAGCTTTGAGAAAGCTGGAAAATCTGAAATCCCTTTTCCAAAGACATTAACAGAATTTTCCTTGGAAAATTCTAAGCTTAAGAATCACTTTGGGGATGAAATCCAATCTTTAAAACACCAAGGAAGCAAGAAGGACTCTTCCTTTGGTGGAAAACACGAACTCAAAACACCGAAGAACTACCTTAGCTTCCTTCTTCTTCTACTCTTCCAATCTCTCAAAAAATCCAAGCTTAGGGTTTGTAAACTCTAAGACCTGAATTTGGGATCCTATTTATAGCCGAAAGGTTGGCAAAATATCCCAAAAGATCTCAGAAAATATCTCCCCAGGTCGGTGGAAAAGTTATGGATGTTTTTACCATCGTCTAGGTTGGATTCGTGGACGAAATTCGACCCCCAGCACACTTCGTCGATGAATTTGGGTCCCCTTCAGTAATTCGTCGCCGAAATTGCATGGCAGGGCCCCCGGTTTTTCCCTCTTTGGTATTTTGAGCATAACGTTTGACTCGTTTATCCGATTTTGACGATTCAACTTGCGTTAGATTCGTTTCTGAAAGGGCTACAACTTTCCTGTTTTATAAATTTTCTAATTCTTCTATCTTCATAGACCAAATTGCTTTTAAAGCTGACTGGTCTGAAAATGGAATTCAGCAGCCCAGATTTTCAGCAGACTCATTTTTGGAAATCTAATGTTTGTCCTACCCTCGACTCAAAATATGAAAAAGTGATAAACAACAACCTAAAAGATGGTTTCAATAAATTTTCAAAAATTTAAGAATCACTCAATTCTAATCAGCGGTGAGAATTCTAGAGCTCTTCAAAGTTGAGGGTATGTTTAGGCATTCCTTTCTCTTTCAAACTTATCACTTTTACAACTTATGCTTTAACTTTCACAACATTAATTGAAATCCCTTAAGACTTTAAAACATTCATAATTCCATGAACATTCATTAGAAACCAAAATCCTCTTTCACTTACAATACCACAACCATTACCCAACCCAAGTCTTTAAGCCTTAACACACTATTCATAGCACTCTTCACAACACTATTCGCACACTATTCACTTACAACCCTTTAAGCACTTTGGGTATTTTATACTCTTGCTTTTACTTACTTAGAGTATTTCCTTTACCCTTCCTTTGGACACTAACACCACTCAATTTCTTCTAGAGTCCATTTAATATTTGCTTCATCACCCACATACCTCGAGTCATGCATACTCTTTGTTTAAACTTCCAAGGACTTAGAGCATTTCATACTCTTGGTTTCAACGCACCGACATACACCACACATATTTCTATTCAACAAAACTCCAGGTAAAAACCCTCATTATCATTTTTCTATAGCATTATAACAATACAAGAAGACTTTTGGCCTTCAACCCCAATGCCCTAACACTATTCACAGCATTGTGAAATTGATTCCCGGGGTTCTACATTCACACTTAGATACTTAGAGCATACTTATACTCTCTTTTTGAGACTTAACACATGCAAATCGAACCATCATTTCACTGAGAAATATCCAAGAAGATACATAGAGGCCTTGACCTCTATATGCACTATTCACTTAACACTTAAGAGTATGTTTTATACTCTTTGCTTGCTTTCCCAAAGATACCTCACACCCCATGACTCATACACTAAACTCACATCATAGTCAAGCCATGTGAAAACCCGCACTCTCATTAACCAAACCCAACTAAAATGAAGGCCTTTGGCCCTTCCAATACTAGTGCCCTTGGCACTAATCACAGCACTATTCACAGTGCATGTGAACTTGGCTTTCACCTCTAAGGCTCACAACACACCCAATCCTCATCTCATACAACACATATCACATGTTTTACACAAAAATATATTCCCCTTACCATTAACAAAATGCCAAGATCACACAGAACACCTTGGCTTGAACACACCTAGTGCAAAGCGCTATTCACTCACATGATCAGTGTTTGCAGAAAATCCGGGGCTCTACATCCTCCCCCCCTTATAGAAATTTCATCCGCTAAATTAGAACGATACTACATGCGAGGATATATATATACATATATGTATATATATATATATTTTTTTTTTTCTCACTCTTTCTTATCCTTAACTAAGTCAAGCAATGTATTACAACATCCATAGAATATAAGGTTCGATGACCAAAAGAACCATTTCATTCATTTCCTATTCGCTATATACAATATTGAAACCATGTACATCATAGTATAACAAAACATCATAACACTGTACATATATAAAAGATAAGCCAATTGATCAAAAGATCGACTAGGGCATCTTTTATACTCCAAAATGATATAGATGTGCTATAGTCTCCCATCATGACCCTATAAAAAAACACCGGCATCTACACCTCAGTCGAGGTGGACGAACTACTCCCAGCTTCCTCCTTGGATGTCCTACCCTCCCAGCTTGCTAACATGCGATCCTCCACCTCCCCTGTCAACTTCTTCTCGGCCTGCTTACGGGTGTTCAAAATCTCACGGTATTCTCGAGCCGTAAGCCTCTTCGGAGGTGAAGGTACCCAGGAAATTCCATTCGGGTTTATTCGGATGGCCTTAGGCGTAATGGCCTTCATAATCTGTTGGGATAGACCGATCCACTCAGGATAACGTCGCATCAATGTGACTCTCATCCTCTCATAAATCTCCCAGTCCGGCTTAGTGGGAATTCTATACATCCTCGGCATCCCTGCACATGCACACAAATTCCAAATCACTCCCTGATTTTGAAACAGGTCATGTCCACCCAGATTTATAACTTGTTCAACTATGCCCCATGATAATAATCCGAAAAACAATAGCAAAACGTGAGTCTATCTTGGGAATCGGACTATCAACAAGTCATCTCGCAGTTGATAGCTCGCACTCTAGGGTATAGTACACATATGAGCATATATACACGCACTAGGAAGTATACGTACATAAAGTTCCTAGCCAAGCTAAGACATGAGGTTCGGTTGAAACATTAACTTGTTTGACTAAGACTGACTAATCAGTCTAGACTTGGAATACAACTCCCTAGTTAAAGATACATACTAATCTCTTGATGACCAACACATGGCTAGACACTCGCTTATCAACAAGGCTCCTAAGTACAATACTATTTTACACTAAGCACACATACGTTTATACATCACAATATATTGCACATACAGTTGTATAATAGCATGTTTTACAATCATCATAGAATGTGTCACTGGGTTCCTACTTCTTTGATTACTGCATCTCATGAAGATAGTCCTGAGAGCAATAACATGGCATAAGTCTAACAGAAGACAAGCTCTTCGAATATAGTCATTCAATGAGCATTTAGTGCTTTATATAAGCATCGTATACATTGAAGTATAAACATAATAGTATAAGCATACCAAGAAAATCCTAGCGATGCTAAGTTCTCAACTCGGCTAATGAGTTAACCGGTTACATGATAAGGCTAGATGACTAGTCCATACTTGGAATCTAAACTTCTTAGATTGCCCTAAGGACTTGCTTGGTACCCATTATGTCACAGTATCAAACTTAAGTTAAGAAATTCATCTGAGTTCTAAGTTCAACTCTGAGAACACCAACTTCCCCTTAGAGGACAACCGAGCCCAAGAGAAACTAATCCCTAGGCTTCATACCAATTTTTATTGCGGCATCAACCTTTGACTAGAACATACTACATCCTTGGAGTTGGAATATGTTCTACCTTGAATGACAACATCAGCCCTAGGGATTCTAATCCCTAAGCTCTGATACCAAGTCTGTCACGCCCCAAAATACCCCCTAGGAGTTAGGGATAATTTAGCTCATGACTGCCGTATCATACATCCCGTATGATACATAAGGCATACATATCAACCTGTCAGAGTACACAAGTTATAACACATAGCGGAAACAAAACGAGAACAGTTTATAATAAAATACTCCTATCATTCGGTTAAAGTTTGAACCAACAGAACATGCTAAAAAGGATGGAGTGGACAAGTCCCACCCTCAATACCATCAAAATATAAGTATACTTTCTCTCACTCTCTCAACAGAAATCTAAATCAGGTCACCTATCTAGGCCCCCCTCACCCTGGTAATGATCTATGGTAGGCTCTGGCTCGTAGTTTTCTTCCTCTATCCAAGGCTCCGTGCCACAGACATCAAAAGGAACATGTGCACCTACTGAAGTCAATAGTCGGCTGAGCATGGAATACTCAACGATATACAAACTACTAGCTAACAATGAGATAATAATAACATGGAGCATGCAAGACATAGAGCCGTGGAGCAAAGAAATCCGTCAAAACCCGTACCAATTCCAAAACCGTTTCCTTATGAGTTCTTATGAAGTCCAAAACCATATGAGTCTTATGAGCGTATGAGAATCAAGTCTTATGAGTTCTTTGAATTCCTTAGAGTTCTTATGAGATCCTTAAAGTTCTTATGAGTTCTTGTGAGCCATGAAATCTTAGAGCACTTATGAGCTTGTGAGCGTTCACTTATGAGACTTATGAGATCTTATGAGCTTATGAGGTTCTTATGAGTTCTTGTGAGCCAGAGGTTAGTACCCACACAACCCTGGGCTACCAACCTCCTTGATTCTTGTGAGATTTCTTATGAGCATGAACTTAGAGCCAGACCTTAGCACCCGTGAAAAGACTTAGAGCCGGGCATGTAAATACCCTTCATCGAATACATAGAAGTGGGCTGTCAAGATCCTTGATTTCTTATGAGATTTCTTATGAGCCAGGCATGATATATCCTTGGATATACCCTACCCTTGACCAACCCGATGTTCGGATTTATCAATGCTTATGAGCTTGGTAGCTTATGAGTTCTTAAAGATTCCTATGAATGCTTCGATAAACCGCACTTAAGAGAAATCATGGAGACATGCGAGACTTATGAGCCTTAGAGTAATTGGAAAACCATAGAGTGCATGTGAACATCATACTAAAATTAGAAAGCTTCAAAACATGGATTCATAATCATAGAAATTCAATAAAAGTGATAGCTTACAAGCACTTAGAATTCATCATCCAATTCATCCAAGAACACACTTTAAAACATGGCATTATTTAAAGAATAGTCAAGGGTAGATAATAGAGTGTATCTACCTTAAATGGAAGTTTTTACACTTCTGTGGAACAAGAATCAAGCTTGAGGAAGCTTGGTTGAAGCTTTGAGAAAGCTGGAAAATCTGAAATCCCTTTTCCAAAGACATTAACAGAATTTTCCTTGGAAAATTCTAAGCTTAAGAATCACTTTGGGGATGAAATCCAATCTTTAAAACACCAAGGAAGCAAGAAGGACTCTTCCTTTGGTGGAAAACACGAACTCAAAACACCGAAGAACTACCTTAGCTTCCTTCTTCTTCTACTCTTCCAATCTCTCAAAAAATCCAAGCTTAGGGTTTGTAAACTCTAAGACACGAATTTGGGATCCTATTTATAGCCGAAAGGTTGGCAAAATATCCCAAAAGATCTCAGAAAATATCTCCCCAGGTCGGTGGAAAAGTTATGGATGTTTTTACCATCATCTAGGTTGGATTCGTGGATGAAATTCGACCCCCAGCACACTTCGTCGATGAATTTGGGTCACCTTCAGTAATTCGTCGCCGAAATTGCATGGCAGGGCCCCCGGTTTTTCCCTCTTTGGTATTTTGAGCATAACGTTTGACTCGTTTATCCGATTTTGACGATTCAACTTGCGTTAGATTCTTTTCTGAAAGGGCTACAACTTTCCTGTTTTATAAATTTTCTAATTCTTCTATCTTCATAGACCAAATTGCTTTTAAAGCTGACTGGTCTGAAAATGGAATTCAGCAGCCCAGATTTTCAGCAGACTCATTTTTGGAAATCTAATGTTTGTCCTACCCTCGACTCAAAATATGAAAAAGTGATAAACAACAACCTAAAATATGGTTTCAATACATTTTCAAAAATTTAAGAATCACTCAATTCTAATCAGTGGTGAGAATTCTAGAGCTCTTCAAAGTTGAGGGTATGTTTAGGCATTCCTTTCTCTTTCAAACTTATCACTTTTACAACTTATGCTTTAACTTTCACAACATTAATTGAAATCCCTTAAGACTTTAAAACATTCATAATTCCATGAACATTCATTTGAAACCAAAATCCTCTTTCACTTACAATACCACAACCATTACCCAACCCAAGTCTTTAAGCCTTAACACACTATTCATAGCACTCTTCACAACACTATTCGCACACTATTCACTTACAACCCTTTAAGCACTTTGGGTATTTTGTACTCTTGCTTTTACTCACTTAGAGTATTTCCTTTACCCTTCCTTTGCACACTAACACCACTCAATTTCTTCTAGAGTCCATTTAATATTTGCTTCATCACCCACATACCTCGAGTCATGCATACTCTTTGCTTAAACTTCCAAGGACTTAGAGCATTTCATACTCTTGGTTTCAACGCACTGACATACACCACACATATTTCTATTCAACAAAACTCCAGGTAAAAACCCTCATTATCATTTTTCTATAGCATTATAACAATACAAGAAGACTTTTGGCCTTCAGCCCCAATGCCCTAACACTATTCACAGCATTGTGAAATTGATTCCCAGGGTTCTACATTCACACTTAGATACTTAGAGCATACTTATACTCTCTTTTTGAGACTTAACACATGCAAATCGAACCATCATTTCACTGAGAAATATCCAAGATGATACATAGAGGCCTTGACCTCTATATGCACTATTCACTTAACACTTAAGAGTATGTTTTATACTCTTTGCTTGCTTTCCCAAAGATACCTCACGCCCCATGACTCATACACTAAACTCACATCATAGTCAAGCCATGTGAAAACCCGCACTGTCATTAACCAAACCCAATTAAAATGAAGGCCTTTGGCCCTTCTAATACTAGTGCCCTTGGCACTAATCACAGCACTATTCACAGTGCATGTGAACTTGGCTTTCTCCTCTAAGGCTCACAACACACCCAATCCTCTACTCATACAACACATATCACATGTTTTACACAAAAATATATTCCCCTTACCATTAACCAAATGCCAAGATCACACAGAACACCTTGGCTTGAACACACCTAGTGCAAAGCGCTATTCACTCACATGATCAATGTTTGCAGAAAATCCGGGGCTCTACATGGTACCCCTTGGGTGAACTACTTGGACCGGTGAGCTTTATCCAAAATTTCTCTTCTAAGCTCTTTATCGGCAGGAACACATGTTCTTCCCTTGAATGTGATTGTTCCATCTCCCGTTATGGCGAAATCCTCGCTACCCCTACTAATCATCTTGTCTCAGTAGGCAAGTAGTTCGGCATCCAATCCTTGCAACTCTCGGATCCTGGACAATATGTAAGGCCTAACGGTGACATTTTCCATTAACGGCCCAAAGGTAGGAAGACTAAAACTGATGTCGAGGTTAGATGCATCCTCCAACAACTTCCACTCTTACACCATCATGTGAGCCAAAAGTCCAAGGGGCTTCTTGCTAAGAGCATCGGCTACCACATTTGCCTTTCCTGGGTGGTATTAAATAGAGCATTCATAGTCTTTCAAGAACTTCATCCATCGTTGTTGCCTCAAATTCAATTTCTTCTAGGAAAGCAGGTACTTCAAACTTTTATGATCTGTGAACACGTCAAACTATTCCCCATAAAGATTGTGCCGCCAAATCTTCAGTGCAAACACTACTACAGCCAACTCTAAATTATGTGTAGGGTAGTTCTTCTCATGATCCTTTAACTTTCGGGAAGCATAAGCAATAACCTTCTTGTTTTGCATCAAAACACACCCTAACCAGACGTGTGAGGCATCACTATAAGCGACAAAACCGCCACTCCCGGATGGAACTGTGAGCACGGGAGTTGTAATGAGCCGCTTCTTCAACTCCTAGAATTGTTAATCGGTTCCAAAGCAATCCAGGTGTTAATCATTTGACTGTAGTGAAGCACATTATGAAGTACCTGAAAAGGACTAGAGATTATGTGCTTGCCTTTCAATCAGAAGATTTAGTTGGTACTGATTCTGATTTCCAATCTGATTCGGACAACAGAGCTTCCACATCTGGGTATGTGTTTACACTGGGTGGTGCTGCTGTCAATTGGCGCAGTATAAAGCAGAAGAGTATTGCTGACTCCACCACAGAAGCAGAATATATTACAGCTTTAGAAGCAGCAAAAGAAGCAGTCTGGTTCAGAAGGTTTTTGCTAGAGCTAGGAAATATTCCTTCAACACTCAAACCTATCACTGTCTTCTGTGATAGTAATGGTGCAATAGCCCACAGCAAAGAACCTAGGAACCACAAAAAGATGAAACATGTGCATCGGAAGTATCATCTTATTTGTGAGATCATTGATAGGCAAGATGTAGTTATTACAAAGATTAGGTCTCAACTTAATGTTGCTGACCTGATGGCCAAGGCTTTATCAAATAAAGTATTTGTAACATACTTAGATAGTATAGGATTGAAATCTATGGCACAGTGACTTTTAGGGCAAGTGGGAGATTATTAGACATGATGCCCAGAAAAGTCATTTAGATTGTTAGACTCTTATTAATTTGATTAATAAAGACCTCTTCTTAATCTATTGTGTATTCATTATGGGTAATTGACCATGATTATGAGATAAACTATACGATATGAGATATCGATAAAGGTCCATAAGATATATTGTAGAAAAGTTATGTGACTAGATTATCACAGGTAGATATAACTTTCCGGTTCCTTATACCTTATATAGTCACAGCTGTGGGTGAAGCTGGGTACTTCACTTATATGGCTGCCAGAATGCTAAGATGTTCTCAATAGTTGAGATATAATTCTATCTCGAACTATTGTAGTGGAGACTACACATTGGCATATGGGTGCTTAAATGTACACTGACTGATTGCATTTAATGAGAAACCTCTTGCATAAACATACTATTAGATAGTTGGTCTCTCATTCACATTGAACGGTTTCGATGATCCTTAGTTCTGATGAGTTCATCTATGACTGAGTAATGATCTGACTATTTTGATTCCACCAATGTATTTTCTAACTTAGGGAATACAATACAGTGATAGTTGGATAGTCAAAAAACTGTTCGAGTCATGATGAATTTCAAACAAGAAATCCATGCTCATTGATTTGAGAGATTATCCAAGTTCCCGGTAAGACAGTTGATTAAGTTCAAATCCTACGCAAGTGATTTTGAAATCTAAATAAGTTTTGAAATATACTTTTATCAAAAGATATTATACTTATAAAAGGATTTTCTCAAAATGTTTTACATGAGAAATTGTTTCTCATGGCTTAATGATAAGTCTTAGAAACCCGGATGATTTGCAATGGGCTATGGGTTAGGTAGTATGTCAATCTCGAAGGCCCATTAGGGATAATGTATTTGGAAGGATAAATCGAATATAAAATTTCATGTGGTGGGATCCGTAATGGTTAATGTTCATACACTGGGATTCAATTGCACCATAGATATCTCACGTCACTTGCAATTCCAATGTAATTCCTGTTTAGGGTCAATAGGATAACATTTGGTAAGCTAGGGTAAGATTGTCCCAGAGCAATCTATGCAGGTGCTCACATAAGAAATACAAGTTCAATAATTGATTAAAAGTTATTCAATTATTTAAGTAATTAAAAGTTAATTATTTAATTAAATAGATTAAAAGTTAATCTATGGTTTAAATTAATTGTTAATTTAAATCTAGAGATTATTTTAGTAATTATTTAATTAACATAATTAAAGGGGAAACGGGTTTGACCCATATCCATAAACCCATCCACATGGACCTTTTATATGGGCCATGGGTTTAAACCCTAGAGTGGGGTGCCCACTTGAGGAATCCTAATTGGATTAGGATTATGTTAATTGAATAATTGTTTAAATATAATTCCTATAATTATGGAATTAAAATCCAATTGTTGGATTGTAATAAGGATGAGGATAAGTTGTAATTGGATTACAACTTGGAGTGTTTAACTCCTCAAACTCCACGCCCCCTTGAAGCTCACGCGCCCCCCCCCCCCCCCTCTCTTTGGTTTAGGTTTCCTAGTTTGACTAGGATTCCTCTCTTGTGTTGGATGTTGACTTATCCCTTTTAATTAAGGAATCCTCCTTTAATAGGGACTCTGTAATTAGTAGGATTATTATAACTAAAGTAGTTATAGATTAAGTAGGAGTTTAATTAATTAATAGTAAGAGTTATTATTAATTAATAATTCCTACTAGATAAGTTGTAGTTGGAATAGGATTATGATAGGATCCTAGTCTATATATACCCCAATACCCTAGACCATTAAGTACTTTTTTCCAGATTTTTTTTCTCCTCTCCTCTCTCTCACTAAACCGTGAGACCCTAGGGATACCCCTAGGGATTTTCGTGAGCTTCTAAGGTGGTGTAAGTTGGGTTTTCTTTATTCTAATGTTTTGAACCTTAGTATTTTTGGTGATAGAAAGTCTACACCATTACTCCATCTTCTTCTTCTTGCTTCTATAATTCCAAAGGAGATTCTAAAGCTTCGTCGGGATAGCGTAGAAAAAGGATCGAGCTTGTAGTATTTTAGAGAAATCTCTACAAAGAGTTCTAACGGTTAGAGTGGATTAACCTTCACCGGTGAACATCATTCACCGAGGTGATATGACTAAAACTCTTAGATAATTTTGATGCTTTCTATGGTGTTAAGATCTAAAGGGATCCAGTTTCTGCATAAATTTTTATCCGGATCCCCCTTCAGCTCTCTTTCCTCTACATACTCTTCCTCAACCCAAGGCTCAGGGTTGAGGGCATCCTCGGTACCTGTCGACATAAAAGTACGGCTGAGTATGGAATACTCAACGAGTACAAGCTACTAGCTAACCATAGCAATAACAATCACACAAAGGCAACGAGATATAATTCATCATTTCAATTTAAAGCAACGATAGCAGCATATGAAAAATAGCATTGAAGTAAAATAATGTAATAATCTTGACATGCTTGATGAATGCGAAAACTACGGTAAAACTTTAAAAATCATGTCTTGTTCTTGAAAATAGCTTTTCGTGTTTCTTTCAAAATTTGCTTGTTATGTTTGAAAACTTGTTTCTTGTCTTGGTCTTGTTCAGGAGAATCACACATGCTTGTCTTGTTCTTACTTGGAATCACTTGTCTTGCTTGTTCTTGTCATGTTCTTCACTTGACTTGCTTGTATACTTGTGAGCCAGAGGTTAGTGCCCTTGAAGCAACTTGTGAGCTGGGAACATAGGTTCCCTTCAGCGAAATATATATATATAGAAAAGTTATACCAACCTCCTTGTCTTGTTATCTTGTGAGCTAGGTATGACATATCTTGCGATATGCCCTACCCTTGGCCGGACCGATGTCCAACTTTATCAACTTGCTTGTTTTCCTTGTGAGCTAGGTATGACATCCTAGGGATATGCCCTACCCTTGACCGGCCTGATGTCCAGCTTTATCATGTGTATTGTGAATCACAATTCTTGTTCTTGTTTAGTTTATCATATACATATACTTTTAGAAAAAACTGGTCCATACATGCATGAGTGCGTGTGTGTAATCATCATAGTAACATAATGACATGCTTGAATGAAAGGATTATATGGATATAGCTTTTCCATTTCTAACATAATTACATGAGAATTTAGACAACATATATGTAGCATTTGATCAAGGTTACGAATTTGGAGGAGACTACACATGTTCATGTTTTCATATTCTTCATTGATTGACAAACTTCTCATTTAGGAATTTAATCAAACACATGGCAGGCAACATTCTATAGTCATTTCATTTCCTCTTCTTAGTGCATACATTTCATCAAAACATCAAGGTGTATTCATTATTTGTAGGATACCCTTCCACCATTTTTCCATCACACCACATCCACACGGCATCCAATCACCTCAAGGAGGGAAGAACACAAAATCATGAATCATGATTTTTAAGAGGGAAAACCCTGGATTATTGCTAAAGTAGTAGGGTGTACTAACCTTCAGTTCAAGGCTTTATCTTGGAAGAAAACCTTGGATTAGAAACCCCAATGGTAGAGGAGAAACCTTGCTTGAAGAATGCTTGATTTGGGGGAAGATCCTCCTCCTTCTTCAATCCCAACCCTTCTTGGAATGCCAAATCTCTCCTCTTCTTTCTCTCCTTTCCTCTCCCTTAGGATTAGGTTAAACCCCCAAAAGCCCCAAATGCTTCCTATTTATAAGCCAAGGGTTGAAACCCTTGATTTCGCGTGTTTTTAAAAACAAAATTCCGCGATGACGATCGATCGTCGATCTTGGGATGATCGATCATCCACGTTCCTGTAGACTTGCCCAAATTTCTGTCTCCAGATAATCGATCGTCGGTATTGGGCGATCAATCGTCTATGCTTCCCGAAAGCCATCAAATTTCTAGGTTCAGGGCGATCGATCATTGAGTTTTGGGTGATTGATCGTCCAAGTTCTAGTAGATTGCCCGGGTTTCTGGGCTCGTGAAAACGATCGTCTCCATGTGGCGATCGTCAATCCCAGTTTTTCATCATTTTTCACCTGCAGACCCCTTGGGGTATCTCGGCCATAACTTTTGACTTGTTCGTCGGATTTTGACAATTTAACTTGTGTTGGACTCGTCATTCGAAAATGAACATTTATGGCATTTTAGAAATTCCAAATTCTTCTTTATTTATTAATTGGACTACGTGAAAGGCTAATTGGCTATGAGAACGCTATTCATTAGGTACAAAAATTTTCGGGGCGTTACATTCTCCCCCCTTACAAAATTTCATCCTCAAAATTTGGACGATACATACATGTATAAAACCCGCAACAAAATACAAATAATCTCAATGTCTTAAACAAACAATTGAGGATATTTTTCCTTCACTTCGGCCTCACGCTCCCAAGTGGCTTCTTCTCGAGTATGATGTTGTCATTGTACGAGAACCAACAGGATAGTCTTGTGGTGAAGCACTTGATCTTTCCGATCCAAAATCTGAACCGGTTTCTCCACAAGTGTGAGGTCCTCTCCATTTTCTACCGGATCAAGCTCGATGACATGGGATGGGTCCGAGATATATTTTCAGAGCATAGAGATGTGAAACACATTGTGGACCATCGCCATGCGAGTGGGTAGGGCAACCCAGTAAGCAACCTCACCGACTCTAGTAATGATCTCGAACGGACCCACATATCTCAGGTTAAGCTTGCCTCTCTTCCCGAATCTCATAATACCCTTGGTCGGTGAAATCTTGACAAAAACCAAAATCGCCAACTCGAAATTCAAGATCTCTCATTAGGTTGTCGGCGTAGCTCTTTTGTCGATCATGTGCGGTCTTTAACCTTTCCTGGATAAGTTTGACCCTATCCGCAGTCTACTCAATTAATTCGGGGCCCAAAACCTTTCTTTCCCCAACTTCATCCCAATACAACGGGAATCTATAACTTCTCCCTTACAAAGCCTCAAAAGGCACCATCTAAATAGTTGCCTGGTAATTGTTATTGTAGGTGAACTCCACCAAAGATAGGTGATCTTCCCAGTTGCCTTTAAAATCTAGCATGCAGCCTAGAAGCATGTCTTCGATAATTTGATTCACCCCCTTGGTTTGCCCATCGGTCTGTGGATGGAAAGTCGTGCTAAAGTCTAGTCAGGAACCCATGGTACTCTAAAAGCTCTTCCAAAACCTGGATGTAAATCTAAGGTCCCAATCTGACACAATGCTAAGTGGCACCCCTTGCAACCAAATGATTTCCTTGATGTACGGTGCCACTAACTGGTTTGAGTTGAAAGTAGTTGGATACGGCAAGAAATGGGCGTACTTCATCAGTCTGTCGACTACAACCCATATGGCATCGGACTTTCTTGTCGTCTGTGGCAACCCCACAATGAAGTCAATGAAAATATGCTCTCATTTTCACTTGAGAATAAGGAGGGGGCTGCAAAAGACCGGATGGCCTCATGTGTTCAGCCTTCACTTGCTGGCACACCAAGCACCTGGACACATATTCCGCTACTTCTCACTTCATATTCTGCCACCAAAAGTGCCCCTTGAGGTTCCAATACATCTTGGTGCCCCCAGGGTGAATGGTATACTTGGACCGGTGAGCTTCATCCAAAATCTCTCTTCTAAGCTCTACATCGGCTGGGACACAAAGTCTACCCTTGAACGTGATTGCTCCATCACCATTCGTGGCGAACTCGTCACTTCCCTTGCTAACCGCCTTGTCACGGAAAGCAATTAATTTGGCATCCGCTACTTGTAACTCCCAGATCTGATCAATGATGCACGATTTCACTGTGATATTCGCCATCACTAGCCCACGAGTAGGAGGACTAAAACAAATGTCGAGTTGGAGGCATCCTCTAACAACTTCCATTCTCGAACCATCATATATGCCACAATTCCATGTGACTTCCTACTCAATGCATCCGCCAATACATTGGCTTTGCCAGGATGATATTGAATCGAGCATTCATAGTCTTTTAAGAATTCCATTAATCGTCTTTGCCTTAAGTTCAACTCCTTTTGGGAGAACAGGTACTTCAAGCTTTTGTGATCTGTGAATACCTCAAACTGTTCCCCGTACAAATAATGTCGCCAGAATTTCAAAGCAAACACAATCGCGGCGAGCTCTAAGTCATGTGTAGGGTAATTCTTCTCATGCTCTTTCAATTGCCTTGAGGCATAGGCAATGACCTTACCATGCTGCATGAGCACACATCCCAACCCCACGTGGGAGGCATCACTATAAATGACAAAACCACCACTCCCGGATAGTACTATGAGTACGGGAGCCATAGTAAGGCGTTTCTTCAACTCTTGGAAGCTAACTTCACATCTGTCGGTCCAACTAAACTTGGCATTCTTCCTCGTAAGAAAAGTGATCGGTGCAACTAGACAGGAGAATCCCTCTGCAAATCTCCGAAGTAGCCTGCCAAAAAGAGGAAACTCCAAATCTCAGTGACGCTCTTAGGTCTCTCCCAGCTCGTATCTGCCTCAATTTTTACCGAATCAACTAAGATACCCTCGGCTGACACCACGTGGCCTAGGAACGCCACCTTCTCCAACCAGAATTCGCACTTGCTTAACTTGGCATATAGCCTATGCTCTCTCAACATCTCCAGAGCAAGGCGGAGGTCTAGTGCGTGATCTTCCCGTGTCTGGGAATACACTAAAATGTCATCAATGAACACAGTCACGCATCGATCTAAGTATGATCGGAACACCCGGTTCATCAGATCCATAAAGGCTGTTGGCGCATTCGTGAGATCGAAAGGCATGACAAGGAACTCATAGTGCCCATACCGAGTCTTGAAAGCCGTCTTTGGAATATCTCCCTCCTTGACCTTCAATTAATGATACCCCGACTTTAGATCAATTTTGGAGAAGAATCTCGCTCCCTTCAACTGGTCGAATAAATCGTCTATCCGTGGTAAAGGATAACGGTTCTTGATTGTGACCTTATTTAATTGTCGGTAATCAATACACATACGCATTGAGCCGTCCTCACAAATAGCATTGGGGTACCCCATGGTGAGACACTCAGTCTAATGAATCCCAGGCTTTGCAGTTCTTCTAATTGCACCTTCAATTCCTTGAGTTAAATCGAGGCCATTCTATATGGAGCTCTTGAAATTGGGGTTGTGCCTGGAGTAAGCTCTATAGTGAACTCAATCTCTCTATCCAGAGGTAATCCGGGAAGTTATTCTAGAAACACATCCAAAAACTCACTCACAACTGGAATGGTTGAGGAGTTCGGTGCCTCTGGGTTTGCTATACTCAAAGCTGCTAGGCAGGCAATATCCCTTTCTCTCAATCCTTGAAAGTGAAATGGCTTAACTCCTTCCGGCCTGAAGTTCATCATTTTTTCGAAGCATGCAACATGGCCGTGGTGGTTTGACAACCAATCCATCCCTAGGATGACGTCGAAATCCAAATCTTGGAAATCTAGGATGATGAGGTTGGCTAATAGTTCATTCTGCTCAACTTGCACCACACTATCCTTGTATATTCTATCCGTATCAACCGACTTGCCTAGCGGAGTCACAATGGTTAACTCCCGCTCCAACGGACTAGACTCGGACACAAAACCCTTCGTAAAACTGGGTGAGACAGAAGAGTGAGTGGATCCTGTGTCGATCAACACTCGGGCAAGACACTTGTTCACTAATAAGGTGCCTATGCGATTAAATAACTAACATCAATAGACTTTAAGTAAGGACATACATAGTGTATAAATATTACATAGTACGCAAGCAAACACATCATATAATAGCACACATTCATAACTTAAATCTTAATATTTTGTGTACCTTGCACGACATCATCCGATGCACGTGCATCCCGCTCGGATAGGGAAAAGACTCAGCCCTGAGTTGCTTGACGAGGTACCCGTGTAGACGGTGAGGGCCTCAAAGCCGGTGAAGAGCTCTACTGAGATGCCTGCCTAACAGGGGGCCTACTCCCCTGAGACTGAGCTGGCAAGTGACGACGGGGACAATCTCGAATTATGTAGCCTTGGTCGCCACAATGAAAACATCTTCCCGTAACTTTTCGGTATTCCCCTACTAGATGCCTCGTTCCACAAAGGGTGTAGATATCATAAGAATAGGTGGAAGGTGAATAACCCGTAGCCTAAGTCACTGCGGGGCGAGGGCCCTGAGTAGTAGCCGGGCGAAAAGCCAGTGAAGCAAAGGGGTGAAGAGCCTGTGGTGTAGTATACAGCCTCTGTGACTGGGCTGGTCCTGAAGACTGATAAGAACTAGTCCTTGCTCTTTTCTTCCATGAACTACTGGACTGGCCTTTCTCCATTCCTCTTCTCTTGAAGAATTCCTCAAAATTAGCCTCTGCTAATAATGCATTGTCTACTACCTCGGCATATGTCTCATGCCGGAACATCGAAACTCGGTCCTTGAGGTAGGCCTTCAACCCCCTCTCAAATTTCTGGCTTTCATAGCCTCTGTCGCTATCATATGCGGAGCAAACCTTGATAACTCTGAAAATTTTGCCTCATAAGCAGCCACAGACATATTACCTTGCTCCAAGGTAATGAACTCAACTTCTTTCTTTTCCTTCATTCCCATCAGGAAATATTTCTTATAGAAGACATCCAAGAACTCTCCCCAAGTCCATTCTTGGCATTACCGAGTCAAATCTTGGGTCCTAAGCGCGGACCTCCACCAATGATTGGCCTCGCCTTCAAATATAAAGGTGGCCCAAGTGACCCTTTCCACCTCAGTAGGTGTCAATACTGAGAATATCTTCTCAAGCTGCCAGATCCATCATTCGACAACTATTGGATCAATGCTTCCACAAAATATTGGAGGCCTTATCCTCTAAAAAGCCTCTATTATAGCCCGCTAACATTGCCAAAGTCTCGGCTATTGAAGCAAAAGCTTGGACAAAGTCAGGTTGATCATCATCCGATGGAACATCACCTTCATTTCCACTCGTGTTGTATCCATGATCATTGCGTCTCATGATTAGATCCTAAGAACGACAATACACATGAGTCTAACTTGGATACGCATTTAGTAACAATTTTATAATTCACTCAATACATATTCGCTAAGCATAGAACAATGCACACATGGTTTACATGATGATGTCATAACATACAATCTGTGTTCCTAGCTTAGGACTCTAAGTTCGGTTGAACCTTAACCAGTTTCGACTAAGACTAACTGATTAGTCTATACTTGGAATACGACTCTTTTATAACACCTAATGCCTTGTTTAATCATGGTATCGAGTATTAAGTGACCTTAGGGATTCTAATGCCTAGAGCTCTGATACCACTTTTGTCGTGCCCCAAAATACACCCAAGGAGTTAAGGGATACTTTAAAGGAGACTATTCATACCTGTCAAACCATCCTGTAATGAACAAGGCTAACATGATATAATAACAACAATAATCAGAGTGCAGAAGCTAAACATGAGTGCGGAAGCGTGAACCAACTTTTTCTTTCCATAATCCATTTCAGTATTCCAAGTTTATATACATAACATATCAAGTCAAAGGTGGACATGCCCACCTATCAAAATACAAAATGAGAAACCTCACAACTCTCTCTACTAACAGTAATCTAAATAGGGTCATACGTCGCGATCTCTATCCTCTTGCGACTGCATCAGGATAGAAGGCTCTCTCTCCTCTACATACTCTTCCTCAATCCAAGGCTCAGGGTTGAGGGCATCCTCAGTACCTGCTGACATAAAAGTGCGACTGAGTATGGAATACTCAGCGAGTACAAGCTACTAGTTAACCATAGCAATAACAATCACACAAAGGCAACGAGATATAACTCATCATTTCAATTTAAAGCAATAATAGCAGCATATGAAAAATAGCATTGAAGTAAAATAATGTATTAATTTTGACATGCTTGATGAATGCGAAAACTACGGTAAAACTCATACTTAAAAGATCATGTCTTGTTCTTGAAAATAGCTTTTCAGGTTTCTTTCAACATTTGCTTGTCATGTTTGAAAACTTGTTTCTTGTCTTGGTCTTGTTCAGAAGAATCACACATGCTTGTCTTGTTCTTGCTTGGAATCACTTGTCTTGTTTGTTCTTGTCATGTTCTTCACTTGACTTGCTTGTATACTTGTGAGCCAGAGGTTAGTGCCCTTGAAGCGACTTGTGAGCTGGGAACGTAGGTTCCCTTCAACGAAATATATATATATCGAAAAGGTACACCAACCTCCTTATCTTGTTTTCTTGTGAGTCAAGTATGACATACCTTGCAATATGCCCTACCCATACAGGTGCGATGTCCGGCTTTATCATGCGTATCGTGAATCACAATTCTTGTTCTTGTTAGTTTATCATATACATATACTTTTAGAGATAACCAGTCTATACATGCATGAGTGCATCTGTGTAATCATCGTAGTAACATAATGACATGCTTGAATGAAAGGATCATATGGATATAGCATTTCCGTTTCTAACATAATCACATGAGAATTTAGACAACATATATGTAGCATTTAATTAAGGTTACGAATTTGGAGGAGACTACACATGTTCATGTTTTCATTTTCTTCATTGATTGACAAACTTCTCATTTAGGAATTTAATCAAACACATGGCAGGCAACATTCTATGGTCATTTCAATTCCCTCTTCTTAGTGCATACATTTCATCAAAACTTCAAGGTGTATTCATTATTTGTAGGATACCCTTCCACCATTTTTTCATCACACCACATCCACACGGCATCCAATCGCCTCAACCACATCTATCCATACATCTCACACTTTTCATTTTTCTTGTTTATAATTAGGGAAATAGTGCCTTTCAAGGAGGGAAGAACACAACATCATGAATCATGATTTTTAAGAGGGAAAACCCTAGATTATTGCTAAAGTAGTAGGTTGTACTAACCTTGAGATCAAGGCTTTATCTTGGAAGAAAATCTTGGCTTAGAAACCCCAATGGTGGAGGAGAAACCTTGCTTGAAGAATGCTTGATTTGGGGGAAAATCCTCCTTCTTCTTCAATCCCAACCCTTCTTGGAATGCCAAATCCCTCCTCTTCTTTCTCTCCTTTCCTCTCCCTTAGGTTTAGGTTAAACCCCCAAAAGCCCCAAATGCTTTCTATTTATAAGCCAAGGGTTGAAACCCTTGATTTCATGTGTTTTTAAAAACAAAATTCCGCGATGACGATCGATCGTCGGTCTTGGGTGAAAGTATGCCTCTTTTTAATTTTAGAAAAAACAGTTCTTGGGGGGCATACTGTAGCACCCCGGACTTTTTCGTCTTTAATGAATGGCACCTTCGTAGCTAATTGGCCGTTTTTGTAGTCAAATTAATAAATAAGGGAGAAATCGGAAATTCCGAAACATCAGAAATGTTCGTTTTCGAAAGACGAACCCAACGCAAGTTGAATCGTCAAAATCCGACGAGCGAGTCAAAAGATATGGTCAAAACAGTCCAGACATACAGAAGACCGATCGCTCGGTCCAATCAGCGATCGATCGGTCCATAACCGATCGATCGGTAGCTATCGCGCGGTCAGAAAGTTTGTATGGGAAAATTTTCCAGAGAGTGAGTTTTTGACCGGTCGATCGGTCATAAACACCGATCGATCGGTAGGCAACCGATCGATCGGTCATAACCACCGATCGCTCGGTCTTCGTGTTTTTCAGAATTTTCATTAAGGGCTTTTTCGTCTTTTGGGGGTTAAACCCTTCCTCCTTAAGGCTTGCTCGAGCCTTTAGGGCTTCATTCACAACACTTAAGGGATTTTGAGAGATAGAGAGAGAGGAGAAGGGGATTTGCAACTAGGGTTTTCCATTGGAGAAGAAATCAAGGGGGTGAAGACCCTAGATCGTCCCCAAGCACGTTTTCTTCAAGATTTCAACTCAAGCTCGTGTGGGGTTCCCTTCTCAAGCTAGGGCAGCACTCTCTACGGTATTTTCAAGAGGGTTTCCTACCCAAGCAAGTGTAGTTTGAGTAAGGGCTTTCTTCTTCCAAGTTGGAGTTTAAATCAAGATCTACACCAAGATCAAGCTTCGATTCAAGGTTAGTACACCCTACTAACTTACCCTAGCAATAAATCTAGGTTTTTCCTTATGAAATGTGATTTATGCTATTATGTTTGCCTCCCATATAAAATGTATCATCTCCAATGAACCTAAATAAGATAAGAAAAAAAAGTATGGATGTGTGTGGGTGTTGATGTGGCGATTGGATGCCGAGGTGTATGTTGGGTGATGTGTGTGATGGAAATGGTGGATGGGTACTTTACCAATAATGAACATACCTTGATTTTGGATGGAAAGTAGGCACTAAAAAGAAGAAGATGAACCATTAAGGAACCTTGCATGCTATGTGTTTGACAAAATGCCTAAACTAGGAATAAATGGACTAAATGAAGAAAATGGAAATAGAAATTGTGTAAATTCCTTAGGAATGATAAATTGCTCAAATGTGCTATATGTTGCCTAAATTCTCATACCACTATGTTAAGGATTGAAATGTCATATTCTTGTGATCCGCCCATTCAAGTATGTCATCATGATTACCACTATTGACAAGCACACAAGCACGCATGCATGCATGAATTGGGTTTTCCAAGAGTAATTGTGCATAATAAAGCAAACAAGGAAACAAGAACACGACAAGGAGGTTGGTAGCCCAAGGAAGGGTGCTAGCCTCTGGCTCACAAGTGAAATGAAACAAGAACACGACAAGGAGGTTGGTAGCCCAAGGAAGGGTGCTAGCCTCTGGCTCACAAGTGAAATGAAACAAGAACATGACAAGGAGGTTGGTAGCCCCAGGAAGGGTGCTAGCCTCTGGCTCACAAGTGAAATGCAAGAGAGAACATGACAAGGAGGTTGGTAGCCCAAGGAAGGGTGCTAGCCTCTGGCTCACAAGTGAAATGAAACAAGAACATGACAAGGAGGTTGGTAGCCCCAGGAAGGGTGCTAGCCTCTGGCTCACAAGAGAAATGGAACAAGAACATGACAAGGAGGTTGGTAGCCCAAGGAAGGGTGCTAGCCTCTGGCTCACAAGTATACAAGTCAAGAACAAATCAAGACATGAAATACAAGACAAGACACGACACACATACATGATTTGATCGAGACACGAAAAAGGTTTCCGAGACACGAGTTTTACCGAGGTTTTTGCATTCATACACGCATGTTAAGATATGGCTATGTATCTTATGCTTTCACTATTGCTTTAAATTAATATCTTGTATTGTGCACTGTTGTTATGCTTTCGCTATTGTTATGGTTAGCTAGTAGTTTGTACTCGCTGAGTATTCCATGCTCAGCCGTACTTTTATGTCGGCAGGTACTGTGGATGTCCTCGACCCCGAGCCTTGGGTCGAGGAGGAGTATGTAGAGGAGAGGGAGCCACCTACCCCATGGCAGTCTCAAGAGGATGGGGACTTGGATGTGTGGCCATACCTCGACTACTGTTGAGAGGACAGTGTTAGAAAGTTCCTTTTTGTATTTTGATAGGTGGGCATGTCCACCTTTACTTTGATTGTATTTAGTATATGTTAACTTGGAATACTATATGGAGTAATAGAAGAAAAGAAAAAGTTGGCTTATGCTTCCGCACTTATGTTTAGTTTCCGCGCTCGGATTATCATTGTATTATATTATGTTTAGCCTCTTGCATTACAGGATGGTTTGACAGGTACACGTAGTCACCTCTAAAGTATCCCTTAACTCCTAGGGGGTATTTTGGGGCGTGACAGAAGTGGTATCAGAGCTCTAGGCATTAGAGTCCCTAGGGTCACTTAGATGATTGAACAAGGTATTAGAATCACCTTAGAGATTTGTATTCCAAGTATAGACTAACAAGTTAGTCTTAGTCAAAATGGGTTGAACTTCACCCGAACATAGAGTCCTACGCTAGGAACACGGATTGTATGTTATGCTATTGTGTTATATACCATGTGTACATTATTTGTGTTGTACTTATTAAATGTGCTTGATGAATATGTATTAAGTGAATTGCGAAATTGTACTAAATGCGTATCCAAGTTAGACTCATGTTGTATTGTCGTTCTCAGGAGAAATCATGAGACGCAATACTCGGGGTCGCGGGTACAACACGAGGGGTAATGGAGGTGATGCTCCCTCGGGTGATGATCAACCCGACTTTGCCCAAGCATTTGCATCCATAGCCGAGACTTTGGCTATGTTGGCGGCAAGGCAACCGGCCACCCCGCCTAATGCGGCGCTTATACCGGCTCCTCCTAACCGAGCCCAAGCCGGGATAGAAGCTTTCCGGAGGATGAGGCCTCCAACTTTTTGTGGAAGCATTGATCCACTTATTGCCGAGGGTTGGATTCGGCAACTTGAGAAGATATTCTCGGTTTTGGCACCTACGGAAGTAGAGAGAGTCACATGGGCTGCCTTTATGCTTGAAGGCGAGGCCGACCATTGGTGGAAGTCTGCACTTCGGACCCGAGAGTTGACCCGGCAAGGCCAAGAATGGACATGGGGAGAATTCTTGGACGTTTTCTACAAGAAATACTTTCCGGTTGGGATGAAAGAAAAGAAAGAAATTGAATTTATTACCTTGGAGCAAGGTAATATGTCTGTAGCGGCTTACGAAGCCAAGTTCTCAGAGCTATCTCGATTTGCTCCACACATGATAGCTACCGAGGCTATGAAGGCCCGGAAATTCGAGAGGGGGTTGAAGGCCTACCTCAAGGATCGTGTCTCAATGTTCCGACATGAGACATATTCAGAAGTTGTGGACAAGGCATTGTTGGCCGAGTCGAATTCCGAAGAGTTCTTTAAGAGAAGAGGAATAGAGAAGGGACAGTCTAGTAGTTCAGGGGAGAAGAGAGCTAGGACTATGTCTTATCAGTTCGCAGGGCCGGCTCAGTCACAGAGGATGTACTCGGCACCACAGGCTCTCCGCCCTTTTACTCCACCGGCTTTTCGCCCGGCTACCTCGTATACTCCTCGCCCCGCAGTGACTCAGGCTACGGGTTATACTCCTCCCACTTATTCACGTGATGTCTGCACCCTTTGTGGAAGGAGGCATCCAGCAGGGGAATGTCGGAAGGCTACAGGAGGCTGTTTTCATTGTGGCGACCAGGGCCACATGATTAGAGATTGTCCCCGACGTCTATTGCCAGCTCAGTCTTCGGGAAGCAGGCCCCCGATTAGGCAGACATCTCAGCCTAGCTCTTCTCAGGCTTCGAGGGCCTCACAGTCTACCCGGCCTCCTCGCCCAGCCACACAGGGCCGAGTCTTTGCCTTATCCGAGAGAGACGCACGTGCATCCGACGATGTCGTGCAAGGTACGCACGAATTCTAGAATTTAAATTGTGTAAAATTTCTATGGTTTGCTTTGTGAGTTTCTATACTAAGGGTTACCTATGTATGATGCTTGTTATTATTTGAAATCCACTTATATTAGTTACTTAATCGCACAGGCGCTTTATTAGTGAACGAGTGTCTCGCTCGAGTGTTGATAGACACAGGATCTACTCACTCTTTTGTCTCCCCAAGTTTTGCAAAGGGCTTTTCGACTGAGGCTACTCCGTTGGAGCGGGAGTTGACCATTGCAACTCCACTCGGCAAGTCAGTTGACACGGACAAGATATTCGGGGATAGTGTGGTTCAAGTGGGGGAGAATGAACTGTTAGCCGATCTCATCGTCCTAGATTTTCAAGACTTGGATTTTGATGTCATCTTAGGGATGGATTGGTTGTCAAACCATCACGGGCATGTTGCGTGTTTTGAGAAGATGGTGAATTTCAAGCCGGAAAGGGGTAAGCCTTTTCACTTCCGAGGATTAAGAGAGAGGGACATTGCTCGCCTCGCAGCCTTGAGTGTAACAAACCTAGAAGCACAAAACTCCTCGGCCATTCCGGTCGTGAGTGATTTCTTGGACGTGTTTCCGGAGGAGCTTCCCGGGTTACCTCCGAATCGGGAGATTGAGTTCGCTATAGAGCTTACTCCGGGCACCGCTCCGATTTCAAGAGCCCCATATAGAATGGCCCCGATAGAGCTTGAAGAATTAAAGAAGCAGATTGAGGAGTTACAACAACTTGGTTTCATCCAACCAAGTGTCTCGCCGTGGGGAGCTCCGGTTCTCTTTGTGAAGAAGAAGGACGGGTCTATGAGGATGTGTATAGACTACCGTCAGTTGAACAAGGTAACTATCAAGAATCGTTATCCCTTGCCAAGGATAGACGACTTGTTTGACCAACTGAAGGGAGCAAGATTCTTCTCCAAAATTGACCTTAGATCGGGGTATCATCAATTAAGGATCAAAGCGGAAGATGTTCCAAAGACGGCTTTTAGGACTCGGTATGGGCATTACGAGTTCCTTGTCATGCCTTTTGGGCTGACGAATGCACCGGCGGTATTCATGGATTTGATGAACCGGGTGTTCCGATCTTACTTGGATCGATGCGTGATTGTATTCATTGATGACATTTTGGTGTA
This sequence comes from Tetracentron sinense, assembly GCA_015143295.1. Classification (NCBI taxonomy): domain Eukaryota; kingdom Viridiplantae; phylum Streptophyta; class Magnoliopsida; order Trochodendrales; family Trochodendraceae; genus Tetracentron; species Tetracentron sinense. The sequence continues at coordinate 14,769,590 of CM026553.1, forward strand.
TTCCCAGACACGGGAAGATCACGCACGAGACCTCCGCCTCGCTCTGGAGATGTTGAGAGAGCATAGGCTATATGCCAAATTGAGTAAGTGCGAGTTTTGGTTAGAGAAGGTCGCATTTCTTGGACACGTGGTGTCGGCCGAGGGCATTTCTGTAGATCCAGCCAAGGTTGAGGCAGTCATGAGTTGGGAGAGGCCCAAGAGCGTCACGGAGATACGTAGTTTCCTCGGATTGGCAGGCTACTACCGGAGATTTGTGGAGGGATTCTCCAGTTTGGCTGCACCTCTCACCTACTTGACAAGGAAAAATGCAAAGTTCAGTTGGAGTGACCGATGTGAAGTAAGTTTCCAAGAGTTGAAGAAACGCCTCACCACAGCCCCTGTCCTTACTGTGCCATCTGGACCTTTTGGGTATGAGGTGTATAGTGATGCCTCGCACGTCGGACTCGGGTGTGTCCTAATGCAACACAAGAAAGTCATTGCCTATGCATCAAGGCAGTTGAAAGAGCATGAAAAGAACTACCCCACTCACGACTTGGAGCTTGCGGCAGTCGTGTTTGCACTTAAAATTTGGCGACATTATCTGTACGGGGTGGAGTTCTATGTGTACACGGACCACAAGAGCCTCAAGTATCTCTTTTCTCAAAAAGAGTTAAACTTACGACAACGGCGTTGGATTGAGTTCTTAAAGGACTACGAGTGCACTATCCAATATCACCCGGGAAAAGCAAATGTGGTGGCAGATGCTCTGAGTAGGAAACCATCGGGGTTGTTGGCTCACATGTTGGTGCGGGAATGGAGACTGTTAGACGATTTGGCAAATCTAGACATCAGTGTGAACGATTCTGTCCGCAGTCCGGTTTTGGCAAATGTTATAGTTCGGCCGTACCTTATAGACTTGATCCAGGAGTATCAAGCCACAGACACTGACTTGTTGGCTTTCCGGGATAAGGAAGTGGCCAAGGGTAGTACGGACTTCTCTCTCACTAGCCGAGGTGCTATTACATTCAAGGGAAGGCTTTGTGTCCCAGCCAATGCAGACCTTCGGAGAGAGATTATGGACGAAGCTCACCGGTCTAAGTATACAGTGCATCCCGGGGGGACAAAGATGTACCGGAACCTCAAGAGTCACTTTTGGTGGCGAAACATGAAGAGGGAGGTTGCGGAGTATGTGGCACGGTGTTTGGTATGCCAACAGGTGAAAGCAGAGCATTTGAGACCAGCGGGTCTTTTGCAGTCTCTCCCTATTCCCGAGTGGAAATGGGAACATATCTCTATGGACTTTATCGTGGGATTGCCGAAGACGGTCAAGAAGACCGATGCTATATGGGTAGTTATTGATAGACTCACGAAGTCCGCTCATTTCTTACCGTACCGGACTACATTCAACTCCAATCAGTTAGCGGAGCTATACATCAAGGAAATAGTCCGATTACACGGGGTGCCAGTGAGTATTGTGTCGGATAGAGACTCCAGATTCACATCCAGGTTTTGGAAAAGTTTTCAAGGTGCAATGGGCTCCCGATTAGACTTTAGCACAGCTTTCCACCCACAGACCGACGGGCAAACCGAGAGGGTGAATCAGGTTATTGAAGATATGCTCCGAGCATGTATGCTAGACTTCAAGGGAAGTTGGGAAGATCACCTACCTTTGGTAGAATTCGCTTACAACAATAGTTATCAAGAAAGCATACAAATGGCGCCTTTCGAGGCTTTGTACGGAAGGAGTTGTAGATCCCCGTTGTATTGGGATGAAGTGGGAGAAAGAAAGATTTTGGGCCCCGAGTTAATTGAACAAACCGCGGATAGGGTCAAGCTTATCCGGGAAAGGTTAAAGACCGCACAAGATAGACAGAAAAGCTATGCCGACAACCGAAGGAGGGATCTTGAATTCCGAGTCGGTGATTTTGTGTTTGTAAGGATTTCACCGACCAAAGGTGTTATGCGATTCGGGAAGAGAGGCAAGCTTAGCCCGAGATATGTGGGTCCGTTCGAGATCATTACTCGAGTTGGCGAGGTGGCTTACCGTGTTGCTTTGCCCGCTCACATGGCGGCGGTCCACAACGTGTTTCATATCTCCCAGCTTCGGAAGTACATCCCGGATCCTTCTCACGTCATCGAGCTTGATCCGGTTGAGATTCGAGAGGATCTCACTTTGGTTGAGAAGCCGGTTCATATTTTGGATCGAAGAGACCAAGTACTTCGCAACAAGACTATTCCGCTAGTTCTCGTGCAATGGCAACATCACGCTCGAGAAGAGGCTACATGGGAACGTGAGGCCGAAGTCAAGGCGAAGCACCCCGAGTTGTTTGAATGATTTTATGTATGACTTGTAATTTTGTTTCAAATTGTTATGCTAAGTTGTTTAAATTGTAAAGCACGCATTGTCCAAATTTCGAGGACGAAATTTTTGTAAGGGGGGGAGAATGTAGCACCCCGGACTTTTTCGTCTTTAATGAATGGCACCTTCGTAGCTAATTGGCCGTTTTTGTAGTCAAATTAATAAATAAGGGAGAAATCGGAAATTCCGAAACATCAGAAATGTTCGTTTTCGAAAGACGAACCCAACGCAAGTTGAATCGTCAAAATCCGACGAGCGAGTCAAAAGATATGGTCAAAACAGTCCAGACATACAGAAGACCGATCGCTCGGTCCAATCAGCGATCGATCGGTCCATAACCGATCGATCGGTAGCTATCGCGCGGTCAGAAAGTTTGTATGGGAAAATTTTCCAGAGAGTGAGTTTTTGACCGGTCGATCGGTCATAAACACCGATCGATCGGTAGGCAACCGATCGATCGGTCATAACCACCGATCGCTCGGTCTTCGTGTTTTTCAGAATTTTCATTAAGGGCTTTTTCGTCTTTTGGGGGTTAAACCCTTCCTCCTTAAGGCTTGCTCGAGCCTTTAGGGCTTCATTCACAACACTTAAGGGATTTTGAGAGATAGAGAGAGAGGAGAAGGGGATTTGCAACTAGGGTTTTCCATTGGAGAAGAAATCAAGGGGGTGAAGACCCTAGATCGTCCCCAAGCACGTTTTCTTCAAGATTTCAACTCAAGCTCGTGTGGGGTTCCCTTCTCAAGCTAGGGCAGCACTCTCTACGGTATTTTCAAGAGGGTTTCCTACCCAAGCAAGTGTAGTTTGAGTAAGGGCTTTCTTCTTCCAAGTTGGAGTTTAAATCAAGATCTACACCAAGATCAAGCTTCGATTCAAGGTTAGTACACCCTACTAACTTACCCTAGCAATAAATCTAGGTTTTTCCTTATGAAATGTGATTTATGCTATTATGTTTGCCTCCCATATAAAATGTATCATCTCCAATGAACCTAAATAAGATAAGAAAAAAAAGTATGGATGTGTGTGGGTGTTGATGTGGCGATTGGATGCCGAGGTGTATGTTGGGTGATGTGTGTGATGGAAATGGTGGATGGGTACTTTACCAATAATGAACATACCTTGATTTTGGATGGAAAGTAGGCACTAAAAAGAAGAAGATGAACCATTAAGGAACCTTGCATGCTATGTGTTTGACAAAATGCCTAAACTAGGAATAAATGGACTAAATGAAGAAAATGGAAATAGAAATTGTGTAAATTCCTTAGGAATGATAAATTGCTCAAATGTGCTATATGTTGCCTAAATTCTCATACCACTATGTTAAGGATTGAAATGTCATATTCTTGTGATCCGCCCATTCAAGTATGTCATCATGATTACCACTATTGACAAGCACACAAGCACGCATGCATGCATGAATTGGGTTTTCCAAGAGTAATTGTGCATAATAAAGCAAACAAGGAAACAAGAACACGACAAGGAGGTTGGTAGCCCAAGGAAGGGTGCTAGCCTCTGGCTCACAAGTGAAATGAAACAAGAACACGACAAGGAGGTTGGTAGCCCAAGGAAGGGTGCTAGCCTCTGGCTCACAAGTGAAATGAAACAAGAACATGACAAGGAGGTTGGTAGCCCCAGGAAGGGTGCTAGCCTCTGGCTCACAAGTGAAATGCAAGAGAGAACATGACAAGGAGGTTGGTAGCCCAAGGAAGGGTGCTAGCCTTTGGCTCACAAGTGAAATGAAACAAGAACATGACAAGGAGGTTGGTAGCCCCAGGAAGGGTGCTAGCCTCTGGCTCACAAGAGAAATGGAACAAGAACATGACAAGGAGGTTGGTAGCCCAAGGAAGGGTGCTAGCCTCTGGCTCACAAGTATACAAGTCAAGAACAAATCAAGACATGAAATACAAGACAAGACACGACACACATACATGATTTGATCGAGACACGAAAAAGGTTTCCGAGACACGAGTTTTACCGAGGTTTTTGCATTCATACACGCATGTTAAGATATGGCTATGTATCTTATGCTTTCACTATTGCTTTAAATTAATATCTTGTATTGTGCACTGTTGTTATGCTTTCGCTATTGTTATGGTTAGCTAGTAGTTTGTACTCGCTGAGTATTCCATGCTCAGCCGTACTTTTATGTCGGCAGGTACTGTGGATGTCCTCGACCCCGAGCCTTGGGTCGAGGAGGAGTATGTAGAGGAGAGGGAGCCACCTACCCCATGGCAGTCTCAAGAGGATGGGGACTTGGATGTGTGGCCATACCTCGACTACTGTTGAGAGGACAGTGTTAGAAAGTTCCTTTTTGTATTTTGATAGGTGGGCATGTCCACCTTTACTTTGATTGTATTTAGTATATGTTAACTTGGAATACTATATGGAGTAATAGAAGAAAAGAAAAAGTTGGCTTATGCTTCCGCACTTATGTTTAGTTTCCGCGCTCGGATTATCATTGTATTATATTATGTTTAGCCTCTTGCATTACAGGATGGTTTGACAGGTACACGTAGTCACCTCTAAAGTATCCCTTAACTCCTAGGGGGTATTTTGGGGCGTGACACATACATCGAATCCCAAGATCTGACTAAGATTCTAATTGATTTTATACAATGAAGGTTAGAATAACATTCACCTTTGCGACTTTGAAATTGTTAAGTCAAATCCACGTTAGAATAGTACTCGCAAAACTTCTCAAGTGTCAAGTCTCCTGTCGATTCACACGAACCTTCTTTTTCCTTTAAAGTTTTCTCTAATGGAAGCCAATGGCCCTTCCAAATTTCCAGCTCTAGGAATCTTGAATAAAAGATCTAATCTTTATTGATCAAGAACCTTTCTTGATGAACAAGATGAATTCTTTCTTTTCCTCAAGATCCAATCAAGAAGAAAAAAGAAGAGAGAGATGGGTGTGACCGTACACCTCAAGGAGAGAGAGGGAGGACGTGAGGTTTGAGGAGAGGGGAGAGGTTTCCAAATCTGGAAATTCTGGAAAATTCAAGAATGCCCAAAGTCTTGGATGTCCATCCCTTTTATAGGCTTAATTGGTTGCTTGCAACCAAAGTTTCCTAATCCTTATCCAATAAGGATTCTTCAATTAGTTTCCTATTTGGTTTCTCCATAATTAATTAGGAATAATCAAAATAGAAACTAATCTCATCCATTAGTGTCCAACTAATCTTATCCTTATCCTAATCCAATTAGGATTCCTTGATTAGGAAGAAACTAATAGAATCCTTGTCCAACAAGGAATCTTTAATTAGTAACTAACTTTAACTAACTAACTAACCTTATCCAATAAGGATATTAGTTATTAGAAACTAATTAAATAAATAATAACAATTATTATTTCCTCCATGAAGTGGGCGTCCCACCCCACACGCCCAAAGGGTTTCAAAAACCTCTTGGTCACTTGAATTATTCTTTTATAATAATTCCCAATGGGTCCTATGTTGGACATATATGCCCTCGAAAGCCAATAAGAGATTTTCTATGTTGATTAGATAAGCATCATATTTACACAACCAACTATAAAGGGTATTTATATTAATTACTATCTCATAAGATGAAGACATAAAGTTCCATAGGTAACATTGTAGGAAAATCATGCAAAGGTTGCGAGGAGATATGATTTTCCGGTTCCTTGTAAACCTAATATTGTTCGAAGCCTTTAGAGTACTGGTTGGGCGCCGTACTTCATCATGGCTTGCACATGTGTAGTTCTATGAGATAGTGTGATGAATCTCATTCACAGAGAGTGGTGACTCTTGACTAACATGTGAGTATATGTAGCAAGTACATAATACTGAACGGGGTCACTAGTGGATACCCTATGGAATACGCTGTCAGATTGTATTAAGGTTATCCATTTGACAAATTGTCCTTAGACCTGAGAGATTAACATCTTCTCAGACATCTATCTATATGGCTTTGATGTGCCAATCGGCAATGTTCAATACACAGGACTAACTCCGGGTACGTTGGGTCATGTACACAATGTTTGGAGAAGTGTGTAAACACTCAATAAGGAATCTACAACTCCTTAATTGGAGATAATGATATCAAGGTGATACTTGTTGAACTGAACTGTTAAATCCAGTACTGGTGCTTTTCGGTAAAATGGTTTTTATCGAAGTTGATATTTTTAATATGGAAAAGTATATAAAAATATATATGTCAGTTCTTTTCTAATGTTTCTTCAAAAGTGTTTTGGAGGTTCAGTTCAATGAAAAGTAATCATGAGAAAGAGTTCTATTCATAAGCTAGGGACTAAGACATTGGAATTGTTCCAATCCCGGAAGCTTACAAGTGATATCAGAATGTTGAAGAATTTATTTGTAAATATATTGTGAGATGGTACTTACAAGCAATTCTCTAATTTCTGGAGGTTAATCACATTGTGTTAATGGACATTAATTGTGATTGGTGGAAGTCTAGGGATTTAGATAAAATTCTATAATCCTAATGGAGTGTAGGAAAGGTGTTTCCTGGTAACAATGCTTTAACCAAAAGGTTGAGTACTTGGTCCCACAACCGAAAATAGGAGATCCCTTTAGATCCCACACACACAAGGACCTTCTTAAAGTATTTAATTTAATTATTAATTAAATTAATTAATTTCTCGAAGTAATCACTATATGGTATAGTAAAGCTCTAAAAGGTGGAATCACATTGGATGTGAAAAACCAAATGGGTAGGACCCAGTGGAAATTATTATAAAAGAATAATTCCAGTGACCAAGAGGGTTTTGGAAACCCTTTGGGCGTGTGGAGTGGGATCCACTTAGGGTGGGACGCCCACTTCAAGGAGGAATAATAATTGTTATTATTTTAATTAGTTTCTAATAACTAATATCCTTATTAGATAAGGTTAGTTAGTTAGTTACTAATTAAAGATTCCCTAATTGTTAGGGATTCCATTAGTTAGTTACTAATTCAAGATTCCTTATTGGATAAGGATAAGATTAGTTACTAATGGATAAGGTTAGTTTCTTTTAAGATTAATCCTAATTGGAATAGGAGAATAATCAATAAAGGAAACTATTGAGGAATCCTAATTGGATTAGGATAAGGTTAATGAATTATAATTGGATTACAATTCAAGCAACTAAGAGGGAACTTATATAAAGGAGTGGATGCCCAGCCCTTTAAGTAATATAATCCTCCATAATTTTTTTCTTCTCTCCCTCTCCTCAAGTTTACGCCCAGGCCTCTCCCCCTTTGAGAGTGTACGGTCACCCTTCCCCTTCTTCCTTTTTGTTTGGTTTTTGATCTTGATGATCAAGAACAAGTTCTTTGAAGATCAAGATTGGATCTTGTTTGATCAAGAAAGGTTCTTGGATCAAAGAAAAGAAGAAAAGATAAAAGAGCATGGAATTTGGAAGGGTCATTAGCTTCCATTAGAGAAAGCTTTAAAGGAAAAAGAAGGTTCGTGTGAATCGACAGGAGACTTGATACTTGTGAAGTTTTGCGAGTACTATTCTAACGTGGATTTGACTTAACAATTTCAAAGTCGTAAAGGTGAATGTTATTCTAACCTTCATTGAATAAAATCAATTAGAATCTTAGTCAGATCTTGGGATTCGATGTATGCTCCCCAAGAACTGTGTTTCTAAAATTAAAAAGAGGCATACTTTCAGTGATATTAGAGCCTTGGCTATACTTCTCTTTGATTTTTGAGTTTAATCAAGATTGCCTCCCCTATGAATTTTTGTAGCCCTAATGAATCAATCTTCTAAATTTTTGATTATTGGATAATCATTATTAGGCTTAAGGGATCCCCCTCTAGTTATTGAGGGAGTAATCAAGCCCTTAGAAATTAGTGTGATACTAATTTCAGTTTTGGATGATTTCAAAATCTCTCTTAATTCTATTAGGGATAGGTATATAGAGATATAAATTTGGTTAAAGCCCTTTAAGGATTTAGAGATCCTTTTAGTATATTAAATTAAATTGTTTAATTTATTTTAGAGAGCCCAGAGCAAGTTTTCCCTTTGATATATACCACTTAGATACCCATTGATATTTTGGCTAGCATATATAGATGATATTTTATTTATTAAATGTTAATTAATAAATCTCATGGTGTTAGACACCCTTCCTTAAGCATTCTTGGAGATTAAAGCTTATTTCGATTAAAATTGATTCATGGATTTTCGGATTTGTATTTGATTAGAAGAATCGATACAGTTTTGGTATTTCGGTCATAATTTTGTGACCGTAAGTCCGATTTAGGTCTGTCAGTACATCGTTTCAAAGCCTTCGAAAAGATCTACAACTTTTGTGAAGAAAGTTTTTCCAGAATCAATCGTTTTGAGGGTCAAAACTTGAGTCGAAAATCTAAAGCGGGAAAATGCGTTTTCTAAATTAATTTTCCAAGAGGCTTTCAAATTTTTCCTAAATTCCATTATTTGATTTGAGAGCATGGGATGCTATTAAATCGTTTAATGGGCTATCAATTAATTAAATAGTTTAATTATTTGATTCGAGAGCACGAGCTGAGATTTAATTAAATTGTTTAATTATCTGCTTTGAGTCCACGGGCTATCATTTAATTAAATGTTAATTATGATATCTTTTATGGTTCCCCAAAAATTTTAAGGGAACAATACCATAATTATTGTAGTTGGTTTGGATCAATTACATGTGCTCAAAATTTTCGGCTATATAGTAATTATAAGTTTTTATTTGATTAATAGTTAATCAAGTAATTACATAAATGTCATTGGTTGAGATACAGGGTTTTATCTCAAGTGAATTTTAATTGATAGAGATCAATTATTTTATGGACATTTAATACTAGTGTTTAGGGTATTATTTTATTTAATTGTTAAATCAAATAATCCCTAAAGCAGTAGGCCATTATGGAAAATTTTGAATTCACCTATTATTGATTTTGAATCAATATAAAGTGATATTAAAAATTAGCAATTTGCTGATTTTTATTTTGGTCTTTTAATAGTTATTAGATCAAAATAATATAGAAAGGATTAGATCCCTAGCCTAGCCGATTTATTATGGTGTTTTCTATTTGTTTATCAATTGAGGAATGTGAGGATGAATTTTAGGGTTAGATTAAATCTCAGAGAAATTGTTTCTCTTAATGATTTTCAAGCATTAAAGGAAAATTGTTTTCTTTAAATAATGATCTAAAAACCCTAAGAATTCATTCTAGACATGCTTGCTTTCTTTGCTCTAGGGTTTATCTATTAAATGTTAATAGAGGCATTAACCATATTGGAAAGAGTTTCCCTAAGGTTAACAAAACCCTTGTTGAGGTTATAGACTTTCCAAGTAATTTGTCATGCCATGTTATTATTCATAGTTGATGAATTGTTAATATATATTCTTGTTGAATGGTGGATGGGTTCCATAATCATGCCTTCTTCTCTCTCTATTCTCTTCTCTTTCTTCTTATGAGTTATACTCTCCTTGAGCACCCTATTTTGGGTGGTTTATCAAGGTTTCTTATTTTGAATATGATGTAATCTTAGTATTAGGAGTTGCTAGTTTTTCTCTATGGAGAAATCGAATTGATGATGGAAGATGATGGTGATCGCATGGAGAATAATCTTAGAAGTCGTCCTACAAGAGTAGTTGTAGGATTTCTAAGATAGCATGATCATGTGGACCCATTGTGTAGCTATATTATGTATTTCATGTGATGATTTTTTATAGCTCTTAGTTGCTTAGAAAAGTCCATAACCCTTGTGATAATGTGATTATCGTTTTTTGTGCAAATTTTGGATAATTGGATCAAACCCCACAATATGTGTCTTGTTGAAACATAAAAAGATTGTGTTTAAATAAAACACATTATTATAGCCCTTTTGGACGTGATGCATGTAGTCTATGTTGAAATTTTTACGTGAAATATGTTACTTGCATGATTATAAGATAATTGTGTCTTAATTGGCATAGATGTAAGCTAACAATATTCACGATTATGGGTAGTGCTTGATTGACACTTATAGATCCTAGCAGAGGTCTTAGAGAGTTGTTTAAAGACTTCCATAATTTCTTTTAGACTTAGGGTTGGTGAACCCTAATGTGCTAAAAATAATTCGTAGAGAATTAAAGGGTAATATAGTCCATTTTGACTTATGGGTTTTATTGATGCACATGGATACTTTCTAATTGTTATTTTGGGCCCATGGTGCTTGGTATGACCAATGGTCCATCATATGGATGTACGAACCATTTAAACCCTACTGATGTTAAAAATGACCTTTGTACCCTTGGATTAGATCCATTAAGATTTCTCGAGCTAGTGGGAGTTCATTGGGATTAGTTTGATCTAATTAAAACAAAATTTCATTTATTATCATGTGATGATTTTGTATATTATTTTATACATGTGATACAATGATAAATATTGTGAATGCTTTTGATATATGCATTAGATGTATAATTTATTCATGATATTATGTTTTCCCTCAAGAAAATTATTAAGTGAATTACATGGGCTAATCTATCCTACGGGATAATATTGCCCTATGACCTTCCATTATCAATAAGATTAGAAATTAATTAGCCTGAGTCTTGTCTTGCCAAAAGGTATTGACATAATTCAGTCTGAGTTAAACTCCTAGAGTCTTATTTCTATAGAAGATAGGTTTGTGTATGGCCTGATAGGGAGTGTCAACTAAAATGGGGGCACAACCCTACTTAATCATATGACGAACCAGAATGATGGGTTTCACTTAACCAAGGAACATGGCGGCTGAAACAGTGACAGTCATGTTGTCCTTGGAGGTCGCAAGAAAATTGGGAATCACTGATTTACATAAAGAGTTATACATGAGATGCTCAGTGATGGACAGTTACTATCCACCTTGTAGTGCATGTGTGGTATTATCCTAAAATGGAAGACTGCATGTGTATTATAAGGCACCCAATGCTCATCAGAAATATGAAGTAGCATATTTCCTAATTTTATAGATTGAGGGGTCTATGAAATTTGATTGAATGATTAGCAATATCATCAAAGATCAAAAGCCCTGATCTAATGATATTATAATGTGTGAAAATATGATGTAAGTTTTAATTGTTATGTCATTCTATAACCACCTTACCAAGACTTTAATGAGAATCTCTTGACCAATTCAAAGTGTTTGGAATGGAAAAGGAATCTCAAGTTTGTGCTTACTATCTAAAGAATTATCCAAGTTCTCACTACTAATGTTAAATCTCATTTGAGATGTTTACTGAATACAATAGGGCTGCTAGGCAGCTTAATTACTATAAAAAAGGACAAGTAGACACCAAGTTAAATAGGGAAACCCAATCACAAAGAATATGATAGAGATCATTGGATTCATAAATCCCAATTCTTGGTGCTGAGATAAATTGAAATAAATTTATGGGATAAGAGGATATGATTCTCGACAAACACCCGGAGTCCTTTAATATGGTTATGTTGAACAAATAGGAAATCAGATTGTCTGAATTCCTACATGTTGCATATGGCTAAGAACCTTTGAAGAGTTCAATGCTACTTGCAAAGATGTTCAAAAGAATTAGATTTTTCAAATCCCGAGCATCTATGCAAAGGAAATAAATCTAAGATTTTCCATTGGAAAGGTATTCTGGTAGTATGGACAAGGGCTCTTCAGAGAAGAAAGGAAAGTATAAGGATTGTGCTTCATAGTGAAGCAATTGGTCATTGGATACAAGACAAACCTTTGGAAGGATTGTTCAGTTTGTAAACTCATCAAGTCCAACTTAATTGTTGGAACCTCCAGCTCCTAATGCTTGGTATGATCTTGTATAAGTGCAATAGTTGCATGTTTGTTAAGGAGAAGGAAAAATCTAAGTGGATAAAACTTCTACTTGGGAATGGGACAAAAAAAAAAAAAATTTGATGATCGTAACCATATGAATCTTCCATTAAGAGGTAGCTAACTTTATTTCACAGTCTTTGAAAAGTTCAAGGAATTCCGCATTGAAATAAATAAACAGCTAGGTAAGTCTTCCATGATTGAGAAGAGTACCTCTTAATAGAAATTTCATAATTTACTCTCATTACATCTTGTCTTAGATAATTCCCAGAACAAACCATAGCATGATGGTGTTGTTAAATCGAATTATATTGGATATGATTTGATACAAGATGAGCTTGGGATTCGCATTAGAGATACTTAATCTCTATTCCTGGATAACAAAAGATATTTGTAAACAGGAATACAAGTTTCCTAGTAGAGAAACTGAATCTAGAATTGTTCTAGAAGCGGAAGCCCAATAGACCGATAATTATGAGAATTGATAAAGATTAACTCTCTACTTTCACTATACCTAAATAGTACACTAGAACCCACAGGTCCTAGAATCTATAGTTGGACTAACTTTTATTCTGATGAAATAATCAAACTGTTTGATTTTTATCTAAGAATGAAAGTATCCTTTGTGTGCAAATTGGTTAGTGGGAGCATAATTACTTTCCTGGCTCTATGCAAAGATAATATTCTTTTCATTGCGAATGAAGTATGAATATTATTCTTCTCTTAGATTTGATTTAGTAATTTTGCAATGAATGATAAAAACTTTGACATCATGTTTTCTTAGTCCTAAATGGTTTAGAGACAAAAGGAAAATGATATTGTTATTCTCCCATAACAATCATGTTTTTGTGCAAGTAAGATTCCAAGAAAAGAGTTTCTACCTTTATGGGATGGAATCTGTTTCTCTTAGATATATGATATCATGAGAAAATATACTTGTACTAGACCGGATATTCATCACATGTTGATGTGATAAGATATTGGTCAGATTAGTCCAGAGCATTGTACAATGATAAAGCACAAACATGTTAATTTCTGAAAATGACTGTTGGACAGTATCATTTTTGTTTAGTCTTTTAAGACTATGGTTATTGATAATAAATTTGCAAGAGTTGCAAGTGTTATTGCATCACTACAATAGTTGTGGTAAAGCAGACATGACAGACCCATGTATATTAAGTTATGCTTCAGCTGGTGTTTGAGAAACATCACTGAGAAGATGGGCATTACATCTAATTGGCTTAGAGTGCAAGTAGGAGATTATTGGACATATATGCCCTCGAAAGCCAATAAGAGACTTTTCTATGTTGATTAGATAAGCATCATATTCACACAACCAACTATAAAGGGTATTTATATTAATTACTGTCTCATATGATGAAGACATAAAGTTCCATGGGTAACATTGTAGGAAAATCATGCAAAGGTTGCGAGGAGATATGATTTTCCGGTTCCTTGTAAACCTAATATTATTCGAAGCCTTTAGAGTACTGGTTGGGCGCCGTACTTAGAGAAATTAATGCCGCCAAATCTTTAACACGAATACCATCACGGCCAACTCCAAGTCATGATTAGGATAGTTCTTTTCATGCTCCTTCAATTGTCGGGAAGCGTAGGCAATGACATTCCTGCGTTGCATAAGAACACATCCTAGCCCAATGTTCGATGCATCACTATAGATTACAAAACCTCCACTCCCAGATGACACTGTGAGAATGAGGGCTGTAGTAAGCCTCTTTTTCAACTCCGTGAAACTCACTTCACATTTGTCACTCCAAGTGAACTTTGCATTCTTCCGCGTCAAATACATGAGTGGTGCTACTAAGCTGGAGAATCCCTCTATGAATCTCCTATAGTATCCCACCAAGCTGAGGAAGCTGTATGTCAAGGTAACACTCCTGGGTCTCTCCCATTTCATCACCGCTTCTATCTTTGTTGGGCTCATTGAAATACCCTCAGCAGATACCACGAGGCCAAGGAACGCCACTTTCTCCAACCAAAATTTGTACTTACTCAACTTGGCATATAGTTTATGCTCTCAAAGAGTCTCAAGTGTGAGGTGAAGGTCTTGATCATGGTCCTCCCATGTCGGGGAATACACTAAGATATCATCAACAAAGACGATAACACATCTATCGAGACAAGGTTTGAACACCCGGTTCATCAAATCCACGAACGCCACCGGTGCATTTGTTAGACCAAAAGGTATGACTAGGAACTCTTAGTGCCATTACCGAGTCCTAAAGGCAGTCTTTGGAACATCTTTGGCCTTGATCTTCAACTGATGATAGCCGAACCGTAGATCAATCTTGGAGAAGAACCTTGTTCCCTTCAGTTGGTCAAACAAATCATCTATCCGTTGTAATGGATAACGATTCTTGATTGTGACCTTGTTCAACTGTCTATAGTCAATGCACATTCTCATCGACCCATCCTTCTTCTTCACGAAGAGTACTGGAGCTCCCCATGACGAAACACTTGGTCTGATGAAACCAAGTTGTTGTAACTATTTGATTTTCTCCTTCAATTCTTTAAGTTCAACTGGGGCCATCCTGTACGGATCCTTAGAGATTGGAGCCGTTCTTGGAGGAAGCTCTATTGTAAACTCTATCTCCCTATTTAGAGGCAATCCTGGCAAGTCCTCAGGAAATACATCCAAATACTCACTCACCATCGGGATGGCTGAGGAGTCTCGTGCCTCTGGATTTGCAAGACTTAGAGCCGCTAGACAGGCTATATGTCGCGACCCAAAACCCACCCTAAGAGTTAGAGTGAATCTTGGATGACTTATCATGACTTACATGCCTTGCTTGACGAAATAACCTGCAAAATACCTGGAGCATATACAATAGAGGACGACATAGTGGAAGCATGACTACATAGCACAGCGGAAATCTAACAAAACCCCTATGTATATACATGATCCAAGTTTATACACAATGAACTCACAAAAGAAAGTGCGGACATGCCCGCCAAAATACATGAATATAATCTCTCAACCTCACCCACAATCTCTCACTTAGAATCTACCACCTAATAATGACCCTCTACATGAGGCTTCTCCATAGGGACCTCCTCGATGTACTCCTCCTCCACCCATGGGCCAGGAGCACAAATGTCGAAAGGAGCAGCCGCTCCACTATCACCTACCGACATGAGAAGTACGGTTGAGCATGGAATACTCAGCGGGTATCAAATACTAACCAACAGTCATAGCATAATAATAATAACAACATAAGACAGGAAGCAGTTCATATCATAACAGGAAAGCAAACAATTTATAATTCTTGCTTGCATCACATCAAAGCTAGTAAAACTCTTGAAAACGCCATGTGCTTGACTCGACTCGAAAATATTCTTTTCGTGCGTGAAAACTTGTCTTGTCATGTGTCTTGTCTTGTCGTATCATATCGTATCGTGTCATCTGTGTCATACTTGTATCATGTGTGTCATGCTTGTCATGCGTGTATCATGCTTGCTTGCTTGCTTGGAAAATAAACATATTCATGCTACTTGTGAGGGAGCAAAGAAATTCACACATGTATTTTCTAAGAATCATTAGCATTTTCTTCATTTTGGCATTTCATCAAACACTTGGTATGTTCATTATGATTAATACCTAAATCATGCCTTACTAAGTGGTTTAATGCTCGCAACACACATGTATATTTGTTATTGGTACAATACCCTTCCCATTTCATTCATCACAACAAACACACGGCATCCAATCGTCCATTCACATCCACACAACGATCCACCTTCATCCATTCATCCCATCTCATTATCTTACTTAGAAATTTGGGAAAAACACAAAATGAAAGGAAACAAAGATAAGAGATGAACTAGAAGGGTAGTATAGGGTACTAACCTCAATAGAGCGAAGAAAACCCTTGATGTGGTGTTCCAACTTGAGGAAGAACCCCTCTTGGGTTGAAAGAACTCTAGTTGCCTTGAGGAAGATCCTTGCTTCCAAATCTCCAAGCTTGAACCTCTCTTGATGTAGAGACCCGAATCTTTTTCATGTTTTTATTGCAAGTATTAGGGATATTATAGTCCTTGTGATGTTTTACTATTTATGTATCTATATCTAATTGGTATAGTGTGATTAAGGCTTAATCAAACTTGTAAGCAGAGGGATGTCATAACACACCCTAAACTTTAGGAAGCTCTAGTTTTGGCACCGTTTATTGGAATTGAGTGATTCTTGAACCATTAGAAAGGTATCGGAACCTTCTTCGAGGTTCATGTTTAATGTTGTTCCATATTTTTAGTTTAAGCTAAGTCAAAAATGTGTTTTCCGAGGTTTTGTCTGATGGAATTACAGATCAGTCAACTTTGGGGACAATTTGGTCCATAAATAAAGAGGAATTTGAAAATTCTAAAATACCAAAAAATGTTCGTTTTCGAAAGATGAATCCAACGCAAGTTGAATCGTCGAAATCCGACGAACGAGTCAAAAGTTATGGCCGAAACAGTAAAGCGGGTCAAAAATCTGTAGAGCACCGATCGCTCGGTTAGAAGTAGCGATCGATCGGTCCAAAACCGATCGATCGGTATCTATCGACTGGTCCAAAATTTTGTATGGGGAAAATTTTCAGAGAGTGCTTTTTTGAGCGATCGCCCGGTCAAGAGCACCGATCGCTCGGTTGAGAACCGATTGATCGGTCATAACCACCGATCGCTCGGTCCTTCGTGATTTTTACAGAATTTTAGTAAGGGCTTTTTGGTCTTTTTGTTCTCAGACCTTGGGGCTATAAATAGGGGGTCCTACTCGAAATATTAAAATATTCTACCTATTTCTAACCTAATTTGGCAAAAAGGGGGAGAAAACCTAGGGTTTGAGGGAGAGGGTTGCTTGGAGAAGAAGGAGGTTGCTACAAGATTGAGAGGAAAGCTTGGAGATCGTCCTCAAAGCTTCTCCAAATCTCCTCGGGAGCATTTTGAATCCAGGGGAAGGATTCCTAAGGTCGATATACTATCCTAATCAACTCTATTTTAATGTTTTGTGAATATTAATTTGATAGAAATGATAGAATAGAGATTAAATGCATTTTTCCCAAATTTTCTATGAAGTAAGCTAATTATTGATGGAAATGTGGATGGAAATGTGGATTGGATGTGGATAGAATATATGGAGGATGGGAAATGTATGGAGGATGGGATTAATATGTGGATGTGAATAGTGAATTGATTGTATGGATGAATTATGGTTTGATGAATGCTTGAAAATGTAGAAGGGAAATGGATTCATATTATGCGTACACAAGGTGTTTGTGAAAATGCTTGAAAGGATAAATGCTATTATACTCTTATGAAATGGTGGTAAATTGATTATGAATTGCGATATGAATTATGATAAGATATGTATATGTGAATTTTTTGTTAAGTATGTTTAATTATTTGCATGGAAATTGATAGTTGGGAAGGTAAGAACTTAGAGGAACATCTCTCAAACCGGGAATTCTCTAACTATTTGGTATGGGTCATATAGTGGAGTTTCCATTGTGGGAGATCGGAATCTAAGCAATTACCGAATCGAATGTTAATTTCGACACTTAAGTACACAAGCACATGTATGTTAAGATAAGAGTCTCACAAGTCACACATGTGGACCACAAGCACGAGCATGACATATGTATGACATTCTGAATAAGCATAAGCATGACATGGTCCGTATCCGCCAAGAACGGCATGTCAACCTGATTCTTAGACATGGTCCGTATCCGCCAAGAACGGCATGTCAACCATATGATTTCTAAGGCATGGTCCGTATCCGCCAAGAACGGCATGTCTCATTACTGTGTGATCTGAATAAGTGCATAAGCATAAACATCTCCCAAGCACGTGGTCTCATAAGCATAAGCAACTCATAAGTGTATTGTCTTCCAAGTCTAAGATTCTCACAAGTACACGAGTCAAGGTGATGATATGATGTATATGCGCACACGTTCTTCCACACTCTGATTATGTTATTATGTTATTGGATATGTTTCTAACTAAGTACAGGTATATTATTATTGTTGGTTGGATTTTATATACACTGAGTACCTTTGTACTCAGCCGGACTTCGTCTTGGCAGGTTTAGAGCAGGAGTACACGGCGGAGCCGTGGGTTGAGGAAACTTACATCGAGGAAGGAGAAGAAGGTGAGCCCATCGAGGAGGGAGCCAGAGACTTGGGTGGCTACACCTCTTAGTTTTTATTTCATTTGATTGAGAGAGTTGTATTAGACTTGAGTAGATGTTGCTTAGTAGACTTTTATAGTTGTGTATCAGACTCTTTGGTTTTAGTGGGTTGTATTTGTTGACTATAGACTCGTGCTATTTAGTTGGTTACAGTTGATATATCGGAAATTTTATTATCCTCATTTTTGGAGACTCGTGTAGTAAGCCTTGTATGCATGGATTTTAAGCAGGTTAAGTAATGTGACGATTCCAAAGTCCTATTTTAGCCTTATAGGATTTTGGGGTCATTACACTTGATCTCCAAATCAAAGCCTCTTGGAGGATTTTCCAAATCTCCTCTCTTCCTCTTTCTCCCCTCTTTCTCTTCTCTAGGTTAGAAAAGTCCCAAATGAGGATCCCTAAACAAGAAAAGGGTTTAAGACCCTCAAATCCGGCATCATTTACCACATGTGATCGATCGTACACTTATCTGCGATCGATCGCAGGACAGTGCGATCGATCGCACATTGATGCGATCTATCGCACATGAACCCAAACATTTTTAGTCTGATTTTCCCTGTATGCGATCAATCGCATACTCTTGCGATCGATCGCAGATCCCTGCTATGTATCGCACCTGGGGAATCCATCTATCACATATGACCCAGAGAGTTTGGGACCCATTTCGCCTGTATGCGATCGATTGCACCTGACTTGCGATCGATCGCACCCTCTAGATTTTGTTGTTTTCTTCCATTTTTCCCCCACTTTGGTAATTCGGCCATAACTTTTGATTCGTTTGTCCGATTTTGACGATTCAACTTGCGTTGGATTCATCTTTCGAAGGTGAACATTTCTAGGGTTTTAGAATTTTTAATTTTTTCTTTATTTATTGACCAAATTACCCCTAAAATTGACTAATCCGTAAATGGGTTTCCGTAACTCAGGTTTTCGACATATCCGGCTTAAGAATACTACTTCTTAACACTCAGAGTTCCTTAAATTTTCTCATTTCATAGAAATTGGAGGATTACAAAGGCATAATGCCTTGGCACAGTTTCCAATACATGGCAAAGAGTTTCGGGACTCTACACTATTTCTCTCTTTCGTAGTCCATGAAAGTGAAAGGGCTTGATGCCCTCTGGCTTAAGCTTCACCATCTTTCAAAAAAAGCCATGTGCCCATGGTGTGCAACTAGCTAATCCATCCCGAAAATAATATCGAAGTCCAAGTCTTGAAACTCAAGGATGATCAGATCAATCGGTAATTCATACTGCCTAACTTGAGCTATACAATTCTGGTATCCTTGGTCTGTATCCACCGACTTGCCAAGCAGAATCGAAATGGTTAACTCGTGACGTAGGCGACTCGGCTCAGACGTGAAACCTTTGGCGAAGCTAGGTAACACAAAGGAATGTGTCGATCCCGTGTCGATCAATACACGAGCTAAACATTCGTTCACTAGCAAAATGCCTGTGCATTGTAATTAGCTACATTAATAAATTTCAAGCAAACATTCATGGAGTATAGGTAGGATGATATACATGTAAGCAAACATATTCAATACACAACATCAATTCATACTTGAAGATTTTATAATTTTCACTTACCTTGCACAACATCGTCAGATGCCTATGCGTCCCGTTCTATCAAGGCAAAGACCCGGCCTTGGTTTGTCCTACGAGGCTACTGTGTGGTCTATGTGGGCCATGCGGGTCTAGATGTTGAAGCCTGTGAGGACCCTTATAGAGCAATCTGTCGAACTGGGGGCGGGCCTGCTTCCCTGAGGTTGTACCCGTGACTATCGACGTGGGCAATCCTTAATCATGTGGCCCTGCTCGCCACAATGAAAACATCCTCTTGATGTTCTCTGGCACTCTCCAGCTGGGTGTCTCCAGCCATAATAATCGCACTCCTCAAAAGATGATGAGGATGCAGGCGACATATAACTGGTGCCCTGAGAAAAAGCGGGGCGAGGTGCCTGTGAAGTAGCAGGATGAGGCGTTGGTGGTGCAAAAGGAGGTCGCTGTGTCAGTGTAGGCCTAGGAGCTGGATAAGGGAAAATCCTGGCTCTCTTCTCTGGTGGTGCTGAGCCACTGGACTGACCCCTATGCATGGCTCTCCCAAAGCCGCTTTTTCTTCTCTTAAGAAACTCCTCCAAGTTCCTCTTGGCGATCCTCGCCTTTCCCATAATCTCCCTCCAACATTCCACCTGGAGTATAGAAACTTGGTCCTTGATGAAAGATTTCAACCCATTTTCAAATTTCCTAACTCGCATCTCCTCCATCGCGATCAAGTGTGGTGCGAATCGAGATAACTCAATAAACTTAGCCTCATTCTCGACCACTGTCGCGACCCAAAACCCACCCTAGGAGTTAGAGTGAATCTTGGACGACTTAATCATTACTTACATGACTTGCTTGACGAACCAACCTGCAAAACTCACAGAACATATACAATAGAGGATAACAGCGGAAGCATAACTATAAAACACAACGGAAGTCTAACAAACCTCTAAGTATATATACACATGGTCCAAGTTTAATACAAAAGAAAACAAAACAAAGAAAGTGCGGACATGCCCGCCAAAATACATGGATATAATCACTCATGCTCACCCACGGCTAATCCACTCAGAATCTAACACCACCTACTGATGACCCTCTATGGGAGGTTCCTCCAAAGGTTCCTCGACATACTCCTCCTCCACCCAAGGGCCAGGAGCACAAACATCAAATGGAGCCGCAGCTCCCTCAGAACCTGCCGACATAAGAAGTACGGCTGAGCATGGAATACTCAGCGGGTACTAAATACTAACCAATAGTCATAGCATACAGATAGCATATATAAAGCAGGAGACAATTCATGCATATAAAGCAGGAATAATTCATATCAGGACAATAAAGTAAAGGAGTATATAATCATGCTTGAATTCATAAAAGCCGATAAAACCCTTGAAAACACCGTGCACTTGACTTGACTGAAAACACCATTTCCTTGCTTGAAAACTTGTCATGTTTGTCTTATCTTATCGTATCATGCATGTCATGCCATGTCTTGTCATGCTTGCTTGAAAAAGTAAACTACTTGTGAGGGAAGGGAGACCCTTCTTCCTAAATGCTCATGCTTGTCATATCATGTATCATGCTTGCTTGTTCGGAAAAGTAATCTACTTGTAAGGGAAGGGAGACCCTTCTTCCTAAATGCCCATGTCATGTCCTTTCACTTGTGAGATGTCCTTGTGAGATGTACTTGCGAGGGAAGGGAAACCCTTCTTATGATATGTATGTACTTGCGAGGGAAGGGAGACCCTTCTTATGATAATGCATGATTGACTTGTCCTTGCCAAGAGCGAGGTAAAACATATCGTACGATATGCCCCACCTCTAAATCCCATTCTTGAAAACCTCGGTAAATCATGTCATGTATGCGTGCTCGTGAGGTCGTGTGCATACTTGCATTTGGAATTAAATATGGCATTTGAGTAATTTATAACACATAACATCAATGATTTGGGCAATTTAATATTGATATCATTTAGGGAAAGCGAACAATCACACTATCATAACCCTAGCAATTTCCATAAACCTTAAACATGCATTTTCTTAATTTATCATTCATTTTATTCACCTTGGCATTTCATCAAACATGGTACATTCATTATTTATTAACCCTACAACATGCTTTTCTAGGTGGGTTATACTCACATCACACTTGTATGTTTATTATTAGTACAATGCCCTTCCCCATTCATTCATTACATCATCCACACGGCATCCATTCGCCAACATCCATCTCCATTTACTATACATACCACCCATCTCATAATATAGATATATATATATGAAGGAAAACAAGAAGGAATAAGGAAATGAGAGGCTATAACTAGGAGGGTAGTAAAAAGTACCGACCTTGAAGAGATGAGGAAGAAACCCCTCTTCCAAACGACCGTGAGTTGCTGCCCTAGCTTGGAACACGAGCTCCACCCGAGCTTGAGCCGAGATCTTGAAGGAAAACGTGCTTGAGGATGATCTAGGGTCTCAAACCCCTTTGATTCCTCTTCAAAATGGAAACCCTAGATTTAGGAACCCCTTTCTCCTCTCTTCTAATCTCCCAAATCTTCTAAGGGTTGAGAATGAGCCCTAAAGGCTCGGGCAATCCTATATAAGAAAGGGTATAACACCCGAATGCCGAAAATGCCCTTAGTGAAAATTCTGTAAAACGCGAGGGCCGAGCGATCGGTGTTAATGACCGATCGATCGGTTGCCTACCGATCGATCGGTTTCATAACCGAGCGATCGGTTGAAATTTCACTCTCTGGAAAATTTCCCCATAGTAAAATCTCGACCAGTCGATAGCCTCCGAGCGATCGGTTTTGGACCGATCGATCGCTCCATGGACCGAGCGATCGGTGGTCTGTAGGTCCAAACTGTTTTGGCCATAACTTTTGACTCGTTCGTCCGATTTTGACGATTCAACTTGCGTTGGGTTCGTACTTCGAAAACAAACATTTCTGACGTTTCAGAATTTCCAATTTCTTCCTTATTTATTAATTGCATTACTTTAAAGGAAAAATGACTACGAAGGGTCACGCATAAATGTGAAAAGGTCCGGGGCCTTACATCCTTCCCCCCTTACAAAAATTTCGTCCTCGAAATTTGGATGAGACATGCATTACAGAATCAAATAATATTACAAGCTACATATACAAAACCTATACAAAATTCATTCAAACAATTCCGGGTACTTCGCTTTGACTTCGGCTTCACGCTCCCATGTAGCTTCTTCCCGAGCATGGTGTTTCCATTGCACAAGAACCAAAGGGATTGTCTTGTTGCGAAGCACTTGATCTCTCCGATCCAATATGTGAATCGGCTTCTCAACCAACGTGAGATCTTCTCGAATTTCCAACGGTTCCAATTCTAGTATATGCGAAGGGTCCGCAATGTACTTTCGAAGCATAGACACGTGGAAAACGTTGTGAACCGCGGCCATGTGAGGTGGAAGAGCTACTCGATAAGCAACTTCACCAACCCGCATGATAATCTCAAACGGTCCAACATAGCGAGGACTAAGCTTGCCTCTTTTGCCGAATCTCATAATCCCTTTGCTAGGAGATACTTTCACAAAGACTCGATCCCCTACTTGAAATTCCAAGTCCCTGCGGCGCGTGTCTGCATAGCTCTTTTGGCGATCTTGAGCGGCTTTCAACCGATCCCGGATGATCTTGACTATACTAGCAGTTTGCTCAATCAACTCCGGACCAAGTACTTTTCTTTCTCCTACCTCATCCCAGTAGAGAGGAGACCTGCAGCTTCGCCCATACAAAGCCTCGAACGGAGCCATTTGGATACTCGCCTGATAGCTTTTGTTGTAGGCGAACTCCACCAAAGGCAAGTGCTCTTCCCAACTGCCTTTGAAATCCAGCATACAAGCCCGAAGCATATCTTCTATTACTTGGTTCACCCTCTCGGTTTGTCCATCCGTTTGTGGATGAAAAGCAGTGCTGAAATCAAGTCGGGAACCCATAGCTTCCTGAAAGCTTTTCCAGAATCGTGATGTGAATCTTGGATCCCGATCCGACACAATACTGACAGGCACTCCGTGCAACCTCACCACTTCCTTGATGTACAAAGCAGCTAACTGACTAGAGTTGAAAGTAGTTCGGTAAGGCAAGAAGTGAGCGGACTTCGTCAAACGATCCACCACTACCCATATCGCATCTGAACCCCTTGCCGTCTTTGGCAAGCCAACTATGAAATCCATGGATATGTTCTCCCATTTCCACTCGGGAATCGGAAGGGACTGTAATAGACCTGCGGGCCGCATGTGTTCTGCTTTCACCTGTTGGCACACCAAGCACCGTGCTACATATTTCGCAACCTCCCTCTTCATATTCCGCCACCAAAAGTGACTCTTGAGGTTCCGGTACATCTTCGTACCCCGTGGATGCACAGTGTACTTTGCCCGGTGGGCTTCATCCATAATCTCCCTCCGAAGATTTGCATTGGCTGGAACACACAGCCTTCCCTTGAATGTGATAGCACCTCGGCTAGTGAGAGAGAAGTCCTCACTACCCTTAGCAACTTCCTTGTTCCGATAAGCCAACAATTCAGCATCCGTGGCTTGGTATTCTTGGATCAAATCTATAATGTATGGCCGAACCGTGACATTTGCCAAGATAGGACTACGGACAGAGTCATTCACACTAATGTCCAGATTTGCCAAGTCTTCAAGTAGCTTCCATTCCTGCACTAACATGCATGCTAACAACCCCGGAGGTCTTCTACTCAAAGCATCAGCCACTACATTTGCTTTACCCGGGTGGTATTGAATGGTACAATCATAATCCTTCAAAAATTCCATCCAACGCCGTTGCCTTAGATTCAGCTCCTTTTGGGAGAAGAGGTACTTGAGACTCTTGTGATCAGTGAACACATAGAACTCCACCCCATAAAGGTAATGACGCCAAATCTTAAGTGCAAACACGACCGCCGCAAGCTCCAAGTCGTGCGTAGGATAGTTCTTCTCATGCTCCTTCAACTGCCTTGATGCATAGGCAATGACTTTCTTGTGCTGCATGAGTACACACCCAAGTCCAACGTGTGAGGCATCACTATACACCTCATACCCATAAGGTCCGGATGGCACCGTAAGGACAGGAGCTGTGGTAAGCCTCTTCTTCAGTTCCGTGAAACTGATCTCACACTTGTCGCTCCATACAAACTTAGCGTTCTTCCTTGTCAGGTAAGTGAGCGGTGCTGTAAGGCTGGAGAAACCCTCTACGAATCTCCTGTAGTAGCCTGCCAACCCAAGAAAGCTGCGTATCTCAGTAACACTCTTGGGCCTTGCCCAACTCATAACAGCTTCTATCTTCTTTGGATCCACCGAAATGCCTTCCGCCGATACAACGTGGCCTAGGAATGCCACCTCTTCCAACCAAAATTCACACTTGCTAAGTTTGGCGTATAGCTTGTGCTCTCTTAGCGTTTCTAAAGCAAGGCATAGGTCGCGTGTGTGATCTTCCCGTGTCTGGGAATAGACCAGAATGTCATCAACAAACACAATCACGCACCTATCAAGATATGGCCGGAACACCCGGTTCATCAAATCCATAAAGGCTGCCGGCGCGTTCGTGAGTCCAAAAGGCATCACCAAGAACTCGTAGTGTCCATACCGAGTCCTGAAAGCAGTTTTGGGAACATCTTCCGCCTTAATCTTTAACTGGTGATAGCCTGATCGAAGATCTATCTTTGAGAAAAATCTCGCTCCCTTCAACTGATCGAACAAGTCATCAATCCTAGGCAATGGATACCTATTCTTTATAGTGACTTTGTTCAATTGCCTGTAATCGACACACATCCGCATCGAGCCATCTTTCTTCTTAACAAACAACACCGGGGCACCCCATGGTGAGACACTTGGTCGAATGAAGCCAAGGCCTTGCAATTCCTCCAACTGAGTCTTTAACTCCTTGAGTTCAATAGGGGCCATTCTATATGGAGCTCTGAATACAGGAGCTGTGCTTGGTGCAAGCTCGATCATAAACTCAATCTCCCTGTCTGGAGGCAATCCTGGAAACTCCTCTGGAAATACATCCAGGAACTCACTCACAACCGGAATAGTCGATGAGTCCTTTGCCTCGGGGTTAGCTAAGCTCAACGCCGCAAAACGGGCAATGTCTCTACTTTTTAACCCCCGAAAGTGAAATGGTTTTCCTTTTACCGGCTTGAAGAGTACCATCTTCTCAAAGCAAGCTACATGCCCATGATGTGCTGCTAACCAATCCATTCCCAATATAATATCAAAGTCTTGGAATCCAAGGACGATGAGGTCAACCGCCAACTCGTGGCTTCCAACTTGGACCGCACTATTTCTATACACTTTATCTGCCAATACTGTTTTGCCGAGCGGAGTCGAAATGGCTAACTCCGGTTTTAGCTGACTAGGCTCCACAGAAAAGCCTTCTGAAAAACTCGGCGAGACAAACGAATGAGTAGACCCGGTATCAATCAACACTCGAGCCAAATACTCATTGACTAGTAGGGTTCCTGAAATTTTAACTAGCGGAGTTAATCCATGCATCAACAACGTATACGTGTAGGTTTATATACATATAGAACATGCCGAGTACGTACACAAAAATATAGCATAACATAACAGTCACGAATAAAGAAAATAACTCCAACGCGTACCTTGCACCACATCATCAGATGCAAGTGCATCACCCTCTGTCAAAGCAAATACACGCCCCTGGTTCGCCTGGCGAGACTGAGGTGTAGACCGGGTAGTCTGAGATGACGCCTGGTATGATCCTGCTAGGCGTGTCGGGGGCCTACTATCCTGAGACTGGCCTGGTAAATGTCGGCTAGGGCAATCCCTGATCATGTGGCCCTGGCGACCGCAATGATAACATCCACCAGATGCTCTTCGGCAATCTCCTGCCGGATGCCTTTTGCCGCATGAAGTGCAGACCTCATATGTGTAGGCTGGAGGGACCGGAGGTGGTGTATACCTCGCTGCCTGAGGGGTAACTGGCCGTGGGGCCGGAAGAGCCTGAGGTCGAGGTGCCTGTGGCACGTACTGCCAGGGTGCTGGAGGCGCATAAGTCGGCCTCATCTGTGGTGCTGGCCATGTATACTGATAAGGACCAGTCCGGGCCCGCCTCTCTGGAGGTGCTGAACTATTGGCTTGGCCTCTCGCCAACTCTCTCTTCTTAGACACCGCTTCGGAATTGGCCTCGACCAATAAGGCCTTGTCTACCACTTCAGGGTAGGTAGCATGCCTGAAAACGGAAACCTTCTCCATAATAACATCCTTGAGCCCTTGCTCAAATCTTCTCGCCTTCATTGCCTCAGTAGCAACCATATGAGGCGCGAATCTCGACAATTCTGAGAACTTGGCCTCATAAGCGGCCACAGACATCGAACCTTGCTCAAGGTTGATGAATTCTCTCTCCTTCTTTTCCCGTGCACCGATCGGAAAATACTTCTTGTAAAAAGTATCCTTGAACTCTTCCCAAGTCCACGGTTGGCCTTGCATGGTCAAGTCCCGTGTCCTCAATGCGGACAACCACCAATGGTGGGCTTCGCCCTCTAGCATAAAAACTGCCCATGCCACTTTCTCTTCCTCTGTAGGAGAGAGCACCGCAAATATCTTCTCAACTTGGAGGATCCAAGCCTCCGCAGCAAGAGGGTCCACACTCCCGTGGAAGGATGGAGGCCTCAATCTCCTGAATGCCTCAACTCCAGCTGTACGATGTATCGGAGCTGCGGGCGGTGGAGTAGGTGCCGCTGATGCCGGTATAGTTTGCCGAGCCGCCAGGATGGCGAGTGTCTCAGCAATAGAGCCTAAGACCCGAGAGAGGTCCGGCTGCTCATCCTCATCCCGTGAAGAAGAGGAAGCTCTGGTATGTGGTCCACGACCCCGTGTGTTCCGTCTCATGACTAAAGTCCTGAGAATAATAACACCACATGAGTCTAACTTGAAACCACAGTTTATTTCAATGTCACTTCTCAATAATCCAATTTGTATTAGTTGTATAATACTAATATACATCACATCAAGTCATCAGAGTATTCATTACATTATACTTATACTTTAGTGTTCTAGCGTACCTAGGACCCATACTTGGTTAAAGCAACCATTATGACTAAGACAAAAGTTTAGTCTTACACTTGGAACCAGACTCGCTCCCGACTCACTTCCTTCCTAATTTGTTTCCTAACATATGCTCTTGTCAAGCCGTGGTATAAGATTCTAAGTGACCCTAGAGACCTAAAGCCTAAGCTTTGATACCACTTCTGTCGCGACCCAAAACCCACCCTAGGAGTTAGAGTGAATCTTGGACGACTTAATCATTACTTACATGACTTGCTTGACGAACCAACCTGCAAAACTCACAGAACATATACAATAGAGGATAACAGCGGAAGCATAACTATAAAACACAACGGAAGTCTAACAAACCTCTAAGTATATATACACATGGTCCAAGTTTAATACAAAAGAAAACAAAACAAAGAAAGTGCGGACATGCCCGCCAAAATACATGGATATAATCACTCATGCTCACCCACGGCTAATCCACTCAGAATCTAACACCACCTACTGATGACCCTCTATGGGAGGTTCCTCCAAAGGTTCCTCGACATACTCCTCCACCCAAGGGCCAGGAGCACAAACATCAAATGGAGCCGCAGCTCCCTCAGAACCTGCCGACATAAGAAGTACGGCTGAGCATGGAATACTCAGCGGGTACTAAATACTAACCAATAGTCATAGCATACAGATAGCATATATAAAGCAGGAGACAATTCATGCATATAAAGCAGGAATAATTCATATCAGGACAATAAAGTAAAGGAGTATATAATCATGCTTGAATTCATAAAAGCCGATAAAACCCTTGAAAACACCGTGCACTTGACTTGACTGAAAACACCATTTCCTTGCTTGAAAACTTGTCATGTTTGTCTTATCTTATCGTATCATGCATGTCATGCCATGTCTTGTCATGCTTGCTTGAAAAAGTAAACTACTTGTGAGGGAAGGGAGACCCTTCTTCCTAAATGCTCATGCTTGTCATATCATGTATCATGCTTGCTTGTTCGGAAAAGTAATCTACTTGTAAGGGAAGGGAGACCCTTCTTCCTAAATGCCCATGTCATGTCCTTTCACTTGTGAGATGTCCTTGTGAGATGTACTTGCGAGGGAAGGGAAACCCTTCTTATGATATGTATGTACTTGCGAGGGAAGGGAGACCCTTCTTATGATAATGCATGATTGACTTGTCCTTGCCAAGAGCGAGGTAAAACATATCGTACGATATGCCCCACCTCTAAATCCCATTCTTGAAAACCTCGGTAAATCATGTCATGTATGCGTGCTCGTGAGGTCGTGTGCATACTTGCATTTGGAATTAAATATGGCATTTGAGTAATTTATAACACATAACATCAATGATTTGGGCAATTTAATATTGATATCATTTAGGGAAAGTGAACAATCACACTATCATAACCCTAGCAATTTCCATAAACCTTAAACATGCATTTTCTTAATTTATCATTCATTTTATTCACCTTGGCATTTCATCAAACATGGTACATTCATTATTTATTAACCCTACAACATGCTTTTCTAGGTGGGTTATACTCACATCACACTTGTATGTTTATTATTAGTACAATGCCCTTCCCCATTCATTCATTACATCATCCACACGGCATCCATTCGCCAACATCCATCTCCATTTACCATACATACCACCCATCTCATAATATAGATATATATATGAAGGAAAACAAGAAGGAATAAGGAAATGAGAGGCTATAACTAGGAGGGTAGTAAAAAGTACCGACCTTGAAGAGATGAGGAAGAAACCCCTCTTCCAAACGACCGTGAGTTGCTGCCCTAGCTTGGAACACGAGCTCCACCCGAGCTTGAGCCGAGATCTTGAAGGAAAACGTGCTTGAGGATGATCTAGGGTCTCAAACCCCTTTGATTCCTCTTCAAAATGGAAACCCTAGATTTAGGAACCCCTTTCTCCTCTCTTCTAATCTCCCAAATCTTCTAAGGGTTGAGAATGAGCCCTAAAGGCTCGGGCAATCCTATATAAGAAAGGGTATAACACCCGAATGCCGAAAATGCCCTTAGTGAAAATTCTGTAAAACGCGAGGGCCGAGCGATCGGTGTTAATGACCGATCGATCGGTTGCCTACCGATCGATCGGTTTCATAACCGAGCGATCGGTTGAAATTTCACTCTCTGGAAAATTTCCCCATAGTAAAATCTCGACCAGTCGATAGCCTCCGAGCGATCGGTTTTGGACCGATCGATCGCTCCATGGACCGAGCGATCGGTGGTCTGCAGGTCCAAACTGTTTTGGCCATAACTTTTGACTCGTTCGTCCGATTTTGACGATTCAACTTGCGTTGGGTTCGTACTTCGAAAACAAACATTTCTGACGTTTCAGAATTTCCAATTTCTTCCTTATTTATTAATTGTATTACTTTAAAGGAAAAATGACTACGAAGGGTCACGCATAAATGTGAAAAGGTCCGGGGCCTTACAACCACACTCGTATCTCCTTGTACTAGGGACATGAACTCCATCTCCTTCTATTGCCTGACGATCATGGGGAAGTACTGCCCATAGAAGGCATCAAGGAATTCACACCAAGTCCACGACTCTCCTGCCCTAGCAGTGTCTCTCTATCTCAACGCCGCTCTCCACCAATGATCGGCTTCTCCCTCCATCATGAAGGTAGCCCAGTCTACCCTTTGCTCATCAAAGGTAGGTGGATGTAGCCTTCGAAATATCTCGAGTCCCGAAGTGTGATGTGGAGGAGGTGGATGCACCAATGCCGTAGTAGCAGCAGGCAGTCGGGCTGCTAGCATGGTGATGGTTTCAACCATAGTATTTAGCAACTAATATATGTCAGGTTATTCATCACCCAATGGAGGGTCTCCTCCATTACCATTGTTCCGAGTTTGGTAACTACGACTCCGACCGCCACGTCTCATGACTTAGCCCTGAGAACAACAGCAACCATGAGTCTAACTTGGAAACCAATTTCATTTTAATCATAACCTCAAGCTCATTTCATATTCATAAGGTACATAATAGTAATACATCAAGGTATACATTGTAATAGATAAGCATCCAATATGTGGGTCTAGCGTAGGTACTAAGTTCTGTTGGGTTTCAACCTGTTATGGACTAAGACTAACTGATTAGTGTTGTGCCCCAAAATAAACCCTAGGAGTTAAGAGATACTTTAGGTGTGACTATACATACCTGCCAAACCCTCCTGTAATGAACAAAGTAACATAGTATTATAACAATGATAATCAGAGCGCGGAAGCTAAACATGAGTGAGGAAGCGTGAACTAGCTTTTTTCTCTTTCTATAAACAGTCTGTATTCCAAGTGAAAATATACATAACATATCAATTCAAAGGTGAACATGCCCATCTATCAAAATAAAAAAGAAATATTGAGCCTACTATGCTCAACAGTAATCTAAATACGGCCAAATGTCGAGATCTCTATCCTCCTGCGACTGCATAGTGATAGGTGGCTCCGTCTCCTTCACATACTCTTCCTCAACCCAAGGCTCAGGGTTAAGGGCATCCACGGTACCTGCCGATATAAAAGTATGGTTGAGTATGGCATACTCAGCGAGTACAAGCTACTAGCTAACAATAGCAATAACCATCATACAAGGTAACGAGATATAATTCATCATATCAATTTGAAACAAAAATATCAGCATATGGCAAGTAACATTGAAGTAAAGCAATGTGAAAACTCTTGACATGCTTGAATGAATGCAAAAATTCCGATAAAACTTGTATTTTAAAAATCATGTCATACTCTTAAAAATAGGCTTTCGTGTTTCTTTCAAAACTTGCTCGTCATGTTTGAAAACTTGTTTCTTGTCTTGGTCTTGTTCGTGAGAATCACACATGTTTGTCTTGTCTTGCTTGAAATCACTTGTCTTGCTTGTTCTTGTCATATTCTTGACATGTTCTTGACTTGACTTGCTTGTATACTTGTGAGCCAGAGGTTAGTGCCCTTGAAGCGACTTGTGAGCCGGGAATGTAAATTCCCTTCAACGAAATATATATATATAGAAAAGGTTACACCAACCTCCTTGTATTCTTGTTTTCATGTGAGCCAGGTATGACATATCTTGTGATATGACCTACCCTTCACCGGCCCGATGTCTGGCTTTATCATTCATGTTTGTTTTTCTTGTAAGCCAGGAATGACATATCCTAGGGATATGCCCTACCCTTGACTGGCCTGATGTCCGGCTTTGTCATTCGTATCATGAATCTCAATTCTTGTTCTTGTTTGGTTTATCATATACATATACTTTAGAAGGACCGGTTCATGCATGCATGTATGCGTGTGTATAGCACTTATGGTAATCACGGTGACTTGTATAACTCAAGGGATGATATGTAGCATTTCAATTTCTAATACAAGCATGTGGGAATGTAATTAAAATGAAGAGCTTTTGATCAAGATAATCATTTAGGAAGAATCACTCAATTCATGCTTCATAATTTTCATTAATTTATTCAAATTGTCATTTAAGCATTTCATTGAACACATAGCATGCAACACCTTCCTAGCCATTCAATTCAAGTTCTTAAGTGCGTACATTTATCAACACATGAGGTGTATTCATTATGTATGAAATGCCCTTCCACCATTTTCCATTACACACCACACATCACAACCACACATCTTACACCTATTATTTATCTTGTTTATATTTGGGGGAAATGGTACATTTCAAAGAAAGAAAATACACAAGACAAAGATCATTATTTTTAAGAGAAAACCTAGGTTATTTCTAAGTGAGTTAGTAGGATGTACTAACCTTAAAGATCAAAGCTTGATCTTGGAGAAAACCTTTCTTTGAAAACCCCTCTTGGTGTGTAAGGATCCAATCTTGAAGGAGATGCTCCAAGCTTGAGGGAGAACACCTCCTTGAAAATGGAAGAAACCCTTGCTTGATTTGGGAAGATCAATCTTGATCTGGATCTCTTCTTCAATCCTCCTTCACTTCCTCTTAGTCTCTCTAGGTTTAGGGTAAGCCAAAAACCCCCAAGGTAAAGCCCTATTCATACTCAAAAGGGTAGAAACCCTAAAAATCCCAAAATAATTGGGTTCATGACCTATGATCGGTCGTAGGTTCTCTACGATCAATCGTAACATTCTACGATCTGTCGTAAGTTTCTACGATCGATCGTAAATGTTACAGAGAGTTTGGCCACTTTTGGAATTCTATGATCAATCGTAAGTTTTCTACAATCGATCGTAGCTCACCTACGATCGTTCGTAGGGTCTGGACGATCGTTCGTAAATCTGACAGTAAAATTCCAGATTTTCCTATTTCGGCCATAACTTTTGACTCGTTTGTCAGATTTTGACAATTCAACTTGCGTTGGACTCGTCATTCGAAGAGGAACATTTCTAGGATTTAAGAGACTGGTCTGTAATTGAGATTCTCATTACATAGCAAATGGAAGATTACAAGAGCTTAACACCTTGGCACAAGTTCCAAAATGTGGAAAAAAGTTCCGGGGTACTACATTCTTCCCCCCTTACAAAAATTTTGTCCTCGAAATTTGGACGATGCATACATGTACAACGAGAATGTCAAAGTTCTAAATAAACAGTTGAGGATACTTTTCTCTCACTTCGGCCTCTCGCTCCCATGTAGCCTCTTCTACTGAATGGTGTTGTCATCTTACCAAGGCCAATGAAATGGTCTTTTTGCGCAGGACTTGATCTAGCCTATCCAAAATCTGAACTGGTTGCTCAACTAGGGGGAGGTCCTGTTGAATCTCAACCAGATCAAGCTTGATTACATGGGACGGGTCCGGGATGTACTTCCGAAGCATAGAAACATGGAATACATTGTGGACCGCTGTCATATGAGCGGGAAAGGCAACATAGTAAGCCACCTTACCGACTCTAGTGATGATCTCGAATGGACCCACGTATCTCGAATTGAGTTTGCCTCTCTTCCCGAATCTCATAAGACCCTTGGTCGGTGAAATCTTGACAAAAACCAAGTCGGCAACTCGAAATTCAAGATCTCTCCTTCGGTTGTCTGCATAGCTCTTCTGGCGATCCTGTGCAGCCTTCAATCTTTCCCTGATAATCTTGACCCTATCAGCAGTCTGCTTAATCAATTCGGGGCCCAATACCTTCCTTTTCCCAACTTCATCCCAATACAAAGGGGATCTATAACTCCTCCCGTACAAGGCCTCAAAAGGCGCCATTTGAATGCTCGCTTGATAACTGTTATTGTAAGCAAAGTCCACTAAAGGTAAGTGGTCTTCCTAACTTCCCTTGAAGTCTAGCATACAAGCTCGGAGCATGTCTTTTATTACCTGATTCACTTTCTCGGTTTGCCCGTCAGTCTGTGGATGGAAAATTGTGCTGAAATCCAAACGGGAACCCATGACACTCTTGAAACTTTTCTAGAACCTGGAAGTAAATCTTGGATCTCAATCTGACATGATGCTCACCGACACTCCATGCAATCGAACTATTTCTTTGATGTACAGTGCGGCTAACTGGTTCGAGTTGAATGTATTTCGGTAAGGCAAGAAATGGGTGGACTTTGTTAATTTGTCAATCACCACCCATATAGCATCGGAGTTTCTAGCCATCCTTGGCAACCCCACAATAAAATCCATGGAGATGTGTTCCCATTTCCACTCGAGAATAAGGAGGGACTATAGCGTTTACGATCGACGTAGAAACTTATGACCGATCGTAGAATGTTACGATCGATCATAGAGAACCTACGACCGATCGTAGGTCGCAAACCCAGAATTTTATTTTGGGATTTTTAGGGTTTCTACCATTTGCCTATAAATAGGGCTTTACCTTGGGTAGTTTTGGCTTACCCTAAACCTAGAGAGACTAAGAGGAAGTGAAGGAGGATTGAAGAAGAGATCTAGATCAAGATTGATCTTCCCAAATCAAGCAAGGGTTTCTTACATTTTCAAGGAGGTGTTCTCCCTCAAGCTTGGAGCATCTTCTTCAAGGTTGGATCCTTACACACCAAGAGGGGTTTTCAAAGAAAGGTTTTTTCCAAGATCAAGCTTTGATCTTTAAGGTTAGTACACCCTACTAACTCACTTAGCAATAACCTAGGTTTTCTCTTTAAAATAATGATCTTTGTCTTGTGTGTTTTCTTTCTTTGAAATGTACCATTTTCCCCAAATATAAACAAGATAAATAAGAGGTGTGGGATGTGTAGTGTATAATGGAAAATGGTGGAAGGGCATTTCATACATAATGAATACACCTCATGTGTTGATAAATGTAGGCACTTAAGAACTTGAATCGAATGACTAGGAAGGTGTTGCATGCTATGAGTTCAATGGAATACTTAAATGAAAATTTGACTAAATTAATGAAAATTATGAAGCATGAATTGAGTGATTCTTCCTAAATGATTATCTTGATCAAATGCTCTACATTTTAATTACATTCCCACATGCTTGTGTTAGAAATTGAAATACTACATATCATCCCTCGAGTTATACAAGTCACCATGATTACCACAAGTGCTACACACACGCGCACATGCATGCATGAACCAGTCCTTCTAAAGTATATGTATATGATAAACCAAACAACAACAAGAATTGAGATTCATGATACGAATGACAAAGCTAGACATCGGGCCAGTCAAGGGTAGGGCATATCCCTAGGATATGTCATACCTGGCTCATAAGAAAAACAAGCATAAATGATAAAGCCGGACATCGGGCCGGTTAAGGGTAGGGCATATCACAAGATATGTCATACCTGGCTCACAAGAAAATAAGAAAACAAGGAGGTTGGTGTACCCTTTTCTATATATATGTATTTCGTTGAAGGGAATTTACATTCCCGGCTCACAAGTCGCTTCAAGGGCACTAACCTCTGGCTCACAAGTATACAGGCAAGTCATGTAGAGCCCCGGACCGTTTCACATTTAATGCATGACACTTTCGTTGCCATTTTGCCTTTAAAGAGGGATAATTAATAAATAAGGAAGAAATTAGAAATTCTGAAACATCAGAAATGTTCCTTTTCGAAGTACGAAACCAACGCAAGTTGAATCGTCAAAATCGGACAAACGAGTCAAAAGATATGGCCAAAACAGTCTGGACCTGTAGGCAATCGTAGCTCGGAAGGCGCTAAGGACGTAGCTCGGAAGGCACTAAGGACGTAGCTCGGAAGGCACTAAGGACGTAGCTCGGAAGGCGCTAAGGACGTAGCTCGGAAGGCGCTAAGGACGTAGCTCTAGCTCTGATAATGTATACGTTGTGCATCCGTTGTGCAACAGACAACGGGTACGTTGTACAACTCACGATGGGCGCGTTGTACATAAGACAACGGACAACGAGCTCAGCACTATGCACAACACAACGTGACAACGGGTTCGGCACCCTTCACAGCACAACGTACTCGGCACTATTCACAGCACAACGTGTTCAGCACTATTCACAGCACAACGTGTTTGGCACTATTCACAGCACAACGTGTTCAACACTATTCACAGCACAACGTGTTTGGCACTATTCACAGCACAACGTGTTCGGCACTATTCACAGCACAACATGTTTGGCACTATTCACAGCTCAACGTGTTCGGCACTCGTGTTTTTACAGAAATTTCAGTAAGGGTATTATGGTCTTTTGGTCGGTTCACTCTTACCTTAAGAGTTTAACCCGAGCCTTTAGGGCTCATTCTCAACACTTAGAGGATTTGAGGGATTAGAAGAGAGGAGAAAGGGTTTCCTAAGCTAGGGTTTTGCTTTTGGAGAAGAATCAAAGGGGTTTTGAGACCCTAGATCACTTCAAGTCCGGTTTTTCTCCACGATCACTGCTCAAGCACTCGTGGAGAGCGTTCCCCAAGCTAGGGCAGCACCACACGGTCGTTTTTGGAAGGGGTTTCTTCCTCATTTCTTCAAGGTCGGTACTTCTTACTACCCTCCTAGTTATAGTTCCTCTTTTCCCTTTATTTCTTTTGATTTTGTTTCATTTACACATGTGCTATGAGATGGATGGTTGTGAATGGTGAATGGAGATGGAATGGGCGATTGGATGCCAAGGGTTGTGTTGTGATGATTAAAATGGGGAGGGCATTGTATCCATAATAAACACACCTTTATGATGTGAGTAAACTCACCTAGAAAAGCATGATTTAGGTTTAAATGAATAATGAATAATGAACACACCATGTTTGATGAAATGCCAAGGTGAATAAAATGAGTTGTAAATTAGGAAATGCATGCCTAATAAATTATGAATATTGCTAGGGCCTATGATAGTGTGTTTTCTTGCTTTCCCTAAATGATATGAATATTACATTGCTCAATCATTGATGTTATATGTGTTGTGAAATTACCCAAATGTCATATTTAAATTTAAATGCAAGTATGTACACGGTTCCCACGAGCACGGCATGCATGACATGATTTATCGAGGTTTTCAAGAACATGGTTAGAGGTGGGACATATCCTACGATATGTTTTACCTCGCTTTTCACAAGAAAACAAGAACCAACATTCTACGAGGGGTCTCCCCTCACTCACAAGTGCATATCATGAAGAAGGGCCTCCCTTCCCTCGCAAGTACATACATATCATGAAGAAGGGTCTCCCTTCCCTCGCAAGTGCATTGCATAAAGAAGGGTCTCCCTTCCCTCTCAAGGCATCTCTCAAGCGCATCTCACAAGGACATCTCACAAGTGAATCTCACAAGTGGAAGGACAAGCATGAGCATTCTAGGAAGAAGGGTCTCCCTTCCCTCACAAGTAGATTACTTTTCCGAACAAGCAAGCATGATACATGACATGACAAGCATGGGCATTTAGGAAGAAGGGTCTCCCTTCCCTCACAAGTAGTTTACTTTTCCAAGCAAGCATGACATGGCATGACACACATGGCACGCATGATACGATAAGATAAGACAAACATGACAAGTTTTCAAGTACGGAAATGGTATTTTCAGTCAAGTCAAGTGCACGGTATTTTCAAGGGTGTTATCGGCTTTTCATGAAATGCATGCATGATTATAAATTGCCTTATTTCCTTGTTATGATATTGATGGCTCCTGCCTTATATGCGTGAATTGTTTCCTGCTTTATGTATGCTATCCGTATGCTATGACTGTTGGTTGGTGCTTAGTACCCGCTGAGTATTCCATGCTCAGCCGTACTTCTTATGTCGGCAGGTTCTGAGGGAGCTGCTGCTTCATTTGATGTTTGTGCTCCTGATCCATGGGTGGAGGAGGAGTACGTTGAGGAGCCTTTGGAGGAACCTCCCGTAGAGGGTGTCGCGACCCAAAACCCACCCTAGGAGTTAGAGTGAATCTTGGACGACTCAATCATGACTTACATGACTTGCTTGACAAACCAACCTGCAAAAACCCACAGAGCATATACAATAGAGGACATTATAGCGGAAACATAACTATAAAACACAGCGGAAGTCTAACAAACCTCTAAGTATATACATATGGTCCAAGTTTATACAAAAAGTAACCAGAAGAAAGTGCGGACAGACCCGCCAAAATACATGGATATAATCTCTCATCTCACCCACAGCTAATCCACTCAGAATCTACAACCACCTAATGGTAACCCTCTACTGGAGGTTCCTCAAAAGGCTCCTCGACGTACTCCTCCTCCACCCATGGACTCGGAGCACAGATATCAAATGGAGCAGCTGCTCCGCCGTCACCTGCCGACATAAGAAGTACGGCTGAGCATGGAATACTCAGCGGGTACTAAGCACTAACCAACAGTCATAGCATACAGATAGCATACATAAGGGAGGAAGCAAGTTGCATATATAGAACATGAACAATTTAT
The DNA here is from genome assembly GCA_015143295.1 of Tetracentron sinense. Lineage (NCBI taxonomy): Eukaryota > Viridiplantae > Streptophyta > Magnoliopsida > Trochodendrales > Trochodendraceae > Tetracentron > Tetracentron sinense. The sequence goes on from CM026553.1 coordinate 14,808,271, forward strand.
ATCATACAAGGAAGCAAAACAATTTATAATCATGCTTGTATTTCGTAGAAAGCCGATGAAACCTCTTGAAAACATCGTGCACTTGACTTGACTTGAAAATACCATTTCCGTGCTTGAAACTTGTTATGTTGTCTTATCTTGTCGTATCATGCGTGTCATGTCATGTCATGCGTGTCATGCGGTTATCATGCTTGCTTGTTCATAATTTAAACATGTTCACATGCCTAGTTGCCGTTCATAGTCCGTCACAACTAGTACCCTATATGCAGATGGGTATGCCTAGTTGCCGTTCATAGCCCGTCGCAACTAGCATCCATGCAGAATGTGAATGCCGAGTTGCCGTTCATAGCCCGTCGCAACTAGCATCCATGCAGAATGTGAATGCCGAGTTGCCGTTCATAGCCCGTCGCAACTAGCATCCATGCAGAATGTGAATGCCTAGTTGCCGTTCATAGCCCGTCGCAACTAGCATCCATGCAGAATGTGTGATGCTATGTTATGCGTGTCATGCCATGCTATGCTATGCGTGTCATGCGATGCTATGCATGTCATGCGAGGGGATGGGAGACCTTTCCCTATGCAATGCATGATTGTCTTGCCCTTGTCAGAAGCGGAGTGAAACATATCTTAGGATATGCCCCACCTCTATGTCCCATACTCAAAACATCGGTAAATCACGTCATTTCATGCGTGCTCGTGAGATCGTGTGCATACTTGCATTTGGAATTAAATATGACAATTTGGAGTGATTCACAAGGCATAGCATATAACAATTTAAGCAATTAATAATCTACACATTTTAAGAAATGCAAGAAACACACTATCATGAACCCTAACAAATTTCAAGCGCAATTAAACATGGGTTCCCTTAATTTATCATTTATTTCATTCACCTTGGCATTTCATCAAACATGTGGTGTGTTCATTATTCACTTAAACCTAAATCATGCTTTTCTATGTGGGTTATGCTCACATCACACTTGTATGTTCATTATTAGTACAATGCCCTTTCCCATTCGTTCATCACATCATCCACACGGCATCCATTCGCCAACATCCATCTTCATTCACCACTCATACCACCAATCTCATAACACATATATAGGTGAAAGAAAACAAGAAGAAATAAAGGAAAAGGGAAGCTATAACTAGGAGGGTAGTAAGAAGTACCGACCTTGATCAAGTGGGGAGAAATCCCCCTTTCCAAAACGACCGTGAGTTGCTGCCCTAGCTTGGAACACGAGCCCCACACGAGCTTGAGCCGAGATCTTGAAGGAAAACGTGCTTGAGGATGATCTAGGGTCTCAAACCCCTTTGATTCCTCTCCAAAATGGAAACCTAGGTTTTGGAAAACCTTCTCCTTTCTCTCTAATCTCCCAAATCTTCTAAGGGTTGAGAATGAGCCCTAAAGGCTCGGGCAATCCTATATAAGAAAGGGTATAACACCCGAATGCCGAAAATGCCCTTAGTGAAAATTCTGCAAAACGCGAGGACCGAGCGATCGGTGTTAATGACCGATCGATCGGTTGCCTACCGATCGATCGGTTTCATAACCGAGCGATCGGTTAAAATTTCACTCTCTGGAAAATTTCTCCATACAAAAATCTTGACCAGTCGATAGCCTCCGAGCGATCGGTTTTGGACCGATCGATCGCTCCATGGACCGAGCGATCGGTGGTCTGCAGGTCCAAACTGTTTTGGCCATAACTTTTGACTTGTTCGTCCGATTTTGACGATTCAACTTGCGTTGGGTTCGTACTTCGAAAACGAACATTTCTGACGTTTCAGAATTTCCAATTTCTTCCTTATTTATTAATTGCATTACTTTAAAGGAAAAATGGCTATGAAGGGTCATGCATAAATGTGAAAAGGTCCGGGGCCTTACATCCTTCCCCCCTTACAAAAATTTTGTCCTCGAAATTTGGATGAGGCATGCATTACAGAATCAAATAATATTACAAGCTACATATACAAAACCTATACAAAATTCATTCAAACAATTCCGGGTACTTTGGTTTGACTTCGGCTTCACGCTCCCATGTAGCTTCTTCCCGAGCATGGTGTTTCCATTGCACAAGGACCAAAGGGATTGTCTTGCTGCGAAGCACTTGATCTCTCCGATCCAATATGTGAATCGGCTTCTCAACCAACGTGAGATCTTCTCGAATTTCCAACGGTTCCAATTCTAGTATATGCGAAGGGTCCGCAATGTACTTTCGAAGCATAGACACGTGGAAAACGTTGTGAACTGCGGCCATGTGAGGTGGAAGAGCTACTCGATAAGCAACTTCACCAACCCGCGTGATAATCTCAAACGGTCCAACATAGCGAGGACTAAGCTTGCCTCTTTTGCCGAATCTCATAATCCCTTTGCTAGGAGATACTTTCACAAAGACTCGATCCCCTACTTGAAATTCCAAGTCCCTGCGGCGCCCGTCTGCATAGCTCTTTTGGCGATCTTGAGCGGCTTTCAATCGATCCCGAATGATCTTAACTGTGTTTACAGTTTGCTCAATCAATTCTGGACCAAGTAATTTCCTTTCTCCTACCTCATCCCAATAGAGGGGAGACCTACAACTTCGCCCATACAAGGCCTCAAATGGTGCCATTTGGATACTCGCCTGATAGCTATTGTTGTAGGCGAACTCCACCAAAGGCAAGTGCTCTTCCCAACTGCCTTTGAAATCCAGCATACAAGCCCGAAGCATATCTTCTATTACTTGGTTCACCCTCTCGGTTTGTCCATCCGTTTGTGGATGAAAAGCAGTGCTGAAATCAAGTCGGGAACCCATAGCTTCCTGAAAGCTTTTCCAGAATCGCGATGTGAACCTTGGATCCCGATCTGACACAATACTAACGGGCACTCCGTGCAACCTCACCACTTCCTTGATGTACAAAGCGGCTAACTGGCTAGAGTTGAAAGTAGTTCGGTACGGTAGGAAATGAGCGGATTTCGACAAACGATCCACTACTACCCATATCGCATCTGAGCCCCTTGCCGTCTTTGGCAAGCCAACTATGAAATCCATGGATATATTCTCCCATTTCCACTCGGGAATCGGAAGGGACTGTAATAGACCCACGGACCGCATGTGTTCTGCTTTCACCTGTTGGCACACCAAGCACCGTGCTACATATTCCGCAACCTCCCTCTTCATATTTCGCCACCAAAAGTGACTCTTGAGGTTCCGGTACATCTTCGTACCCCCTGGATGCACTGTGTACTTCGAACGGTGTGCTTCATCCAAAATCTCTCTTCGAAGGTCTGCATTGGCTGGGACGCACAGCCTTCCCTTGAATGTGATAGCACCCCGACTAGTGAGAGAAAAGTCTTCACTGCCCTTGGCAACTTCCTTGTCCCGGAAAGCCAACAATTCCGCATCCATGGCTTGATACTCTTGGATCAAATCTATAATGTACGGCCGAACCGTAACATTTGCCAAGGTAGGACCACGGACAGAGTTATTCACACTGATGTCCAGATTTGCCAAATCTCTTAGCAGCTTCCATTCTTGAACCAACATGTGTGCTAACAACCCCTGAGGTCTTCTACTCAAAGCATCAGCCACTACATTTGCTTTACCCGGGTGGTATTGAATGGTACAATCATAGTCCTTCAGGAATTCCATCCAACGCCGTTGCCTTAGATTCAATTCCTTTTGGGAAAAGAGGTATTTGAGACTCTTGTGATCCGTATACACATAGAATTCCACCCCGTATAAGTAATGTCGCCAGATCTTGAGCGCAAACACGACAGCGCAAGCTCTAAGTCGTGCGTGGGGTAATTCTTCTCATGCTCCTTCAATTGCCTCGATGCATAGGCAATGACCTTCTTGTGTTGCATAAGCACACATCCAAGTCCAACGTGTGAGGCATCACTGTACACCTCATACCCAAGAGGTCCGGATGGCACTGTAAGGACAGGAGCTGTAGTAAGCCTCTTCTTCAGTTCCGTGAAACTGATCTCACACTTGTCGCTCCAAACAAACTGCGCATTCTTCCTTGTCAGGGTGAGTAAGCGGTGCTGCAAGGCTAGAGAAACCCTCTACGAATCTCCTGTAGTAGCCTGCCAGCCCAAGAAAGCTGCGTATCTCAGTAACACTCTTGGGCCTCGCCCAACTCATAACAGCTTCTATCTTCTTCGGATCAACGGAGATGCCTTCCGCGGAAACAACGTGGCCTAGGAATGCCACCTCTTCCAACCAAAACTCACACTTGCTAATTTTGGCGTATAGCTTGTGCTCTCCTAACATTCCAATGCGAGGCGAAGGTCGCGTATGTGATCTTCCCGTGTCTGGGAATAGACCAAAATGTCATCAACAAATACAATCACGCACCGATCTAGGTATGGTCGGAACACCCGGTTCATCAAATCCATAAAGGCTGCCGGCGCGTTCGTGAGACCAAAAGGCATCACCAAGAACTCATAGTGCCCATATCGGGTCCTGAAAGCAGTTTTGGGAACATCTTCCACCTTAATCTTCAACTGGTGATAACCCGATCGAAGATCTATCTTTGAGAAAAATCTTGCTCCCTTCAACTGATCGAACAAGTCGTCAATCCTAGGCAATGGATACCTATTCTTTATAGTGACTTTGTTCAATTGCCGGTAATCGACACACATCCGCATCGAACCATCTTTCTTCTTGACAAACAACACTGGGGCACCCCACGGTGAGACACTTGGTCGAATGAAGCCAAGGCTTTGTAATTCTTCCAACTGAGCCTTTAACTCTTTGAGTTCAATAGGGGCCATTCTATACGGAGCCCTACAAACAGGAGCTGTGCCTGGTGCAAGCTCGATCATAAACTCAATCTCCCTGTCTGGGAGGCAATCCTGGCAACTCCTCTGGAAATACATCCAGGAACTCACTCACAACCGGCATAGTTGATGAGTCCTTTGCCTCGGGGTTAGCTACGCCCAACGCCGCAAAACGAGCAATCGATCTGCTTTTCAACCCGCGAAAGTGGAATGGTTTTCCTTCTACTTGGCTTGAAGAGTACATTTTCTCAAAACAAGCTACATGCCCATGATGTGCTGCTAACCAATCCATTCCCAATATAACATCAAAGTCTTGGAATCCAAGGACGATGAGATCAACCGCCAACTCGTGGCTTCCAACTTGGACCACACCATTTCTATACACTTTATCTGCCAATACCTGTTTTGCCAAGAGGAGTCGAAATGGCTAACTCCGGTTCTAGCTGACTTGGCTCCCCAGAAAAACCTTCTGAAAAACTCGGCGAGACAAATGATGAGTAGACCCGGTATCAATCAACACTCGAGCCAAATACTCATTGACTAGTAGGGTTTCCTGAAATTTTAGCTAGTTACGTCAATTCAAGCCTCAACAGTGTATACACGTAGGTATATATATATATAGCATACCAACTACGTACACAAGGAATAAAAACATAACATACAATCACGAATAAGGAAAATAACTCCTAACGCGTAACCTTGCACCACATCGTCAGATGCAAGTGCATCACCCTCTGTCAAGGCAAAAACTCGCCCCTGGTTCGCCTGGCGAGACTGAGGTGTAGACCGGGTAGTCTGAGATGACGCCTGATATGATCCTGCTGGGCGTGCTGGTGGCCTAATCCCCTGAGACCTGGCCTGGTAAATGCCGGGTAGGGCAATCCCTGATCATGTGGCCCTGGCGACCACAGTGAAAACATCCACCCGATGCTCTTAGGCAATCCCCAGCTGGGTGCCGTCGGCCGCATGAAGGGCAGGCCTCGTGTGTGCGGGTAGGAGGGCCTGAGGTGGAGCATATCTCGCCACCTGAGGTGCAACTGCCATGGGGCCGGGAGAGCCTGAGGGCGAGGTGCCTGTGGCACGTACTGCCGTGGTGCTGGGGCCGCATAAGTCGGCCTCAGCGGTGGTGCTGGCCATGTATACTGATAAGGTCCGGTACGATTCCGCCTCTCTGGAGGTGCTGAACTACTGGCTTGGCCTCTCGCCAACTCTCTTCTTCTTAGACACTGCTTCAGAATTGGCCTCAACCAATAAGGCCTTATCCACTACTTCGGCGTAAGTGGCGTGCCTGAAAACTGACACTTTCTCCATGATGACATCCTTGAGCCCTTGCTCAAAACCTCCTCGCCTTCATTGCCTCGGTGGCAATCATATGTGTCGCGAAGCGTGATAGCTCCGAGAACTGGCCTCATAAGCGGCCACAGACATCGAACCTTGCTCAAGGTTGATGAATTCTCTCTCCTTCTTTTCCCGAGCTCCAACCGGGAAATACTTTCTTATAAAACGTGTCACTTTAAAACTCCTCCCAAGGTCGCAAGGTTGACCCTAGATGGTCAAGTCTCGTGTCCTCAATGCGGACAACACCAATGGGGGTCTTTCACCCTCTAGCATGAAAACTGCCCATTTCTACCTATCCTCCTCTGTAGGCGAGAGGACCGCAAAATCTTCTCCCACTTGAGGATCCACTCCTCTGCTTCTAGAGGGTCCACACTCCATAGGAAGGATGGAGGCCTCATCTCCTGATGCCTCAACTCCAGCTAGTATGTCATGTACTGGAGCTTGCGGCGGGCTGTGGAGTAGGTTCCGCTGATGCCGGTATGTCTGCCGAGCCGCCAGGATGGCGATGTCTCAGCAATAAGCCTAAGACTCTGAGAGAGGTCCGCTGCTCATCCTCGATCTCTGGAAGAAGATGAAGTCTCTGGTGTGTGGTCCACGACCCCGTGTGCCCCCCCGCCTCATGCACTTAAAGTCCTGAGAAACAATGCACCACATGAGTCTCACTAAAACCATCAGTTTATTTCATGTCATATTCACACAATTCAATTTGTATTAGTTGTATAATACTAATATACATCACAATCAAGTCATCAAGTAATTTCATCACATTATACTTAGACTTTATTGTTCTAAGCGTACCTAGGAACTCAGTACTTGGTTAAAGCACCATTTTAGACTAAGACTAAAGTTTAGATCTTACACTTGGAACGCAGACTCGTTCCGCGACCCCATCCCTTCCAACTTGTTTCCTAACATTGCTCTTTTCAAGTCGTGGCATAAGAGTCGAAGTGACCCTAGAGACCTAAAAGCACTAAGCTCTGATAACCAACTTCTTCTGTCGAGACCCAAACCCACCCTTAGGAAGTTAGAGTGAATCTTGGACGACTCAATCAGGACCTTACATGACTGTGCTTACAACACCCTGCAAAACCACAGAGCCTAATACAATAGAGGCCATTATAGCGGAAACATAACTATAAACACAGCGTAATCTAACAACCTCTAAGTATATACATATGGTCCCAGTTTATACAAAAGTAACCAAAGAAGTGCGGACAGACCCTGCCAAAATCATGGATATAATCTCCTCATCTCACACCACGTCTATCCACCAGAATCTACAACCACCTAATGGTACCCTCTCACTGGAGTTCCTCCAAGGCTCCTCGACGTACCCTCCTCCCCCATGGACTCGGAGCACAGATATCAAATGGACAGCTGTCTCCGCCGTCACCACTGCCGACATAAGAATACGGCTGGCATG
>CM026553.1:14815893-15185726 GCA_015143295.1 Tetracentron sinense
CCCTCGAAAGTGAATGGTTTTTTTCCCTTCTACCCGGCCTTGAGATTACCTCTGCTCAAGCAAGCTAACATGCCCATGTGTGCTGTCTAACACAATTCACCCCAAGATAACGTCAAAGTCCTAGAATCCAAGGACGATGAGATCAACCGCCAACTCGTGGCTTCCAACTTGGACCACACTATTTCTATACACTTTATATGCCAATACTGTTTTTCCGAGCGGAGTCGAAATGGCTAACTCTGGTTTTAGCTGACTAGGCTCCACAGAAAAGCCTTCTGAAAAACTCGGCGAGACAAACGAATGAGTAGACCCGGTATCAATCAACACTCGAGCCAAATACTCATTGACTAGTAGGGTTCCTGAAATTTTAGCTAGCGGAGTTAATCCATGCATCAACAGCGTATATGTGTAGGTATATATACATATAGAACATGCTGAGTACGTACATAAAGAATATAGCATAACATAACAATCACGAATAAAGAAAATAACTCCAAACGCGTACCTTGCACCACATCATCAGATGCAAGTGCATCACCCTCTGTCAAAGCAAATACACGCCCCTGGTTCGCCTGGCGAGACTGAGGTGTAGACCGGGTAGTCTGAGATGACGCCTGATATGATCCTGCTGGGCGTGCTGGTGGCCTAATCCCCTGAGACTGGCCTGGTAAATGCCGGGTAGGGCAATCCCTGATCATGTGGCCCTGGCGACCACAATGATAACATCCACCAGATGCTCTTCGGCAATCGCCTGCCGGATGTCTTTTGCCGCATGAAGTGCAGACCTTATATGAGTAGGCCGGAGGGGCCGAAGGTGGTGCCTGCCTCGCCACCTGAGGTGCAACTGGTCGTGGGGCTGGAAGAGCCTGAGGTCGAGGTGCCTGTGGCATGTACTGCCGTGGGGCTGGAGGCGCATAAGTCGGCCTCATCTGTGGTGCTGGCCATGTATACTAATAAGGGCCGGTACGAGCCCACCTCTCTGGAGGTGCTGAACTACTAGCTTGGCCTCTCGCCAACTCCCTCTTCTTGGACACTGTCTCTGAATTGGCCTCGACCAATAAGGCCTTGTCTACTACCTCAGGGTAGGTAGCATGTCTGAAAACTGAAACCTTCTCCATGATAACATCTTTGAGCCCTTGCTCAAACCTTCTTGCCTTCATTGCCTCGGTAGCAACCATGTGAGTCGTAAATCTCAACAACTCCGAGAACTTGGCCTCATAAACGGCCACAGACATCGAACCTTGCTCAAGGTTGATGAATTCTCTCTCTTTCTTTTCCTGAGCTCCAACCGGGAAATACTTCTTATAGAACGTGTCCTTAAACTCCTCCCAAGTCCACGGTTGACCTTGCATGGTCAAGTCCCGTGTCCTCAATGCGGACAACCACCAATGGTGGGCTTCGCCCTCTAGCATAAAAACTGCCCATGCCACTTTCTCTTCCTCTGTAGGAGTGAGCACCGCAAATATCTTCTCAACCTGGAGGATCCAAGCCTCCGCAGTAAGAGGGTCCACACTCCCGTGGAAGGATGGAGGCCTCAATCTCTGGAATGCCTCAACTCCAGCTGTATGATGTACTGGAGCTCCTGGCGGTGGAGTAGGTGCCGCTGATGCCGGTATAGTTTGCCGAGCCGCCAGTATGGCAAGTGTCTCAGCAATGGAGCCTAAGACCTGAGAGAGGTCCGGCTGCTCATCCTCATCCCGTGAAGAAGAGGAAGCTCTGGTATGTGGCCCACGACCCCGTGTGTTCCGTCTCATGACTAAAGTCCTGAGAATAATAACACCACATGAGTCTTCTTGAAACCACAATTTATCTCGGTGCCATTTCACAATAATTCAACTTGTAAAAATTTTATAGTACTAGTATACATCACGTCAAGTCATCAGAGTATATCATAATATTATACTTATACTTTGGTGTTCTAGCGTCCCTAGGACCCGTACTTGGTTAAAGCAACCTTTTTAGACTAAGACTAAAGTTTAGTCTTACACTTGGATCAAGACTCTCTTCCGACTTACTTTCTTCCTAACTTGTTTCCTGACATATGCTCTTGTCAAGCCGTGGTATAAGATTCTAAGTGACCCTAGAGACCTAAAGCCTAAGCTCTGATACCACTTCTGTCGCGACCCAAAACCCACCCTAGGAGTTAGAGTGAACTTTGGACGACTAATCATGGTTTACATGACTCGCTTGACAAACCAATCCTGCAAAAACCCACAGAGCATATACAATAGAGGATGACAGCGGAAACATAACTATAACACACAGCGGAAGTCTAACAACCTCTAAGTATATATACATGGAAATCCAAGTTTATACAAAAAGTAACCAAAGAAAGTGCGGACAGACCCGCCAAAATACATGAATGTATATCTCTCATCTCACCCACAGCTAATCCACTCAGAATCTAACACCACCTACTGATAACCCTCTACGGGAGGTTCCTCCAAAGGCTCCTCAACATACACCTCCTCCACCCATGGACCAGGATCACAAACATCAAATGGAGCAGCAGCTCCCTCAGAACCTGCCGACATAAGAAGTACGGCTGAGCATGGAATACTCAGCGGGTACTAAGCACTAACCAACAGTCATAGCATACGGATAGCATACATAAAGCAGGAAACAATTCACGCATATAAGGCAGGAGCCATCAATATCATAACAAGGAAATAAGGCAATTTATAATCATACTTGCATTTCATGAAAAGCCGATAACACCCTTGAAAACACCGTGCACTTGACTTGACTGAAAATACCATTTCCGTACTTGAAAACTTGTCATGTTTGTCTTATCTTATCATATCATGCGTGCCATGTGTGTCATGCCATGTCATGCTTGCTTGGAAAAGTAAACTACTTGTGAGGGAAGGGAGACCCTTCTTCCTAAATGCCCATGCTTATCATGTCATGTATCATGCTTGCTTGTTCGGAAAAGAAATCTACTTGTGAGGGAAGGGAGACCCTTCTTCCTAAAATGCTCATGCTTGTCATGCCGTGTCATGTCATGCTTGTATCATGCTTGGAAAAGTAAACTACTTGTGAGGGAAGGGAGACCCTTCTTCCTAAATGCTCATGTCATGTCCTTTCACTTGTGAGATGTCCTTGTGAGATGTACTTGCGAGGGAAGGGAAACCCTTCTTATGATATGTATGTACTTGCGAGGGAAGGGAGACCCTTCTTATGATAATGCATGATTGACTTGTCCTTGCCAAGAGCGAGGTAAAACATATCGTAGGATATGTCCCACCTCTAACCATGTTCTTGAAAACCTCGATAAATCATGTCATGCATGCCGTGCTCGTGGGAACCGTGTACATACTTGCATTTAAATTTAAATATGACATTTGGGTAATTTCACAACACATATAACATCAATGATTGAGCAATGTAATATTCATATCATTTAGGGAAAGCAAGAAAACACACTATCATAGGCCCTAGCTGTAGAGCCCCAGACTTTTCCATGCTTAATACATGACACTTTCGTTGTCATCTTGCCTTTTTAGAGGTATGATTAATAAATGAGGAAGAATTTGGAAATTTTGAAATGTCAGAATTGTTCCTCTTCGAAGTACGAACACAACGCAAGTTGAATAGTCAAAATCGGACGAACGAGTCAAAAGATATGGCCAAAACAGTCTGTACCTGTAGGAAAACGTATACTGTGTGCATCCGTTGTACAACTCACCACGGGCACGTTGTACAACTCACCACGGGCACGTTGTACAACTCACCACGGGCACGTTTGTACAGCACAACGAGTTGGCACTATTCACAGCACAACGAGTTGGCACTATTCACAGCACAACGAGTTGCACTATTCATAGTACAACGAGGTGGCACAATCACCAGCACAACGGAGTTGGCACTATTCACAGCACAACGAGTTGGCACTATTCATAGTACAACGAGTTGGCACTATTCACAGCACAACGAGTTGGCACTATTCATAGTACATACTAGTTGGCACTAATCCCAACAGCACAGGGTACAACGAGTTGGCACTATATCACAGGGCACAACGAGTTGGCACTATTCATAGTAGCACAACGAGTTAAACGGCACTATTCACCAGCACAACGATTTGGCACTATTTCACAGCACAACGAGTTGGCACTATTCATAGTACAACGATTTGGCACTAAACACAGCAAGAGAGTGCGCACTAGTCACAGCACACGAGTTGGCACTATTCATACAACGAGTACACGACAAAGAGGTGGCACTATTCACAGCAAACGCGTTGGCACTATTCCCAGCCAACGCGTTGTGGCACTATTCATAGTTACCACGAGCACTATTCACAAAACGAGTTGTCACGTTTGGCACTAATTCATAGTACAACGAGTTGGCACTATTCACAGCAACAACGAGTTGGCACTATTCACAGTACAACGAGTTTGGCATTATTCCAGCACACGAGTTGGCACTATCACCAGCACTATTCACAGAAGAAATGCCCCATAAGGGTATTTCGGTCTTTTGGTCAGTTCACTCTTACCTTAAGAGTTTAATCTGAGCCTTTAGGGCATCATTCGACACTTAGAGAGTTTGAGAGAATAGAAGAAAGAGGAGAAGGCGATTCCAACCTAGGGTTTCCATTTGGGAGAGAAATCAAAGGGTTTGAAACCCTAGATCAACCTCCAGCCCGTTTTTCTTCAAGATCAAGGCACAAACTCGTGAGGAGCATCTCCTCAAACTAGGGCAGCAGCTACACAGTCGTTTTGGAAAGGGGTTTCTTCCTCATTTCTTCAAGGTCGGTGCTTCTTACTACCCTCCTAGTTATAGTTCCTCTTTCCCCTTCTTTTCTCTTCATTTTCTTTCATTTACACATGTGCTATGAGATGGATAAATGGTAAATGGTGAATGGTGAATGGTGAATGGTGAATGGTGAATGGTGAATGGAGATGGAATGGGCGATTGGATGCCAATGGTTGTGTGTGATGAACAAATGGGGAAGGGCATTGTTCCAATAATGAATGTACATGTATGATTTGAGTAAAACCCATCTAGAAAAGCATGTTGTAGGGTAAATCCATAATGAACACACCATGTTTGATGAAATGCCAAGGTGAACACAGTGAGCTGAAAATCTGGAAATGCATGCCTAATAAATTATGAATATTGCTAGGGACTATGATAGTGTGTTTCCTGTTTTCCCATAATGCTATAAATACTACATTACTCAATCTTTGATGCTATATGTGTTGTGAAATTACCCAAATGTCATCTTTAAATTTGAATGCAAGTATGTACACGGTTTCCACGAGCACGGTATGCATGGCATGATTTATCGAGGTTTTCAAGAACATGGTTAGAGGTGGGACATATCCTACGATATGTTTTACCTCGCTTTTCACAAGAAGACAAGAACCAACATTCCACGAGGGGTCTCCCCTCACTCACAAGTGCATATCATGAAGAAGGGTCTCCCTTCCCTCGCAAGTACATACATATCATAAAGAAGGGTCTCCCTTCCCTCGCAAGTGCATTACATAAAGAAGGGTCTCCCTTCCCTCTCAAGGCATCTCACAAGGATATCTCACAAGTTACATGATCACAAGCAAGCACGCATGACATGCATGACATGACACGACATACAAGAATCAAGCAAGATAGACATGACAAGCTTTCAAGTACAAAAAGATATTTCAAGTCAAGTCAAGCACACGATGTTTCAAGAGGATTTATCGGTTTTCTACGAATTACAAGCATGATTATAAACTGCTTTACTTCCTTGTATGATGTGAATTGTTTCCGTTTGACATATATGAATTGCTCCTGATTATGTATTGCTATTTCTACGCTATAATTGTTGGTTAGTATTTAGTACCCGCTGAGTATTCCATGCTCAGCCGTACTTCTTTTGTCGGCAGGTTCTGAGGGAGCTGCTGCCCCATTTGATGTTTGTGCTCCTGGTCCATGGGTGGAAGAGGAGTACGCCGAGGAGCCTTTGGAGGAACCTCCCGTAGAGGGTTATCAGTAGGTGGTGATTAGATTCTGAGTGGATTAGTTGTGGGTGAGATGAGAGTTAGATTTATGTATTTTGGCGGGCATGTCCACTCTTTCGTATGGATTACTTTTTGTATAAACTTAGATTTGTGTATGTATATACATAGAGGTTTGGTAGTCTTCCGCTGTGCTATGTTAGAGTATGTTTCCACTGTTTATATCCTCTATTGTATATGCTCTGTGGGTTTTGCAGGTTAGTTGTCAAGCAAGTCATGATTAGTCGTCCAAAGTTCACTCTAACTCCTAGGGTGGGTTTTGGGTCGCGACAGAAGTGGTATCAGAGCTTAGGCTTTAGGTCTCTAGGGTCACTTAGAATCTTACACCACGGCTTGACAAGAGCATATGTCAGGAAACAAGTTAGGAAGAAAGTAAGTCGGAAGAGAGTCTTGATCCAAGTGTAAGACTAAACTTTAGTCTTAGTCAAAATGGTTATTTCAACCAAGTACGAGCCTTAGGAACGCTAGAACACCAAAGTATAACATTATAAATACTCTGATGACTTAATGCGATGTATATTAGTATTATACAACTAATACAAATTGGATTATTGTGAAATGGCATTGAAGTAAACTGTGGTTTCAAGTTAGACTCATGTGGTGTTATTATTCTCAGGACTTGAGTCATGAGACGGAACACACGGGGTCGTGGACCACATACCAGAGCTTCCTCTTCTTCACGGGATGAGGATGAGCAGCCGGACCTCTCTCGAGTCTTAGGCTCTATTGCTGAGACACTCGCCATACTGGCGGCTCGGCAGGCTATACCATCATCGGCGGCACCTACTCCACCGCCCGTAGCTCCAGTACATCGTACCGCTGAAGTTGAGGCATTCAGGAGATTGAGGCCTCCATCCTTCCATGGGAGTGTGGACCCTCTTACCGCGGAGGCATGGATCCTCCAGATGGAGAAGATCTTTACGGTCCTCTCACCTTCAGAGGAGGAGAGAGTAGCATGGGCAGCTTTCATGCTAGAAGGCGAAGCCCATCATTGGTGGTTGTCCGCACTGAGGACGAGAGATTTGACCATGCAGGGTCTACCTTGGACTTGGGAGGAGTTCAAGGATACTTTTTACAAAAAGTATTTTCCGATTGGAGCACGGGAAAAGAAAGAGAGAGAATTCATCAACCTTGAGCAAGGTTTGATGTCGGTGGCACAATACGAGGCCAAGTTCTCGGAGTTGTCGAGATTTGCGCCTCATATGGTTGCTACTGAGGCAATGAAGGCGAGGAGATTTGAGCAAGGGCTCAAGGATGTGATTATGGAGAAGGTGTCCGTTTTCAGGCATACTACCTACCCTGAGGTAGTAGACAAGGCCTTATTGGTCGAGGCCAATTCGGAGACAGTGTCCAAGAAGAGGGAGTTAGCGAGAGGCCAAGCTAGTAGTTCAGCACCTCCAGAGAGGCGGACTCGTTATCAGTATGCGTGGCCAGCACCATCGATGAGGCCTTCTTATGCGCCTCCAGCTCCACGGCAGTATGTGCCTCAAGCACCGAGACCGCAGGCTCTTCCAGCCCCACGGCCTGTTGCACCTCAGACGATGAGGTATGCTCCACTTCCGACCCCTCCGACTTATGCACACGAGGTCTGCACTTCATGCGGCCGAAGGCACCCGGCAGGGGATTGCCGAAGGGCATCGGGTGGATGTTTTCATTGTGGTCGCCAGGGCCATATGATCAGGGATTGCCCCAGTCGGCATTTACCAGGCTAGTCTCAGGGGATTAATCCACCAGCACGCCTAGCAGGATCATATCAGGCGTCATCTCAGACTACCCGGTCTACACCTCAGTCTCGCCAGGCAAACCAGGGGCGTGTATTTGCTTTGACAGAGGGTGATGCACTTGCATCTGATGATGTGGTGCAAGGTACGCGTTTGGAATTATTTTCGTTATTCGTGATTGATATGTTGTGTTTTATTCCTTGTGTACATACTTGGTATGATATATATATATACCTATGAGTATACTCTGTTGATGCATGGATTGACTTAGTTAGTTAAAATTTCAGGAACCCTACTAGTCAATGAGTATTTGGCTCGAGTATTGATTGATACCGGGTCTACTCATTCGTTTGTCTCGCCGAGTTTTTCAGAAGGTTTTTCTGCAGGGCCAAGTCAGCTAGAACCAGAGTTAGCCATTTCGACTCCTCTCGGCAAAACAGTATTGGCAGATAAAGTGTATAGAAATAGTGTGGTCCAAGTTGGAAGCCACGAATTGGCGGTTGATCTCATCGTCCTTGGATTCCAAGACTTTGATGTTATATTGGGAATGGATTGGTTAGCAGCACATCATGGGCATGTAGCTTGCTTTGAGAAAATGGTACTCTTCAAGCCAGTAGAAGGAAAACCATTCCACTTTCGCGGGTTGAGAAGTAGATCTATTGCTAGTTTTGCGGCGTTGGGCTTAGCTAATCTCGAGGCAAAGGACTCATCGACTATTCCGGTTGTGAGTGAGTTCCTGGATGTATTTCCAGAGGAGTTGCCAGGATTGCCTCCAGATAGGGAGATTGAGTTTATGATCGAGCTTGCACCAGGCACAGCTCCTGTTTTCAGAGCTCCATATAGGATGGCCCCTATTGAACTCAAGGAGTTGAAGACTCAGTTGGAAGAATTGCAAGGCCTTGGCTTCATTCGACCAAGTGTCTCACCGTGGGGTGCCCCGGTGTTGTTTGTTAAGAAAAAAGATGGCTCGATGCGGATGTGTGTCGATTACCGGCAATTGAACAAAGTCACCATAAAGAATAGGTATCCCTTGCCTAGGATTGATGACTTGTTCGATCAGTTGAAGGGAGCGAGATTTTTCTCGAAGATAGATCTTCGATCGGGTTATCACCAGTTGAAGATTAAGGCGGAAGATGTTCCCAAAACTGCTTTCAGGACTCGATATGGGCACTACAAGTTCTTGGTAATGCCTTTTGGACTCACGAACGCGCCGGCTGCCTTTATGGATTTGATGAACCGGGTGTTCCGGCCACACCTTGATAGGTGCGTGATTGTATTTGTGGATGACATCTTGGTCTATTCCCAGACACGGGAAGATCACACACGCGACCTATGTCTTGCCTTGGAAATGCTAAGAGAGCACAAGCTATACGCCAAACTTAGCAAGTGTGAGTTTTGGTTAGAAGAGGTGGCATTCCTAGGCCACGTTGTTTCTGCAGAAGGTATATCGGTAGATCCAAAGAAGATCGAAGCAGTTATGAGTTGGGCGAGGCCCAAGAGTGTTACCGAGATACGCAGCTTTCTTGGATTGGCAGGCTACTATAGGAGATTCGTAGAGGGTTTCTCTAGCCTTGCAGCACCACTCACTTACCTGACAAGGAAGAGCGCCAAGTTTGTATGGAGTGATAAGTGCGAGATCAG
Organism: Tetracentron sinense; assembly: GCA_015143295.1. Taxonomy (NCBI): domain Eukaryota; kingdom Viridiplantae; phylum Streptophyta; class Magnoliopsida; order Trochodendrales; family Trochodendraceae; genus Tetracentron; species Tetracentron sinense. The sequence goes on from CM026553.1 coordinate 14,825,264, forward strand.
TTTCTTGGAACTGAAGAAGAGGCTTACTACAGCCCCTGTCCTTACTGTGCCATCTGGACCTTATGGGTATGAGGTGTATAGTGATGCCTCACACGTTGGACTTGGGTGTGTACTCATGCAGCATAAGAAAGTCATTGCCTATGCATCAAGGCAATTGAAGGAGCATGAGAAGAATTATCCCACGCACGACTTGGAGCTTGCGGCGGTCATGTTTGCACTTAAGATTTGGCGTCATTACCTTTATGGGGTGGAGTTCTATGTGTTCACTGATCACAAGAGTCTCAAGTATCTCTTTTCCCAAAAGGAGCTGAATCTAAGGCAACGGCGTTGGATGGAATTTTTGAAAGACTATGATTGTACCATTCAATACCACCCGGGTAAAGCAAATGTAGTGGCAGATGCTTTGAGTAGAAGACCTCAAGGGTTGTTAGCACATATGTTGGTTCAAGAATGGAAGCTACTAGAAGATTTGGCAAATCTGGACATCAGTGTGAATGACTCTGTCCGTGGTCCTACCTTGGCAAATGTTACGGTTCGGCCGTACATTATAGATTTGATCCAAGAATATCAAGCCATGGATGCTGAATTGTTGGCTTATCGGGACAAGGAAGTTGCTAAGGGTAGTGAGGACTTCTCTCTCACTAGTCGGGGTGCTATCACATTCAAGGGAAGACTGTGCGTCCCAGCCAATGCAGATCTTCGAAGAGAAATTTTGGATGAAGCACACCGTTCGAAATACACAGTGCACCCAGGGGGTACAAAGATGTACCGGAATCTCAAGAGTCACTTTTGGTGGCGGAATATGAAGAGGGAGGTTGCGGAATATGTGGCACGGTGCTTAGTGTGCCAACAGGTGAAAGCAGAACACATGCGACCCGCCGGTCTATTGCATTCCCTTCCGATTCCCGAGTGGAAATGGGAGAACATATCCATGGATTTCATAGTTGGCTTGCCAAAGACGGCAAGGGGCTCAGATGCGATATGGGTAGTAGTGGATCGTTTGACAAAGTCCGCTCATTTCTTACCCTACCGAACTACTTTCAACTCAAGTCAGTTGGCTGCACTATACATCAAGGAAGTAGTTAGATTGCACGGAGTGCCTGTTAGTATTGTGTCGGATCGGGATCCAAGATTCACGTCAAGATTTTGGAAAAGTTTCCAGGAGGCTATGGGTTCCCGACTTGATTTCAGCACCGCTTTTCATCCACAGACGGATGGACAAACCGAAAGAGTGAACCAAGTCATTGAAGACATGCTTCGGGCTTGTATGTTGGATTTCAGAGGTAGTTGGGAAGAGCACTTGCCATTGGTTGAATTTGCCTATAATAACAGCTATCAAGCAAGTATTCAAATGGCACCATTTGAGGCCTTGTATGGGCGAAGTTGTAGGTCTCCTCTCTATTGGGATGAGGTAGGCGAAAGGAAAGTGCTTGGTCCGGAGTTGATTGAGCAAACTGCAAACACAGTTAAGATCATCCGGGATCGATTGAAAGCCGCTCAAGATCGCCAGAAAAGTTATGCGGACACACGCCGTAGGGACTTGGAATTTCAAGTAGGGGATCAAGTTTTTGTGAAAGTATCTCCTAGCAAAGGGATCATGAGATTTGGGAAGCGAGGCAAGCTCAGTCCTCGGTATGTTGGGCCTTTTGAGATTATCACACGAGTTGGTGAAGTTGCTTATCGAGTAGCTCTTCCACCTCACATGGCTACAGTTCATAACGTCTTCCATGTGTCCATGCTTCGGAAGTATCTTGCGGATCCTTCGCATGTCATAGACTTGGAACAGTTGGAGATTCGAGAGGACCTCACCTTGATTGAAAAGCCAGTCCAGATTTTAGATCGAAGGAATCAGGTGCTTCGCAACAAGACAATCCCTTTGGTTCTTGTGCAATGGCAACACCATGCTCGGGAAGAAGCTACATGGGAGCGTGAAGCCAAAGTCAAAGCAAAGTACCCAGAATTACTTGAATGAGTTTCTGTGTGAAGTCTGTATATGACTTGTAATGTCCTTTTTGATTTGTAATGCAAGTAGTGTCTGAATTTCGAGGACGAAATTTTTGTAAGGGGGGGAGGATGTAGAGCCCCAGACTTTTCCATGCTTAATACATGACACTTTCGTTGTCATCTTGCCTTTTTAGAGGTATGATTAATAAATGAGGAAGAATTTGGAAATTTTGAAATGTCAGAATTGTTCCTCTTCGAAGTACGAACACAACGCAAGTTGAATCGTCAAAATCGGACGAACGAGTCAAAAGATATGGCCAAAACAGTCTGTACCTGTAGGAAAACGTATACTGTGTGCATCCGTTGTACAACTCACCACGGGCACGTTGTACAACTCACCACGGGCACGTTGTACAACTCACCACGGGCACGTTTGTACAGCACAACGAGTTGGCACTATTCACAGCACAACGAGTTGGCACTATTCACAGCACAACGAGTTGGCACTATTCATAGTACAACGAGTTGTCACTATTCACAGCACAACGAGTTGGCACTATTCACAGCACAACGAGTTGGCACTATTCACAGCACAACGAGTTGGCACTATTCATAGTACAACGAGTTGGCACTAATCACAGCACAACGAGTTGGCACTATTCACAGCACAACGAGTTGGCACTATTCATAGTACAACGAGTTGGCACTATTCACAGCACAACGAGTTGGCACTATTCACAGCACAACGAGTTGGCACTATTCATAGTACAACGAGTTGGCACTAATCACAGCACAACGAGTTGGCACTATTCACAGCACAACGAGTTGGCACTATTCATAGTACAACGAGTTGGCACTATTCACAGCACAACGAGTTGGCACTATTCATAGTACAACGAGTTGGCACTATTCACAGCACAACGAGTTGGCACTATTCATAGTACAACGAGTTGGCACTATTCACAGCACAACGAGTTGGCACTATTCACAGTACAACGAGTTGGCACTATTCACAGCACAACGAGTTGGCACTATTCACAGCACTATTCACAGAAATCGCAATAAGGGTATTTCGGTCTTTTGGTCAGTTCACTCTTACCTTAAGAGTTTAATCTGAGCCTTTAGGGCATCATTCGACACTTAGAGAGTTTGAGAGAATAGAAGAAAGAGGAGAAGGCGATTCCAACCTAGGGTTTCCATTTGGGAGAGAAATCAAAGGGTTTGAAACCCTAGATCAACCTCCAGCCCGTTTTTCTTCAAGATCAAGGCACAAACTCGTGAGGAGCATCTCCTCAAACTAGGGCAGCAGCTACACAGTCGTTTTGGAAAGGGGTTTCTTCCTCATTTCTTCAAGGTCGGTGCTTCTTACTACCCTCCTAGTTATAGTTCCTCTTTCCCCTTCTTTTCTCTTCATTTTCTTTCATTTACACATGTGCTATGAGATGGATAAATGGTAAATGGTGAATGGTGAATGGTGAATGGTGAATGGTGAATGGTGAATGGTGAATGGAGATGGAATGGGCGATTGGATGCCAATGGTTGTGTGTGATGAACAAATGGGGAAGGGCATTGTTCCAATAATGAATGTACATGTATGATTTGAGTAAAACCCATCTAGAAAAGCATGTTGTAGGGTAAATCCATAATGAACACACCATGTTTGATGAAATGCCAAGGTGAACACAGTGAGCTGAAAATCTGGAAATGCATGCCTAATAAATTATGAATATTGCTAGGGACTATGATAGTGTGTTTCCTGTTTTCCCATAATGCTATGAATACTACATTACTCAATCTTTGATGCTATATGTGTTGTGAAATTACCCAAATGTCATCTTTAAATTTGAATGCAAGTATGTACACGGTTTCCACGAGCACGGCATGCATGGCATGATTTATCGAGGTTTTCAAGAACATGGTTAGAGGTGGGACATATCCTACGATATGTTTTACCTCGCTTTTCACAAGAAGACAAGAACCAACATTCCACGAGGGGTCTCCCCTCACTCACAAGTGCATATCATGAAGAAGGGTCTCCCTTCCCTCGCAAGTACATACATATCATAAAGAAGGGTCTCCCTTCCCTCGCAAGTGCATTGTATAAAGAAGGGTCTCCCTTCCCTCTCAAGGCATCTCACAAGGATATCTCACAAGTTACATGATCACAAGCAAGCACGCATGACATGCATGACATGACACGACATACAAGAATCAAGCAAGATAGACATGACAAGCTTTCAAGTACAAAAAGATATTTCAAGTCAAGTCAAGCACACGATGTTTCAAGAGGATTTATCGGTTTTCTACGAATTACAAGCATGATTATAAACTGCTTTACTTCCTTGTATGATGTGAATTGTTTCCGTTTGACATATATGAATTGCTCCTGATTATGTATTGCTATTTCTACGCTATAATTGTTGGTTAGTATTTAGTACCCGCTGAGTATTCCATGCTCAGCCGTACTTCTTTTGTCGGCAGGTTCTGAGGGAGCTGCTGCCCCATTTGATGTTTGTACTCCTGGTCCATGGGTGGAAGAGGAGTACGCCGAGGAGCCTTTGGAGGAACCTCCCGTAGAGGGTTATCAGTAGGTGGTGATTAGATTCTGAGTGGATTAGCTGTGGGTGAGATGAGAGTTAGATTTATGTATTTTGGCGGGCATGTCCACTCTTTCGTATGGATTACTTTTTGTATAAACTTGGATTTGTGTATGTATATACATAGAGGTTTGGTAGTCTTCCGCTGTGCTATGTTAGAGTATGTTTCCACTGTTTATATCCTCTATTGTATATGCTCTGTGGGTTTTGCAGGTTAGTTGTCAAGCAAGTCATGATTAGTCATCCAAAGTTCACTCTAACTCCTAGGGTGGGTTTTGGGTCGCGACACTAGCAATATCCATAATTTATTAGGCATGCATTTCCTAATTTACAACTCACTTTATTCACCTTGGCATTTCATCAAACATAGTGTGTTCATTATTCATTATTCATTAAACCTAAATCATGCTTTTCTAGGTGGGTTATGCTCACATCACACTTGTATGTTCATTATTAGAACAATACCCTTTCCCATTCATTCATCACATCATCCACACGGCATCCATTCGCCAATATCCACCTCCATTCACCATTCACAACCATCCATCTCATAGCACATGTGTAAATGAAAGAAATCAAATGAAATAAAGTAAAAGAAGGAACTATAACTAGGAGGGTAGCAAGAAGTACCGACCTTAAAGAAATGAGGAAGAAACCCCTTCCAAAAACGACCGTGAGTTGCTGCCCTAGCTTGAGGAGATGCTCCTCACGAGCTTGTGCCTTGATCTTAGAGAAAAAACCGGACTTGAAGTGATCTAGGGCCTCAAAACCCTTTGATTTCTCTTCCAAAGAAAAACCCTAGGTTGGAATCGCCTTCTCCCCTTTCTCCTATTCTCTCAAACTCTCTAAGTATCGAATGATGCCCTAAAGGCTCGGGCAAGACTCTTAAGGTAAGAGTAAACCGACCAAAAGACCATAATACCCTTACTGAAATTTCTGCAAAAACGCAAGTGCCGAACACGTTGTGCTGTGAATAGTGCCAACACGTTGTGCTGTGAACAGTGCCAAACACGTTGTGCTGTGAACAGTGCCAAACACGTTGTGCTGTGAATAGTGCCGAACACGTTGTCACGTTGTGTTGTGCATAGTGCTGAGCTCGTTGTCCGTTGTCTTATGTACAACGCCGAGTACGTTGTGCTGTGAAGGGTGCCGAACCCGTTGTCACGTTGTGTTGTGCATAGTGCTGAGCTCATTGTCCGTTATCTTATGTACAACGCCGAGTACGTTGTGCTGTGAAGGGTGCCGAACCCGTTGTCACGTTGTGTTGTGCATAGTGCTGAGCTCATTATCCGTTGTCTTATGTACAACGTGTCCATCGTGAGCTGTACAACGTATCCGTTGTGAGTTGTACAACGTACCCGTTGTGAACTGTACAACGTACCCGTTGTGAGCTGTACAACGTACCCGTTGTGAGCAGTACAATGGATGCACAGCGTATACGTTATCAGAGCTAGAGCTACGTCCTTAGTGCCTTCTGAGCTACGTCCTTAGCGCCTTCCAAGCTACGTCCTTAGCGCCTTCCGAGCTACGATTGCCTTCAGGTCCAGACTGTTTTGGCCATATCTTTTGACTCGTTCGTCCGATTTTGACGATTCAACCTGCGTTGGGTTCGTACTTCGAAAAGGAACATTTTTGACGTTTCGGAATTTCCAATTTCTTCCTTATTTATTAATTATACCTCTTTAAAGGCAAAATGGCAACGAAAGTGTCATGCATTAAATGTGAAAAGGTCTGAGGCTCTACACGTACTACAGCCCCTGTCCTTACTGTGCCATCTGGACCTTATGGGTATGAGGTGTATAGTGATGCCTCACACATTGGACTTGGGTGTGTACTCATGCAGCACAAGAAGGTCATTGCCTATGCATCGAGGCAATTGAAGGAGCATGAGAAGAATTACCCCCACGCACGACTTAGAGCTTGCCGCAGTTGTGTTTGCACTCAAGATCTGGCGACATTACTTATACGGGGTGGAATTCTATGTGTATATGGACCACAAGAGCCTCAAGTACCTCTTTTCCCAAAAGGAATTGAATCTAAGGCAACGGCGTTGGATGAAATTTTTGAAAGACTATGATTGTACCATTCAATACCACCCGGGTAAAGCAAATGTAGTGGCCGATGCTTTGCGTAGAAGACCTCCGGGGTTATTAGAACACATGTTGGTGCAAGAATGGAAGCTACTTGAAGATTTGGAAAATCTGGACATTAGTGTGAATGACTCTGTCCGTAGTCCTATCTTGGCAAATGTCACGGTTCGGCTATACATTATAGATTTGATCCAAGAATACCAAGCCGCGGATGCTGAACGGTTGGCTTATCGGGACAAGGAAGTTGCTAAGGGTAGTGAGGACTTCTCTCTCACTAGTCGGGGTGCTATCACATTCAAGGGAAGGCTGTGCGTGCTAGCCAATGCAGATCTTCAAAGAGAGATTTTGGATGAAGCACACCGTTCGAAGTACACAGTGCATCCAGGGGATACAAAGATGTACCGGAACCTCAAGAGTCACTTTTGGTGACGGAATATAAAGAGGGAGGTTGCGGAATATGTAGCACGGTGCTTGGTGTGTCAACAGGTAAAAGCAGAACACATGCGGCCCGCAGGTCTATTACAGTCCCTTCCGATTCCCGAGTGGAAATGGGAGAACATATCCATGGATTTCATAGTTGGCTTGCCAAAGACGGCAAGGGGCTCAGATGCGATATGGGTAATAGTGGATCGTTTGACGAAGTCCGCTCACTTCTTACCTTACCGAACTACTTTCAACTCTAGTCAGTTAGCCGCTTTGTACATCAAGGAAGTGGTGAGGTTGCACGGAGTGCCCGTTAGTATTGTGTCAGATCGGGATCCAAGATTCACATCACGATTCTGGAAAAGCTTCCAGGAGGCTATGGGTTACCGACTTGATTTCAGCACCGCTTTTCATCCACAGACAGATGGACAAACCGAGAGAGTGAACCAAGTCATTGAAGACATGCTTCGGGCTTGTATGTTGGATTTCAGAGGCAGTTGGGAAGAGCACTTGCCTTTGGTTGAATTCGCCTATAATAACAGCTATCAGGCGAGTATCCAAATGGCACCATTTGAGGCCTTGTATGGGCGAAGTTCTAGGTCTCCTCTCTATTGGGATGAGGTAGGAGAAAGGAAAGTACTTGGTCCGAAGTTGATTGAGCAAACTGTAGGCACAGTTAAGATCATTCGGGATCGATTGAAAGCCGCTCACGATCGCCAGAAAAGTTATGCGGACACGCGCCGTAGGGAGTTGGAATTTCAAGGAGGGGATCAAGTTTTTGTGAAAGTATCTCCTAGCAAAGGGATCATGAGATTTGGAAAGCGACGCAAGCTCAGTCCTCGGTATGTTGGGCCTTTTGAGATTATCACACGAGTTGGTGAGGTTGCTTACAGGGTAGCTCTCCCACCTCACATGGCCGCAGTTCACAACGTCTTCCATGTGTCTATGCTTCGGAAGTACATTGCGGATCCTTCGCATGTCATAGACTTGGAACCGTTGGAGATTCGAGAGGACCTCACCTTGATTGAAAAGCCGGTTCAGATTTTGGATCGAAGAGATCAGGTGCTTCGCAACAAGACAATCCCTTTGGTTCTTGTGCAATGGCAACACCATGCTCGGGAAGAAGCTACATGGGAACGTGAAGCCGAAGTCAAAGCAAAGTACCCAGAATTAATTGAATGAGTTTTTGTATAAGTTTGTATATGACTTGTAATTTTCTTTTGGTTTGTAATGCAAGTAGCGTCTAAATTTCAAGGACGAAATTTTTGTAAGGGGGGGAGGATGTAGAGTCCCGGACCTTTTCACATTTAATGCATGACACTTTCGTTGCCATTTTGCCTTTAAAGAGGTATAATTAATAAATAATGAAGAAATTGGAAATTCCAAAATGTTAGAAATGTTCCTTTTCGAAGTACGAACCCAACGCAAGTTGAATCGTCAAAATCAGACGAACGAGTCAAAAGATATGGCCAAAACAGTCTGGACCTGCAGGCAATCGTAGCTCGGAAGGCGCTAAGGACGTAGCTCGGAAGGCGCTAAGGACGTAGCTCGGAAGGCGCTAAGGACGTAGCTCTACCTCTGATAACGTATACGTTGTGCATCCGTTGTGCAATAGACAACGGGTACGTTGTACAACTCACGACGGGCGCGTTGTACATAAGACAACGGACAACGAGCTCAGCACTATGCACAACACAACGTGACAACGGGTTCGGCACCCTTCACAGCACAACGTACTCGGCACTATTCACAACACAACATGTTCAGCACTATTCACAGCACAACGTGTTCAGCACTATTCACAGCACAACGTGTTTGGCACTATTCACAGCACAACGTGTTCAACACTATTCACAGCACAACGTGTTTGGCACTATTCACAGCACAACGTGTTCAACACTATTCACAGCACAACGTGTTTGGCACTATTCACAGCACAACGTGTTCGGCACTATTCACAGCACAACATGTTTGGCACTATTCACAGCTCAACGTGTTCGGCACTCGTGATACAGAAATTTCAGTAAGGGTATTATGGTCTTTTGGTCGGTTCACTCTTACCTTAAGAGTTTAACCCGAGCCTTTAGGGCTCATTCTCAACACTTAGAGGATTTGGGGGATTAGAAGAGAGGAGAAAGGGTTTCCTAAGCTAGGGTTTTGCTTTTGGAGAAGAATCAAAGGGGTTTTGAGACCCTAGATCACTTCCAGTCCGGTTTTTCTCCACGATTACAGCTCAAGCACTCGTGGAGAGCGTTCCCCAAGCTAGGGCAGCACCTCACGGTCGTTTTTGGAAGGGGTTTCTTCCTCATTTCTTCAAGGTCGGTACTTCTTACTACCCTCCTAGTTATAGTTCCTCTTTTCCCTTTATTTCTTTTGATTTTGTTTCATTTACACATGTGCTATGAGATGGATGGTTGTGAATGGTGAATGGAGATGGAATGGGCGATTGGATGCCAAGGGTTGTGTTGTGATGATTAAAATGGGGAGGGCATTGTATCCATAATAAACACACCTTTATGATGTGAGTAAACTCACCTAGAAAAGCATGATTTAGGTTTAAATGAATAATGAATAATGAACACACCATGTTTGATGAAATGCCAAGGTGAATAAAATGAGTTGTAAATTAGGAAATGCATGCCTAATAAATTATGAATATTGCTAGGGCCTATGATAGTGTGTTTTCTTGCTTTCCCTAAATGATATGAATATTACATTGCTCAATCATTGATGTTATATGTGTTGTGAAATTACCCAAATGTCATATTTAAATTTAAATGCAAGTATGTACACGGTTCCCACGAGCACGGCATGCATGACATGATTTATCGAGGTTTTCAAGAACATGGTTAGAGGTGGCACATATCCTACGATATGTTTTACCTCGCTTTTCACAAGAAAACAAGAACCAACATTCCACAAGGGGTCTCCCCTCACTCACAAGTGCATATCATGAAGAAGGGCCTCCCTTCCCTCGCAAGTACATACATATCATGAAGAAGGGTCTCCCTTCCCTCGCAAGTGCATTGCATAAAGAAGGGTCTCCCTTCCCTCTCAAGGCATCTCTCAAGCGCATCTCACAAGGACATCTCACAAGTGAATCTCACAAGTGGAAGGACAAGCATGAGCATTCTAGGAAGAAGGGTCTCCCTTCCCTCACAAGTAGATTACTTTTCCGAACAAGCAAGCATGATACATGACATGACAAGCATGGGCATTTAGGAAGAAGGGTCTCCCTTCCCTCACAAATAGTTTACTTTTCCAAGCAAGCATGACATGGCATGACACACATGGCACGCATGATACGATAAGATAAGACAAACATGACAAGTTTTCAAGTACGGAAATGGTATTTTCAGTCAAGTCAAGTGCACGGTATTTTCAAGGGTGTTATCGGCTTTTCATGAAATGCAAGCATGATTATAAATTGCCTTATTTCCTTGTTATGATATTGATGGCTCCTGCCTTATATGCGTGAATTGTTTCCTGCTTTATGTATGCTATCCGTATGCTATGACTGTTGGTTAGTGCTTAGTACCCGCTGAGTATTCCATGCTCAGCCGTACTTCTTATGTCGGCAGGTTCTGAGGGAGCTGCTGCTCCATTTGATGTTTGTGCTCCTGGTCCATGGGTGGAGGAGGAGTACGTTGAGGAGCCTTTGGAGGAACCTCCCGTAGAGGGTTATCAGTAGGTGGTGTTAGATTCTGAGTGGATTAGCTGTGGGTGAGCATAAGTGATTATATCCATGTATTTTGGCGGGCATGTCCGCACTTTCTTTGTTTTGTTTTCTTTTGTATTAAACTTGGACCATGTGTATATACTTAGAGGTTTGTTAGACTTCCGCTGTGTTTTATAGTTATGTTTCCGCTGTCATCCTCTATTGTATATGCTCTGTGGGTTTTGCAGGTTGGTTTGTCAAGCAAGTCATGTAAGCCATGATTAGTCGTCCAAAGTTCACTCTAACTCCTAGGGTGGGTTTTGGGTCGCGACAAGTCAAGTCAAGAATATGACAAGAACAAGCAAGACAAGTGATTTCAAGCAAGACGAGACAAACATGTGTGATTCTCACAAACAAGACCAAGACAAGAAACAAGTTTTCAAACATGACGAGCAAGTTTTGAAATAAACATGAAAGACTATTTTTAAGAATATGACATGATTTTTGAAGTACGAGTTTTATCGGAATTTTCACATTTATTCAAGCATGTCAAGAGTTCTCACATTGCTATACTTCAATGTTACTTGCCATATGCTGCTATTTCTGTTTCAAATTGATATGATGAATTATATCTCGTTGCCTTGTATGATGGTTATTGCTATTGTTAGCTAGTAGCTTGTACTCGATGAGTGTTCCATACTCAGCCGTACTTTTATGTTGGCAGGTACCGTGGATGCCCTCAACCCTGACCCTTGGGTTGAGGAAGAGTATGTGGAGGAGAGGGAGCCACCTATCCCTATGCAGTTGCAGGAGGATAGAGATCTCGACGTTTGGCCGTATTTAGATTACTGTTGAGCATAGTAAGCACAATAGTTCTTTTGTATTTTGATAGGTGGGCATGTCCACCTTTGACTTGATATGTTATGTATATTTTCACTTGGAATACAGACCGTTTATAGAAAGAAAAAAAAAGTTAGTTCACGCTTCCGCACTCATGTTTAGCTTCCGCGCTCTGATTATCATTGTTATAGTACTATGTTACTTTGTTCATTACAGGAGGGTTTGGCAAGTATGTATAGTCACACCTAAAGTATCCCTTAACTCTTAAGGGGTATTTTGGGGCGCGACAGAAGTGGTATCAGAGCTCTAGGCATTAGAGTCCCTAGGGTCACTTAGTACTGATACCATGATTGAACAAGGCAATAGGTGTTATGAAAGAGTCGTATTCCAAGTATAGACTAACAAGTTAGTCTTATTCAAAAAGGTTGAGGTTCAACCGAACTTAGAGTCCTATGCTAGGAACACGGACTGTATGTTCTGACATTGTTATGTATACCATGTGTGCATTGTTCTATGCTTAGTGAATATGTATTGGGTGAATTGTGAAATTGTTACTGAAAGTGTATCTAAGTTAGACTCATGTGGTACTATCGTTCTCAGGAGTAAATCATGAGACACGGTGCACGGGGTCACGGATACAATACAAGGAGAAATGGGGTGATGATCAACCCGACTTCGCTCAAGCCTTTGCATCCATACCCGAGACATTGGCTATGTTGGCAACAAGGCAACCAGTTACTCCTCTATCAGGTGCCACTCTAATAGCTACTCCTCCAAATCGAGCACATGCCGGAATAGAGGCTTTTCAGAGGATGAGGCCTCCAACATTTTGTGGAAGTATTGACCTGTTAGTCGCCGAAGGATGGATCCGGAAACTTGAAAAGATCTTCTCGGTGTTGACGCACTACGTGAAAATGCGCTAAAAACGACGGCCCAAACCCGTCGTTGAAACACAATTACGACGTCCTTCGGCCGTCGTGTAGGCCGTGGGGAACGGGGGTGTAGTTCATCATAAACGACGGCCGATAGCAGTCGTTATTATGTCGGAAAGAACGACGGCTAATGACCGTCGTTTAAATAAACGGCGTATTAAAGCCGTCGTTTTTTCTCGAAATACTATTTTTTTTAAAAATTAATTTTATTATAAACGACGGCCAATAGCCGTCGTTTTTGACGAAAAATTTTAAAAAAAAATTACTATTTTTTCCTGAATGAACCTGTCAGTTATACATTTTACCTGCAAATTCGCTTAATATACATTTAGTCCAACCCATCACACAATACAATACAATACAATACACAACTTCATCTTCTAATTATCAAGCAAACGAGGCAATCACACGCACAAACAACGAAAAGATAAATACTTAACCAATTTATATGTCAATACAAAAGTCAAAGAAATTTAACACAATATTTGGGCCAAATGATAGTTTCGCCAATGCTAATATCTCCAAGTGTTCCTACTCGTTCATACAAATCTGTATTTTGATCATAGATGTCATCTACTATAACGCTATATACTTCAGGATTTTGTGGTACATCGCCATGAATCCGTCCCAAGGCAATAATTGCCCCTCTAAAATTCTTTAATAAACATTGCCTGGAAGTTGGGGGTGACTCGGGGAGAGAATGCCGCCTTCCCTACAAACATTAAAAAGAGTTTGTTAAACAATAAATCTCAAAAGAAAAACAATATAAGAGTAGTCAATATGATCATTTACATGTCAAGCTTCCATAATAACAAATAAACCAATAAGATACTTTACATATATGCTAAGCTTACAAAAAATATATAATAGCTAAGTCAGAAGTATGGATTCCAATCTGGGATTTTGAGGATACACAAATACGGGCAGTGATGCTCATTTCTGTGTTTTGTTTCTGATCCTATTGTTGGGCTTGAAGCTGTGGTTGTCGCTTTGTGTGGGTCTTGTTCTCAAGCTTTTTGGATGATTTCTTTTGAGCTCCGTTAGTAATGCTTATTTCTGTTATCATACTTGATATAGATATCTGATTTCCCAAGATTTTAATATCACTCCTATCAAATAAAAGACTTATCAATCTACCTACATTCACATGAACTACAAACATTCCGGAATTCACAATTCAAAATCAAAGAACACCCATTAAGATATTAATTACAGATTGCTTGAGTTTCTTAAGCTTACGACGGTGTATGGGGGAAGGGAGTTGGTTTCCCAGCACACCTTCAACCAGCCTTCGACGCCTCATTGCACTTACGCGAGCCACTCGCTGCACTCTCTCCCCCGCCGCCCGAAGAATTGCCATTGTCCATGATCCTCTTATAGCATTTGCTGCCCAAGATGTTGTGTCCCTCCCCAACTCCGAAGCCTATGCCTTACATTGGTGTTTCTGCGTTTGCAATTTTCTTCTTCATAATGGATGTCCTTAAAAAAAATGAACAGTCAAGATAGTGTAATTCCAAATGACCTGCCCCCACTTTAAGGCTGCTTCACTGACCAGTTCGTTGATTTAATTGATAGCTAGCCAGTTTGAGTTCTTGAAATTCGATGTCGGTGATCTTTACAACACATGCAGAGAAATGGAAGGTAAGTTCATTGATTTGTTGGGTCAAGAGCAGATTAATGAAAACAAGGGACAATGGGCAGTCAGGCCATTGAACCCAATAGTCATCGGTGCAGCCGGTGACTCGCACCGCCGACACAAATGCTTAGAATGGCTAGACAAACAAGCACCAAGAGAAGGAGGGGTAAGACAAACATTCACGATCATTAACTATATTTTATGATTTTATACGTTATTTTTTTAATTACTAGCAAATTTGAAAGTAACCTAGGGTATTTATTGGTGATTATTTAGGTTTAATCTCCCTGTTTTTTGGGGTTATTGTTATTGTTTTGACTTTCATGGGTGAATCTCATATATTGGGTTTTCTAATCGTGAAATATGTTGAGATTTAAGTTAATTCATGTTGTGGTTGAACTGTGTTTTGAGTCTATGGTTCTGAAATTTGAGTCTGAATTAGTTATTTTGGTTTAAGAACATTGTTATCTTCTTATAATCGGTGGCTTGGAGATTGCAATTGGGCTTGAGGAATCAACAAGCAGGCCTGCCACCAAAGCCCTTCTTGCTCAGACATTGGTAGCAATGACACTGGTAGTTTTGAATGCAATATCTGCTTTGAGTTGCTCAAGACCCAATCATGACTGTGTGGCCACCTTTTCTGTGGTTTGGGCCATGGTTGCATGAGCCATGTGAGTTTCAGTGGTGCTCTCCGGAAGAGCTGTTGTTGGATCCATGAGAAAAATGAAGAAGATGAGATCGAATCACAGCCAATTGCGACCAATGCTATCTCTCTCTAGTCACCCCAACTCCACCAATCTCCTTAACCACCCCAAATATATGTATTTGGATTTAACTGCCTCAAGAAATATTATTTATACTTATATTTTCTTTTGAGTTGACTTGTTTTCGGATGGGGAAAACAATCTGTGATCGATCTCAAATTAGTTAAAGTAAAACATCAGGCGGATTTCATCACACATGCCCTTAAAGGCAATAAAGTACCATAACTGCTTCTCTTCTTTGGTTCCAAATATGTGTTTGTTAATCCTTAAAGAAACACTTAAATTGATCAGATGCAATGCTCTCAAGGTCTAATCGAAACATGGGTAGATTTGGATTCAAATGCAAATTGAATCCTAGATCGTAGGAATATGGAAAAAAATATTTTGGTGGTGAGAATAAAATACAAATTATCTCAAGGCTAATAATTACCCCACAATCTTCCGTAATCTCACAAGATAGCACTATTAATTTGTCCATTTCACCATCAAATATTAACATAAGATGTCACTGCTATAAAGTTAGCTTCGTTTTTACGTAAACAAAGCACTTAAGTTAGGAAATCATTATCATCAGCTTAAACTATTCTTTATAAACCATATCAAAATTTTGTACCTTTTCTTCGACTGGTTTAAAGAATTTCATTCCACTAACCCTATGTCTTGAGCTCTGCAGAGCTTTACAACTCAGAGACCGGAACTTGGGAGACTCTTCCGAGAATGAATAAGCCAAGGAAAATGTGTTGTGGGGTATTTATGTTATAGGGGGAATTGGGGAAAACAATGTAAAAGTTGCCTACATGTGGGGAGTATGATTTGGAGACGAGGACTTGGCGTGAAATCCCTAACATTTGAATCCAAATAGAGTGTGGCAGCTGGGGGGAGTTGATATTTCATATTATCAAATATCAAAAACAATTATTCGGTTTTTGATAATTTATTTAATACAACACCATGGATAATGTGAACAGAAAGGCCAATAGTGGAAAAAAGTGTTGTCTATCAGAATTGGTAATGTGGTGACAGAGAGTGATATATTGAAAATATACTTAGGTAGTGTTTATGTTATGGTATGGAAGCTCAACCACCAAAATACATGTCAATATCATCTCTACCAGTTGAGGCCATTCGACTTCCATGTGGATTTTCAATCATTTAAGAAGGATACATATGTTTATGCGAGCGTCGATATGGTTTGATTCATTTATGTTTTTTTGTTCATTCTTGTTTATAGTTATCTAATGTCATATTATTGCAAAAGTCAAATGCATATAGTATCTAAACGACTAAACCCAATTATCAGAAACAGAGCTCCGGATCAAAATTTATCACAAAAAATAAAAACTTATAATAATCTGTAAATTCGAATGTAATAAATAGTTTCAAAATTTATACCTGGGAAGTACTACAAAACTCTGAGGAATCTGGCATATGTGCCCCATGAGTAGAAAACTCGGAAGATGAACGCCCCTTCATATTCTCTTCAAAAATTGAAAGTCGTTTGCTAAGGGCCTCAACTTTTGCCTCAAGGCTTTTAGATTCTTTCTTCCCCCGTTTAATAGCCTCCTTGTAAGGAGCTGACACACGAATAGTGGTCTTAGACACACCACTACCCAATCCTCGTACACGCCCCCTTCCATCACGACCACATACCTGATAACATAACAAAAATTAACATTAAATGAGGAATTTCAGTAGAAGGAATACAATACAAGAAGAGAGAAAGGAATCACATACCTGTGCAACAGGATCATTATCTAAATCTGCATGTCCTAGTGATGGATCCATGCTAATAATTTGTCTTATTTCATCCTACAAAAAATAGAATTAGTTAGAAAAACTTATATTAATTGCTTATTGATAAAATAAAAAAAAATAAAAAACTAGAGTTTTTATTCTCACTATTTGTTGGCTTGTGACAGGATAAGGGCAAGTCCCATCTATCTTTGTATGGGTGGCCACATATACTTCTGTTCTTGACACTGTACCACTAGAGCTCTTTCTTTTCTGTAAAAGAAAATATACAATTAAATAAGCAAGCATTAACATCTTTGCCATCATAATATTACCATAAAGTAATAATTAATAATAATCAAGCATTCACATCATATTATTACCAGATCCTCGGCAGTTCTCGCTGCTCCTCGTCTACCAGACGTGTGCGGGCTCTTCATCTGCTCCCTAGAATACTTGCCCTTTGCCCGACGAGCCTTGACTTCATCTGTTGAACACATATCAACAAATTTCTCCCAATCTTCACTCCTCACCTGATGATGTGGATTTCTTTTTCGTTCGGCATCCGTTTCGAATTTGTCGTAATGTAGGTGGAGCTCGTGTTTCCAATTCCTCTAGGTGGAGTTGGCAGACTTCAATACTGCATCTTTATGTATGATTGGAACATTATACTGGGACTGTGATCAACATTAGAAGATAAATCATATTTGTCAATATAAAAAGAAAATAAATTATAATAACAATCACATGCACTCACCATGACAAGGGTCCAAATAAGCTCCTTGATTTCATCTGGAACTACAACCCAACTAGTGTATATAGGTGGACAATGTGTCCTCGTGACCTTCCCCACAAATGTCGAAAACTTTGTCTCACCAATGAACTGCCCATCTTCATTAAATTCGGCTAAGCGACGTTCATCTACACAAAAAATATATTATTAGGTAACAATTAATAACAAATATTAAGCAAATGAATGTAATAAACTCACCACTTTGTCCAGACCCACTAGGATCAGACCCAGTAGGTTGAGACCCACTAGGTTCAGACCCACTTGATTGCTCTTGGCTCATTTCTGCAATTTTTTATAACAAAACTAATATAAAATGGGAACGAACTTATAATTATCCAACAAGTAAGCAAGTACATAAAGAAATGAGATTAATAATTAAATGCTACAAAAAATGCAGAAAATCCACGTACATGAATGATAGAGGAACAAACTAAGCAAGCAAGCAAAGATGTTTACAATCAAAATAATCTTATTCCATTGATAATTCATGTCAAAGATGTTTACATTCAAAATAAGCAAGCAAGTACATGCTAAATACATTCATTTTCATCATCTTCTACTATATCAGCGACTAATGCAGATGTTAAACTATCTGCTTTCATTCTTGCTTCAAACACTAAGGGATCTTCATAAGCATCCACATCTCGATGCAATCTCTTTGGAGCATCTAAGACAACATACCAATTATCCCTAGTGTGATCCTTGCAATAAAAGACCTGAGTGGCTTGAGATGCAAGAATAAACGGCTCATCATCTTCCTTTAAATTTCTTCTGAACCTCCCCAGGTTAGCAAAGATCAAGTTTGTTTCTGGATCAACATAACATCCATTTGATTTATCTTCTATATGCACCCAATCACAAAAGAATACTACTTCTTTGAAATCATAGTAATTCAATTCAAGAATTTGTTTGATGATGCCATAATAAGTGACTTCATCTTCCACAAGGTTCTTATCTTTGGCACTTGCCCTGAAACTAGTAACAGCCTTTATGGAGACTCCACTATTCTGTGTCGTCATGCTCATTTCCCATTCCGCTGTACAAAAAACATATCCATTTACCGCATATGCACTATATGACAAGGCATTTAAGTCTGGACCATCAGCAAGCCTCTTCAGGGTAGATGTTTTTTCTTTTTCTAGTTGTTGTCGTAACCAAGGAATGTAATCCATCGTTTTTTTTGTTTGTTGATTGCCTCTTCGACTTTTATCACTAGACATGTGTGATTGAAGGTATGTTTGATACTTCCTGTGAATGCAAATAATAGATCTTTAAATTAAGTATTAAAGTGTGTTAAAATCAAAATAATAATTGTAAAGATATCATTTTCAAATTTTGCTTACTTCTCCCACTCAGCATTTTCAGGGCATTGTTGTAGAACCCATCTGCGTGCTTGCTGGTAAAGCAAATGTGGGAGACGGTAGGCCTTTCCCTTTTTATCGATAGGATAGGCAAATTCAACTTCGTCATCTCTCAATGCCCTTCGTCCCCGCTTATGGCTTCCTTCCCTACCATTAGGCATGTACTCCATGCAGAACCTCATTGATTCTTCCATTAGGTACTGTTCTGTAATAGAACCCTCTGGAAAAGTTTGATTCACTACATATCGTTTGTATGTTTTCATCATCCTGTAAACGATAACATCAATCAACTATTGATACGATACCTTTAAATTAAAAAAACTATGTAATCCAAAATAATTTTAATTTACCTCTCAAAAGGATACATCCATCGATATCTAACAGGTCCGCAAACCTGTGCCTCCTCTGCCAAGTGCACAACGAGGTGTGTCATGGAAACAAAAAATGATGGCGGGAAGTATTTTTCGAACACACATAGTGTTTCAACAATGCGTTGTCTCATCTCCGAAAGCTCAATACGGACAATAACCTTGGAACATAGGATATTGAAAAATATTGACAATTGTCGAATAGCAGCACGCAATGGCTTATGTTTCTTGAATGCGTGCATCAATAACACTGGTAGTAGTTGTTGTAGAAGGATGTGATAATCATGTGACTTCAAGCCTTTAAGTTGAAAATCCTGCAAACTAACATTATGTTTCCAATTTCCACTGTATCCGATAGGAACCTTCAAATTATGCAAAGTTTTACAAATTATCTCTTTCTCCACTCGAGACAAAGAAAAAGGAGCTTTTAGAAAAGATACTTTGTCATTTTTTTCAATCGGCCATAGATTTCTTCTTATCTTCATAGCCTTAAGGTCCTTACGGGCTTCAATATCATCTTTTGTCTTACCCTTCGTGTCCATAATTGTTGCAATTAAATTCTCTGCAATATTTTTTTCCACA
This sequence comes from Tetracentron sinense, assembly GCA_015143295.1. Classification (NCBI taxonomy): domain Eukaryota; kingdom Viridiplantae; phylum Streptophyta; class Magnoliopsida; order Trochodendrales; family Trochodendraceae; genus Tetracentron; species Tetracentron sinense. The sequence continues at coordinate 14,844,983 of CM026553.1, forward strand.
TGCATTACATCCAAATTATGACGAATATGCAAATCCTGTACAAATGAACGAGATATATTATTATCAATGCGATATATTCCACAAAACATTAATATTATAAAACATCTTATAAAGCACCTTCCAGTATGGTAAGTCAAACAAGATCGATCTCTTTGACCATGCAGTGCTTTCCTCGGTCGTGGACTTCTTCCTCTTCTTTCCTGCTACCTTTCCAAACTTAGTCTGAATAGCTTCCATTTTGCATAATACTTCAAACCCACTCAAACGGCGAGGATGTTTCCTAAGTTCTTCTTTCCCATTAAATTGTGATTTTTGACTCCTGAAAGGATGATTTAAATCTGCTAGGAATCTTCTATGACCCATGTAGGCAAACTTTTTTCCATGTGATAGCCACACTGAGTCTATCCCTTCACTGCAAACAGGACAACCATACTTTCCTGCGGTCCTACAACCCGAAAGATGGCCGTACGCTGGAAAATCATGTATAGCCCACAACAAAATTGCTTTCATGATGAACCTATTCTTAGTGTGAGAGTCATATGTTATGGTTCCAGTAGACCATAATTCATTCAACTCTGCGACCAATGGCTGCAAGTAGACATCAATGTCATGTCCTGGACCATTTGGGCCAGGAATCAATAGTGTTAGTATGGTAAATTCCTTACGCATGCATAAAGATGGGGGAAGATTGTAAGGAACAATCATAACAGGCCAGCAACTATAAGAGTTACTCTTGTTCCCAAAAGGATTGAATCCATCTGTTGCAAGGCCTAGCCGAACATTACGTGGTTCAGCAGCAAAGTCACTCCACCTAATATTTAATGATTTCCAACAAGAAGAATCTACCGGATGGCGCATGTGGCTATCATTTTCAACTGAATTTGCATGCCATTTCATACTCTCTGCAATCCATGGTACACTGTACATTCTTTGCAACCTCTGTGTCAATGGAAAATATCTTAGCTTCTTCCACGGTAAAGGTTTAGCCTTCGGCTTTGAGTCGTCCACCGGTTTCCATCTGCTTTCACCACACGTAGGACAACTATCCTTACTAGCATGCTCTCTCCAGTATAGTATGCAATCATTACGACATGCATGGATAATCTGGTAGTCCATACGCAAAGACTTGATCAACTTCTTCGCAGTGTAGGTACTATCCGGCAAAGTGTTCTCATCTGGTAAAATCTTTTTGATCGTTTCTAATAGCTCTGTGAAGCTATTATTAGACCACTGATGTCTAGCTTTCATGCTCAACAACTGAACAGTGACTGATAATTTTGTGTGCTCACCTCGACACGAGGGATATAGGGGTTGCATCGCATCCTCCATTAACTTCTTGAACTGAATATCCTCCTGTGAATCACCTGAAGCTTGACCGTCATCTTTATCATGAACTTCATTTAGGCATGTATCCATGTCATCGGGACTAACACGTCCAAATGTGTTATTCAACATATCTGTCATTCTTGGGTACAAATCTTCATGTTGATTGCTAGTCGACGTACTAGGAACCCCAACATTATCATGATTTATCAGAAATGGTTCTCCATGGTTGATCCACCTTGTGTACGACTTATCTATACCATCACATATTAAATGCTCTGAGATAACTTCTAGGGTTTTCTTCCCTTGCAGATTACGACATTTAACACAAGGACAACAATGCCAATCAACACCCTTACAATTCTGTTTTGCGAATGATAAGAATGATGCAACACCTTCAAGGTATTCAAAAGACATCCTCGGTGCTGTCATCCACTCCTTGCTTGGGGGGGTCGAAGAAGACATCTTCTAGTTAACTGGGTAAAAATTCAAAATGATATAAGAAACTTGGAATCTAATGTTCACAATGATATAATTATATGCTTGGGTATGGTTAGACCCTCTAGGTATCTATTTGTACTATATATTTTATTTTATATATAAACATATATTATAATGTATTTATAGAGGTTGGCTTTTTGAAACCTCCACCCGAGCCCAATCCAAAGTAAGCTTGGGTTTGCCATTTCTCAATTGTTCATTTTTTGGGTAAAAACTCAAAAAATGAAGAAATAGAGTTGGTTTCTTGGTGGCCACCGAGTGTGTGAGGTTTGAGTTATGGAAATATTCTCATTACAGAATGGGTTGTCACAACCGTTGAAACCAAACTACTAGAACAAAGATATATCAGTTTCAGTAGTGACCTGTTTTCATTTGAAACCAACAAACCAACAAATATCTTTGTTCTAGTAGTTTTCCAATAGGTTGATATATAGGCTCAAAACTCAATTGTATAAAAAAAAAAAAAAAAAAAACCCTTTGGAGTAGGAAAAGTGGGAAAATTCTGAAATTCTTTCCATGTTCATCAAGACAACTTAAATACTTCATAAACAGGGGAACTCAGAAAAACCAGATCAGAAAACCAAAGTAGAGCTCAAATCTAATGAGGTATCCTAAATATGCTAGAAATTCATTCCACACATAGATCCATTGTCACCATATGTCCATGAAGATAAACAAACCCACCTTTCAAAAGTCACTATTAGAAGCTTAAAGCCCAAATACATCTTAAATATAAAAACAGCAACCATTAACAAAATCAACAGGTGTATAGATCAAAGTTATTATGATAGAAATCCATAATCAGATCTCCTATCTTTCTTAGCTAGTAAACCACATCAAAACATCTTTCTCAAAGAAAAAAAGTTATCATACTCATTAGCAGAATAAAAGGGCAATGCATATCTGAGTCGTGTCAAAAAAGTAGCAGATAACATGCTAAAACCCAGCATCAGGCAGGAAAAGAAATCAACAAAACCAGATCCAGAATCAACCATGCCAGAAAACCCTTGAAAATTCAAACGGCCCAACCAAAAACTTACCATAAAAAACAAAATCATTAAAAAAAACAAAATATAGGCATTACTCTTTCTCTAATAAAAAAAATTGTTGTTTTAGGTTTATTTTTTTGCAGACCATATAATATCAAAATACATAAACCCTAACAATTTAAACATACCTAGACTTTAACAAGAAGTCGACGCCGGATGATGAAGCTTCTGCCCTAGAAGAAACTACCCACCAAACCCTAAGTACATAATCAGAGAAACTATAAGAATATCTGTTAAAGAAATCAAAACTACAAACACTGAGAAAATAGAAAGGCTAAAGAATAAACTAGATCCACCAAACCCTAAGTCAAAAACTTGAATAGAAACTCTGAGAAAATAAATGACAAAAAGGGAAAGGAAAAATACCAGGAAGCACCACTAAAAATATTCTGAAGTTGAAAACCCAAAAACCGTATGGGCTCAAAAATATTCTGTAGAAGAGAATGAATCAAAAATTCATCAAGACAAGGGAAGGCAACAACAAAAACAAATCAAGACAGTCAGGGAAATAACAAGCAACAACAGAAACGATATAAACCCTTAAAAGGGTTTAAAAAGATCATAAGACTTCTTCCAAAATAAATAAGAAATTTATCATAAATATGTTCATCCATATATATTACCTGAAACAGAGGCAGAAATTGAAGAAAACAGTTGGAGGGTGAAACAGAGGGGTCTTCAACTGTAAGCGCAAACTGGAATTGAAGAAAACGGAAATTGAAGAAAATTAGCAGCTATTGTAATGTGGCTCTAAAAAAGGGGGTAAAATGCAAACTGGACATCAGCAACAAATATAAACTAGAACTAACCTAGATTTGGGATATGAATATCATCAAATACCTTCAAAAAGTAACATTGGTTAGAGAAATCCCAAATTGGAAACTGCATAAGCGAGCACTCTACAAAAATTCAGAACAACGAGTCAGGATCTTGAGGAAAGCTCACAGGAAAAATTCAGAACAACAATCAGAACAGTAAAGATGCAAGTTCTCAGACAGAAAAATACCTAAATCAAAGAAAAACAGCTCAAATAATGGCAAAAAAAAAAAATTAGAGAAACCTCCATTGAACACTCTCAGAAATCTGACCACACAAAAAAAAAAAGAGAATCGACAGAATAAAGTGTTTCAACAAAAGGCGAGTTCCCATAGAAAATGCTCGGCAAAAATGCGAGTCTCCAAAACACTACAAAAACCCAAAAAAATGGTTTTAAAAAACAAGTAGGAAAAACAGCTTCAACCAAAACAGCAAACTAGTAAAAGAAAACCAGATATATTTTCTAAAAAATCCAAGAAAAATCATTAAATTGAATGGAAACAGTAAATCGAGAATTAAAGTATAAAAAGAACTAAAAAAACTCCGATCAACAGTTTTCGAAATACACAATCTTATTGCAAGAATCTCTCCCTCTGAGAGAGAGTAAAACGACTAAAACAGCTTCGATCTTGTACTGATAAACACAATAAAGAAGTAAAAAATCACAAAAATAAGGAAAAAAAATCACTTCATCAGACAAATCGATAGCTTTACTGAAAATACACAAAATAATGGATCAAGAACAGAAAAATACCTCCGAATCTTGAAACAGATAGCTTGAACAGTGGATTTCGTAGAGCAGATCCTTAGGAATCAAAAATCACTGGAACAGAAAGATCAAATAACATACAAAGGGTATCGACAGTAGCACGCTAGTGAAGATCACGAGAAAAAAGAGATAATCTTCCGATGAACGAATGGATTCTTTGGTTTCAGAAGAAGAAGCTAATGTGTTAGAGAAGAGAAGGCGATTACATCCTAGTAACCACCAGATTCAGAAATCGAACAAAGCAAACCATTATGAACTAAATTTTCAAGGAGAAATGAACGATCCATTGCATAGAGTTCGGATCTAGATCTAACAGAAACCATAACTAAACAACAAGATCTAAACTTCTAGATCTAACAGAAACCATAACTAAACAAAAAGATCTAAATTACCTCTGGGGAAATTCTTCAGTGGTTAGAAGAGAGACGTTGAGAGAGAGACGTCGGCGAGAGGGGAAACCGAGAGACGGCCAGCGAGCGAGCAGCAGCAGCGAGAGGGGAAACCGAGAGAGAGAGAGGGGAAACCGAGAGAGAGGAAGAAACCGAGAATTTATTCAACGGACCGAAGATGCCTCTGCTGCATCCGAAGAGAAGAAACCCTCCGCTTTTGACGAGTCTCGGCGTCTGTTCCAACGCCTCTGGACCGATGAGGACGAGATCGGACTCTTACAGGGATTTCTCGATTTCACGACACAGCGAGGAACTCAGAATTCGTCGCACCATCACGACACTGGACCCTTCTACGACCAGATCAAGACTCGGTTGCAGCTCGATTTCAACAAGAACCAGCTTGTGGAGAAGCTCAGGAGGTTGAAGAAGAAGTTCTGTAACGTTGTTAGTCGGATTAGCTCTGGTAAAGACTTCTCCTTTAAGAGCCCCCACGATCAGGCAACGTTTGAGATCTCTCGCAAGATCTGGAGCAACATTAGCGGAGGCGGAGGCGGAGGCGGAGGCGCTGAAGAAAGCAGATTGGAAGAAGATGAAGGAAACCCTCAGAACATCAACAGCAGCATCAACAATATCGATAATGAAACTGAGCTGTAAGCAGTCCAAGGTTTCTTGGATTTGAGAAAACCCGAGAGAGAGGAAGCAGAAACCGTCTGAGAGAAACCGATAGAGAGGCAAACGAGTTTGGGGGAAAAAGAAAAGAAAAAGAGGGTTTACGGTCTAGGGCTATTTTGCAAAAAAAACGAAGGCTTTAAGCCGTCGTTTTTTGCGACAAATCCACGCGACAAGTCTAGGCCGTCGCATACTTAGCGACTTCTATAAACCGTCGTTTTTTCCGCCAAATAGTGTCGTTTTCAGGCCTTTTTCACGTAGTGACGCCTTCAGAAGCAGAGAGGGTCACCTGGGCCGCTTTTATGCTTGAAGGCGAGGCCGACCATTGGTGGAGGTCCACACTTAGGACACGGGAGTTGACACGGCATGGTCAAGAATGGATATGGGGAGAATTCTTAGACGTATTCTACAAGAAATACTTCCCAGTGGGAATGAAGGAGAAGAAAGAAGTTAAGTTCATTACCTTGGAGCAAGGTAATATGTCTGAGGCCGCTTATGAGGTAAAATTTTTGGAGCTATCAAGATTTGCTCTGCACATGATAACAACATAGGCTATTAAAAGCTCAAAAATTTGAGAGGGGGTTGAAGGCCTACCTCAAGGACCGAGTCTCAATGTTCCGGCATGAGACATATTCGGAAGTTGTGGATAAGGCACTCTTAGCAGAGTCCAATTCTGAAGAGTTCTTCAAGAGGAGAGGAATGGAGAAGGGCCAGTCCAGTAGTTCAGGGGAGAAAAGAGCAAGGACTAGTTTTTATGAGTCTTCAGGGCCGGCACCGTCACAAAAATTATACTTTGCACCTCAGTCCCTTCGCCCTTTTGCTCCACCTACTTTTCACCCGGCTCCCACTCAGACTCCTCGCCCCGCAGTGATGCAGGCAACAGGATATGCACCCTCCACCTATTCATATGATGTCTGCACCCTTTGTGGAAGGAGGCATCCAGTAGGGGAATGCCAAAAAATTTCGGGAAGCTGTTTTCATTGTGACGACCAAGGCCACATAATTCGAGATTGTGCCCGTTGTTACTTACCAACTCATTCTCAAGGGAGTAGGCCACCTGTGAGGCAGTCTTCGCAGCAAAGCTCTTCATTGGCTTCGAGGCCCTCACAGTCTACACGGACACCTCATCAAGCAACACAGGGTCTAGTCTTTGCCCTGTCAGAGCAGGATGCACGTGCATCGGATGATGTTATGTAAGGTACGCAACCATACCGAATTTTAAGTTGTAAATACTTACGATTATATGATATGATTGGTTGTGTGTGTACAATATGATACTTATACATTATGTGTGTTCTTGCTTGAAATCTATTGATGTTAGTTATATAATTACGCAGGCGCTTTATTAGTGAATGAATGCCTAGCCCGAGTGTTGATCGACACGGGATCCACTCACTCCTTCATCTCACCTAGTTATGCAAAGGGTTTTGCGTTTGAGTCTAGTCTGTTGGTGTGGGAGTTAACCATTACGACTCCACTAGGCAAGTCGGTTGATACGGATAGAATATACAAGGATAGTGTGGTGCAAGTGGGGCAGAATGAACTATTAGCCGACCTCATCATCCTAGATTTTCAAGACTTGGATTTCGACGTCATCCTAGGGATGGATTTGTTGTCAAACCACCACGGCCATGTTGCATGCTTTGAAAAGGTGGTGAACTTCAAGCTAGATGGAGTAAAGTCATTTCATTTTCGAGGATTACAAAGAAGGGATATTGCTCACTTTGCAGCACTAAGCTTAGCAAACCCAGAGGCACAAAACTCCTCAGCTATTTCGGTTGTGAATGAGTTTTTGGATGTGTTTCCAGAGGAATTGCCTGGATTACCCCCGGATAGAGAGATCGAGTTCGCTATAGAGCTTACTCCGGGCACTGCTCTGATTTCAGAAGCACCATATAGAATGACCCCGATTGAACTCAAGGAGTTGAAGGTGCAGTTGGAAGAACTGCAAGGCCTGAAATTTATTAGACCAAGTGTCTCACCATGGGGTGCCCCAGTGCTATTTGTGAGCGTATGTGCATTGATTATAAACAATTGAACAAGGTCACAATTAAGAATCGTTATCCCTTGCCACGGATAGACAACCTATTTGATCAACTGAAGAGAGCGAGATTTTTCTCCAAAATCGACCTTCGATCTGGCTATCATCAATTGAAGATCATGGAGGGAGATATTCCGAAGATGGCCTTTAGGACTCGGTATGGGTACTATGAGTTCCTTGTTATGCCTTTTGGTTTGACGAATGCACCGGCGGCATTCATGGATTTGATGAACTGGGTATTCAGACCATATCTCGATAAATGTATCTTGGTATTTGTAGAAAACATTTTGGTATATTCCCCAACACAGGAAGAGCATGATCGAGATCTTCGCCTTACTCTTGAGATGCTTTGAGAGCACAAAGTGTATGCCAAGCTAAGTAAGTGCAAATTTTGGATGGAGAAGGTGGCTTTCCTTGGCTATGTGGTGTCTACAGAAGGCATTTCAGTAGATCCAGCTAAGGTAGAGGCCGTATTGAATTGGGAAAGACCCAGAAGTGTTACCAAGATTCGGAGTTTCCTCGGGTTGGCAGGCTATTACTGGAGATTTGTGGAAGGATTCTCCAATCTAGCTGCACCTCTCACTTACTTGACGAGGAAAAATGCCAAGTTTAGTTGGAGTGACAGATGTGAAGTTAGCTTTCGGGAGTTGAAGAAACGCCTTACTATGGCTCCCGGACTCACAGTGCCACCCGGGAGCGGTGGTTTTGTCATTTACAATGATGCCTCCCACGTGGGGTTAGGATGTGTGCTCATACAGCACGGTAAGGTCATTGCCTACACCTCAAGGCAATTGAAAGAGCATGAGAAGAATTATCCCACTCACGACTTAGAGCTCATCGCAGTTGTGTTTGCATTGAAGATATAACGACACTATCTCTACGGGGAACAATTCGATGTATTCACAGATCACAAAAGCCTTAAGTATCTGTTTTCCCAGAAAGAGTTGAACTTGAGGCAGTGACGAAGGATGAAGTTCTTGAAGGATTATGAATGCTCTATTCAATACCATCCAGGCAAGGCGAATATGGTGGCCGATGCACTTAGTAGGAAGCCTCATGGACTCTTAGCTCACATGATGGTGCAAGAGTGGAAATTGTTGGAGGATGCGTCTAACCTCGATATCAGTTTTAGCCTCCCTACTTTTGGAGCGATAATGGCTAACATTACCGTTAGGCCTTACATCTTGGACTGGATCTGAGAATCGCAAGAATTAGATACCGAGTTACTTGCTTACAGAGACAAGACGATTAGTAAGGGTAGTGAGGATTTCGCCACAGACGGAGATGGAACTATCACATTCAAAAGAAGAATATGTGCTCCTGATGACGAAGAGCTTAAATGAGAGATTTTGGATGAAGCCTACCATTCTAAGTACATGGTACACCCAGGGGCACTAAGCTGTATCGAAACATCAAGAGACCTTTCTGGTGGCGGGACATGAAAAGAGAAGTAGCAGAATATGTGTCCAAGTGCCTCAAGTGCCAGCAAGTGAAGGTAGATCACAGCACTCAGACCTATCACTCTCTTCTGTGATAGTAACAGTGCAGTAGCCTATAGTAAAGAACCTAGGAACCACAAAAGGATGAAACATGTGGAGCGGAAGTATCATCACATTCGTGAGATCATTGACAGGCAAGATGTAGTTGTTACAAAGATTAGGTCTCATGACTTGCTTACATGACTTGCTTGACAAACCAACCTGCAAAAACCCACAAAGCATATACAATAGAGAATATAAACAGCGGAAACATACTCTAACATAGCACAGCGGAAGTCTAACAAACCTCTAAGTATATACATATGGTCCAAGTTTACACAAAAGGAATCCAAAAGAAAGTGCGGACAGACCCGCCAAAATACATGAATGTATATCTCTCATCTCACCCACAGCTATTCACTCAGAATCTACAACCACCTAATGGTAACCCTCTACTGGAGGTTCCTCCAAAGGTTCCTCGATGTACTCCTCCTCCACCCAAGGGCTCGGAGCACAAACATCAAATGGAGCAGCAACTCCCTCAGAACCTGCCGACATAAGAAGTACGGCTGAGCATGGAATACTCAGCGGGTACTAAATACTAACCAATAGTCATAGCATAAAAATGGCAATACATAAATCAGAAGCAATTCATATATATTAGACGGAAACAATTCATATCATACAAGGGAGTAAAGCAATTTATAATCATGCTTGTATTTCGTAGAAAGCCGATAAAACCCTTGAAAACCTTGTGCAGTTGACTTGATTGGAAATACCATTTCCGTGCTTGAAACTTGTCATGTTGTCTTATCTTGTCATATCATGCGTGTCATGCCATGTCATACTTGCTTGCTCGGAAAAGTAATCTACTTGTGAGGGAAGGGAGACCCTTCTTCCTAAAATGCTCATGCTTATCATGCTTGCTTGCTCGCTCGGAAAAAGTAATCTACTTGTGAGGGAAGGGAGACCCTTCTTCCTAAAATGCTCATGTCATGTCCTTTCACTTGTGAGATGTACTTGCGAGGGAAGGGAAACCCTTCTTATGATATGTATGCACTTGCGAGGGAAGGGAGACCCTTCTTATGATAATGCATGATTGACTTGTCCTTGCCAAGAGCGAGGTAAAACATATCGTAGGATATGTCCCACCTCTAACCATGTTCTTGAAAACCTCGATAAATCATGTCATGCATGCCGTGCTCGTGGGAACCGTGTACATACTTGCATTAAAATATAAATATGACATTTGGGTAATTTCACAACACATATAACATCAATGATTGAGCAATGTAACATTCATATCATTTAGGGAAAGCAAGAAAACACACTATCATAGGTCCTAGCAATATCCATAATTTATTAGGCATACATTTCCTAATTTACAACTCACTTTATTCACCTTGGCATTTCATCAAACATAGTGTGTTCATTATTCATTATTCATTTAAACCTAAATCATGCTTTTCTAGGTGGGTTATGCTCACATCACACTTGTATGTTCATTATTAGTACAATGCCCTTTCCCATTCATTCATCACATCATCCACACGGCATCCATTCGCCAATATCCACCTCCATTCACCATTCACAACCATCCATCTCGTAGCACATGTAAATGAAATAAAATCAAAAGAAATAAAGGGAAAAGAGGAACTATAACTAGGAGGGTAGCAAGAAGTACCGACCTTGATCAAGTGAGGAAGAAATCCCCTTTCCAAAACAACTGTGTAGCTGCTGCCCTAGCTTGGAGAACGCTCTCCACGAGTGTTTGAGCCGTGATCTTGGAGAAAAACCAGACTTGAAGTGATCTAGGGTCTCAAAACCCTTTGATTTCTCTTCCAAAGACAAACCCTAGGTTGGAATCGCCTTCTCCCCTTTCTCCTATTCTCTCAAACTCTCTAAGTGTCGAATGATGCCCTAAAGGCTCGGGTTAAACTCTTAAGGTAAGAGTAAACCGACCAAAAGACCATAATACCCTTACTGAAATCTCTGCGAAAACATGAGTGTGAATAATGCCGAACACGTTGTGCTGTGAATAGTGCCGAGCACGTTGTGCTGTGAACAGTGCTGAACACGTTGTGCGGTGAACAGTGCCAAACACGTTGTGCTGTGAACTGTGCTGAACACGTTGTCCGTTGTCTTATGTACAACGCACCCGTTGTGAGCTGTAACACGTTGTCCGTTGTCTTATGTACAACGCACCCGTTGTGTGCTGTAACACGTTGTCCGTTGTCTTATGTACAACGTACCCGTTGTGAGCTGTAACACGTTGTCCGTTGTCTTATGTACAACGTGCCCGTCGTGAGCTGTACAACGTACACGTTGTTGCTGTACAACGTACACGTTGTTGTTGTACAACGTACACGTTGTTGCTGTACAACGTACCCGTTGTCTGTTGCACAACGGATTCACAACGTATACGTAGTCAGAGTACGTTGTCGGAGCTACGTCCTTAGCGCCTTCCGAGCTACGATTGCCTGCAGGTCCAGACTGTTTTGGCCATATCTTGTGACTCGTTCGTCCGATTTTGACGATTCAACTTGCGTTGGGTTCGTACTTCGAAAAGGAACATTTCTAACATTTTAGAATTTCCAATTTCTTCCTTATTTATTAATTATACCTCTTTAAAGGCAAAATGGCAACGAAAGTGTCATGCATTAAATGTGAAAAGGTCCGGGGCTCTACATCCTCCCCCCTTACAAAAATTTCATCCTCGAAATTTAGACGCTACTTGCATTACAAACCAAAAGAAAATTACAAGTCATATACGAACTTATACAAAAACTCATGCAATTAATTCTGGGTACTTTGCTTTGACTTCGGCTTCACGTTCCCATGTAGCTTCTTCCCGAGCATAGTGTTGCCATTGCACAAGAACCAAAGGGATTGTCTTGTTGCAAAGCACCTGATCTCTTCGATCCAAAATCTGAACCGGCTTTTCAGTCAAGGTGAGGTCCTCTCGAATCTCCAACGGTTCCAAGTCTATGACATGCGAAGGATCTGCAATGTACTTCCGAAGCATAGACACATGGAAGACGCTGTGAAATGCGGCCATGTGAGGTGGGAGAGCTACCCTGTAAGCAACCTCACCAACTCGTGTGATAATCTCAAAAGGCCCAACATACCGAGGACTGAGCTTGCCTCGCTTTCCAAATCTCATGATCCCTTTGCTAGGAGATACTTTCACAAAACTTGATCCCCTACTTGAAATTCCAAGTCCCTACGGCGCGTGTCCGCATAACTTTTCTGGCGATCGTGAGTGGCTTTCAATCCATCCCGAATGATCTTAACTGTGCCTGCAGTTTGCTCAATCAACTTCGGACCAAGTACTTTCCTTTCTCCTACCTCATCCCAATAGAGAGGAGACCTACAACTTCGCCCATACAAGGCCTCAAATGGTGCCATTTGGATACTCGCCTGATAGCTGTTATTATAGGCGAATTCAACCAAAGGCAAGTGCTCTTCCCAACTGCCTCTGAAATCCAACATACAAGCCCGAAGCATGTCTTCAATGACTTGGTTCACTCTCTCGGTTTGTCCATCCGTCTGTGGATGAAAAGCGGTGCTGAAATCAAGTCGGGAACCCATAGCCTCCTGGAAGCTTTTCCAGAATCGTGATGTGAATCTTGGATCTCGATCTGACACAATACTAACGGGCACTCCGTGCAACCTCACCACTTCCTTGATGTACAAAGCGGCTAACTGACTAGAGTTGAAAGTAGTTCGGTAAGGTAAGAAGTGAGCGGACTTCGTCAAACGATCCACTACTACCCATATCGCATCTGAGCCCCTTGCCGTCTTTGGCAAGCCAACTATGAAATCCATGGATATGTTCTCCCATTTCCACTCGGGAATCGGAAGGGACTGTAATAGACCTGCGGGCCGCATGTGTTCTGCTTTTACCTGTTGACACACCAAGCACCGTTCTACATATTCCGCAACCTCCCTCTTCATATTCCGCCACCAAAAGTGACTCTTGAGGTTCCGGTACATCTTTGTACCCCCTGGATGCACCGTGTACTTCGAACGGTGTGCTTCATCCAAAATCTCTCTTCGAAGATCTGCATTGGCTGGGACGCACAGCCTTCCCTTGAATGTGATAGCACCCCGACTAGTGAGAGAGAAGTCCTCACTACCCTTAGCAACTTCCTTGTCCCAATAAGCCAACAATTCAACATCCGTGGCTTGGTATTCTTGGATCAAATCTATTATGTATGGCCGAACCGTGACATTTGCCAAGGTAGGACCACGGACAGAGTTATTCACACTGATGTCCAGATTTGCCAAATCTTCTAGTAGCTTCCATTCTTGAACCAACATGTGTGCTAACAACCCCTGAGGTCTTCTACTCAAAGCATCAGCCACTACATTTGCTTTACCCGGGTGGTACTGAATGGTACAATCATAGTCTTTCAAAAATTCCATCCAACGCCGTTGCCTTAGATTCAGCTCCTTTTGGGAGAAGAGATACTTGAGACTCTTGTGATCCGTGAACACATAGAACTCCACCCCATAAAGGTAATGACGCCAAATCTTAAGTGCAAACACGACCGCCGCAAGCTCCAAGTCGTGCGTGGGATAATTCTTCTCATGCTCCTTCAATTGCCTTGATGCATAGGCAATGACTTTCTTGTGCTGGATGAGTACACACCCAAGTCCAACGTGTGAGGCATCACTATACACCTCATACCCATAAGGTCCAGATGGCACAGTAAGGACAGGGGCTGTAGTAAGCCTCTTCTTCAGTTCCGTGAAACTGATCTCGTACTTATCACTCCATACAAACTTGGCGTTCTTCCTTGTAAGGTAAGTGAGCGGTGCTGCAAGGCTAGAGAAACCCTCTACGAATCTACTGTAGTAGCCTGCCAACCCAAGAGAGCTGCGTATCTCGGTAACACTCTTGGGCCTCGCCCAACTCATAATTGCTTCGATCTTCTTTGGATCTACCGAGATACCTTCTGCAGAAACAACGTGGCCTAGGAATGCCACCTCTTCCAACCAAAACTCACACTTGCTAAGTTTGGCGTATAGCTTGTGCTCTCTTAGCATTTCCAAAGCAAGGCATAGGTCGCGTGTGTGATCTTCTGGTGTCTGGTAGACCAAAATGTCATCAACAAATACAATCACGCACCTATCAAGATACGGCCGGAACACCCGGTTCATCAAATCCATAAAGGCTGCCGGCGCGTTCGTGAGTCCAAAAGGCATCACCAAGAACTCGTAGTGTCCATACCGAGTCCTGAAAGCAGTTTTGGGAACATCTTCCACCTTAATCTTCAACTGGTGATAACCCGATCGAAGGTCTATCTTCGAGAAAAATCGCGCTCCCTTCAACTGATCGAACAAGTCATCAATCTTAGGCAAGGGATACCTATTCTTTATAGTGACTTTGTTCAATTGCCTGTAATCGACGCACATCCGCATCGAGCCATCTTTCTTCTTAACAAACAACACCGGGGCACCCCACGGTGAGACACTTGGTCGAATGAAACCAAGGCCTTGTAATTCCTCCAATTGAGTCTTCAACTCTTTGAGTTCAATAGGGGCCATTCTATACGGAGCCCTGAAAACAGGAGCTGTGCCTGGTGCAAGCTCGATCACAAACTCAATCTCCCTGTCTGGAGGTAATCCTGGTAACTCCTCTGGGAATACATCCAGGAACTCACTCACAACCGGAATAGTCGATGAGTCCTTTGCCTCGGGTTTAGCTAAGCTTAACACCGTAAAACGATCAATATCTACTTTTCAACCCGCGAAAGTGGAATGGTTTTCCTTCTACTGGCTTGAAGAGTACCATTTTCTCAAAGCAAGCTACATGCCCATGATGTGCTGCTAACCAATCCATTCCCAATATAACATCAAAGTCTTGGAATCCAAGGACGATGAGATCAACCGCCAACTCGTGGCTTCCAACTTGGACCACACTATTTCTATACACTTTATCTGCCAATACTATTTTGCCGAGGGGAGTCGAAATGGCTAACTCCGGTTTTAGCTGTCTAGGCTCCTCAGAAAAGCCTTCTGAAAAACTCGGCGAGACAAACGAATGAGTAGACCCGGTATCAATCAACACTCGAGCCAAATACTCATTGACTAGTAGGGTTCCTGAAATTTTAGCTAGCGGAGTTAATCCATGCATCAACAGCGTATACGTGTAGGTATATATACATATAGAACATGCCGAGTACGTACACAAAGAATATAGCATAACATAACAATCACGAATAAGAAAATAACTCCAAACGCGTACCTTGCACCACATCATCAGATGCAAGTGCATCACCCTTTGTCAAAGCAAACACACGCCCCTGGTTCGCCTGGCGAGACTGAGGTGTAGACGGGGTAGTCTGAGATGACGCCTGGTATGATCCTGCTGGGCGCGCTGGTGGCCTAATCCCCTGAAACTGGCCTGGTAAATGCCGGGTAGGGCAATCCCTGATCATGTGGCCCTGGCGACCGCAATGATAACATCCACCAGATGCTCTTCGGCAATCTCCTGCCGGATGCCTTTTGCCGCATGAAGTGCAGACCTCATATGAGTAGGCCGGAGGGGCCGAAGGTGGTGCCTGCCTCGCCACCTGAGGTGCAACTAGCCGTGGGGCCGGAAGAGCCTGAGGTCGAGGTGCCTGTGGCACGTACTGTCGTGGGACTGGAAGCGCATAAGTCGGCCTCATCTGTGGTGCTGGCCATGTATACTGATAAGGGTCGGTACGAGCCCGCCTCTGTGGAGGTGCTGAACTACTGGCTTAGCCTCTTGCCAACTCTCTCTTCTTAGACACCGCTTCAGAATTGGCCTCGACCAATAAGGCCTTGTCTACCACTTCAGGGTAGGTAGCATGTCTGAAAACGGAAACCTTCTCCATAATAACATCCTTGAGCCCTTGCTCAAATCTTCTCGCCTTCATTGCCTCGGTGGCAATCATATGTGTCGCGAAGCGTGATAGCTCCGAGAACTTGGCCTCGTATTGAGCCACCGACATCAAACCTTGCTCGAGGTTGATGAATTCTCTCTCTTTCTTTTCCCGTGCTCCAATCGGAAAATACTTCTTGTAAAAAGTATCTTTGAACTCCTCCCAAGTCCAAGGTTGACCCTGCATGGTCAAATCTCGCTTCCTCAATGCGGACAACCACCAATGGTGAGCTTCACCTTCTAGCATGAAAACTGCCCATGCTACTCTATCCTCCTCTTTAGGCGAGAGGACCGCAAAGATCTTCTCCATCTGGAGGATCCATGCTTCCGCAGCAAGAGGGTCCACACTCCCATAGAAGGGTGGAGGCCTCAATCTCCTGATTGCCTCAACTCCAGCGGTACGATGTACTGGAGCTGCGGGCGGTGGAGTAGGTGCCGCCGATGATGGTATAGCCTGCCGAGCCGCCAGTATGGCGAGTGTCTCAGCAATAGAGCCTAAGACCTGAGAGAGGTCCGGCTGCTTATCCTCATCCCGTGAAGAAGAGGAAGCTCTGGTGTGTGGTCCACGACCCCGTGTGCCCCGCCTCATGACTAAAGTCCTGAGAACAATAGCACCACATGAGTCTCACTTGAAACCACAGCTTAATTCAATGTCATTTCACAATAATTTAATTCGTATTAGTTGTATAATACTAATACACATCACATCAATTCATCAGAGTATTCATCACATTATACTTGTACTTTAGTGTTCTAGCGTACCTAGGACCGTACTTGGTTAAAGCAACCATTTTAGACTAAGACTAAAGTTTAGTCTTACACTTGGATCGAGACTCTCTCCCGACTTACTTCCTTCCTAACTTGTTTCCTAACATATGCTCTTGTCAAGCCGTGGTATAAGATTCTAAGTGACCCTAGAGACCTAAAGCCTAAGCTCTGATACCACTACTGTCGCGACCCAAAACCCACCCTAGGAGTTAGAGTGAACTTTGGACGACTAATCGTGGCTTACATGACTTGCTTGACAAACCAACCTGCAAAAACCCACAGAGCATATACAATTGAGGATATAAACAGTGGAAACATACTCTAACATAGCACAGCGGAAGTCTAACAAACCTCTAAGTATATACATATGGTCCACGTTTACACAAAAGGAATCCAAAAGAAAGTGCGGACAGACCCGCCAAAATACATGAATGTATATCTCTCATCTCACCCACAGCTATTCACTCAGAATCTACAACCACCTAATGGTAACCCTCTACTGGAGGTTCCTCCAAAGGTTCCTCGATGTACTCCTCCTCCACCCAAGGGCTCGGAGCACAAACATCAAATGGAGCAGCAGCTCCCTCAGAACCTGCCGACATAAGAAGTACGGCTGAGCATGGAATACTCAGCGGGTACTAAATACTAACCAATAGTCATAGCATAAAAATGGCAATACATAAATCAGAAGCAATTCATATATATTAGACGGAAACAATTCATATCATACAAGGGAGTAAAGCAATTTATAATCATGCTTGTATTTCGTAGAAAGCCGATAAAACCCTTGAAAACCTTGTGCACTTGACTTGATTGGAAATACCATTTCCATGCTTGAAACTTGTCATGTTGTCTTATCTTGTCATATCATGCGTGTCATGCCATGTCATGCTTGCTTGCTCGGAAAAGTAATATACTTGTGAGGGAAGGGAGACCCTTCTTCCTAAAATGCTCATGCTTGTCATGCCGTGTATCATGCTTGCTTGCTCGGAAAAAGTAATCTACTTGTGAGGGAATGGAGACCCTTCTTCCTAAAATGCTCATGTCATGTCCTTTCACTTGTGAGATGTCCTTGTGAGATGTACTTGCGAGGGAAGGGAAACCCTTCTATGATATGTATGCACTTGCGAGGGAAGGGAGACCCTTCTTATGATAATGCATGATTGACTTGTCCTTGCCAAGAGCGAGGTAAAACATATCGTAGGATATGTCCCACCTCTAACCATGTTCTTGAAAACCTCGATAAATCATGTCATGCATGCCGTGCTCGTCGGAACCGTGTACATACTTGCATTAAAATATAAATATGACATTTGGGTAATTTCACAACACATATAACATCAATGATTGAGCAATGTAACATTCATATCATTTAGGGAAAGCAAGAAAACACACTATCATAGGTCCTAGCAATATCCATAATTTATTAGGCATGCATTTCCTAATTTACAACTCACTTTATTCACCTTGGCATTTCATCAAACATAGTGTGTTCATTATTCATTATTCATTTAAACCTAAATCATGCTTTTCTAGGTGGGTTATGCTCACATCACACTTGTATGTTCAATATTAGTATAATGCCCTTTCCCATTCATTCATCACATCATCCACACGGCATCCATTCGCCAATATCCACCTCCATTCACCATTCACAACCATCCATCTCGTAGCACATGTAAATGAAATAAAATCAAAAGAAATAAAGGGAAAAGAGGAACTATAACTAGGAGGGTAGCAAGAAGTACCGACCTTGATCAAGTGAGGAAGAAATCCCCTTTCCAAAATGACTGTGTAGCAGCTGCTTAGCTTGGAGAACGCTCTCCACGAGTGTTTGAGCCGTGATCTTGGAGAAAAACCAAACTTGAAGTGATCTAGGGTCTCAAAACCCTTTGATTTCTCTTCCAAAGACAAACCCTAGGTTGGAATCGCCTTCTCCCCTTTCTCCTATTCTCTCAAACTCTCTAAGTGTCGAATGATGCCCTAAAGGCTCGGGTTAAACTCTTAAGGTAAGAGTAAACCGACCAAAAGACCATAATACCCTTACTGAAATCTCTGCGAAAACACGAGTGTGAATAGTGCCGAACACGTTGTGCTGTGAATAGTGCCGAGCACGTTGTGCTGTGAACAGTGCTGAACACGTTGTGCGGTGAACAGTGCCAAACACGTTGTGCTGTGAACTGTGCTGAACACGTTGTCCGTTGTCGTATGTACAACGCACCCGTTATGTGCTGTAACACGTTGTCCATTGTCTTATGTACAACGTACCCGTTGTGAGCTGTAACACGTTGTCCGTTGTCTTATGTACAACGTGCCGTCGTGAGCTGTACAACGTACACGTTGTTGCTGTACAACGTACACGTTATTGCTGTACAATGTACACGTTGTTGCTGTACAACGTACCCGTTGTCTGTTGCACAATGGATGCACAACGTATACGTAGTCAGAGTACGTTATTGGAGCTACGTCCTTAACGCCTTCTGAGCTACGATTACTTACAGGTCCAGACTGTTTTGGCCATATCTTTTTACTCGTTCATCCGATTTTGACGATTCAACTTGCGTTGGGTTCGTACTTCGAAAAGGAATATTTCTGACTTTTCAGAATTTCCAATTTCTTCTTTATTTATTAATTATACCTCTTTAAGGGCAAACTGGCAACGAAAATGCCATGTATTAAGCATGAAAAAGTCTGGGGCTCTACATCATAGGTTGTCTAGTGAGTTTTCAGCAATTTCAGCAATTTATGATCATTCGTAGTTATGATCGTTCGTAGGTCATTTACGAATGATCGTACCTGGGACAGAAAGTTTCCAGATTTTTATACTTTCGTATTTCGGCCATAACTTTTGACTCCCTTATCAAATTATAACGATTCAACTTGCATTGGGTTTTTTTTTCAAAGGAAAACAATTGTGTGTCTAATGGACAAATTCTAATTTTGAGTTTACCTAAATGGGCTCTAAAGCCAACTGGTCCGAAAATGGATTTCAGTAACCCCTGTTTTCAACATATCCGACTTGGAAATCAGACTTTTAACTCAACCCCGGCTCAAAATCTAGAAAAGTGATCAACATGAACCTCGAAAAGGGTTTAAATACATTTTCAAAAATTCAAGAATCACTTGATTCTGACAAGCGGTGAGAGAACTAGAACTACTTAAAGTTGACGGTATGTTATGGCACAACCCTTGTTGATATTTAAGAGTATTCTATATTCTTACTTTCTTCATGTCGCGCCCCAAAATATCCCCTCGGAGTTTAGGGATACTTTAGGCGTGACTATACGTACCTGTCAAACCATCCTGTAATGAATAAGATAATTACAGTACTAACCAATGATCATCAGAGCGCGGAAGCTAAACATAGATGCGGAAGCGTAAACTAACTTTTTCTTTTCTTTTAAGATTTCTAAAATAGTATTCCAAGTTAACATATATACAAAACATGTCTAAGTCTAAGGTGGACAGACCCACCTATGAAAATCTCAAAGTACATAAAAGACCCTCTCGTACTCTCCCCTCAACAGTAGTCGAGGTATGGCCACACGTCAAGGTCTTGGTCCGCCTGAGACTGCAGTGGGATAGACGGCTCTCTCTCCTTGATATACTCTTCCTCGACCCAAGGCTCTAGGTCGAGGGCTCCCTCAGTACCTGCCGACATGAAAGTACGGCTAAGCATGGAATACTCAGCGAGTACAAGCTACTAACTATCCATAACAATAATAAACATGCAAAGAGTAGTAAAATACCAATCATCAATTCCAGGCAATAGTAAAATCATAGAATTAAACAATATTAAACCTGGAGCAATAATATCATCTTGATGTGCATGAATGCAAAAACGCCGATAACCTCATGCTTGAAAACCCGTTTCTATGTCTCGGTATGCATTGTAGAAATCATGTATGCGTGCATGCATGAATGTCTTGTCATCATCTTGTAACCTTGCATCTTGTAACTTGTGAGCCAGAGGCTAACACCCGAATCTCCCTAGGCTGCCAACCTCCTTGATATATGGTTTTCTTATGAGCCAGAGGCTAGTACCCGAATGTCCCTGGGCTACCAACCTCCTTGACAATATGTGATTTTTTTTATTACTTGTTTAGTTTTCTTGTGAGCCAGAGGCTAGTACCCGAATGTCCCTAGGCTACCAACCTCCTTGACAATATGTGTTTTAGGGCTTGCTTATGAGCCAGAGGCTAGTACCCGAATGTCCCTGGCTACCAACCTCCTTGACATGCAATATTTTCTTGTTGGTTATTATATGCATATGCTCTTGAAATCTCGGTTCATGCTATCATGCGTGCTCGTGTACGTGTCAATCGTGACAATCATGGAATAAGGATAATAAGAGAGATATGACATCACCATCCAATTCACAATATATGCATATGAGAATTTGAGTAATCAACATGGTATTTAAATCCATTCATCATTCATGAGAATACATGCATAAGGCCCCTTTCCATTTCTTCATTTTGAATCATTATTTCATAGTTTAGGCATTTCGTCAAACACATTACATACCCTGTTCCTTAGTAGTTCATCTCCTTATTTTAATTGCATATTTTCCATTCAATCACACAAGGGTAAGTTTGTTATTTGTACAATGCCCATCCTCCATTTCCAACTCACAACCCACACATATTATACATCACACATTCGGCATCCAATCGCCACATCCAATCTCTCATCCACACATCCATTCCATTTGCCTTATCTTGTTTATATTTGTTGAGTTAATACAATGCATAGGGAAGGAAAGCATAATATAAATAATCACCATTTACAATAGAAAACCTAGATTATTGCTAGGGAAAGTTAGTAGGGTGTACTAACCTTGAATCAAGGCTTGATCCGTGGTAGAAACCTTGATTGAAGCTCCAACTTGCAAGAAGAAAGATCCTTGCTTGAAGAAGGCTTGGTGTGGGGAAGAAACCCTTGAAGTTGCCGTGGAAAACGCTGCCCTACCTTGGAGAAGGAGTCCCACACGAGCTTGAGGTTGGATTTTCGAAATCCAAGCTTTTAGGGATGCTCTTGGGTGCTTAAACCCTTGATCTTACTCTCAAATGGAAAGGAGGCTTTGGAACCCTAGTTTCTTCTCTCTCTCTCTCAAATATCCCTAAGTGTAGTGAATGAGGGCTCAAAGGGTGCAAGCCCTTATGGGTAAGGGTTTAACGCCCAAAAGATGAAAAAACCCTTACTGAAATTTTTGCAAAAATACGAAGACCGAGTGATCGGTGGTTATGACCGATCGATCGGTTGCCTATCGAGCGATCGGTGTTCTGACCGATCGACCGGTCAAAAAACTACTCTCTGGAAAATTTCCCCATACAAAATATTTGGCCGTTCGATAGCTACCGATCGATCGGTTTTGGACCGATCGATCGCTGATTGGACCGAGCGATCGGTACTCTGCAGGTCTGGACTGTTTTGACCATATCTTTTGACTCGCTCGTCCGATTTCGACGATTCAACTTGCGTTGGATTCGTCTTTCAAAAAGGAACATTTCTGATGTTTCAGAATTTCTGATTTCTTCCTTATTTATTAATTAAACTACGAGAAAGACCAAGTTGACACGAAAGTACTATTCATTAAATATAGAAAAGTCCGGGATGCTACACTTCATTCCAAAGACTCATATACTAAAATATATATTCTTAAAGCTTTTAATATATGTCATCATTCATTATACTAAGCCATCAAGATCCGGGGTTCTACACCTTTGTCGATATCTCATATCGTATATAATCTCATGATCATGGTCAATTACCCATAATAAATACACAATAAATAAAGAAGAAGTCTCTATTAATCAAATTAATAAGATTCTTACAATCTAAATGACTTTTCTGTGTATCATGTCTAACACAGTTCATTGGCAAGAAGGTCTTCAAACAAGTCTTCGACAATATCCTTAGAGAAAGAATATGTTGTTATTCATTCTTTCTTCAATGGTAGATTTTTCCAGAAGGTTACACTTATCTTGCTGTTGTGACCTTCTGGCTCCACCATGAGCTGGTTTAGTGCCAACTTGAACCGGTTCCTTCCTATTATTTGATCGACTAGTTAGTCTACTAGCAGCTGGTACTGATTAGGTAGCCTTCTTGGTTTCAACTGCTGCGGCTGTCGAAGATTCGAGGTGGTAAGTACCTCGAATTTGGTTTTTCATATCATGTGCTTTTGTACACAGATCTTTAAAACCTACAAAGGTTTGGGCCATGAGGACAGTTGACAGATCGTGTCTAAAGTTATTTAGACACATCCGGATGAGTTCCAGCTGAGTGAACTTCTGGGGACAGGAGAAGGTTAAGGCTCTGCATCGAGCAATGAACTCCGTTACAAATTCATCGTCCCTCTGTTTGGTCTCAATCAATTCTGGAACACTCACTCTTCTTTGAGTATTGTAGAATTGTTTGTTGAACTCAGAAACTACTGTATTCTAATATGGGATTAAAGCTTCAAGAAGATTGACATACTATTTGAAAGCAGCACCTTTTAGGGATTGCACGAAGAGTTGGAGGCAGAGAGGTCTAGTCATGGATGCTAATCCACATCTTGAGAGGAAATATGATAGATATTGTCTTGGATCCCCATTACCATCAAACATTTTGAATATTAGTTGAATGAAGCTTGGCGAGAACGGGACCATAGTTAATAGGAATTAATGGGACACGTATTGACCTATAGTATTGACGTATATGTGCGATTAGACTCTCTCGAATTCAATTGTGATCGACTATGATTCCAACTCTATTTCAGTATAGGAAGTGCTAGCCCGTCACACTAAGTCAAAATATTTTTTTCTAAAGATACCAGTGTGGGTGCAGTAATGAGGTGTTGCTTCTATCTTACAAGAGGGAGATGGTTTGACACTTATTGCAACCACTTGCGTCTTTGGAAGACTGGACTGGGACTGGGCTAACATTTCTGATTTCAGAATAATTGAATTATGTAGAGGGCAGCTCGACGTCGGTAAATACATCACAATGAGTTAGGCTCAGCCAAGGCAAAGCCCAAACCCAGTAGAAGTTCATCTGGCTTAAACTTCGGCCCACGCACAGAGCAGAGTACAGCTGAGCCCATCTCAAGTGGGCAAGCTTTTATATTTTTATATTTTTTTGAAAGGTTCAAGTGGGCATTTGGCAACCTTAATAGACCGACCTTAAGTAAACATTGACGCACCAACCACAGCGCACAATAGCAAAAATCAAACGATGATTTTTTCCCAAGCGTAAAATAGGAAATGGCGTATCCTAGACTTGATGGTGCATATTAAATGCGTACGTCTCTCTTAGGCAGATACCATTAAATGTGTACATACAGATAATAAAACAAAAGATTTTTAATTGATCTTATAATACATAAATAAGAGATTCTTGGAATGTAAAATATTTATTACAAAGATAAATAGAAAATTATAAATAGAAACAATAAATGTTTGGTTTTTTATATATTAATTATTTAATTTTATTCTTTAAATATTTAGAGACCGAAACGTAGTTTATTTGTTTGGATGCTCCTGGTACTTGCCAGCATTAAATGCCGCCATTACTGACAGCTCTACTTTTCCTTCTTTCCTCTCTAATTATAATAAATTTATAATCACTCTTAACGGATTTCATTCACTCATTTCACTCTATTTAATAACTTTATGTCAGATTTTTCAAATCCTATCTTAAAATAAAAATCTCTCTGTCTTCTTACTGTGATTTCTTCGTTTCGAAGCTCTGCAAAACCCTAAATATGGCAGCCGACGTCAGTTCTCTAGTTCGGATATTGAACGGATATAAGGAAGAACAGGTGAGGAATGAATCAACCAACGGCAAATCGAAGGTTCTGATCACTAGGGATTTGCTTGGAGGATGTTCGAAGTTTAGATCGACGGAGTTAGATCTCGATTTGCAGGTCCCTAATGGCTGGGAGAAGCGTCTTGACATGAAGGTACAAGGGGGGTTTCTGTTGCTTATTTCAATCTCTTTAGAATTTTGATGATCTCTCTTTCTTATTGTTCATCTTCTGATTCCTGGTTCATATAATCTAGCTGACGTTTCTTTCATTTGGTTTAAATTTGCTATACTTCTATTTTTCCTCTCGGAGGTGAAATTGATTTTTTTTAGTTAAGAAGATCTTAAGAGTAAGGATTGAATTCTTCTCCCTTTGAGAAACTTTTTTCTGTTCTATGTAATTCCAACCTTTAATATATAATATGTTTATTATTTTAATCATTATTTCGTACTCTCTGCAACTCAAATCTCATCTGCAGATCTTTGAACACAGCTTTTTCAGTTTCTTTCCATTTTTGACGAGCAAACTCCTGTGCCATCCTCGACTCCCATTCTTGTACGCTCTGCAGATTTTAGAAAGCCGTCTATTCCTCTGTTTCTCGTACTTTTTTTTAAGAATTCTGTTCTTCAGTTCATCTCTGATCTCTGATCTTGGCCCTCGTTTCCTTCTGTTGCAGTCAGGAAAAGTATACCTACAGAGATGTAACTCGCCAATCTCATCATCGTCATCATCAGAACAGAAGCGTCAACATCAGAATCGAACGCTTCCAGAACTCCAAGATTTGAATTTTCCTCCGTCGTCTTCATCATCAAATCTCCTGGAAGAGAGCTGCTTAGATCTAAAGCTAGTCCCTTCGAACAATTACCAGAGCGTTTGCACGCTTGATAAGGTGAAATCGGCACTGGAAAGAGCACAAAAAGAATCAGGGAAGAAGAGATCGTTGTCATCGCCAATTCGATGTTCGATATCGTCACGATCGTCTTCGATCAGAGAAGAAGAGGAACAGGATGAAGAGGAGAGATCGTCTGCGGGTCTGTTGTTCGCTGCAGGGTGTCCTGGGTGCTTGCTTTACGTTCTGATATCGAAGAGAAACCCTAAGTGCCCAAAATGCGACTCCATCGTTCCATCTCCCATACTGAAGAAACCTCGAATTGATCTCAATATTTCAGTATGAATCATTCAAGAAAACGTTATGACATTTTAGATTTTCTCTTCAATATTTTTCATTTTGTAAATAATAGAGAAAATTATGTTTTTTTTAAAAAAATATTTCGATAAAATGATTTCGCCAATGTCGCCATAACTGATTGTATTATAGCTGACAGGTCATTTGTGCTTTTCTCCATATTATACTTTTTTTAGGGTTAGTATTTTTTTTTTTTTAAAGATTTGTAAATTGGATGGCATGTCAATGGTAATGGTGATGAACTTATGAAAGGAATAAGTGAAACAATGAAGTAATGGCCATCTAGCCTAAAGCTACAAAGTACGAAGCTGCCGACACATAAAATGTGAGATATAATGATTGTTATTATGATATGTGGGCTTTGAGCGGATCTTTCTTTCTTTTTTTTTAATGCCTTTGATGGTGGCAATCTTAAAATTTCATTTCTATCATAATTATAATATTGTTACTAATTATGCACTAAAAGGACCTCTAGTTATAAGATTGTTACCAATTATGAATAATTATGCACTAACACCTTTTTTTTTTTTTTTTTTTGGTCCTAAATCATTAATCTATCTTGTAAGAGGTTAGGGGGTTAGAACTCAAGGGTGGGCACTCAACACCCATCGCCAACGGCCACACCAGGATTCGAACATGAGTCTCTCTTACCCAAAGGGAGATGCACTACTATTGATTCGAACATGAGTCTCTCCTACCCAAAGGGAGATTGGCGTATATTATGCACTTACTCAAGGACTCTCAAATTATATATATATATATATATATATATATATATAAATGAGAATTATGCATTACAAAATATAGAAAAAATATATAACTCTAATTAGGAATTTTTAACTCTTATGGTAAAAATAAATCAAATATTATTCTAAAAATAAAGTTTAGTTTATGGAAAATAGTTAACGTACCCAGGGTTCCTATTTTATAACGGAATGGCTGATCCTCATTGTTCCACGTCCCAATTTTAATTACTCACCTACTTTGGTTAAGATTCACTCACCCCTAAGGTTAAGCAATCCAACCATGTGTTTTCAAAAAAAAAAAAAAAGGACCAAAATCTTAATTTTAATTTAGTTAAGCTTAAGCAATCCAATCATGTGTTTTCACAAAAAAAAAAACCAAAATCTTAGTTTTAATTTTGTTAAGCTTAAAAGGTACACGGGGACATAAGTAAGATATGAAACGGACCCATGGGTCCGCTAAGCACTGCAATTATTTTATGGAACCTTATGGACTAGTAAATCTTAACCACAGTTAATAGTGATTAACATGGACACATGTTAAGCTATGGGTGCGATTGAACTCAGAGATTTCAATTGTGATTGGTTGTGATTCAAACTCCTTAAAGTGAACTCCTAAATACACTCACATCCTATCGTTTAATTTAATTATTGACGAGTTAAAATTAGTGTTATTTATCATTAGAAATGTCAAAATAAGTCTAAGCCAAATCGTTATTGTACATCTCATATATATATATATATATATATATATATATATATATATACTAATAAAAATGCACGCGCGTTACAAGTAGAATATTTTAATTATTAATTAATTTTGTTTCAAAAGCTCAATATAAATTTGTAAAATGAATACAATAACTTTAAAATTTAGTAATAACTAATGAGTATATATATATAGAGTTTTAGTTAACTTTTTGATAAGATGCAAAAACAGTGATTCCTTTTTATGTTTTGGGGAACAAAAATAACATGCAGCCATTCAATCGACCAAGGTTTAAATTAACCATAACGGTTTGCTAAAAATTAATATGGGAATTTTATGATCAGGTAAGTTTTGTCCTTTATTTAGTTAGTGCATATTAAATAGTTTTAGACATTGATACATATATTTCGCTTCAATTCATGAATTTCTGATGATTTTCTTTTTCACTTTAAATCAATAACTTGTTTTCATGTACTTACATGGATTTATGTTTAGAAGTATTGCTATTATCTTAAAATCTAAAAAAAAAAAAAACATATTATAGAAAAAATATTAGGTACTCTTATTTTGTTATGTTTTTCTAATATAGTATATTCTTCCCAATGATCACCACAGATCATCGATCCGCCCACCAGTGGTCCGGCCTCTCCAGCGTGTGCAGTTTTTGGGATGGCTAATACTTATTGCAATCTCAACCATAATATTTCCGGTTTATCTATAAACCAAATCGACATTACAAGATTTTTTTTCCCAATGGCAATCCTCTCTCTGACCTCTAATAAACATGGGATAAACAAAATATTCAAATCACATAATGGGTCTTCCAGAAATTTAAAATCCATCATCTATTGAAAAATATAGGAAAACGGGTTGATTTAATTACTGGTTGACGCAATCTGAACATCTAAGGGCCGTTTGGATATACTTCTGTTTTTTTGTTTTTATTTTATATTTTTAAAAAAATAGAAACGACTCTCTATTTTCAATTTTTTAAGTAAGAAACTTGTTTGACATTACTAACTGTTACTTGTTAAAAAAAAACAAAAAAACGTGTTTTGTAAATATGATTAAATAATTTCAATTTATGGTGGTGGTAGTGGTGGTGAGTGGTGGTGAGTGATGGTGGTGTGGTGGTTGTTAGCCTATAGGATTTCACCTTCGGTCTTCATAGTGATTTTGATGAAAATATAATAATAGATTGAGATTTGTGTTACTATTGCTTCAATTGAGTTTATATGATAAACAATTTATAAAGAGTATTAACAAGCCATTTAAGATGAAAAAGCATGAAAATGACTCCATCTACAAAGAAGATCATTTTCAAGTCAAAGGAAGTCAAGTTTGATCACATTGAAGATAATTAAATATCATATTAAAAGCCAAAGTCCAAGTCAGATCATCAAGAAGATTAAAGATTGATCATGAAGATAAAGCCAAATTGAAGATCCAAGATCAAGTATGAAATGAAGACTCACAAGAAAATCTAAAAGTTTATTTTATGTCTTGTGAGAGTTTTAGGACTTTTGTAAAAAGTTCCCAAATGTTGATTGGTTGAATTGCTCAAAGTCATAGATTGACCTTACGATCTTTAGGATAATATTACTGTAACGCTTTATTTCGTCAATGCGTGTATCAAATTACTTCTATTGTTGTATGAAATTTATTATTTGTGTGAGAGACTATTCTTCCAATCTGTGTAATCTCAGACTGTTAATTACCTTCCCTATTTGGGGAAGAACCTCGGATTAAAAAGAAGAACTAAAACAGAACAAAGATTGAATAAAGTATTTGTATTTATTCAATGGGATTGCCTAGATCCCATGTAGGCGTTACAAATGCCTCATTGAGGTCTTTGTATTTGCGGAAAAGAAAAGAGAATGGTGGCGACCATTTTTATAAGGCTCACCTGACGTTTTCTATGACAGAGGAGGTCTTCTTCTTCTTTTGCTGTTTGCTGCTGTACTTTCAATGAGAGGAGAAAATTTTTCTTTTTCTTCATTTTTCTCTTCTTGTTTCGTGTATCTTCGTCTGAGTTTTTATCAAAAACTCTCATTTTATAGGTTTGAGAGTTCTTTTTGGTCTCTCTCTTTGACTCCTTTATTTTAGGAAAGTCAAATTGGGTTCTCTTCTTAGAGGATGTCAGCTCACGGGTCTCCCTTATCTAGGAGACTCTTTAATCTAAAGAGAATCCTCTTCTTTTGAGAACTCTTGTATCAGGTTTCCCTTTTTTAGGGGGAAATCCTAGTACCTTTCGAAAATGAGGATGTTTAATCACATCCTTTCCTAAAATATAGGACATAGTTTTAATCTTACCATGATTATGGGGGGCCATGTGGCATCCCCTAAGATTTTAAAAGAGGGGATCCTTATCTTGGGATCCCCCACAACTTTACTATAGAACCCTGGAACTTTCGTATGTGTCTCGGGATGCGTGTTAAGGCATGAAGCATTTTTAATGTTCAAAATTCAATAAAAGAAAATATTGAAATCATGTATATGTTATTTCTTAAGATATATAAGTATTAAGAAGATAATAGGTGTGCATTTCATGATGGAAAAGGCGTAAGGTTTTCCTTAAGCCTATGAGGACGAAAAACAGAAGGAAAAATGGTTAGGATAGAAGTGGGATAAGTCCAAGTAGTGGAATTGAGTGAAAAATAGACTTAGTGTCAAAATTTGCAGAGGATCAATCGCTCGGTCCAAGTGGCGATCGCTCGGTCATAACCCGAGCGATCTGTATCTATCGACTGGTCCAAAAATTTGTATGGGAAAAATTTCCAGAGCGGGTGTTTTCAACCGATCGCTTGGTCATAAACACCGATTGATCGATAGGCGACCGATCGCTTGACCATAAGCACTGATTGTTAGACATGATGCCCAGAAAAGTCATTTAGATTGTTAGATTCTTATAAATTTGATTAATAAAGACTTCTTCTTCATCTATTGTGTATTCATTATGGGTAATTGACCATGATCATGAGATGATCTATACGATATGAGATATCGATAAAGGTCCATAGGATATATTGTAGGAAAGTTATGTGATTGGATTACCACAGGTAGATATAACTTTCCGGTTCCTTATACCTTATATAGTCACATCTGTGGATGAAGCTGGACACTTCACTTATATAGTTGCCACTGAAATTCCTTATTTCAATGCACTCTTAGACCTACAGGGGGGGTGAATAGGTCTACTTCAATTTTCTTTACCAATTTTAATTTTAATCAATCACACACAACCAATCTCACTTGAACACACAAGATTTTTACGTGAAAAACCCTTCTGGGAAAAACCACGGGACCTAGTCCAGCACAAAATCCACTATGAGAAGAGTTGAACAATACAAGACTCGAATCTTACCCAACCTGACACGACACAACCTTCCTCGGTATCGATTCCTCAGCTTGCAAACCACGAACACAGCACGTTCAATCTTCGCAATAGCAGCTCCGGTTCTTCACCGGCCAATCTTACTCAAAGTGATCAACCACGGTCTCCGAAGATCGATCTCCGTCCTTGACAGCTTTAGCTCTAGCTAACCAATGCTCACAGAAGAGCATATAGTGGGATTTAGGGTTTGTGGAAGCCCTAGGGTGATCTTGAAAGTATGCCTCTTTTTAATTTTAGAAAAACAAATCTTGGGGGGGGTATACATCGAATCCCAAGATCTGACTAAGATTCTAATTGATTTTATTCAATGAAGGTTAGAATAACATTCACCTTTGCGACTTTGAAATTGTTAAGTCAAATCCACTTTAGAATAGTACTCGCAAAACTTCACAAGTGTCAAGTCTCCTGTCGATTCACACGAACCTTCTTTTTCCTTTAAAGCTTTCTCTAATGGAAGCTAATGACCCTTCCAAATTTCATGCTCTTTTATCTTTTCTTCTTTTCTTTGATCCAAGAACCTTTCTTGATCAAACAAGATCCAATCTTGATCTTCAAAGAACTTGTTCTTGATCATCAAGATCAAAAACCAAACAAAAAGGAAGAAGGGGAAGGGTTACCGTACACCCTCAAATGGGGAGAGGGCTGGGCGTGAACTTGAGGAGAGGGAGAGAAGAAAAAATTCTGGAGAATTATATATCTTAAAGGGCTGGGCATCCAATCCTTTATATAAGTTCTCTCTTGGTTGCTTGAATTGTAATCCAATTATGATTCATTAACCTTATCCTAATTCAATTAAGATTCCTCAATAGTTTCCTTTATTGATTATTCTCCTAATCCAATTAGGATTAATCTTAAAAGAAACCAACCTTATCCATTAGTAACTAATCTTATCCTTATTCAATAAGGAATCTTGAATTAGTAACTAACTAATGGAATCCCTAACAATTAGGGAATCTTTAATTAGTAACTAACTAACTAACCTTATCTAATAAGGATATTAGTTATTAGAAACTAATTAAAATAATAACAATTATTATTCCTCCTTGAAGTGGGTTTCCCACCCTAGGTGGGTCCCACTCCACACGCCCAAAGGGTTTCCAAAAGCCTTTTGGTCACTTGAATTATTCTTTTATAATAATTCCCAATGGGTCCTACCCATTTGGTTTTTCACATCTAATGTGATTCCACCTTTTAGAGCTTCACTATACTATATAGTGATTACTTAGAGAAATTAATTAATTTAATTAATAATTAAATTAAATACTTTAAGAAGGTCCTTGTGTGTGGGATCTCAAGGGATCTCCTATTTCCGGTTGTGGGACCAAGTACTTTACCTTTTTGGTTGAAGCATTGTTACTAGGAAACACCTTTCCTATACTCCATTAGGATTATAGAATTTTATCTATATCCCTGGACTTCCACCAATCACAATTAATGTCCATTAACACAATGTAATTAACTTCCAGAAATTAGAGAATTGCTTGTAAGTACCATCTCACAATATATTTACAAATAAATCATTCCACATTCCGATATCACTTGTAAGCTTCCGGGATTGGAACAATTCCACTGTCTTAATCCCTAGCTTATGAATAGAACCCTTTCTCATGATTACTTTTTCAATGAACTGAACCTCCAAAACATTTTTGAAGAAACATTAGAAAAGAACTGACATATATATATTTATATATACATTTTCATATTGAAAATATCAACTTCGATAAAGACCATTTTGCCGAAAAGCACCAGTACTGGATTTAACAATTCAGTTCAACAAGTATCACCTTGATATCATTATCTCCAATTAAGGAGTTGTGGATTCCTTATTGAGTGTTTACACACTTCTCCAAACATAGTGTACATGACCCAACGTACCCGGAGTTAGTCCTGTGTATTGGACATTGCCAATTGGCACATCAAAGCCATATAGACAAATGTCTGAAAAGATGTTAACCTCTCAGGTCTAAGGACAATTTGTCAAATGGATAACCCTAATACAATCTGACAGTGTATTCCATAGGGTATCCACTAATGACCCCGTTCAGTATTATGTACTTGCTACATATACTCACATGTTAGTCAAGAGTCACCACTGTCTGTGAATGAGATTCATCACACTATCTCATAGAACTACACATGTGCAAGCCATGATGAAGTACGGCGCCCAACCCGTACTCTAGAGGCTTCGAACAATATTAGGTTTACAAGGAACCGGAAAATCATATCTCCTCGCAACCTTTGCATGATTTTCCTACAATGTTACCTATGGAACTTTATGTCATCATCATATGAGACAATAATTAATATAAATACTCTTTATAGTTGGTTGTGTGAATATGATGCTTGTCTAATCAACATAGAAAAGTCTCTTATTGGCTTTCGAGGGCATATATGTCCAACAATCTCCCATTTGCACTCTAAGCCAATTAGATGTAATACCCATCTTCTCAGTGATGTTTCTCAAGCACCAATTGAGACATAACTTAATATGTATGGGTCTGTTATGTCTGCTTTACCACAACTATTGTAGTGATGCAATAACACTTGCAACTCTTGTCAATTTAGTATTAATAACCATAGTCTTAAAAGACTAAACAAAAATGATACTGTCCAACAGTCATTTTCTGACGTTAACTTGCTTGTGCTTTACCATTGTACAATGCTCCGGACTAATTTGATCAATATCTTATCACATCAACATGTGATAAATATCCGGTCTAGTACAAGTATATTTTCTCATGATATCATATATCTAAGAGAAATAGATTCCAGCCCATAAAGGTAGAAACTCTTTTCTTGGAATCTTGCACAAAAACATGATTGTTATTGGGAGAATAACAATATCATTTTCCTTTTATCTCTAAACCATTTAGGACTAAGAAAACATGTTGTCAAAGTTATTGTCCTTCATTACATAATTGCTAGATCAAATCTAAGAGAAGAATAATATTCATATTTCATTCACAATAAAAAGAATATTTTCTTTGCATAGAGCCAGGAAAGTAATTATGCTCCCACTAACCAATTTGCACACAAATGATACTTTCATTCTTAGATGAAAATCAAATAGTTTGATTACTTCATCAGAATAAAAGTTAGTCCAACTACAGATTTTGGGACCTGTGGGTTCTAGTGTATTATTTAGGCATAGTGAGAGTAGAGAGTTGATCTCTATCAATTCTCATAGTTATTGGTCTATTGGGCTTCCGCTTCTAGAACAATTCTAGATTCAGTTTCTCTATTAGGAAACTTGTATTCCTGTTAACAAATATCTTTTATTATCCAGGAATAGAGACTAAATGTCTCTAATGCGAATCCCAAGCTCATCTTCCATCAAATCATATCAAATATAATTCGATTTAACAACACCATCATGCTATGGTTTGTTATGGGAATTATCTGAGACAAGATGTAATGACGGTAAATTATGAAATTTCTATTAAGAGGTACTCTTCTCAATCATAGAAGACTTACCTAGCTTTTTCTTTATTTCAATGCGGAATTCGTTGAACTTTTCAAAGAAGGTGAAATAAAGTTAGCTACCTCTTAATGGAAGAGTCATATGGTTACGATCATCTAACTTTTGTCCCATTCCCAAGTAGAAGTTTTATCTACGTAGATTTCTCATTCTCCTTAACAAACATGCAACTATTGCACTTATGCAAGATCATACCAAGCATTAGGAGCTGGAGGTTCCAACAATTAAGTTGAACTTGATGAGTATACAAGCTGGACAATCCTTCCAAAGGTTTGTCCTATATCCAATGACCAATTGCTTCACTATGAAGCACAATCCTTATATTTTCATTTCTTCTCAGAAGAGCCTTTGTCCATACTACTAGAATACCTTTTCACTGGAAAATTTTGGATTTCTTTCATTTGCATAAATGCTCGGGACTTAGAAAATCCAATTCTTTTGAACATCTTTGCAAGTAGCATTGAACTCTTCAAAGGTTCTTAGCCATATGCAACATGTGGGATTTCAGACAATCTGATTTCCTACTTGTTCAACATAACCATATTAAAGGACTCCGGGAGTTTGTCGAGGATCATATCCTCTAATCCCATAAATTTATCTCAATTTATCTCAGCACCAAGAATTGGGATTTATGAATCCAATGATCTCTATCATATTGTTTGTGACTGGGTTTCCCTAGTCAACTTGGTGTCCACTTGTCCT
This sequence comes from Tetracentron sinense, assembly GCA_015143295.1. Lineage (NCBI taxonomy): Eukaryota > Viridiplantae > Streptophyta > Magnoliopsida > Trochodendrales > Trochodendraceae > Tetracentron > Tetracentron sinense. The sequence continues at coordinate 14,879,700 of CM026553.1, forward strand.
TTTATATAGTAAGCTGTCTAGCAGCCCTATTGTATTCTGTAAACATCTCATATGAGATTTAACATTAATAGTAATAACTTGGGCAATTCTTTAGATGGTAAGCACAAACTTGAGAGTCCTTTTCCATTCCAAACACTTTGAATTAGCCAAGAGATTCTCATTAAAGTCTTGGTAAGGTGGTTATAGAATGACATGAAAATAAAACATACATCATAATATTTCACACATAATAATATCATTAGATCAGGGCTTTCGATCTTTGATGATATTGCTCATCATTTAGTCAAATTTCATAGACCCCTCAATCTATAAAATTAGGAAATATGTTACTTCATATATCTGATGAGCATTGGGTGCCTTATAATACACATGCAATCTTCCAAGCTAGGATAGTACCACACGCACTACAAGGTGGATAGTACCTATCCATCACTGAACATCTCATGCATAACTCCTTATGTAAATCAGTGATTCCCAATTTTCTTGTGACCTCCAAGGATAACATGACTGTTACCTGTCAGCCGTCATGGTCCTTGGTTAAGTGAAACCCATTATTCTCGGTTGTCATATGATTAAGTAGGAATATGCCCCCATGCTAGTTGACACTCCCTATCAGGCCATACACATTCCTATCTACTATAGAAATAAAACACTAGGAGTTTAATTTAGACTGAATTATGTCCAATTCCTGTCAGAGAGACAAGACTCAAGCTAATTAATTCCTAATCTTATTGATAATGGAAGGTCATAGGGCAACATTATCCTATATGATAGATTAGCCCATTTAATTCACTTAATATTTTTCTTGAGGGAAAACAGAATATTATGAACAAATTATACATCTAATGCATATATCAAAAACATTCACAATATTTATCATTGCATCACATGCATAGAATAATATACAAATATCATCACATGATAATAAATCAAATTTCGTTTTAATTAGATCAAACTAATTTCAATGAACTCCCACTAGCCCCAGAAATCTTAATGGATCTAATCCAAGGGTACAAAGGTTAATTTTTTAACATCAGTGGGCTTTAGATGGTTCATTCATCCATATGATGGACCATTGGTCATACCAAGCACCATGGGCCCAGATTAACAATTATAAAGTATCCATGTGCATCACTAAAGCCCATAAGTCAAAATGGACTATATTACCCTTTAATTCTCTACGAATTATTTTTAGCACATTAGGGTTCACCAACCCTAAGTCTAAAAGAAATTATGGGATTCTTTAAACAACTCTCTAAGACCTCTACTAGGGTCTATAAGTGTCACTCAAGTACTTCTCATAATCGTGAATATTGTTAGCTTACATCTATGTCAATTAAGGCACAATTATCTCATAATCATGCAAGTAACATATTTCACGTAAAAATTTCAACATGGACTAAATGCATCACGTCCAAAAGGACTATAATAATGCGTTTTATTTAAACTCAAACTTTTTATGTTTCAACAAGACACATATTGTGGGGTTTGATCCAATTATCCAAAATTTACACAAAAAAGATAATCACATTATCACAAGGGTTATGGACTTTTCTAAGCAACTAAGAGCTATAACAAATCATCACATGAAATACATAATATAGCCGCACAATGGGTCCACATGATCATACTATCTTAGAAATCCTACAACTACTCTTGTAGAACGCCTTCCAAGATTTATTCTCCATGCAATCACCATCATCTTCGATCTTCAATATGATTTGTCTATAGAGAAAAACCAGCAACTCCTAATACTAGGATTACATCATATTCAAAATAAGAAACCTTGAGAAACCACCCAAAATAGGGTGCTCAAGGGGAGTACAACTCATAAGAAGAAAGAAAAGAGAATAGAGAGAGAAGAAGAAGACATGATCATGGAACCCATCCACCATTCAACAAGAATATATATTAACAATTCATCAACTATGAATAATAACATGGCTTGACAAATTACTTAGAAAGTCCATAACCTCAACAAGGGTTTTGTTAACCTTAGGGAAACTCTTTCCCATATGGTTAAGGCATCTATTAACATTTAATAGAAAAACCATAGAGCAAAGAAAGCAAGCATGTCTAGAATGAATTCTTAGGGTTTTTAGATCATCATTAAAAGAAAAAAATTTTCCTTTAATGCTTGAAAATCATTAAGAGAAACAATTTCTCTAAAATTTAATCTAACCCTAAAATTCATCCTCACATTCCTCAATTAATAAACAAATAGAAAACACCATATTAAATTCGGCTAGGCTAGGGATCTAATCCCTTCTATATTATTTTGATCTAATAACTATCAAAAGACCAAAATAAAAATCAGCAAATTGCTAATTTTTAATATCACTTTATATTGATTCAAAATCAATAATAGGTGAATTCAAAATTTTCCATAATGGCCAACTGCTTTAGGGATTATTTGACTTAACAATTAAATAAAATAATACCCTAAACACTAGTATTAAATGTCCATAAAATAATTGATCTCTATCAATTAAAATTCACTTGAGATAAAACCCTGTATCTCAACCAATGGCATTTATGTAATTACTTGATTAACTATTAATCAAATAAAAACTTATAAATACTATGTAGCCAAAAATTTTGAGCACATGTAATTGATCCAAATCAACTACAATAATTATGGTATTATTCCCATAAACTTTTTAGGGAACCATAAAAGATATCATAATTAATATTTAATTAAATGATAGCCCGTGGACTCGAAGCAGATAATTAAACAATTTAATTAAATCTCAGCCCGTGCTCTCGAATCAAATAATTAAACTATTTAATTAATTGATAGCCCATTAAACGATTTAATAGCATCCCATGCTCTCAAATCAAATAATGGAATTTAGGAAAAATTTGAAAGCTTCTTGGAAAATTAATTTAGAAAACTCATTTTCCCGCTTTAGATTTTCGACTCAAGTTTTGACCCTCAAAACGATTGATTCTAGAAAAACTTTCTTCACGAAAGTTGTAGATCTTTTCGACGGCTTCGAAACGATGTACTGACGGACCTAAGGACTTAAGGTCACAAAGTTATGGCCGAAATACCGAAACTGTATCGATTCTTCTAATCAAATACAAATCCAAAAATTCATGAATCAATTTTAATCGAAATAAGCTTTAATCTCCAAGAAAACTTAAGCAAGGGTGTCTAACACCATGAGATTTATTAATTAACATTTAATAAATAAAATCTCATCTATATTTGCTAGCCAAAATATCAATAGGTAACTAAGTGGTATATATCAAAGGGAAAACTTGCCCGGGGCTCACAAGAATAAATTAAACAATTTAATTTAATATAAAAAGGATCTCTAAATCCTTAAAGGGCTTTAACCAAATTTATATCTCTATATACGTATCCCTAATAGAATTAAGAGAGGTTTTGAAATCATCCAAAACTTCAATTAGCATCACACTAATTTCTAAGGGCTTGATTACTCCCTCAATAACTAGAGGGGGATCCCTTAACCCGACCAATGATTATCTAATCATCAAGAATCTAGAAGATTGATTCATTAGGGTAACCAAAATTCATAGGGGAGGCAATCTTGATATAAATCTTGATTAAACTCAATAAAATCAAAGAGAAGCATAGCCAAGGCTCTGATACTACTGAAAGTATGCCTCTTTTTAATTTTAGAAAAACAGTTCTTGGGGGGCATACATCGAATCCCAAGATCTGACTAAGATTCTAATTGATTTTATTCTATGAAGGTAGGAATAACATTCACCTTTGCGACTTTGAAATTGTTAAGTCAAATCCACGTTAGAATAGTACTCGCAAAACTTCACAAGTGTCAAGTCTCCTGTCGATTCACACAAACCTTCTTTTTCCTTTAAAACTTTCTCTAATGGAAGCTAATGGCCCTTCCAAATTTCATGCTCTTTTATCTTTTCTTCTTTTCTTTGATCTAAGAACCTTTCTTGATCAAACAAGATCCAATCTTGATCTTCAAAGAACTTGTTCTTGATCATCAAGATCAAAAACCAAACAAAAAGGAAGAAGGGGAAGGGTGACCGTACACCCTCAAAGGGAGAGAGGGCTGGGCGTGAACTTGAGGAGATGGAGAGAAGAAAAAAATTCTGGAGAATTATACTCCATAAAGGGCTGGGCATCCAATCCTTTATATAAGTTCCCTCTTGGTTGCTTGAATTGTAATCCAATTATAATTCATTAACCTTATCCTAATCCAATTAGGATTCCTCAATAGTTTCCTTTATTGATTATTCTCCTAATCCAATTAGGATTAATCTTAAAAGAAACTAACCTTATCCATTAGTAACTAATCTTATCCTTATCCAATAAGGAATCTTGAATTAGTAACTAACTAATGGAATCCCTAACAATTAGGGAATCTTTAATTAGTAACTAACTAACTAACCTTATCTAATAAGGATATTAGTTATTAGAAACTAATTAAAATAATAACAATTATTATTCCTTCTTGAAGTGGGCGTCCCACCCTAGGTGGGTCCCACCCCACACACCTAAGGGGTTTCCAAAACCCTATTGGTCACTTGAATTATTCTTTTATAATAATTCCCAATGGGTCCTACCCATTTGGTTTTTAACATCTAACGTGATTCCACCTTTTAGAGCTTCACTATACCATATAGTGATTACTTAGAGAAATTAATTAATTTAATTATAAATTAAATTAAATACTTTAAGAAGGTCCTTGTGTGTGGGATCTCAAGGGATCTCCTATTTCCAGTTGTGGGACCAAGTACTTCACCTTTTTGGTTAAAGCATTGTTACTAGGAAACACCTTTCCTACACTCCATTAGGATTATAGAATTTTATCTATATTCCTGGACTTCCACCAATCACAATTAATGTCCATTAACACAATGTGATTAACCTCCAGAAATTAGAGAATTGCTTGTAAGTACCATCTCACAATATATTTACAAATAAATCATTCCACATTCCGATATCACTTGTAAGCTTCCGGGATTGGAACAATTCCACTATCTTAGTCCCTAGCTTATGAATAGAACTCTTTCTCATCATTACTTTTCATTGAACTGAACCTCCAAAACACTTTTGAAGAAACATTAGAAAATAACTGACATATATATATATATAGATATACTTTTCCATATTAAAAATATCAACTTCGATAAAGACCATTTTACTGAAAAGCACCAGTATTGGATTTAACAGTTCAGTTCAACAAGTATCACCTTGATATCATTATCTCCAATTGAGGAGTTGTAGATTCCTTATTGAGTGTTTACACACTTCTCCAAACATTGTGTACATGACCCAACATACCCGGAGTTAGTCCTGTGTATTGGACATTGCCGATTGGCACATCAAAGCCATATAGACAGATGTCTGAGAAGATGTTAACCTCTCAGGTCTAATGACAATTTGTCAAATGGATAACCCTAATACAATCTGACAGTGTATTCCATAGGGTATCCACTAGTGACCCCGTTCAGTATTATGTACTTGCTACATATACTCACATGTTAGTCAAGAGTCACCACTGTCTGTGAATGAGATTCATCACACTATCTCATAGAACTACACATGTGCAAGCCATGATGAAGTACAGTGCCCAACCAGTACTTTAGAGGCTTCGAACAATATTAGGTTTACAAGGAACCGGAAAATCATATCTCCTCTCAACCTTTGCATGATTTTCCTACAATGTTACCTATGAAACTTTATGTATACATCATATGAAACAATAATTAATATAAATACCCTTTATAGTTGGTTGTGTGAATATGATGCTTATCTAATCAATATAGAAAAGTCTCTTATTGGCTTTCGAGGGCATATCTGTCCAACAAAAACTTGGCGAGACAAACGAATGAGTAGACCCGGTATCAATCAACACTCGAGCCAAGCACTCATTAACTAGTAAGGTTCCTGAAATTTTAGCTAGCTAAGTCAAACCATGCATCAACAGCGTATACATATAGATACATAGATATATAACATGCCTTATACATACACAAGGAATAAGGCATAACATGATAATTTATGGAAAATTAAATATCTCTAAACGCGTACCTTGCACCACATCATCTGATGCAAGTGCATCGCCCTCAGTTAAGGCAAAGACTCGCCCCTGGTTCGCCTGGCGAGGTGGAGGTGTAGAACGTACAGGCTGAGAGGAAGCCTGGTATGATCCTGCTGGGCGTGCTGGGGGCCTAACACCCTGAGACTGGCTTGGTAAATGCCGGCTAGGGCAATACCTGATCACGTGGCCTTCTCGACCGCAATGGAAACATCCACCCGATGCCCTTCGGTAATCTCCTGCCGGGTGCCTCTTGCCACATGAAGTGCAAGCCTCATACGTGTAAATCGGAGGGGCTGGAGGTGGAACATACCTCGCTACCTGAGGTGCAACAGGCCGTGGAGCTGGAAGAGACTGAGGTCATGGTGCCTGAGGCATGTACGTTCGTAGAACTGGAGGCGCATAAGATGGCCTCATCGGTAGTGCTGGCCACGTGTACTGATAAGGGCCGGTACGAGCCCGCCTCTTTGGAGGTGCCAAACTACTAGGTTGGCCTCTTGCCAACTCCCTCTTCTTGGACATCGCCTCTGAATTTGCCTCGATTAATAAGGCCTTGTCTACTACTTCCTAATTAGTAGCGTGCCTGAAAGTCGATACTTTCTCCATAATGACATCCTTGAGCCCTTGCTCAAATCTCCTCGCCTTCCTTGCCTCAGTAGCAACCATGTGAGGCACAAATCTAGAGAGTTCTGAGAACTTAGCCTCATAAGCGGCCACGGTCATCGAACCTTGCTCTAGGTCAATGATGTAGAGCCCCGGATCTTTTCACATTTAATGCATGACACTTTCGTTGCCATTTTGCCTTTAAAGAGGTATAATTAATAAATCAAGAAGAAATTGGAAATTCCAAAATGTCAGAATGTTCCTTTTCGAAGTACGAACCCAACGCAAGTTGAATCGTCAAAATCGGACGAACGAGTCAAAAGATATGGCCAAAACAGTCTGGACCTGCAGGCAATCGTAGCTCGGAAGGCGCTAAGGACGTAGCTCGGAAGGCACTAAGGACGTAGCTCGGTTATGCGCTAAGGACGTAGCTCAGAAGGCGCTAAGGACGTAGCTCGGAAGGCGCTAAGGACGTAGCTCGGAAGGCACTAAGGACGTAGCTCGGAAGGCACTAAGGACATAGCTCTGATAACGTGCTCTGATAAGGCACAGACAACGCATAGACAACGTACTCTGATAACGTATACGTTGTGCATCCGTTGTGCAACAGACAATGGGTACGTTGTACAGCTCACAACGGGTACGTTGTACAGCTCACGACGGGCACGTTGTACATAAGACAACGGACAACGAGCTCAGCACTATGCACAACACAACGTGACAACGGGTTCGGCACTATTCACAGCACAACGTGTTCAGCACTATTCACAGCACAACGTGTTTGGCACTATTCACAGCACAACGTGTTTGGCATTATTCACAGCACAACGTGCTCGGCACTATTCACAGCACAACGTGTTTGGCACTATTCACAGCACAACGTGTTTGGCACTATTCACAGCTCAACGTGTTCGGCACTCGTGTTTTTGCAAAAATTTCAGTAAGGGTATTATGGTCTTTTGGTCGGTTCACTCTTACCTTAAGTGTTTAACCCGAGCCTTCAAGGCTCATTCTCAACACTTAGAGGATTTGGGGGATTAGAAGAGAGGAGAAAGGGTTTCCTAAGCTAGGGTTTTGCTTTTGGAGAAGAATCAAAGGGGTTTTGAGACCCTAGATCACTTCAAGTCCGGTTTTTCTCCAAGATCTCGGCTCAAGCACTCGTGGAGAGCGTTCTCCAAGCTAGGGCAGCACCTCACGGTCGTTTTTGGAAGGGGTTTCTTCCTCATTTCTTCAAGGTCGGTACTTCTTACTACCCTCCTAGTTATAGTTCCTCTTTTCCCTTTATTTCTTTTGATTTTCTTTCATTTACACATGTGCTATGAGATGGATGGTTGTGAATGGTGAATGGAGATGGAATGGGCGATTGGATGCCAAGGGTTGTGTTGTGATGATTAAAATGGGGAGGGCATTGTATCCATAATAAACACACCTTTATGATGTGAGTAAACTCACCTAGAAAAGCATGATTTAAGTTTAAATGAATAATGAATAATGAACACACCATGTTTGATGAAATGCCAAGGTGAATAAAATGAGTTGTAAATTAGGAAATGCATGCCTAATAAATTATGAATATTGCTAGGGCCTATGATAGTGTGTTTTCTTGCTTTCCCTAAATGATATGAATATTACATTGCTCAATCATTGATGTTATGTCTTGTGAAATTACCCAAATGTCATATTTAAATTTAAATGCAAGTATGTACACGGTTCCCACGAGCACGGCATGCATGACATGATTTACCGAGGTTTTCAAGAATGGGATTTAGAGGTGGGGCATATCCGACGATATGTTTTACCTCGCTTTTGGCAAGGACAAGACAGTCATACATTTTCATAAGAAGGGTCTACCTTCCCTCGCAAGTGCATACATATCATAAGAAGGGTCTCCCTTCCCTCGCAAGTGCATCTCACAAGGACATCTCACAAGTGAATCTCACAAGTGGAAGGACAAGCATGAGCATTCTAGGAAGAAGGGTCTCCCTTCCCTCACAAGTAGATTACTTTTCCGAACAAGCAAGCATGATACATGACATGACAAGCATGGGCATTTAGGAAGAAGGGTCTCCCTTCCCTCACAAGTAGTTTACTTTTCCAAGCAAGCATGACATGGCATGACACACATGGCACGCATGATACGATAAGATAAGACAAACATGACAAGTTTTCAAGTATGGAAATGGTATTTTCAGTCAAGTCAAGTGCACGGTGTTTTCAAGGGTGTTATCGGCTTTTCATGAAATGCAAGCATGATTATAAATTGCCTTATTTCCTTGTTATGATATTGATGGCTCCTGCCTTATATGCGTGAATTGTTTCCTGCTTTATGTATGCTATCCGTATGCTATGACTGTTGGTTAGTGCTTAGTACCCGCTGAGTATTCCATGCTCAGCCGTACTTCTTATGTTGGCAGGTTCTGAGGGAGCTGCTGCTCCATTTGATGTTTGTGCTCCTGGTCCATGGGTGGAGGAGGAGTACGTCGAGGAGCCCTTGGAGGAACCTCCCGTAGAGGGTTATCAGTAGGTGGTGTTAGATTCTGAGTGGATTAGCTGTGGGTGAGATGAGTGATATACATTCATGTATTTTGGCGGGTCTGTCCGCACTTTCTTTGGTTACTTTTTGTATAAACTTGGATTTCCATGTGTATATACTTAGAGGTTGTTAGACTTCCGCTGTGTTTTATAGTTATGTTTCCGCTATCATCCTCTATTGTATATGCTCTGTGGGTTTTTGCAGGTTGGTTTGTCAAGCAAGTCATGTAAGCCATGATTAGTCGTCCAAAGTTCACTCTAACTCCTAGGGTGGGTTCTGGGTCGCGAAAAATGAACTCTCTTTCTTTCTTTTCCCGTGCTCTAACAGGAAAGTACTTCTTATAAAAAGTATCCTTGAACTCCTCCTAAGTCCAAGGTTGACCCTGCATGGTCAAATCTCGTGTCCTCAAGGCGGACAACCACCAGTGATGTGCCTCCCAATATAGCATGAAAACTGCCCATGCTACTCTATCCTCCTCCGTGGGCGAGAGGACTGCAAAGATCTTCTCCATCTGGAGGATCCACGCCTCCGCAGCAAGAGGGTCTACACTCCCATGCAATGATGGAGGCCTCAATCTCCTGAATACCTCAACCCCAGCTGTACGATGTACTGGAGTCGTAGGCGGTGGAGTAGGTGCCGCTGAAGAAGGTATAGTTTGCCAAGCCACCAGGATGGCGAGAGTCTCAGCAATAGAGCCTAAGACCTAAGAGCGGTCTGACTGCTTAACCTCATCTCTAGAAGAAGATGAAGCTCTAGTATGTGGTCCACGACCCCGTGTGCCCCCTCTCATGACTAAGGTCCTGAGAACAATAGCACCACATGAGTCTCACTTGAAAACACAATTTATCACAGTTCTAGTTCACAATAATTCAATTTGTATTAGTTGTATAATACTAACATTCATCGCATCACAACCATCGGTGTATTTATAATATTATACCTTGGTGTTCTAGCGTTCCTAAGACTCGTACTTGGTTGTAACAACCATTTGGACCAAGACTAAAGTTTAGTCTCGCACTTGGAATCATGACTCGCTTCTGACTTACTTCCTTCCTAACTTGTTTCCTGACATATGCTCTTGTCAAGCCGTGGTATAGATTCTAAGTGACCTTAAAGACCTAAAGCCTAAGCTCTGATACCACTCCTATCGTGACCCAAAACCCACCTTAGGAGTTAGAGTGAACTTTGGACGACTAATCATGACTTACATGAGTTGCTAGAAAAACCATCCTGCAAAAACCCATAGAGTATATATAAAGAGGATATAAACAGCGGAAACATACTTAAACATAGCACAGCGGAAGACTTAACCAAACCTCTATGTATATACAAGTGATCCAAGTTATACAAAAGATACACAAAAGAAAGTACGGACATGCCCGCTAAAATACATAAATCTAACTCTCAAGCTCACCCACAGCTGCATCACTCAGAATCTACTACCATCTTATAGTAACCCTCGACCGGAGGTTTCTCTAAAGGTTCCTCAACGTACTCCTCCTCCACCCAAGGGCTCGGAGCACAGACATCAAAAGGAGCAGCCGCTCCGCTATCACCTGCCGACATAAGAAGTACGGCTGAGCATGGAATACTCAGCGGGTACCAAATACTAACCAATAGTCATAGCATAAAAATGGTAATACATAAATCAAGAGCAATTCATATATGTAAAACGGGAACAATTCATGTTATACAAGGAAGTAAAGCAATTTATAATCATGCTTGCATTTCGTAAAAAGCCGATAAAACCTCTTGAAATCATGGTGTGCTTTGAAAGCTTGTCATGTTTGTCTTGCTTGATCTTGTCGAGCGTGTTGTATGTGTCATGCCATGCCATGCGTGTCATACGTGCTTACTTGTGATTATGTAACTTATGAGATACACTTGTGAGATATCCTTGTGAGATGCACTTGAGAGGGAAGGGAGACCCTTCTTTATGCAATGCACTTGAGAAGGAAGGGAGACCCTTCTTCATGATATGTATCTACTTGCGAGGGAAGGGAGGCCCTTCTTTATGCTATGCACTTGTGAGTGAGGGGAGACCCCTCGTGGAATGTTTGTTATTGTTTTCTTGTGAAAAGCGAGGTAAAACATATCGTAGGATATGTCCCACCTCTAATCATGTTCTTGAAAATACGATAAATCATGTCATGCATGCCGTGCTCATGGAAGTCGTGTGCATACTTGCAATTGAATTTAATATGACATGTTTGGGGATTTCACAATACATTGCACATCACCATTTAAACAAGTGACAAATTAAACAATTTAGGGAAAACGCGAAAACACACTATCATAACCCAAACAATTTCCATAAACTTTAAGCATGCATTTTCTTAATTTATTATTCATTTTATTCACCTTGGCATTCCATCTCCATTCACAACATCCACACATCACAACTCATAGCACAAGTATAGATGAAGGAAAACAAAGAAACATGGAGGAAAAGAGGAACTATAACTAGGAGGGTAGCAAGAAGTACCGACCTTGATCAATGAGGAAGAAAACTCCTCCAAAAACGTTCGTGACGTGCTGCCATAGCTTGGAACACGAGCTCCACAAGTTTTTGAGCTTGAATCTTGAAGAAAATGGGCTTGAGGTTGATCTAAGTCTTCACCCCTTTTGATTTCTTCCCCAAATGGAAACCCTAGGTTAGAAATCGCCCTCTCCTCTTTCTCTAACTCTCAAATGTCTCTAAGTATTATAAATGAGCCCTAAAGGCTCGGGCAACTCTTAAGAGGAAAGAGTGAAACGCCAAAAGACCAAAACACCCTTACTGAAATTTCTGCAGAACACGATACACCGATCGATCGGTGGTCGATACTGAGCGATCGGTTGCCTACCGATCGATCGGTTTCATAACCGAGCGATCGGTTAAAAATCTACTCTCTGGAAAATTTTCCCATACAAAAATCTTGACTAGTCGATAGCTACCGATCGATCGGTTTTGGACCGATCGATCGCTCCATGGACCGAGCGATCGGTGGTCTGCAGGTCCAAACTGTTTTGGCCATATCTTTTGACCCGTTCGTCGGATTTTGACGATTCAACTTGCGTTGGGTTCGTACTTCGAAAAGGAACATTTTTAAAGTTTCAGAATTTTGAATTTCTTCTTTATTTATTAATTATACTACATTAAAGAAAAATTGGCTACAAAAGTGCCATGCATTAAGCATGAAAAAGTCCGGGGCTCTACAGACCCCAAAATCCTACAAGGCTAAAATAAGACTTTGGAATCGTCACATTACTTAAACCTGCATAAAAAATCCATGCATACAAGGCATACTACACGAGTCTCTAAAAATGAGAATAATAAAATTCTAATTATAAACACTAAATCATCCTGTACAATGATAATTTACATATCATAACTCCTCATAAACGAAACAGTCTAAAACCATCAATAGGGTAAAACAACTAAGGCAACATCAATTGAAAGTCAAAAAGTTGGATATAAACATCTCGTCCAAAAAGAAAATACTAAAACTAATTAATAGGGATGACTATCAATATCCATAGCCTCCTCCTTAGGAAGCTCACCTTCTTCTTCCTCTTCGGCGTATACTTCCTCAGTCCACGGCTTTGCTCCTAATCCTGAAGAATATGTCAGGTCGATTGAGTATGGAATACTCAGTGGATAACAAACTAACAACAACATAAAATAGCATAAGCAATAATAATATCATAACTTACTTTATTGATGCTTAATCATAATAGATTCATGTAACTTAGGCATAATCAGAGTGCGGAGCATATAACATGTCATAACATCATCTTGACTCGTGTATTTGTGCAACTCTTATCCATGAACTTGACTTAACATATGCATAGACTCATACATGCATGATTCATAGTGTGTTTGTTCCGTCAACACATAATTCATAGTGTTTTGTCCCGGTAACGCATAATTCATAGTGTTCGACAACGCTTAGAGTGGATGTTCATAATGGGGGATCATTCTTTCATAGCATAACATGAGTGCGACAACGCATAGAGTGGATGTTCGTAATGGGGGATCATTATTTCATAGCATAACATGAGTGCGACAACGCGTAGAGTGAATGTTCGTAGTGGGAGATCATTCTTTCATCGCATAATTCGTAACATGTTCGTATCCAATGCATGCATGCTTGTGAGACAAGTGGACTCATGAGACTTGAATAATTACCTTGCGAGTGCACGTGTGCTTGAGTGTTGTGATTGGAATTCAAATAAGTCATCCCTTAGATTCCAATCTTCCATTAGGAAACTGTATTAAGTTACATTTCCCTAGTTAAAGAATTCCCAACGTGGAGGATTTTCCTCTAAGGTTTGGCCTACCCGAATACCGATCACCATACAAATAAAGAGAGCATAATTTATCATAACGACAACAATATCCATTTAACTTAATTTATTAATAATCAATAGCATCATACTAACATTTCTACTTCTTAAGCATTTCAACAAACACCTTGAGTGCGTTGATTATAGATACTTTGCCCTTTCCCATTTTTAACATTCCATCATACAATAATTCATCCCCACAACCCAAACATGATCCACATCCATACATTCATCCCATCCTCCATCCAATCCATCCATAGTATAAACCTATTTCCATCTCTAACAAGCTTAATCCATATATAATTAGGGAAAACATAATCAATCTCCATTTCTATCATTTAGATTATACTAATATTCACAAAACATCAATAATAAGGTTGATTTAGAGAGTTTATCGACCTTAGGGATCCTTCCCTTGGATCCAAATCGCTCCAAAGAAGCTTTGAGGAAGCTTCGAGGAAGATCTCCAAGGTCTCTTTGCAATCTCCTAGCAATCTCCTTCTTCTCCAAGTAATTTCTCCCTAAAAAACCCTAGGTTTCCTCCTCTCCCTTACCACATTAGGTTAAAAATAGTTTAGAATCCAAAAAATCTCGAAATAGAACTGTAGAGCCCCAAAATTTTTTGTATATGCCTTGGAATGTGTGTCAAGGCATGATGTCTTGTAATCTCAATTTCATGAAATGAGAATTTGAAACTTCGATGGAATTGTGTCAAGAATGCTATAATTAATTAGATAAATTATTTAATAAAGCCTATAAGCTTTAAAGAGGTCCTAGTCAAGTTTAAAAGATGTTAGAATAGAAGTAGAATGGGTCCCAATAGTAGGAATGGGTGAAAAATGGACTTAGTGTAGAGCCCCGGACCTTTTCACATTTAATGCATGACACTTTCGTTGCCATTTTGCCTTTAAAGAGGTATAATTAATAAATAAGGAAGAAATTAGAAATTATGAAATGTCAGAAATGTTCCTTTTCGAAGTACGAACCCAACGCAAGTTGAATCGTCAAAATCGGACGAACGAGTCAAAAGATATGGCCAAAACAGTCTGGACCTACAGGCAATCGATCGCTCGGTTATGCACTTGAGGATGTAGCTCGGAAGGCGCTAAGGACGTAGCTCAGAAGGCACTAAGGACGTAGCTCGGAAGGCGCTAAGGACATAGCTCGAAAGGCACTAAGGACGTAGCTCTGATACGTGCTCTGACAACGTGCTCTGATAAGGCACAGACAACGCATAGACAACGTACTCTGATAACGTAGCTCTAGCTCTGATAACGTATACGTTGTGCATCCATTGTGCAACAGACAACGGGTACGTTGTACAGCTCACGACGGGCACGTTGTACATAAGACAACGTGACAACGTGTTCGGCACTATTCACAGCACAACGTACTCGGCACTATTCACAGCACAACGTGTTCGGCACTATTCACAGCACAACGTATTTGGCACTATTCACAGCACAACGTGTTCGGCACTATTCACAGAACAACGTGTTTGGCACTATTCACAGCTCAACGTGTTCGGCACACGTGTTTTTTGCAGAAATTTTAGTAAGGGTATTATGGTCTTTTGGTCGGTTCACTCTTACCTTAAGAGTTTAACCCGAGCCTTTAGGGCTCATTCTCAACACTTAGAGGATTTGGGGGATTAGAAGAGAGGAGAAAGGGTTTCCTAAGCTAGGGTTTTGCTTTTGGAGAAGAATCAAAGGGGTTTTGAGACCCTAGATCACTTCAAGTCCGGTTTTTCTCCAAGATCACGGCTCAAGCACTCGTGGAGAGCGTTCCCCAAGCTAGGGCAGCACCTCACGGTCGTTTTTGGAAGGGGTTTCTTCCTCATTTCTCCAAGGTCGGTACTTCTTACTACCCTCCTAGTTATAGTTCCTCTTTTCCCTTTATTTCTTTTGATTTTCTTTCATTTACACATGTGCTATGAGATGGATGGTTGTGAATGGTGAATGGAGATGGAATGGGCGATTGGATGCCAAGGGTTGTGTTGTGATGATTAAAATGCGGAGGGCATTGTATCCATAATAAACACACCTTTATGATGTGAGTAAACTCACCTAGAAAAGCATGATTTAGGTTTAAATGAATAATGAATAATGAACACACCATGTTTGATGAAATGCCAAGGTGAATAAAATGAGTTGTAAATTAGGAAATGCATGCCTAATAAATTATGAATATTGCTAGGGCCTACGATAGTGTGTTTTATTGCTTTCCTTAAATGATATGAATATTACATTGCTCAATCATTGATGTTATATGTGTTGTGAGATTACCCAAATGTCATATTTAAATTTAAATGCAAGTATGTACACGGTTCCCACGAGCACGGCATGCATGACATGATTTATCGAGGTTTTCAAGAACATGGTTAGACAAGATCAAGTAAGACAAACACGACAAGCTTTCAAATACGAAAAGATATTTCAAGCCAAGTCAAGTGCACGATGTTTTCAAGAGGTTTTATCGGCTTTCTACGAAATACAAGCATGATTATAAATTGCTTTACTTCCTTGTATGATATGAATTGTTTCCATCTAACATATATGAATTGCTCCTGATTTATGTATTGCCATTTTTATGCTATGACTATTGGTTAGTATTTGGTACTCGCTGAGTTTTCAATGCTCAGCCGTACTTCTTATGTCGGCAGGTTCTGAGGGAGCTGCTGCTCCATTTGATGTTTGTGCTCCTGGTCCATGGGTGGAAGAGGAGTATGTCGAGGAGCCTTTGGAGGAACCTCCTGTAGAGGGTTATCAGTAGGTGGTGTTAGATTCTGAGTGGATTGGCTGTGGGTGAGCATGAGTGATTATGTCCATGTATTTTGGCGGGCATGTCCGCACTTTCTTTGTTTGATTTCTTTGTATTAAACTTGGACCATGTGTATATACTTAGAGGTTGTTAGACTTCCGCTGTGTTTTATAGTTATGTTTCCGCTGTCATCCTCTATTGTATATGCTCTGTGGGTTTTTGCAGGTTGGTTCGTCAAGCAAGTCATGTAAGCCATGATTAGTCGTCCAAAGTTCACTCTAACTCCTAGGGTGGGTTTTGGGTCACGACACTTAGTGTTAAAAACCTGCAGACCACCGATCGCTCGGTCCATTGTAGCGATCGATCGGTCCACAACCGATCGATCGGAGGCTATCGACTGGTTAGCCTTGATGGAATAAGGTAGTATGGCGTTATCAAGTGTGACAAAAATAATACCAACTCCTGACTTATTCTTCTTCCGGTTAATGCATTTGATTCTATCAGGGCTTCTTGGTGCTCCATCAAAATACATCTTCTAGCCTGGTTTGACCTATACTTATATAACTTCTTCGTCAGGGAGGTTGGTGATCAAAGGCGAGTCCACGGGAACCGGATGTGCTACAAGGAAGTCAATAAGGGTTTGCCCTTTCATTGCCTTTTGGGGCACAAATTTGATTTCGAATTCAGATAGGAGTACAACTCATTTTGTCATTATGCCAAAGAGAGTAAGGTGGGACATTATGTATTTGAGGGGATCGGCTCTGGATATTAGTTTCACTAAATGCTCGAGCATATAGTGCCTTAATTTCTTCAACGCGAAGATAAGGGCTAGACAGACTTTCTCTATCAAGCTATATTGGCATGACGCTCCAACCAGGGTCCTGCTTAGGTAGTACAGGGCATTTTCTTTTCCTCGGTCATTGTGCTGAGCAAGGAGAGCTCTGAGAGATCCTTCGAGTGTTACGATATAGAGGATAAGTGGCTTTCCTCTGATGGGACCTATAAGGACTTGTGGGTTTGTGAGATAAGTCTTGATGGTGCTAAGCGCATTTTGGCAAGTTTGATCCCATTTAAACAGTATTCCTTAAAGGGGAATCTGGATAAAAATTTATGCGGAAAGTGGATCCCCTAGATCTTAACACCATAGAAAGTATCAAAATTATCTAAGAGTTTTAGTCATATCACCTCAGTGAATTATTTTCACCGGTGAAGCTTAATCCACTCGAACCGTCAGAACTCTTTGTAGAGATTTTTCTGAAAAAATACTAGAAGCTCGATCCTTGTTCTTCGCTATCCCTACGAATCTTTAGAATGTCCTTTGGAATTATAGAAGCAAGAGGAAGAAGATGAATCAATGGTGTTGACCTTCTATCACCAATAATGCTAAGTTTCAAAACCCTAGATTTGCAAAACCCAACTAGGACCACCAATATTGTCGCGTCCCAAAACCCACCCTAGGAGTTAGAGTGAATCTTGGACGACTTAATCATTACTTACATGACTTGCTTGACGAACCAACCTGCAAAACTCACAGAACATATACAATAGAGGACAGTATAGTGGAAACATAACTATAAAACACAGCGGAAGTCTAACAAACCTCTAAGTATATACATATGGTCCAAGTTTATACAAAAAAAGGTAACCAAAAGAAAGTGCGGACAGACCCGCCAAAAATACATGGATAAAATCTCTCGTCTCACCCACAGCTAATCCTCTCAGAATCTACAACCACCTAAGGGTAACCCTCAACTGGAGGTTCCTCAAAAGGCTCCTCGACGTACTCCTCCTCCACCCATGGACTCGGAGCACAGATATCAAATGGAGCAGCTGCTCCGCCGTCACCTGCCGACATAAGAAGTACGGCTGAGCATGGAATACTCAGCGGGTACTAAGCACTAACCAACAATCATAGCATACAGATAGCATACATAAAGGAGGAAGCAAGTTGCATATATAGAACATGAACTATTTATATCATACAAGGAAACAAAACAATTTATAATCATGCTTGTATTTCGTAGAAAGCCGATGAAACCTCTTGAAAACATCGTGCACTTGACTTGACTTGAAAATACCATTTCCGTGCTTGAAACTTGTTATGTTGTCTTATCTTGTCATATCATGCGTGTCATGTCATGTCATGCGTGTCATGCGAGTATCATGCTTGCTTGTTCATAATTGAAACATGTTCACATGCTTAGTTGCCGTTCATAGTCCGTCACAACTAGTACCCTATATGCAGATGGGTATGCCTAGTTGCCGTTCATAGCCCGTCGCAACTAGCATCCATGCGGAATGTGAATGCCTAGTTGCCGTTCATAGCCCGTCGCAACTAGCATCCATGCAGAATGTGTGATGCTATGTTATGCGTGTCATGCCATGCTATGCTATGCGTGTCATGCGATGCTATGCATGTCATGCGAGGGGATGGGAGACCTTTCCCTATGCAATGCATGATTGTCTTGCCCTTGTCAGAAGCGGAGTGAAACATATCTTAGGATATGCCCCACCTCTATGTCCCATACTCAAAACATCGGTAAATCACGTCATTTCATGCGTGCTCGTGAGATCGTGTGCATACTTGCATTTGGAATTAAATATGACAATTTGGAGTGATTCACAAGGCATAGCATATAACAATTTAAGTAATTAATAATCTACACATTTTAAGAAATGTAAGAAACACACTATCATGAACCCTAACAAATTTCAAGAGCAATTAAACATGGGTTCCCTTAATTTATCATTTATTTCATTCACCTTGGCATTTCATCAAACATGTGGTGTGTTCATTATTCACTTAAACCTAAATCATGCTTTTCTATGTGGGTTATGCTCACATCACACTTGTATGTTCATTATTAGTACAATGCCCTTTCCCATTCGTTCATCACATCATCCACACGGCATCCATTCGCCAACATCCATCTCCATTCACCATTCATACCACCAATCTCATAACACATATATATAGGTGAAAGAAAACAAGAAGAAATAAAGGAAAAGGGAAGCTATAACTAGGAGGGTAGTAAGAAGTACCGACCTTGAAGAGATGAGGAAGAAACCCCTCTTCCAAACGACCGTGAGTTGCTGCCCTAGCTTGGAACACGAGCTCCACCCGAGCTTGAGCCGAGATCTTGAAGGAAAACGTGCTTGAGGATGATCTAGGGTCTCAAACCCTTTTGATTCCTCTTCAAAATGGAAACCCTAGATTTAGGAACCCTTTCTCCTCTCTTCTAATCTCCCAAATCTTCTAAGGGATGAGAATGAGCCCTAAAGGCTCGGGCAATCCTATATAAGAAAGGGTATAACACCCGAATGCCGAAAATGCCCTTAGTGAAAATTCTGTAAAACGCGAGGACCGAGCGATCGGTGTTAATGACCGATCGATCGGTTGCCTACCGATCGATCGGTTTCATAACCGAGCGATCGGTTGAAATTTCACTCTCTGGAAAATTTCCCCATAGTAAAATCTCGACCAGTCGATAGCCTCCGAGCGATCGGTTTTGGACCGATCGATCGCTCCATGGACCGAGCGATCGGTGGTCTGCAGGTCCAAACTGTTTTGGCCATAACTTTTGATTCGTTCATCCGATTTCGACGATTCAACTTGCGTTGGGTTCGTACTTCGAAAACGAACATTTCTGACGTTTCAGAATTTCCAATTTCTTCCTTATTTATTAATTGCATTACTTTAAAGGAAAAATGGCTACGAAGGGTCATGCATAAATGTGAAAAGGTCCGGGGCCTTACATCCTTCCCCCCTTACAAAATTTCGTCCTCGAAATTTGGATGAGGCATGCATTACAGAATCAAATAATATTACAAGCTACATATACAAAACCTATACAAAATTCATTCAAACAATTCCGGGTACTTTGCTTTGACTTCGGCTTCACGCTCCCATGTAGCTTCTTCCCGAGCATGGTGTTTCCATTGCACAAGAACCAAAGGGATTGTCTTGTTGCGAAGCACTTGATCTCTCCGATCCAATATGTGAATCGGCTTCTCAACCAACGTGAGATCTTCTCGAATTTCCAACGGTTCCAATTCTAGTATATGCGAAGGGTCCGCAATGTACTTCCGAAGCATAGACACGTGGAAAACGTTGTGAACCGCGGCCATGTAAGGTGGAAGAGCTACTCGATAAGCAACTTCACCAACCCGCGTGATAATCTCAAACGGTCCAACATAGCGAGGACTAAGCTTGCCTCTTTTGCCGAATCTCATAATCCCTTTGCTAGGAGATACTTTCACAAAGACTCGATCCCCTACTTGAAATTCCAAGTCCCTGCGGCGCGTGTCTGCATAGCTCTTTTGGCGATCTTGAGCGGCTTTCAACCGATCCCGGATGATCTTGACTATACTAGCAGTTTGCTCAATCAACTCCGGACCAAGTACTTTTCTTTCTCCTACCTCATCCCAGTAGAGAGGGGACCTGCAGCTTCGCCCATACAAAGCCTCGAACGGAGCCATTTGGATACTCGCCTGATAGCTATTGTTGTAGGCGAACTCCACCAAAGGCAAGTGCTCTTCCCAACTGCCTTTGAAATCCAGCATACAAGCCCGAAGCATATCTTCTATTACTTGGTTCACCCTCTCGGTTTGTCCATCCGTTTGTGGATGAAAAGCAGTGCTGAAATCAAGTCGGGAACCCATAGCTTCCTGAAAGCTTTTCCAGAATTGTGAAGTGAATCTTGGATCCCGATCCGACACAATACTGACAGGCACTCCGTGCAACCTCACCACTTCCTTGATGTACAAAGCAGCTAACTGACTAGAGTTGAAAGTAGTTCGGTAAGGCAAGAAGTGAGCGGACTTCGTCAAACGATCCACTACTACCCATAACGCATCTGAACCCCTTGCCGTCTTTGGCAAGCCAACTATGAAATCCATGGATATGTTCTCCCATTTCCACTCGGGAATCGGAAGGGACTGTAATAGACCTGCGGGCCGCATGTGTTCTGCTTTCACCTGTTGGCACACCAAGCACCGAGCTACATATTCCGCAACCTCCCTCTTCATATTCCGCCACCAAATGTGACTCTTGAGGTTCCGGTACATCTTCGTACCCCCTGGATGCACAGTGTACTTTGCCCGGTGGGCTTCATCCATAATCTCCCTCCGAAGATTTGCATTGGCTGGAACACACAGCCTTCCCTTGAATGTGATAGCACCTCGGCTAGTGAGAGAGAAGTCCTCACTACCCTTAGCAACCTCCTTGTCCCGATAAGCCAACAATTCAGCATCCGTGGCTTGGTATTCTTGGATCAAATCTATAATGTATGGCCGAACCGTGACATTTGCCAAGGTAGGACCACGGACAGAGTTATTCACACTGATGTCCAGATTTGCCAAATCTTCTAGTAGCTTCCATTCTTGCACTAACATGCATGCTAACAACCCCGGAGTTCTTCTACTCAAAGCATCAGCCACTACATTTGCTTTACCCGGGTGGTATTGAATGGTACAATCATAGTCCTTCAGAAATTCCATCCAACGCCTTTGCCTTAGATTCAACTCCTTTTGGGAAAAGAGATACTTGAGACTCTTGTGATCAGTGAACACATAGAACTCCACCCCGTATAAGTAATGTCGCCAGATCTTGAGTGCAAACACGACTGCGGCAAGCTCTAAGTCGTGCGTGGGGTAATTCTTCTCATGCTCCTTCAATTGCCTTGATGCATAGGCAATGACCTTCTTGTGTTGCATAAGCACACATCCAAGTCCAACGTGTGAGGCATCACTGTACACCTCATACCCAAGAGGTCCGGATGGCACTGTAAGGACAGGAGCTGTAGTAAGCCTCTTCTTCAGTTCCGTGAAACTGATCTCACACTTGTCGCTCCAAACAAACTGCGCATTCTTCCGTGTCAGGTGAGTAAGCGGTGCTGCAAGGCTAGAGAAACCCTCTACGAATCTCCTGTAGTAGCCTGCCAGCCCAAGAAAGCTGCGTATCTCAGTAACACTCTTGGGCCTCGCCCAACTCATAACAGCTTCTATCTTCTTCGGATCAACGGAGATGCCTTCCGCGGAAACAACGTGGCCTAGGAATGCCACCTCTTCCAACCAAAACTCACACTTGCTAATTTTGGCGTATAGCTTGTGCTCTCTTAACATTTCCAATGCGAGGCGAAGGTCGCGTATGTGATCTTCCCGTGTCTGGGAATAGACCAAAATGTCATCAACAAATACAATCACGCACCGATCTAGGTATGGTCGGAACACCCGGTTCATCAAATCCATAAAGGCTGCCGGCGCGTTCGTGAGTCCAAAAGGCATCACCAAGAACTCGTAGTGTCCATACCGAGTCCTGAAAGCAGTTTTGGGAACATCTTCCACCTTAATCTTCAACTGGTGATAACCCGATCGAAGATCTATCTTTGAGAAAAATCTTGCTCCCTTCAACTGATCGAACAAGTCGTCAATCCTAGGCAATGGATACCTATTCTTTATAGTGACTTTGTTCAATTGCCGGTAATCGACACACATCCGCATCGAACCATCTTTCTTCTTGACAAACAACACTGGGGCACCCCACGGTGAGACACTTGGTCGAATGAAGCCAAGGCTTTGTAATTCTTCCAACTGAGCCTTTAACTCTTTGAGTTCAATAAGGGCCATTCTATACGGAGCCCTGCAAACAGGAGCTGTGCCTGGTGCAAGCTCGATCATAAACTCAATCTCCCTGTCTGGAGGCAATCCTGGCAATTCCTCTGGAAATACATCCAGGAACTCACTCACAACCGGAATAGTTGATGAGTCCTTTGCCTCGGGGTTAGCTACGCCCAACGCCGCAAAACGAGCAATAGATCTGCTTTTCAACCCGCGAAAGTGGAATGGTTTTCCTTCTACTGGCTTGAAGAGTACCATTTTCTCAAAGCAAGCTACATGCCCATGATGTGCTGCTAACCAATCCATTCCCAATATAACATCAAAGTCTTGGAATCCAAGGACGATGAGATCAACCGCCAACTCGTGGCTTCCAACTTGGACCACACCATTTCTATACACTTTATCTGCCAACACTGTTTTGCCAAGAGGAGTCGAAATGGATAATTCCGGTTCTAGCTGACTTGGCTCCCCAGAAAAGCCTTCTGAAAAACTCGGCGAGACAAACGAATGAGTAGACCCGGTATCAATCAACACTCGAGCCAAATACTCATTGACTAGTAGGGTTCCTGAAATTTTAGCTAGTTACGTCAATTCAAGCCTCAACAGTGTATACACGTAAGTAAATATATATATAGCATACCAACTACGTACACAAGGAATAAAACATAACACAACAATCACGAATAAGGAAAATAATTCCTAACGCGTACCTTGCACCACATCGTCAGATGCAAGTGCATCACCCTCTGTCAAGGCAAAAACTCGCCCCTGGTTCGCCTGGCGAGACTGAGGTGTAGACCGGGTAGTCTGAGATGACGCCTGATATGATCCTGCTGGGCGTGCTGGTGGCCTAATCCCCTGAGACTGGCCTGGTAAATGCCGGGTAGGGCAATCCCTGATCACGTGGCCCTGGCGACCACAGTGAAAACATCCACCCGATGCTCTTAGGCAATCCCCAGCTGGGTGCCGTCGGCCGCATGAAGGGCAGGCCTCGTGTGTGCGGGTAGGAGGGGCCTGAGGTGGAGCATATCTCGCCACCTGAGGTGCAACTGGCCATGGGGCCGGGAGAGCCTGAGGTCGAGGTGCCTGTGGCACGTACTGCCGTGGTGCTGGGGCCGCATAAGTCGGCCTCATCGGTGGTGCTGGCCATGTATACTGATAAGGGCCGGTACGAGCCCGTCTCTCTGGAGGTGCTGAACTACTGGCTTGGCCTCTCGCCAACTCTCTCTTCTTAGACACCGCTTCAGAATTGGCCTCAACCAATAAGGCCTTATCCACTACTTCGGCGTAAGTGGCATGCCTGAAAACCGACACTTTCTCCATGATGACATCCTTGAGCCCTTGCTCAAACCTCCTCGCCTTCATTGCCTCGGTGGCAATCATATGTGTCGCGAAGCGTGATAGCTCCGAGAACTTGGCCTCATAAGCAGCCACAGACATCGAACCTTGCTCAAGGTTGATGAATTCTCTCTCTTTCTTTTCCCGTGCACCGATCGGAAAATACTTCTTGTAAAAAGTATCCTTGAACTCCTCCCAAGTCCAAGGTTGACCCTGCGTGGTCAAGTCTCGCGTCCTCAATGCGGACAACCACCAATGGTGGGCTTCACCCTCTAGCATGAAAACTGCCCATGCTACTCTATCCTCCTCTGTAGGCGAGAGGACTGCAAAAATCTTCTCCATCTGGAGGATCCACGCCTCCGCAGCAAGAGGGTCCACACTCCCATGGAAGGATGGAGGCCTCAATCTCCTGAATGCCTCAACTCCAGCTGTACGATGTACTGGAGCTGCGGGCGGTGGAGTAGGTGCCGCTGATGCCGGTATAGTTTGCCGAGCCGCCAGGATGGCGAGTGTCTCAGCTATAGAGCCTAAGACCTGGGAGAGGTCCGGCTGCTCATCCTCATCTCTGGAAGAAGATGAAGCTCTGGTGTGTGGTCCATGACCCCGTGTGCCCCGCCTCATGACTAAAGTCCTGAGAACAATAGCACCACATGAGTCTCACTCGAAACCACAGTTTATTTCCATGTCATTTCACAATAATTCAATTTGTATTAGTTGTATAATACTAATATACATCGCATCAAGTCATCAGAGTATTCATCACATTATACTTATACTTTAGTGTTCTAGCGTACCTAGAACCCGTACTTGGTTAAAGCAACCATTTTAGACTAAGACTAAAGTTTAGTCTTAAACTTGGAACCAGACTCGTTCCCGACTCACTTCCTTCCTAACTTGTTTCCTAACATATGCTCTTGTCAAGCCGTGGTATAGGATTCTAAGTGACCCTAGAGACCTAAAGCCTAAGCTCTGATACCACTTCTGTCGCGTCCCAAAACCCACCCTAGGAGTTAGAGTGAATCTTGGACGACTTAATCATTACTTACATGACTTGCTTGACGAACCAACCTGCAAAACTCACAGAACATATACAATAGAGGACAGTATAGCGGAAACATAACTATAAAACACAGCGGAAGTCTAACAAACCTCTAAGTATATACATATGGTCCAAGTTTATACAAAAAAGGTAACCAAAAGAAAGTGCGGACAGACCCGCCAAAAATACATGGATAAAATCTCTCGTCTCACCCACAGCTAATCCTCTCAGAATCTACAACCACCTAAGGGTAACCCTCAACTGGAGGTTCCTCAAAAGGCTCCTCGACGTACTCCTCCTCCACCCATGGACTCGGAGCACAGATATCAAATGGAGCAGCTGCTCCGCCGTCACCTGCCGACATAAGAAGTACGGCTGAGCATGGAATACTCAGCGGGTACTAAGCACTAACCAACAATCATAGCATACAGATAGCATACATAAAGGAGGAAGCAAGTTGCATATATAGAACATGAACTATTTATATCATACAAGGAAACAAAACAATTTATAATCATGCTTGTATTTCGTAGAAAGCCGATGAAACCTCTTGAAAACATCGTGCACTTGACTTGACTTGAAAATACCATTTCCGTGCTTGAAACTTGTTATGTTGTCTTATCTTGTCATATCATGCGTGTCATGTCATGTCATGCGTGTCATGCGAGTATCATGCTTGCTTGTTCATAATTGAAACATGTTCACATGCTTAGTTGCCGTTCATAGTCCGTCACAACTAGTACCCTATATGCAGATGGGTATGCCTAGTTGCCGTTCATAGCCCGTCGCAACTAGCATCCATGCAGAATGTAAATGCCGAGTTGCCGTTCATAGCCCGTCGCAACTAGCATCCATGCGGAATGTGAATGCCTAGTTGCCGTTCATAGCCCGTCGCAACTAGTATCCATGCAGAATGTGTGATGCTATGTTATGCGTGTCATGCCATGCTATGCTATGCGTGTCATGCGATGCTATGCATGTCATGCGAGGGGATGGGAGACCTTTCCCTATGCAATGCATGATTGTCTTGCCCTTGTCAGAAGCGGAGTGAAACATATCTTAGGATATGCCCCACCTCTATGTCCCATACTCAAAACATCGGTAAATCACGTCATTTCATGCGTGCTCGTGAGATCGTGTGCATACTTGCATTTGGAATTAAATATGACAATTTGGAGTGATTCACAAGGCATAGCATATAACAATTTAAGTAATTAATAATCTACACATTTTAAGAAATGTAAGAAACACACTATCATGAACCCTAACAAATTTCAAGAGCAATTAAACATGGGTTCCCTTAATTTATCATTTATTTCATTCACCTTGGCATTTCATCAAACATGTGGTGTGTTCATTATTCACTTAAACCTAAATCATGCTTTTCTATGTGGGTTATGCTCACATCACACTTGTATGTTCATTATTAGTACAATGCCCTTTCCCATTCGTTCATCACATCATCCACACGGCATCCATTCGCCAACATCCATCTCCATTCACCATTCATACCACCAATCTCATAACACATATATATAGGTGAAAGAAAACAAGAAGAAATAAAGGAAAAGGGAAGCTATAACTAGGAGGGTAGTAAGAAGTACCGACCTTGAAGAGATGAGGAAGAAACCCCTCTTCCAAACGACCGTGAGTTGCTGCCCTAGCTTGGAACACGAGCTCCACCCGAGCTTGAGCCGAGATCTTGAAGGAAAACGTGCTTGAGGATGATCTAGGGTCTCAAACCCTTTTGATTCCTCTTCAAAATGGAAACCCTAGATTTAGGAACCCTTTCTCCTCTCTTCTAATCTCCCAAATCTTCTAAGGGATGAGAATGAGCCCTAAAGGCTCGGGCAATCCTATATAAGAAAGGGTATAACACCCGAATGCCGAAAATGCCCTTAGTGAAAATTCTGTAAAACGCGAGGACCGAGCGATCGGTGTTAATGACCAATCGATCGGTTGCCTACCGATCGATCGGTTTCATAACCGAGCGATCGGTTGAAATTTCACTCTCTGGAAAATTTCCCCATAGTAAAATCTCGACCAGTCGATAGCCTCCGAGCGATCGGTTTTGGACCGATCGATCGCTCCATGGACCGAGCGATCGGTGGTCTGCAGGTCCAAACTGTTTTGGCCATAACTTTTGATTCGTTCATCCGATTTCGACGATTCAACTTGCGTTGGGTTCGTACTTCGAAAACGAACATTTCTGACATTTCAGAATTTCCAATTTCTTCCTTATTTATTAATTGCATTACTTTAAAGGAAAAATGGCTACGAAGGGTCATGCATAAATGTGAAAAGGTCCGGGGCCTTACAAATATAGCTCACGAAAATTCCTAGGGATCTCCCTTAGGGCTCACGGTTTGGAGAGAGAGAGGAGAGGAGAGAAAAAAATTCTGGAGAATTCTCCTTAATGGTCTAGGGTGTTGGGGTATTTATAGACTAGGATCTTATTCTAATCCTACTCCAACTTGATCTTATCTAGTAAGATTTATTAATTAACAATAACTCTTATTATTAATTAAATAAACTCCTACTTAATCTATAACTACTTTAGTTATAGTAATCCTATTAATTAAAGAGTCCTTATTATAAGAGGATTCCTTAATTAAAAGGGATAAGTCAACATCCTACACCAAAGTAGGAAACCTAGTCAAACTAGTAATCCACAAGGGGGGGCGTGAGCTTCTATGGGGCGTGGGATTTGAGGAGTTAAAACTCCTTATTGTAATCTAATTACAATAACATCTTAATCCTAATTGCAATCCAACACTTGGATTTTAATGTCATAATAAAAGGAATTATATTTCAATAATTATTTAATTAAACAAATCCTAATCCAATTAGGATTCCTTAAGTGGGCGCCCCACCCTAGGGTTTAAACCCATGGGCTTTGTCCCATATTAAAGGTCCATTTTAATGGGTTTATGGATATGGGTCAAACCCATTTCCCCTTTAATTATGTTAATCAAATAATTACTAAAATAATCCCTTAGTTTAAATAAACAATTAATTTAAACAATAGATTAACTATTAATCTATTTAATTAAATGATTAACTTTTAATCATTTAAAATAATTGATTAACTTTTAATCAATTATTGAGCTTGTATTTCTTATGTGAGCACCTCCATAGATTGCTCTGGGACATTCTTACCCTAGCTTATCAAATGTTATCCCATTGACCCTAAATGAGAATTACATCGGAATTGCAAGTGACGTGAGATATCCATGTTGCAATTGAATCCCAGTGTATGAACATTAACCATTACAGATCCTGCCACATGAACTTTTAAATTCGATTTATCCTTCGAAATACATTATCCCTAATGGGCCTTTGAGATTGACATACTATCTAACCCATAGCCCATTGTAAATCATCCGGGTTTCCAAGACTTATGATTAAGCCATGAGAAACAATTTCTCATGAAAAACATTTTGAAAAATTCCTTTTATAAGTATAATACCTTTTAATAAAAGTATATTTCAAAACTTATTTTGTTTTCAAAATCACCTGCGCAGGATTTGAACTTAATCAACTGTCTTACCCGGAACTTTGATAATCTCTCAAATTAATGAGCATGAATTTCTTGTTTGAAATTCATCATGACTCGAACAACTTTCTGACTATCCAACTGTCACTGTATTGAATTCTCTAAGTTAGAAAATGTAACGCCCCGAAATACCCCCTAGGAGTTTAGGGATAATTTAGGTGTCACACTACGTACCTATCAAACCATCCTGTAATGCACAAGATAAAATACAGTACTAACAACGATAATCAGAGCGCGGAAGCTAACATATATGTGGAAGCGTAAACAAATTTTCATTTCTTCTGATGATCCAAAATAGTATTCCAAGTTAACATAAATACAAGACATGTCTAAGTCTAAGGTGGACAGGCCCACCTATCAAAATACACAAGACCCTCTCATACTCGTAAACAACAGTAGTCGAGGTATGGCCACACATCGAGGTCTCGGTCCGCCTGAAACTGTAATGGAATAGCCGGCTCTCTCTCCTCTATATACTCTTCCTTGACCCAAGGCTCCGGGTCGAGGGCTCCCTCAGTACCTGCCGACATGAAAGTACGGCTGAGCATGGAATACTCAGCGAGTACAAGCTACTAGCAGACCATAACAATAATAAAACACACAATAGTAATATCATACAAGCAGTAATAGAAACATCACAAAAGAAACAGTATAAGGCATGATACAATACAAGCATCCTGACGTACGTACATGAATGCGAAAACTCCGATAAAACTCATGTTTGAAAACCCCTGTCATGTCTCGGTATGCCTCGTAGAAATCATGTATGCGTGCATGCATGAATGCATGATCATCATTTTGTAAACCTCCATCTCGTAACTTGTGAGCCAGAGGCTAGCACCCGAATCTCCCTGGGCTGCCAACCTCCTTGATATGCAATGCACTTGTGAGCCAGAAGCTAGCACCCGAATGTCCCTGGGCTACCAACCTCCTTGTTATGAAATGCATGGTTTTCTTGTGAGCCAGAGGTTAGTACCCGAATGTCCCTGGGCTACCAACCTCCTTGACAATAGGTGATTTTTATTACTTGTTTAGTTTTCTTGTGAGCCAGAGGCTAGCACCCAAATGTCCCTGGGCTACCAACCTCCTTGACAATAGGTGTTTTAGGGGTTATCTTGTGAGCCAGAGGTTAGTACCCGAATCCTCCCTGGGCTACCAACCTCCTTGACATGCAATATTTTCTTGTTGTTTATTATATGCACATGCTCTTGAAATCTCGGTTCATGCTATCATGCGTGCTCGTGTACGTGTCCATAGTGATAATCATGATAATGGGAATAACCAAGATATGACATTACAATTCAATTCATGATATGAACATAGGTAACATAAGTAGTTTGCATAACATTTGATCAATTTATCATTTATAAGAACGCATGCATAAAACCCATTTCCATATTCTTCCTTTAGATCATTTATTCATATTTTAGGCATTTTGTCAAACACAGCACATGCAATGTTTCTTAATGATTCATCGTGTTCTTTTTAGCGCATATCTTCAATCCAAACATCAAGGTAAGTTCATTATTGGTAAAGTACCCATCCACCATTTCCATCACACACATCACACAACATACATCTCGGCATCCAATCGCCACATCAACACCCACACACATCCATACCCTTTTCTTATCTTATTTAGGTTCATTGGAGATGATACATTTCATATGGGAGGCAAACATAATAGCATAAATCACATTTCATAAGGAAAACCTAGATTTATTGCTAGGGTAAGTTAGTAGGGTGTACTAACCTTGCTCAAGGCTTGATCCTTGGTGGGAAACTTGATTGAAGCTCCAACTTGAAAGAAGAACACCTTTGCTTGAAGGAGACTTGAGTTGGGGAAGAAACCCCTTTCAAAAACGTGCTTGGGTTGCTGCCCTAGCTTGGAGAATGGTTCACACACGAGCTTGAGCCTCGATTTTGAAGCAACTCGAGTTGGGGTGAGCTATGGTTCTTAAACCCCCTTTGATTTCCTTCTCAAAACCAAACCCTAGGTTAGAGCTTTCTCCTCTTCTCTCTCTATCTCTCAAAATCCCTCAATTGTTGTAAGTGAGGCCTCAAAGGGTCGAGCAAACCCTTATGGGTAAGGGTTTAACACCCAAAAGATGAAAACGCCCTTACTAAAATTTTTGCAAAAACGCGAGGACCGAGCGATCGGTGTTAATGACCGATCGATCGGTTGCCTACCGAGCGATCGGTGTTCTTGACCGAGCGATCGGTAAAAAACATGCTCTCTGGAAAATTTCCCCATACAAAATTTTCCACCAGTCGATAGATACCGATCGATCGGTTTTGGACCGATCGATCGTTCCGTGGATCGAGCGATCGGTGCTCTGCTGGTCCCGACTGTTTTGACCATATCTTTTGACTCGTTCGTCCGATTTCGACGATTCAACTTGCGTTGGATCCGTCTTTCGAAAACAAACATTTCTGACATTTCAGAATTTCTGATTTCTCCCTTATTTATTAATTAGACTACAAAAACGGCCAATTAGCTACGAAGGTGCTATTTATTAAGGATGAAAAAGTCCGGGGTGCTAATGAAAATACGTTGGTGGAATCAAAATAGTCAGATCACTGCCCAATCATAGACGAACTCATCAGAT
Organism: Tetracentron sinense; assembly: GCA_015143295.1. NCBI lineage: Eukaryota > Viridiplantae > Streptophyta > Magnoliopsida > Trochodendrales > Trochodendraceae > Tetracentron > Tetracentron sinense. The sequence continues at coordinate 14,911,129 of CM026553.1, forward strand.
CTAAGGATCATTGAAACCGTTCAATGTGAATAAGAGACCAACTATATGATAGTATGTTTATGCAAGAGGTCTCTCATTGAATGCAATCAGTCAGTGTACTTTTAAGCACCCATATGCTGATGTGTAGTCTGCACTACAATAGTTCGAGATAGAACTACATCTCAACTATTGAGAACATCTTAGCATCCTGGTAGCCATATAAGTGAAGTGCCCAGCTTCACCTACAGTTGTGACTATATAAGGTATAAGGAATCGGAAAGTTATATCTACTTGTGATAATCTAATCACATAACTTTCTTACAATATATCCTATGGACCTTTATTGATATCTCATATCATATAGATCCTCTCATGATCATGGTAGCCTGACCTTAATCTTCAGTTGATGGTAACCTGACCTTAAGTCGATCTTGGAGAAATACTTAGCTCCTTTCAACTGATCAAACAAGTCATCGATCCTAGGCAAAGGATATTTGTTCTTTATAGTGACCTTGTTCAGTTGTCGATAGTCGATGCACATCCTCATTGAACTATCCTTCTTCTTCACAAACAAAACAGGAGCTCTCCAAGGTGATACACTAGGGCGGATAAACCTAAGACCAAGCAATTCATCAATCTGCTCCCTAAGCTCTTTCAACTCTACTGGAGCCATCCTATACGGAGCTTTAGAGATGGGTGCCGTATCTAGAGCCAACTCAATTGTAAACTCTACTTCTCTATCCAGCAGCAAACCCGGCAAGTCCTTGGGAAAAACATCCATGAATTCCTCTACAACAGGGTACTTGAGGAATCTGGTGCATCCGTGGTAGTAAGACTCAATGTCGCAAAACGAGCTAAGTCTTTCTTCTTCAACCCTTGGAAACGAAAAGGAGACTCACTGATTGGTCTAAAGTTGACTACCTTCCCAAAGCAGTCGACATGCCCATGGTATTTGGAAAGCCAATCCATGCCTAGTATGATGTTAAAATCTTGGAACTCTAGGACAATCAGATTAGTTGGCATCTCTCTCTGACCTACTCGAATGTCACAATCTCGATAGACCTTATCAGTGATGACTGAACTACCGACAGGAGTAGCGATCGACAATTCACGGTCTAACAGACTTGGCTCCATCGGAAACTCTCGTGCAAAACTAGGTGTAACGAAGGAGTGAGTAGACCCACTATCGATTAAAACATTAGCGAGAAAATCATTTATCAACAATGAGCCTGAATTAAATACACAGCCAGTCTTGTCAAATCATGAATGCATATATACCTCATACATCATACTACATAATATTTCATATCACACGCATAGCATCAGATCAATCTTTTTAATTAACTAAAAACACAATTAGACATACCATGCACAACATCGTCGGATGCCTGTGCATCCTGCTCCGAGGTAGCAAACACTCGACCCTAAGCTGGCTGGCGAGGCTGCTGAGGTCTAGTGCCCTGTGGTGGCCTCTGCTGCATGGACTACTTGCCTGGGGGCCTGACTCCCTGTGGCTGAGTTGGCTGAAGTCCCTGCTGAAAGTGGAGTGGGCAATCTCGGATCCGGTGTGAAACATCTCCACAATGAAAACAACCTCCAGTAATTGCCCTACATTCCCCCACTCTATGCCTCTTTCTGCACTGGCTGCATGCATCATACAACTAGGTCCCAGCAGTAGGCGGAGTAACCTGAGATGCTCGAGGGGCTGCCTGAGTAAGCCTTTGATACGGGATAGGCCTAGCAATCGGCATAGGACCTGACATCCTTAGCCTCTTGTCCTGGGGACCAAACCTGCTTGCTTGAATCTTCTCCCTCTTCTTCAAGAATTCCTCTGAATTCTTCTCAGCTATCAAAGCATGCTGGTACACCTCCCTACATGTTTCGAGCTGAAGTATCAAAACCGTCTCCCGAATAAAATCCTTCAAGCCTCGCTCAAACCTTTTTGCCTTCATTCTCTCCGTAGCAATCAAGTGAGGAGCGAACCTAGAAAGCTCTACAAACTTGGCCTTATACTCGGCCACTAACATCGTCCCTTGCTCCAAGGTAGAGAATTCAATCTCCTTCTAATCTCTCACAAATACCGGGAAGTATCTCTCGTAGAAGATTTCGAGGAACTCTCCCCAAGTCCACTCTTGTCCGGCTCGCACCTCATTCCTCTGCCTAGATGCGGCCCTCCACCAATGTTCCGCTTCACCTTCCATGACGAAGGAGGCCCATTTTACCTTCTGTTCATCGGTGGCCTCAAGCACGGAGAAAATCTTCTCTAGTTGCATGATCCATAATTCGGCAACTGAGGGATCCGTACTACCATAGAAGGCTGGATAACTCATTCTCCTAAAAGCTTCCACTCCGTTATGCCGGGGTGGGTGAACATCAATCTGCCTCTCTTGCCTAGCTTGACCTGCTACTAATAATGCAGTTTGCTGAGCCATAATTTCAGCCTGCCTCTCCATGGCTGCAGCAATAGCTTCCATGGCCCGACCCACATTAGCCTGGGGGGTACCATCTGGAGTATCCCCATCAGTCACACTGCCACCTCCATTCCTATTATTTCTTCCACCCCTTCTCATGCTTACAATACTGAGAAGAAGAAAACAATTCATTTAGAAACACACTCTCATAAATGTTTAAGTGTACGCTTAACCAAAACTTAATCCTCCACAATTTTAAAATCTTGAACTTGATGTTGCTTCCCTAAGACTCACATCTTCCTACATCCTGAACTTAATATCTTAGCCCTAAGGACTCTAATGCCTTGTGTTCCGATACCACCTCTGTAACAACCCCAAAATCCCACAAGGCTAAAATAGGACTTTGGAATCGTCACATTACTTAACCTGCTTAAAGACCATGCATTCAAGGCTTACTACACGAGTCTCCAAAAATGAGGATAAATTTTTTTTTTCGATATATAAGCTATAACCAACCTGCACAAGTCTACGGTCAACATATAGAACTCACTATAAACCAAAAGGTATGAAATATACAACTATAAAAAGTCTACTGAGCAACATCATCTGAAAGTCTAATACAAAACTCTCTCAACCAACAAACATAAACTAAGAGGTGTAGCCACCCAAGACTCCGGCTCCTTCCTCGATGGGCTCACCTTCTCCTCCTTCCTCGATGTAAGTCTCCTCAACCCACGGCTCCGCCGTGTACTCCTGCTCTAAACCTACCAAGACAAAAGTTCGACTGAGTACAAAAGTACTCGGTGTATATAAAATCCAACCAACAATAATAATATACCTGCACTTGGTTTGAAACATATCCAATAGCATAATAACATAATCAGAGTACGGAAGAACGTGTATGCATATACATCATATCATCACCTTGACTCGTGTACTTGTGAGAATCTTAGACTTAGAAGACAATACACTTATGAACTGCTTATGCTTATGAGACCACGTGCTTGTGAGATGCTTATGCTTATGCACTTATTCAGATCATACAATGATGTGACATGCCGTTCTTGGCGGATACGGACCATGTCTAAGAAATCATATGGTTGGTATGTCATTCTTGGCGGATACGGACCATGCTTATGAATCAAATGTAATTGACATGCCGTTCTTGGCGGATACGGACCACGTCATGCTTATGCTTATTCAGAATGTCATACGTATGTCATGCTCATGCTTGTGGTCCACATGTGTGACTTGTGAGACTCTCTTCTTAACATACAAGTGCATCTGTGCTTAAGTGTCGAAATTAACATTCGAGTTGGTAATTGCTTAGATTCCGATCTCCCACCATGGAAACTCCACTATACTGTCCCATACCAAATAGTTAGAGAATTCCCGGTTTGAGAGATTTTCCTCTAAGTTCTTACCTTCCCGACTATCAATTTCCATGCAAGTAATTAGACATACTTATCAAACAATCACATATACATGTCTTATCATAATTCATAGCATAACTCATAATCAATTTACTACCATTTCATAAGTGTATAATAGCATTTATCCTCTCAAGCATTTTTACCAACACCTTGAGTACGCATAGTATGAATCCATTTTCCTTCTATATTTCTAAGCATTCATCAAACCAAAATCCATCCATACAATCAATTCACTATTCACATCCACATATTAATCCCATCCTCCATACATTCTATCCACATTTCCATCCATAATTAGCTTACTTCATAGAAAATTTGTGAAAAATGCATCTAATCTCTATTCTATCATTTCTATCATATTAATATTCACAAAACATTAAAATAAAGTTGATTAGGATAGTATATCGACCTTAGGAATCATTCCCTTGGATTCAAAACGCTCTCGAGGTGATTTGGGGAAGCTTTGAGGACGATCTCCAAGCTTTCCTCTCAATCTTTTAGCAATCTCCTTCTTCCCCAAGAAAACCCTATTTCAAACCCTAGGGTTTCTCTCCCTTTTTGCCAAATTAGGTTAGAAATAGGTAGAGTATTCTAATACCCCAAAATAGAATCCCTATTTATAGCCCCAAGGTCTGAGAACCAAAAGACAAAAAAGCCCTTACTAAAATTCTGTAAAAATCACGAAAGACCGAGCGATCGGTCTCCTACCGATCGATCGGTGTTTATGACCAGGCGATTGGTCAAAAACACACTCTTTGGAAAATTTTCCCATACAAAATTTTGGACCAGTCGATAGCTACCGATCGATCGGTTTTGGACCGATCGATCGCTATTTCTGACCGAGCGATCGGTGCTTTGCAGATTTCGACTTATTTTACTGTTTCGGCCATAACTTTTGACTCGTTCGTCGGATTTCGACGATTCAACTTACGTTGGATTCGTCTTTCGAAAACGAACATTTTTGATATTTTAGAATTTCTAAATTCCCCTTTATTTATGGATCAAAATGTCCCCAAAGTCGACTGATCTGCAATTCCATCAGACAAAACATTAGAAAACTCACCTTTTGACTTAGCTTAGATTAAAAATAAAGAAAAACATTAAACATGAACCTCGAAGAGGGTTCCAATACCTTTCTAATGGTTCAAGAATCACTCAATTCCAATAAACAGTGCCAAAACTAGAGCTTCCTAAAGTTTAGAGTGTGATATGACATTCTTGAACTAGAAGTTTGATTAAACCTTAATCACACTATACCAATTAGATATAAATACATAAACATTAAAACATCACAAGGACTATAATAACCCTAATACTTGTAATAAGAACATGAAAAAGATTCGAGTCTCTATAGGTAGGCTACTATAGGAGATTCGTAGAGGGTTTCTCCAGCCTTGCAGCACCGCTCAGTAACCTGATAAGGAAGAATGCGAAGTTCGTATGGAGCGATAAGTGCGAGATCAGTTTCACTGTCGCGACCCAAAACCCACCCTAAGAGTTAGAGTGAATCTTGGATGACTCATCATGACTTGCATGACTTGCTTGACCAAAATAACCTGCAAAAGACCTGGAGTATATACAATAGAGGATAATAATAGCGGAAACATATAACAAAGCACAGCGGAAGTCTAACAAACTTCTATGTATATACATACGTGATCCAAGTTTGATACAAAAGAAATCAAGACAAAGAAAGTGAGGACAGGCCCGCCAAAATACATGAATACATCTCTCTCAACTCACCCACAGCTATCCGCTCAGAATATACCACAACCTAATAGTAACCCTCACCCTGAGGTTCCTCCACAGACTCCTCAACATACTCCTCCTCCACCCATGGGCCAGGAGCACAGACATCGAATGGAGCAGCAGCTTCCTCAGAACCTGCCGACATAAACGTACAGCTGAGTATGGAATACTCAGCGTGTACCAAATACTAACCAACAGTCATAGCAAACAATAACTATATGGAAAGCATGAAGCAGTTCACAGATATAAAGTAGGAACAATTCATATTATCACGCGATAGTAAAACAGTTGATAATCATGCTTGCATTTCGTGAAAGCCGATAAAATCCTTGAAAAACATCGTGCACTTTACTTGACTTAAAATATCATTTTCGTACTTGAAAACTTGTCTATCGTGCCATGCGTGTCATGCCATGTCATGCGTGTCATGCTTGTATCATGTTTGTCATGCGTGCTTGCTTGGGAGTTCAACATGCTCATGTACTTGTGAGATGCGCTTGTGAGATGCCTTGAGAGGGAAGGGATACCCTTCTTTCATGATAAGCCTTGAGAGGGAAGGGAGACCCTTCTTTAATGCAATGCACTTGTGAGTGAGGGGAGACCCCTCATGGAAGGGAGGGAAGTGTAAACTCCCTCCTAAGAAATGCTTCTTCTTATCCTCTTGTCAAAAGCGAGGTAAAACATATCGTAAGATATATCCCACCCCTAACATCCTTACTCTTGTAAAAAGGTTGGTAAAACATGTCATGCATGCCGTGCTCGTGGAATGGTGTACATACTTGCATTGAAATTAAATATGACATTTAGAGGATTTCATTTCATAGCATAACAATTTGAACAAGTAGGCATTCATAAAATATTATGGAAAACAAGTAATCACACTATCATACACCCTAACAATTTCATAATCACTTAAGCTTTCAATTTCTTCATTTACAACTCATTTTATTCACCTTGGCATTTCATCGAACGCGTGGTATGTGCATTATGGTTAATCATAAATCTTAAATTTCTAGGTGGGTTAACGATCATAACACACGTGTGTATTCATTATTGGTACAATGCCCTCCCCATTTCATTCATTACAACAACCACACGGCATCCAATCGCCCATTCACATCCACCCCACCATCCATTCATCCATTTATCCCACATTATCTTGCTTAGAAATTTAGGAAAAATCATCAAATGAAAGAAAAACAAGGAGCATAGGTGAACTAGAAGGTTAGTATAGGGTACCGACCTTAATAGAGCGAAGAAAGCCCTCGAAGTAGCTCGTGGAAGGCGTTGCCTAGCTTGGAGGAGAACTCCACGTGGTGCTTGAGCTTGGATTAGGAAGACCTTGAGATTTTGGGGAAGAAAAGTGGAGTTAATCCTTCACTCTAATTCAAAACCCTCTTGGAAGCCCCCTTTTTCCTCTCCCTTCTCTTCCTCTCCTCTAGGTTAGCAAAAGCCCCAAATGAAAACCCTCAAATAGATTAAGGGTTAAAACCCTCAATTTCAGAATCTGCTACCGCATGCGATTGATCGCACACTTATCTGCGATCGATCGCAGGTCCTTGTGATCGATCGCACCTGGATGCGATCTATCGCACATGAACCCGAACATTTTCTGGTCTGATTTACCCCTGCATGCGATCGATCGCACATTCTTGCGATCGATCGCACCTGGGGATCCATCTATCACATATGACCCCGAGAGTTTGGGACCTATTTTTCCTGCATGCGATCGATCGCACCTGACTTACGATCGATCGCACCCTTCAGATTTTGTTGTTTTTCTCCTATTTTTCCACACTTTGGTAATTTAGCCATAACTTTCAACTCGTTTGTCCGATTTTGACGATTCAAATTGCGTTGGATTCATCCTTCGAAAAGGAACATTCTTGATGTTTTAAAATTTCCAATTTCTACTTTATTTATTGACTAAATTGCCCCTGAAGTCAACTGATCCGCCAATGGTTTCAGTAACTCAGGTTTTTCGACACATCCGACTTGGGAACACTACCTTTTAACACTTAAGTTGTTCCAAATTTCTCATTCCATAGAAAGGAAAAAGATTACAGAGGCAAAATGCCTTGGCACGAGTTCCAATGCATAGCAAAAGTTCCGAGGCTCTACATCCTCCCCCCTTATAAATTTCATCCTCGAAATTTAGACGGGACATGCATTACAAAACCAAAACAAAACTACAAGCGATATATACAAGCCTATTCAAAACTCATTCAAAAATTTCTGGGTACTTCGCTTTGACTTTGGCCTCACGTTCCCATGTACTCTTCTCGATCATGATGTTGCCACTGCACGAGAACCAACGGAATCGTTTTGTTGCGAAGGACTTGATCTATTTGATCCAAAATTTGAACCGGCTTTTCAACCAACGTGAGATCTTCTCGAATTTCCAATGGTTCCAAGTCTATGACATGCGAAGGATCTGCAATGTACTTCCGAAGCATAGACACATGGAACACGTTATGGACTGCGGCCATGTGAGGTGGAAGAGCTACCCGATAAGCATCTTCACCAACTCGCGTGATGATCTCCAACGGGCCGACATATCGAGGACTAAGCTTGCCTTGTCTGCCAAATCTCATAACTCCTTTGCTAGGAGATACCCTCACAAAGACTTGATCCCCATCCTGGAATTCCAAGTCCCTGTGGCGTATGTCAGCATAGCTTTTCTGACGATCTTGGGCTATCAACCGATCCCGGATGATCTTAACTACACTTGCAGTTTGCTCGATCAACTCCGGACCAAGTACTTTTCTTTCTCCTACCTCATTCTAGTAGAGAGGAGACCTATAGCTTCGCCCATATAAGGCCTTAAATGGTACCATTTGGATACTCGCCTAGTAGCTGTTATTGTAGGCGAATTCTACCAAAGGCAAGTGTTCTTTCCAACTACCCTTGAAATCCAACATACATGCCCAAAGCATGTCTTCGATAATTTGGTTCACCCTTTCGGTCTGTCCATCCGTCTGTGGATGAAAAGTAGTGCTGAAATCAAGTCGGGAACCCATAGCTTCCTGAAAGCTTTTCCAGAACCTTGACGTGAATCTTGGATCCCGATTTGATACAATACTGACTGGCACCCCGTGTAGCCTAACCACTTCCTTGAAATCCAACATACTAGCTCGGATTGAATGTAGTTTGGTAGGGTAGGAAATGAGTGGACTTTGTCAAACGATCCACTACTACCCATATCGCATCTGAGCCCCTTGCTGTCTTTGGCAAGCCAACTATGAAATCCATGGATATGTTCTCCCATTTCCACTCGGGAATAGGAAGAGACTGCAATAGATCGGTGGGTCGCATGTGTTCTGCTTTCACCTGTTGGCACACCAAGCACCGTGCCATATATTCTGCAACATCCCTCTTCATATTCCACCACCAAAATTGACTCTTGAGGTTCCAGTACATCTTCGTACCCCCAGGATGCACTGTGTACTTTGAACGATGTGCTTCATCCATGATCTCTCGGAGAAGATTTGCATTGGCCGAAACACAGCCTTCCTTTAAACGTAATAGCGCCTCGACTAGTGAGAGAAAAGTCTTCACTACCTTTGGCAACTTCCTTGTCCCGATAAGCCAACAATTCAGCATTCGTGGCTTGGTATTCTTGGATCAAATCTATAATGTACGGTCGAACCGTGACATTTGCCAAGACAGGACTCCGGACAGAATCATTCACACTGATGTCTAGATTTGCCAAATCTTCCGACAATTTCTATTCCCGCACAAACATATGGGCCAACAACCCTGGAGGTCTTCTACTGAAAGCGTCAGCCACTACATTTGCTTTACCCGGGTGGTATCGAATGGTACAATCACAGTCTTTTAAAAATTCCATCCAACGCCGTTGCCTTAGATTTAGCTCTTTTTGGGAAAAGAGATACTTGAGGCTCTTGTGATCCATGAACACAGCTCTTGTGATCCATGAACACATAGAATTCTACCCCATACAAGTAATGTCGCCAAATCTTGAGTGCAAACACGACTGCAGCGAGTTCCAAGTCGTGTGTGGGGTAATTCTTTTCATGCTCCTTCAATTGCCTGGATGCATAGGCAATGACTTTCTTGTGTTGCATGAGCACACAACCAAGTCTAACATGCAAGGCATCACTATACACCTCATACCCATAAGGTCCGGATGGCACAGTAAGGACAGGGGCTATAGTAAGCCTCTTCTTCAGTTCCGTGAAACTGATCTCGCACTTGTCACTCCATACGAACTTTGCATTCTTTCTTGTCAAATAAGTGAGCGGTGCCGCAAGGCTGGAGAAACCCTCTACGAATCTCCTATAGTAGCCTACCAACCCAAGGAAACTGCGTATCTCTGTGACACTCTTGGGCCTCGCCCAACTCATGACTGCCTCTATCTTCTTAGGATCTACTGAAATACCTTCCGCAGAGACAACGTGGCCTAGGAATGCCACTTCTTCCAACCAAAATTCATAGTTACTGAGTTTGGCGTACAGCTTGTGCTCTCTCAGCATTTCCAAAGCAAGGCGAAGGTCTCTCATGTCATCTTCCCGTGTCTGGGAATACACCAAGATATCGTCAACGAACACAATCACGCACTTATCCAAGTATAGTTTAAACACCTGGTTTATTAAATCCATAAAGGCTGCCGGCGCATTTGTGAGACCAAACGGCATCACCAAGAACTCGTAGTGTCCGTACCGAGTCCAGAAAGCAGTTTTAGGCACATCCTCGGCCTTGATCTTCAACTGGTGATAACCCGATCGAAGATCTATCTTTGAGAAAAATCTCGCTCCTTTCAACTGATCGAACAAGTCATCAATTCTAGGCAATGGGTACCTATTCTTTATAGTGACTTTGTTCAATTGCCGGTAATCGACGCACATCCGCATTGAGCCGTCCTTCTTCTTAACAAATAACATCGGGGCACCCCATGGTGAGACACTTGGTCGAATGAAACCAAGGCCTTGCAATTCTTCCAACTGAGTCTACAACTCCTTGAGTTCAATCGGGGCCATTCTGTACAGAGCCCGAAAGATGGGAGCTGTGCCTGGCGCAAGCTCGATCACAAACTCAATCTCCCTGTCTAGAGGCAACCCTGGCAACTCCTCTAAAAATACATCCAGGAATTCACTCACGACCGAGATAGTCGAAGAGTCCTTTACCTCGGGGTTCGCTAAGCTTAGTACCGTAAAGCGAGCGATATCTCTACTTCTCAACCCCCGAAAATGGAATGGCTTCCTTTCCACCGGCCTGAAGAGGACCATTTTCTCGAAGCAAGCTACATGCCCATGATGTGCTGCTAACCAATCCATTCCCAAGATGACATCGAAGTCTTGAAATCCGAGGATGATTAGGTCAATTGCCAACTCGTGGTTCCCACTTGAACCACACTGTTTCTATACACTTTATCCGTCAATACTGTCTTGCCGAGATGTAGAGCCCCGGACCTTTTCACATTTAATGCATGACACTTTTAGAGCCATTTTGCCTTTAAAGTAGTACAATTAATAAATAAGGAAGAAATTGAAAGTTCCGAAATGTCAGAAATGTTCCTTTTCAAAGTACGAACCCAACGCAAGTTGAATCGTCAAAATCCGACGAGCGAGTCAAAAGATATGGCCAAAACAGTCTGGACCTGCAGGCAATCGATCGCTCTATGGACCGATCGATCAGTAGCTATCGACTGGTCAAGATTTTTGTATGGGGAAATTTTCCAGAGAGTTGATTTTTGGTCGAGAGCTCGGTCAACACACCGATCGCTCGGTAGGCAACCGATCGATCGGTCATTAACACCGATCGCTCAGTACTCGCGTTTTTGCAGAAATTTCAGTAAGGGTATTATGGTCTTTTGGTCGGTTCACTCTTACCTTAAGAGTTTAACCCGAGCCTTTAGGGCTTCATTTCGACACTTAGAGAGATTGGGAGATAAGAAGAGAGGAGAGGGCGATTCCTAAACCTAAGATTTCCATTTTGGAGAGAAATCAAGGGGTTTGTGAACCCACACTCAACTCAAGCCCATTTTTCTTCAAGATCAAGGCATAAGCTCGTGAAGAGCATCTCCTCAAGCTAGGGCAGCAACTCACGGTGGTTTTTGGAAGGGGATTTCTTCCTCACTTGATCAAGGTCGGTACTTCTTGCTACCCTCCTAGCTATAGCTCTTCTTTTCCTTTATTTCTCTTTGTTTCCTTCCTTTACCGAGGTTTTCAAGAACATGGTTAGAGGTGGGACATATCCTACGATATGTTTTACCTCGCTTTTCACAAGAAAATAAGAACCAACATTCCACGAGGGGTCTCCCCTCACTCACAAGTGCATATCATGAAGAAGGGCCTCCCTTCCCTCGCAAGTACATACATATCATGAAGAAGGGTCTCCCTTCCCTCTCAAGTGCATTGCATAAAGAAGGGTCTCCCTTCCCTCTCAAGGCATCTCTCAAGCGCATCTCACAAGGATATCTCACAAGTGTATCTCACAAGTTACATGATCACAAGCAAGCACGCATGACATGCATGACATGACACGTACGACAAGATCAAGCAAGACAAACACGACAAGCTTTCAAGTACGAAAAGATATTTCAAGCCAAGTCAAGTGCACGATGTTTTCAAGAGGTTTTATCGGCTTTCTACGAAATACAAGCATGATTATAAATTGCTTTACTTCCATGTATGATATGAATTGTTTCCGTCTAACATATATGAATTGCTCCTGATTTATGTATTGCCATTTTAATGCTATGACTATTGGTTAGTATTTGGTACCCGGTGAGTATTCCATGCTCAGCCGTACTTCTTATGTCGGCAGGTTCTGAGGGCGCTGCTGCTCCATTTGATGTTTGTGCTCCTGGTCCATGGGTGGAAGAGGAGTAAGTCGAGGAGCCTTTGGAGGAACCTCCCGTAGAGGGTTATCAGTAGGTGGTGTTAGATTCTGAGTGGATTAGCTGTGGGTGAGCATGAGTGATTATATCCATGTATTTTGGCGGGCATGTCCGCACTTTCTTTGTTTTGATTTCTTTGTATTAAACATGGACCATGTGTATATACTTAGAGGTTGTTAGACTTCCGCTGTGTTTTATAGTTATGTTTCCGCTATCATCCTCTATTGTATATGCTTTGTGGGTTTTTGCAGGTTGGTTTGTCAAGCAAGTCATGTAAGCCATGATTAGTCGTCCAAAGTTCACTCTAACTCCTAGGGTGGGTTTTGGGTCGCGACACGAGAGGAGTCAAAATGGCCAACTCCGGTTCCAGCTGGCTAGGCTTGGAGGAAAAATCTTGAGAGAAACTCGACGATACGAATGAATGAGTAGACCCGGTGTCGATCAATACCCGAGCCAAACAATCATTGACTAGTAAGGTTCCTGAAATTTTAGCTAACTAAGTCAATCCATGCATCAACAACATATACATATAGGTATTTATATATAACATGCCATATACGTACATAAAGAATAATACATAACAATTTAATTTATGGAAAATTAAATATCTCTAAATGCATACCTTGCACCACATCATCAGATTCAAGTGCATCACCCTCTGTCAAGGCAAAAACTCGTCCCTGGTTCACCTGGCGAGATGTAGGTGTAGACTAGGTAGGCTGGGATGATGCCTGGTATGATCCTGCTGGGTGTGCTAGGGGCCTAACACCCTGAGAGTGGCCTAGTAAATGCCGGCTAGGGCAATCCCTGATCACGTGGCCCTGGTGACCGCAATGGAAACATCCACCCGATGCCCTTCGACAATCTCCTGCCGGGTGCCTTCTGCCACAAGATGTATAGATCTCATATGTGTAAGTCGGAGGGACCGGAGGTGGAGCATGCCTCGCTATCTGAGGTGCAACGGGCCGTGGGGACGGAAGAGCCTGAGGTCGTGGCGCCTGAGGCGCATACTGCCGTGGAGCTGGAGGCGCATAAGATGGCCTTATCGGTGGTACTGGCCATGTGTACTGATAAGGACTAGTCCGGGCCCGCCTCTCCGGAGGTGCTGAACTACTAGATTGGCCTGTCGCCAATTCCCTTTTCTTGGACACCGCCTCAGAATTGGTCTAGACCAACAAGGCTTTATCCATTACTTTAGCAAAAGTGGCATGCCTGAAGACCGATACTTTCTCCATAATAACATCCTTGAGCCCTTGCTCAAACCTTCTCGCCTTCATCGCCTCGGTAGCGATCATATGAGTCGCGAAGCGTGATAACTCCGACAACTTGGCCTCATATTGTGCCACCAACATCGAACCTTGTTCTAGGTTGATGAATTCTCTCTCTTTCTTTTCCCGAGCTCCAACTGGGAAATACTTCTTGTAGAAGGTGTCCTTGAACTCCTCCCAAGTCTAGGGTTGACCTTGCATAGTTAACTCTCGAGTCCTCAAGGCGGACAACCACCAATGGTGTGCCTCACCCTCGAGCATGAAAATAGCCCATACTACTCTATCCTCCTCTGAAGGTGAGAAGACTGCAAAGATCTTCTCCAACTGGAGGATCCAAGCCTCCGTGGCAAGAGGGTCCACACTCCCATGGAATGATGGAGGCCTCAATCTCCTAAATGCCTCAACCCCAGCTGTACGATGTACTAGAGCCGTAGGCGGTGGAGTAGGTGATGCAGACGATGGAGTAGCCTGCCTAGCCGCCAGTAAGGCTAAAGTCTTTGCAATAGAGCCGAGAACCTGAGAGAGGTGCGACTGCTCACCCTCATCTCGAGAAGAAGATGAAGCCCTAGTGTGTGGTCCACGACCCCATGTACCCCGCCTCATGACTAATGTCCTGAGATCAATAGCACCACATGAGTCTAACTTGGAACCAAAATTCATCATACTTTCATTTCACAATAATTCTAATTTGTATTGGTTGTATAATACTAATATACATCGTATCACAACCATCGGTGTATAAATAATAGACTTAGTGTTCTAGTGTTTCTAGACACGCACTTGGTTGGAGCAACCATTTTGGACTAAGACTAAAATTTAGTCTCCCACTTGGAATCATGACTCTCTTCCGACTTACTTCCATCCTAACTTGTTTCCTAGCATATGCTCTTGTCAAGCTATGGCACTAGATTCTAAGTGACCCTAGAGACCTAAAGCCTAAGCTCTGATACCACCTTTGTCGCGACTCAAAACCCACCCTAGGAGTTAGAGTGAATCTTAGACGACTCATCATGACTTGCATGACTTGCTTGACCAAAATAACCTGCAAAAGACCTGGAGCATATACAATAGAGGATAATAATAGCGGAAACATATAACAAAGCACAGCGGAAGTCTAACAAACCTCTATGTATATACATACGTGATCCAAGTTTGATACAAAAGAAATCAAGACAAAGAAAGTGTGGACAGGCCCGCTAAAATACATGAATACATCTCTCTCAACTCACCCACAGCTATCCGCTCAGAATCTACCACAACCTAATAGTAACCCTCACCCTGAGGTTCCTCCACAAGCTCCTCAACATACTCCTCCTCCACCCATGGATCAGGAGCACAGACATCGAATGGAGCAGCAGCTCCCTCAAAACCTGCCGACATAAACGTATGGCTGAGTATGGAATACTCAGCGTGTACAAAATACTAACCAACAGTCATAGCAAACAATAACTATATGGAAAGTAGGAAGCCATTCACAGATATAAAGTAGGAATAATTCATATCATCACGCGATAGTAAAACAGTTGATAATCATGCTTGCATTTCGTGAAAGCCGATAAAATCCTTGAAAAACATCGTGCACTTGACTTGACTTAAAATATCATTTTCGTACTTGAAAACTTGTCTATCGTGCCATGCGTGTCATGCCATGTCATGCGTGTCATGCTTGTATCATGCGTGCTTGCTTGGGAGTTCAACATGCTCATGTACTTGTGAGATGCCTTGAGAGGGAAGGGATACCCTTCTTTCATGATATGCCTTGAGAGGGAAAGGAGACCCTTCTTTAATGCAATGCACTTGTGAGTGAGGGGAGACCCCTCATGGAAGGGAGGGAAGTGTAAACTCCCTCCTAAGAAATACTTCTTCTTGTCCTCTTGTCAAAAGAGAGGTAAAACATATCGTAAGATATGTCCCACCCCTAACATCCTTACTCTTGCAAAAACGTCGGTAAAACATGTCATGCATACCGTGCTCGTGGAGTGGTGTACATACTTACATTGAAATTAAATATGACATTTAGGGGATTTCATTTCATTGTATAACAATTTGAACAAGTAGGCATTCATAAAACATTAGTGAAAACAAGTAATCACACTATCATACACCCTAACAATTTCATAATCACTTAAGCTTTCAATTTCTTCATTTACAACTCATTTTATTCACCTTGGCATTTCATCGGACGTGTGGTATGTGCATTATGGTTAATCCTAAATCTTAAATTTCTAGGTTGGTTAACGATCACAACACACGTGTGTATTCATTATTGGTACAATGCCCTCCCCATTTCATTCATTACAGCAACCACACGGCATCCAATCACCCATTCACATCCACACCACCATCCATTCATCTCACATTATCTTGCTTAGAAATTTAGGAAAAATCATCAAATGAAAGAAAAACAAGGAGCATAGGTGAACTAGAAGGTTAGTATAGGGTACCGACCTCAATAGAACGAATAAAGCCCTTGAAGTACCTCGTGTAAGGCGTTGCCTAGCTTGGAGGAGAACTCCACGTGGTGCTTGAGCTTGGATTAGGAAGACCTTGAGATTTTGGGGAAGAAAAGTGGAGTTAATCCTTCACTCCAATCCAAAACCCTCTTGGAAACCCCCTTTTTCCTCTCCCTTCTCTTCCTCTCCTCTAGGTTAGAAAAAGCCCCAAATGAAAACCCTCAAATAGATTAAGGGTTAAAACCCTTAATTTCGGAATCTACTACCGCATGCGATCGATCGCAGGTCCTTCCGATCGATCGCACCTGGATGCGATCTATCGCACATGAACCCGAACATTTCTAGTCTGATTTCCCCCTGCATGTGATCAATCACACATTCTTGCGATCGATCACAGATCCCTACGATCTATCCCACTTGGGGATCCATCTATCGTATATGACCCCGAGAGTTTGGGACCTATTTTTCTCCTATTTTTCCACACTTTGGTAATTTGGCCATAACTTTCAACTCGTTTATCCGATTTTGACGATTCAACTTGCGTTGGATTCGTCCTTTGGAAAGGAAAATTCTTGATATTTCAAAATTTCCAATTTCTACTTTATTTATTGACTAAATTTCCCCTGAAGTCAACTGATCCGCCAATGGTTTCAGTAACTCGGGTTTTTCGACACATCCGACTTGGAAACACTACCTTTTAACACTTAAGTTGTTTAAAATTTCTCATTCCATTGAAAGGAAAAAGATTACAAAGGCAAAATGACTTGGCACGAGTTCCAATGCACAGCAAAAGTTCCGGGGCTCTACATTCACGGAACTGAAGAAGAGGCTTACCACGGCCCCTGTCCTTACAGTGCCATCCGGACATGGTGGTTATGAGGTGTACAGTGATGCCTCACATGTTGGACTTGGGTGTGTGCTCATGCAACACAAGAAAGTCATTGCCTATGCATCGAGGCAATTGAAGGAGCATGAAAAGAATTACCCCACGCACGACTTGGAACTTGCCGCTGTCGTGTTTGCACTGAAGATTTAGCGACATTACTTGTACGGGGTGGAATGCTATGTGTACACGGATCACAAGAGCCTCAAGTACCTCTTTTCCAAAAAGGAATTGAATCTAAGGCAACGGCGTTGGATGGAATTTTTGAAGGACTATGACTGCACCATTCAATACCACTCGAGCAAAGCAAACGTGGTAGCAGACGCTTTGAGTAGAAAACCTTCGGGTTTATTGGCACACATGTTGGTGCAAGAATGGAAGTTATTGGAGGACTTCACTAATCTGGACATCAATGTGAATGATACAGTTCGCGGTCCTATTTTGACAAATGTCACGGTGCGGTCATACATTATAGATCTGATCCAAGAATACCAAGCCATGGATGCTGAATTATTGGCTTATCGGGACAAGGAAGTTACCAAGGGTAGTAAAGAATTTTCTCTCACTAGTCGAGGTGCTATTACATTTAAAGGAAGGCTGTGTGTTCCGGTCAATGTAGATCTTCAACGAGAGATCATGGATGAAGCACATCGTTCGAAGTACACAATGCATCCTGGGGGTACAAAGATGTATCGGAATCTTAAAAGTCACTTTTGGTGGCGGAATATGAAAAGAGATGTTGCGGAGTATGTGGCACGATGCTTGGTGTGCCAACAGGTGAAAGCAGAACACATGCGACCCGTCGGTCTATTGCCGTCTCTTCCTATTCTCGAGTGGAAATGGGAGAACATATCCATGGATTTCATAGTTGGCTTGCCAAAGACGGCAAGGGGCTCAGATGCGATATGGGTAGTAGTGGATCGTTTGACAAAGTCCGCTCATTTCCTACCCTACCGAACTACTTTCAACTCTAGCCAGTTGGCCACGCTATACATCAAGGAAGTGGTTAGGTTACACGAAGTGCCAGTCAGTATTGTGTTAGATCGGGATCCAAGATTCACGTCAAGATTCTGGAAAAGCTTTCAGGAAACTATGGGTTCCCGACTTGATTTCAGCACTGCTTTTCATACACAAACGGATAGATAAACCGAGAGGGTGAACCAAGTTATAGAAGACATGCTTCGGGCTTGTATGTTGGATTTCAAGGGCATTTGGGAAGAACACTTGCCTTTAGTTGAATTCGCCTATAACAATAGCTACCAGGCAAGCATCCAAATGGCACCATTTGAGGCTTTGTATGGGTGAAGTTTCAGATCTCCTCTCTACTAGGATGAGGTAGGAGAAAGAAAAATACTTGGTCCAGAGTTAATCGAGCAAACTACGAGTATAGTCAAGATCATCTGAGATCGGTTGAAAGCTACTCAACATCGTTAAAAGAGCTATGCGGACACGCGCCGCAGAGACTTGGAATTCCAAGTAGGGGATCAAGTATTTGTGAAGGTATCTCCTAGCAAAGGGATTATGAGATTCGGCAAGCGAGGCAAGCTTAGTCCTCGATATGTCGGCCCGTTTGAGATTATCACGAGAGTTGGTGAAGTTGCTTGCAGGGTAGCTCTTTCACCTCATATGGCTGCGGTCCATAATGTGTACCACGTGTCTATGCTTCGAAAGTACATTGCGGACCCTTTGCATGTACTAGAATTGGAACCGATGGAAATTCAAGAAGATCCCACGTTGGTTGAAAAGCCGGTTCAAATTTTGGATCGAAGAGATCAAGTGCTTCGCAACAAGGTTATTCCTTTGGTTCTTGTGCAATGGCGGCACCATGCTCAAGAAGAAGCTACATGGGAGCGTGAAGCCGAGGTCAAAGTGAAGTATCCCGAGTTTTTCGAATAGGCTTGTGTATATTGCTTGTGATTTTGTTTTGGTTTTGTAATGAATGTCCCGTCCAAATTTCGAGGATGGAATTTTTGTAAGGGGGGGAGGATGTAGAGCCCCGGAACTTTTTGCCATTTATTAGGACTCGTGCCAAGGCATTTTGCTTTTGTAATCTTTTTCCTTTCTATGAAATGAGAAATTTTGAACAACTTAAGTGTTAAAAGGTAGTGTTCCCAAGTCGGATGTGTCGAAAAACCCGAGTTACTGAAACCATTGGCGGATCAGTCGACTTCAGGGGAAATTTAGTCAATAAATAAAGTAGAAATTGGAAATTCTGAAATGTCAAGAATGTTCCTTTTTGAAAGAAGAATCCAACGCAAGTTGAATCGTCAAGATCGGACAAACTAGTTGAAAGTTATGGCCAAATTACCAAAGTATGGAAAAATGAGAGAAAACAACAAAATCTGGAGGGTGCGATCAATCGCAAGTTTGGTGTGATCAATCGCATGCAGGCGAAATAGGTCCCAAACTCTCAGGGTCATATACGATAGATGGATCCCCAGGTGCGATAGATCGCAGGGATCTGCGATCGATCGTAAGAATGTGCGATCGATCGCATGCAGGGGGAAATCAGACCAGAAATGTTCGGGTTCATGTGCAATGATCGCATCTAGGTGCGATCGATCGCAAGGACCTGCGATCGATCGCAGATAAGTTTGCGATCGATCGCATGCGGTAGCAGATTCCGGATTTGAGGGTCTTAAACCCTTTTCTTGTTAGGGATCCTCACTTTGCGGCATTTCTAACCTAGAGAAGAGAAAAGGGGAGAAAGAGGAAGAGAGGATTTTGAGGAAATCCTCCAAGGAGCTTGGATTGAGAGATCAATGGGAGTTCAAGCTTGGGAAATTTCAAGCAAGGGCTTCCCCAAAGCATCACGAGTTCTCCATACCCAAGTGGGAGTTCTTCCTCAAGTTGGAATCCATATCAAGGGCGTTATTCAACCCCAAATCAAGGTCGGTACCCTATACTAACCTTCTAGTTCACCTATTCTCCTTGTTTTTCTTCCATTGGATGATTTTCCCTAAATTTCTAAACAAGATAAGGAGAATGGATGGATGGATGGATGTTTGACGTGAATAGGCGATTGGATGCCGTGGGTTGTGTTGTGATGATTAAAATGGGAAGGGCATTTCACCTCAATAATAAACATACGTGATGTGGATTGAATGAAGAATGATTCATGTAGAATAAAATGAAAGATTTAGGTGTTAACCAAAATACAGATACCATGTGTTTTATGAAATGCCTCAATGGAGAAAATGATGATTTGTAGTGGAAAATGTATGTTTAAATGTTTATGGATTTGCTAAGGTTTATGATAGTGTGCTTACTTGCTTTCCCTAAAAATTTGAGTGAATGATTACTTGCCCAAATTATTGATGTTCTGTGATTGCGAAACCCTCAAATTGTCATATTTAATTTCAAATGAAAGTATGCACACGATCTCACGAGCACGGCATGCATGACATGTTTTATTGGTATTCTTAAGAACAAGACTTAGAGGTGGGACATATTCTACGATATGTTTCACTTCGCTTTTGACAAAAGGACAAGAACAAGCATTTCTTAGGAGGGAGTTTACACTTCCCTCCCTTCCACGAGGGGTCTCCCCTCACTCACAAGTGCATTGCATTAAAGAAGGGTCTCCCTTCTCTCTCAAGGCATATCACGAAAGAAGGGCCTCCCTTCCCTCTTAAGGCATCTCACAAGCGCATCTCACAATTACATGAGCATGTTGAACTCCCAAGCAAGCACGCATGACAAGCATGGTACACGTATGACACGCATGATACAAGCATGACATGACACGACACGACAAAACAAGACATAAGACAAGACAAGTTTTTAAGCACGAAAATGACGTTTTAAGTCAAGTCAAGTGCACGATGTTTTTCAAGGATTTTATCGGCTTTTACGAAATGCAAGTATGATTATCAACTGCTTTACTATCGCGTGATGATATGAATTGTTCCTACTTTATATTTGTGAACTGCTTCCTGCTTTCCATATAGTTATTGTTTGCTATGACCATTGGTTAGTATTTGGTACACGCTGAGTATTCCATGCTCAACCGTATGTTTATGTCGGCACGTTCTGAGGGAACTGCTGCTCCATTCGATGTCTGTGCTCCGAGCCCTTGGGTGGAGGAGGAGTACGTTGAGGAGCCTGTGGAGGATCCTCCGGTCGAGGGTTATTATTAGAGGTGGTAGATTCTGAGCGAATAGCTGTGGGTGAGATGAGAGTATATCCATGTATTTTGGCGGGCATGTCCGCACTTTCTTTTGTACAAACTTGGATAATGTATATGTATATACACATAGGGGTCTTGGTTAAGTCTTCTGCTGTGCTTTATGGTTTAAGTTTCCGCTATTATTGTCCTCTATTGTATATGCTCCAAGCCTTTTGCAGGTTGTTTTGGTCAAGAAAGTCATGCAAGTCATGATGAGTCGTCCACGATTCACTCTAACTCCTAGGGTGGGTTTTGGGTCACAACAGATAAATTGTGGTTTCAAGTTAGACTCATGTGGTGCTATTGTTCTCAAGACTTTAGTCATGAGATGGGGCACACGGGGTCGTGGACCACACACCAGAGCTTCATCATCTTCTAGAGATGAGGATGAGCAACCGGACCTCTCTCAGGTCTTAGGCTCTATTACTGAGACACTCGCCATATTGGCGGCTCGACAGTCTATTCCATTATCGGCGGCACCTACCCCACCACCTGCAGCTCCAGTACATTGTACCGCTGGGGTTGAGGCATTTCGGAGATTGAGGCCTCTAGCATTCCATGGGAGTGTGGACCCTCTGGCTGTAGAGGCATGGATTCTCCAAATGGAGAAGATATTTACAGTTCTCTCTCCGACAGGGGAAGAGAAAGTGGCGTGGGCAGTTTTCATGCTTAAGGCTGAGGCACACCACTGGTGGTTGTCCAACTTGAGGACTAGAGATTTGACCATGCAAGGTCAATCCTGGACTTGGGAGGAGTTCAAGGATACTTTTTATAAGAAGTATTTCCCGATCGGCACGTGAGAAAGGAAAGAGAAAGAATTCATTAACCTTGAGCAAGGTTCGATGTCGGTGGCTCAATATTAGGCCAACTTCTCGGAGCTATCACGCTTCACGACTCATATGATCGCCACCGAAGTGATGAAGGCGAGAAGGTTTGAGCAAGGGCTCAAGGATGTCATTATGGAGAAAGTCTCGACTTTCAGGCATGCTACCTACCCTGAGGTAGGTGGACAAGGCCCTTGTTGGTCGAGGCAAATTCTGAGGCCGTGTCCAAGAAGAGAGATTTGGCAACAGGCCAACCTAGCAGTTCAGCACCTCCAGAGAGGCGGGCTCATACCGGCCCTTATCTGTCATGCCCCAAAACCCATCCTAAGAGTTAGAGTGAATCTTGGACGACTCATCATGACTTACATGACTTGCTTGACCAAAACAACTTGCAACAGACCTGGAGCATACATAATAGAGGACAATAATAGTGGAAACATAAACTACAAAGCACAGCGGAAGACTTAACCAAAAACCTCTATGTGTATATACATATACATGATCCAAGTTTATACAAAAAGAAAATACACAAAAGAAAGTGAGGACAGGCCCGCCAAAATACATGAATATATCTCTCTCACTCACCCACAGCTATTCACTCAGAATCTAACACCTCTAATAATAACCCTCTACCGGAGATTCCTCCACAGGTTCCTCGACATACTCCTCTTCCACTCAAGGGCTAGGAGCGCACACATCAAAAGGAGCAGTTGCCCCACTATCACTTGCTGACATAAAAAGTACTGTCGCGACCCAAAACCCACCCTAGGAGTTAGAGTGAACTTTGGACGACTAATCATGGCTTACATGACTCGCTTGACAAACCAACCTGCAAAAACCCACAGAGCATATACAATAGAGGATATAAACAGCGGAAACATACTCTAACATAGCACAGCGGAAGTCTAAACAAACCTCTATGTATATACGAATCCAAGTTTACACAAAAGGAATCCAAAAGAAAGTGCGGACAGACCCGCCAAAATACATGAATGTATATCTCTCATCTCACCCACAGCTATTCACTCAGAATCTAACACCACCTACTGATAACCCTCTACGGGAGGTTCCTCCAAAGGCTCCTCGACGTACTCCTCCTCCACCCATGGACCAGGAGCACAAACATCAAATGGAGCAGTAGCTCCCTCAGAACCTGCCGACATAAGAAGTACGGCTGAGCATGGAATACTCAGCGGGTACCAAATACTAACCAATAGTCATAGCATAAAATGGCAACACATAAATCAGGAGCAATTCATATATGTTAGACGGAAACAATTCATATCATACAAGGAAGTAGAGCAATTTATAATCATGCTTGTATTTCGTAGAAAGCCGATAAAACCCTTGAAAACCTTGTGCACTTGACTTGATTGGAGATACCATTTTCGTGCTTGAAACTTGTCATGTTGTCTTATCTTGTCATATCATGCGTGTCATGCCATGTCATGCTTGCTTGGAAAGTAAACTACTTGTGAGGGAAGGGAGACCCTTCTTCCTAGAATGCTTATGCTAGTCATGCTTGCTTGGAAAAGTAAACTACTTGTGAGGGAAGGGAGACCCTTCTTCCTAAAATGCTCACGCTTGTCATGCCGTGTCATGTCATGCTTGTATCATGCTTGCAAAAGTAAACTACTTGTGAGGGAAGGGAGACCCTTCTTCCTAAATGCTCATGTCATGTCCTTTCACTTGTGAGATGTCCTTGTGAGATGTACATGCGAGGGAAGGGAAACCCTTCATATGATATGTATGTACTTGCGAGGGAAGGGAGACCCTTCTTATGATAATGCATGATTGACTTGTCCTTGCCAAGAGCGAGGTAAAACATATCGTAGGATATGTCCCACCTCTAACCATGTTCTTGAAAACCTCGATAAATCATGTCATGCATGCCGTGCTCGTGGGAACCGTGTACATACTTGCATTTAAATTTAAATATGACATTTGGGTAATTTCACAACACATATAACATCAATGATTGAGCAATGTAATATTCATATCATTTAGGGAAAGCAAGAAAACACACTATCATAGGCCCTAGCAATATCCATAATTTATTAGGCATGCATTTCCTAATTTACAACTCACTTTATTCACCTTGGCATTTCATCAAACATAGTGTGTTCATTATTCATTTAAACCTAAATCATGCTTTTCTAGGTGGGTTATGCTCACATCACACTTGTATGTTTATTATTAGTACAATGCCCTTTCCCATTCATTCATCACATCATCCACACGACATCCATTCGCCAATATCCACCTCCATTCACCATTCACAACCATCCATCTCATAGCACATGTGTAAATGAAGTAAAATCAAAAGAAATAAAGGGAAAAGAGGAACTATAACTAGGAGGGTAGTAAGAAGTACCGACCTTGAAGAAATGAGGAAGAAATCCCCTTTCCAAAACGACTGTGTAGCTGCTGCCCTAGCTTGGAGAACGCTCTCCACGAGTGCTTGAGCCGAGATCTTGGAGAAGAGCCGAACTTGAAGTGATCTAGGGTCTCAAAACCCTTTGATTTCTCTTCCAAAGAAAAACCCTAGGTTGGAATCGCCTTCTCCCCTTTCTCCTATTCTCTCAAACTCTCTAAGTGTTGAATGATGCCCTAAAGGCTCGGGTTAAACTCTTAAAGTAAGAGTGAACTGACCAAAAGACCATAATACCCTTACTGACATTTCTGCAAAAACACGAGTGCCGAACTCGTTGAGCTGTGAATAGTGCCAAACACGTTGTGCTGTGAATAGTGCCGAACACGTTGTGCTGTGAATAGTGCCGAACACGTTGTGCTGTGAATAGTGCTGAACACGTTGTGCTGTGAACAGTGCCAAACACGTTGTGCTGTGAATAGTGCCGAGTACGTTGTCCGTTGTGAAGGGTGCCGAACCCGTTGTGAGCTGTACAACGTACCCGTTGTGAGCTGTACAACGTTACACGTTGTCTGCAGCACGACGTATTTGTTGTGAGCTGTACAACGTTACATGTTGTTTGCTGTACAACGTACACGTTGTCTGCGGCACGACGTATCCGCTGTCTGTTGCACAACGGATGCACAACGAATACGTTATCAGAGCTAGAGCTACGTCCTTAGCGCCTTCCGAGATACGTCCTTAGCCCCTTCCGAGCTACGTCCTTAGCACCTTCCGAGCTACGATTGCCTTCAGGTTCAGACTGTTTTGGCCATATCTTTTGACTCGTTCGTCCGATTTTGACGATTCTACTTGCGTTGGGTTCGTACTTCAAAAAGGAACATTTCTGAAGTTTCGGAATTTCCAATTTCTTCCTTATTTATTAATTATACCTCTTTAAAGGCAACATGGCAACGAAAATGTCATGCATTAAATGTGAAAGGTCCGGGGCTCTACATCCTCCCCCCCTTACAAAAATTTTGTCCTCGAAATTTAGACGCTACTTGCATTACAAACCAAAAAGAAAATCACAAGTCATATACAAACTTATACAAAAACTCATTCAATTAATTCTGGGTACTTTGCTTTGACTTCGGCTTCACGCTCCCATGTAGCTTCTTCCCGAGCATGGTGTTGCCATTGCACAAGAACCAAAGGGATTGTCTTGTTGCGAAGCACCTGATCTCTTCGATCCAAAATCTGAACCGGCTTTTCAATCAAGGTGAGGTCCTCTCGAATCTCCAACGGTTCCAAGTCTATGACATGCGAAGGATCCGCAATGTACTTCCGAAGCATAGACACATGGAAGACGTTGTGAACTGCGGCCATGTGAGGTGGGAGAGCTACCCTGTAAGCAACCTCACCAACTCGTGTGATAATCTCAAAAGGCCCAATATACCGAGGACTGAGCTTGCCTCGCTTTCCAAATCTTATGATCCCTTTGCTAGGAGATACTTTCACAAAAACTTGATCCCCTATTTGAAATTCCAAGTCCCTATGGCGCGTGTCCGCATAACTTTTCTGGCGATCGTGAGCGGCTTTCAATCGATCCCGAATGATCTTAACTGTGCCTGCAGTTTGCTCAATCAACTCCGGACCAAGCACTTTCCTTTCTCCTACCTCATCCCAATAGAGAGGAGACCTACAACTTCGCCCATACAAGGCCTCAAATGGTGCCATTTGGATACTCGCCTGATAGCTGTTATTATAGGCGAATTCAACCAAAGGCAAGTGCTCTTCCCAACTGCCTCTGAAATCCAACATACAAGCCCGAAGCATGTCTTCAATGACTTGGTTCACTCTCTCGGTTTGTCCATCCGTCTGTGGATGAAAAGCGGTGCTGAAATCAAGTCGGGAACCCATAGCCTCTTGGAAACTTTTCCAAAATCTTGACGTGAATCTTGGATCCCGATCCGACACAATACTGACGGGCACTCCATGCAACCTCACCACTTCCTTGATGTACAAAGCGGCTAACTGACTAGAGTTGAAAGTAGTTCGGTAAGGTAAGAAGTGAGCGGACTTCGTCAAACGATCCACTACTACCCATATCGCATCTGAGCCCCTTGCCGTCTTTGGCAAGCCAACTATGAAATCCATGGATATGTTCTCCCATTTCCACTCGGGAATCGGAAGAGACTGTAATAGACCTGCGGGCCGCATGTGTTCTGCTTTTACCTGTTGACACACCAAGCACCGTGCTACATATTCCGCAACCTCCCTGTCAGCAAAAGTGACTCTTGAGGTTCCGGTACATCTTTGTACCCCCTGGATGCGCTGTGTACTTCGAACGGTGTGCTTCATCCAAAATCTCTCTTCGAAGATCTGCATTGGCTGGGACGCACAGCCTTCCCTTAAATGTGATAGCACCCCTACTAGTGTGAGAGAAGTCCTCACTACCCTTAGCAACTTCCTTGTCCCAATAAGCCAACAATTCAGCATCCGCGGCTTGGTATTCTTGGATCAAATCTATAATGTATGGCCGAACCGTGACATTTGCCAAGATAGGACTACGGATAGAGTCATTCACACTGATGTCCAGATTTGCCAAATCTTCAAGTAGCTTCCATTCTTGCACCAACATGTGTGCTAATAACCCCGGAGGTCTTCTACTCAAAGCATCGGCCACTACATTTGCTTTACCCGGGTGGTATTGAATGGTACAATCATAGTCTTTCAAAAATTCCATCCAACGCCGTTGCCTTAGATTCAGCTCCTTTTGGGAAAAGAGATACTTGAGACACTTGTGATCAGTGAACACATAGAACTCCACCCCATAAAGGTAATGATGCCAAATCTTAAGTGCAAACACGACCGCCGCAAGCTCCAAGTCGTGCGTGGGATAATTCTTCTCATGCTCCTTCAACTGCCTTGATGCATAGGCAATGACTTTCTTGTGCTGCATGAGTACACACCCAAGTCCAACGTGTGACGCATCACTATACACCTCATACCCATAAGGTCCGGATGGCACAGTAAGGACAGGGGCTGTAGTAAGCCTCTTCTTTAGTTCCGTGAAACTGATCTCGCACTTATCACTCCATACAAACTTGGCGTTCTTCCTTGTCAGGTAAGTGAGCGGTGCTGCAAGGGTAGAGAAACCCTCTACGAATCTCCTGTAGTAGCCTGCCAACCCAAGAAAGCTGCGTATCTCAGTAACACTCTTGGGCCTCGCCCAACTCATAACTGCTTCGATCTTCTTTGGATCTACCGAGATACCTTCTGCAGAAATAACGTGGCCTAGGAATGCCACCTCTTCCAACCAAAACTCACACTTGCTAAGTTTGGCGTATAGCTTGTGCTCTCTTAGCATTTCCAAAGCAAGGCATAAGTCGCGTGTGTGATCTTCCCGTGTCTGGGAATAGACCAAAATGTCATCAACAAATACAATCACGCACCTATCAAGATACGGCCGGAACACCCGGTTCATCAAATCCATATAGGCTGCCGGCGCATTCGTGAGTCCAAAAGGCATCACAAAGAACTCGTAGTGTCCATACCGAGTCCTGAAAGCAGTTTTGGGAACATCTTCCACCTTAATCTTCAACTGATGGTAATCGGACCGAAGATCGATCTTAGAGAAAAATTTTGCTCCTTTCAACTGATCGAACAAGTCATCAATCCTAGGCAATGGATACCTATTCTTTATAGTGACTTTGTTCAATTGCCTGTAATCGACGCACATCCGCATCGAGCCATCTTTCTTCTTAACAAACAACACCGGGGCACCCCATGGTGAGACACTTGGTCGAATGAAACCAAGGCCTTGTAATTCCTCCAACTGAGTCTTCAACTCCTTGAGTTCTACCGGGGCCATTCTATACGGAGCCCGAAAGATGGGAGCTGTGCCTGGTGCAAGCTCGATCACAAACTCAATCTCCCTGTTTGGAGGTAATCCTAGCAACTCCTCTGGAAATACATCCAGGAATTCACTCATGACCGGAATAGTCGAAGAGTCCTTTGCCTCGGGGTTCACTAAGCTCAATGCCGCAAAGCGGGCAATGTCTCTACTTCTCAATCCTCGAAAGTGAAATGGTTTTCCTTCTACCGGCTTGAAGAGTACCATCTTCTCAAAGCAAGCTACATGCCCATGATGTGCTGCTAACCAATCCATCCCCAAAATAACGTCAAAGTCCTGGAATCCAAGGATGATGAGATCAACCACCAACTCGTGGCTTCCAACTTGGACCACACTATTTCTATACACTTTATCTGCCAATACTGTTTTGCCGAGAGGAGTTGAAATGGCTAACTCCGGTTCTAGCTGACTTGGCTCTACAGAAAAGCCTTTTGAAAAACTCGGCGAGACAAATGAATGAGTAGACCCGGTATCAATCAACACTCGAGCCAAATACTCATTGACTAGTAGGGTTCCTTGCACCACATCATCAGATGCAAGTGCATCACCCTCTGTCAAGGCAAAAACTCGCCCCTGGTTTGCCTGGCGAGACTGAGGTGTAGACCAGGTAGTCTGAGATGACGCCTGGTATGATCCTGCTGGGCGTGCTGGGGGCCTACTACCCTGAGACTGGCCTGGTAAATGCTGGCTAGGGCAATCCCTGATCATGTGGCCCTGGCGACCGCAATGATAACATCCACCAGATGCTCTTCGGTAATCTCCTACCGGATGCCTTTTGCCGCATGAAGTGTAGACCTCATATGTGTAGGCCAGAGGGGCCGAAGGTGGTGTATACCTCGCTGCCTGAGGTGTAACTGGCCGTGGGGCCGGAA
Organism: Tetracentron sinense; assembly: GCA_015143295.1. NCBI lineage: Eukaryota > Viridiplantae > Streptophyta > Magnoliopsida > Trochodendrales > Trochodendraceae > Tetracentron > Tetracentron sinense. The sequence goes on from CM026553.1 coordinate 14,940,300, forward strand.
GAGCCTGAGGTCGAGGTGCCTGTGGCACGTACTGCCGGGGTGCTGGAGGCGCATAAGTCGGCCTCATCTGTGGTGCTGGCCATGTATACTGATAAGGACCAGTCCGGGCCCGCCTCTCTAAAGTTACCGAACCACTAGATTGGCCTCTCGCTAATTCTCTCTTCTTGGACACAGTCTCTGAATTGGTCTCAACCAACAAGGCCTTGTCTACCACTTCAGGGTAGGTAGCATGCCTGAAAACGGAAACCTTCTCCATAATAACATCCTTGAGCCCTTGCTCAAATCTTCTCGCCTTCATTGCCTCAGTAGCAACCATATGAGGCGCAAATCTCGACAACTCCGAGAACTTGGCCTCATAAGCGGCCACAGACATCGAACCTTGCTCAAGGTTGATGAATTCTCTCTCTTTCTTCTCCCGTGCACCAATCGGAAAATACTTCTTGTAAAAAGTATCTTTGAACTCCTCCCAAGTCCAAGGTTGACCCTGCATGGTCAAATCTCGTGTCCTCAATGCGGACAACCACCAATGGTGGGCTTCACCCTCTAGCATGAAAACTGCCCATGCTACTCTATCCTCCTCTGTAGGCGAGAGGACCGCAAAGATCTTCTCCATCTGGGGGATCCATGCCTCCGAAGCAAGAGGGTCCACACTCCCATGGAAGGGTGGAGGCCTCAATCTCCTGAATGCCTCAACTCCAGTGGTACGATGTACTGGAGCTGCGGGCGGTGGAGTAGGTGCCGCCGACTATGGTATAGCTTGCCGAGCCGCCAGTATGGCGAGTGTCTCAGCAATAGAGCCTAAGACCTGGGAGAGGTCCGGCTGCTCATCCTCATCTCTGGAAGAAGATGAAGCTCTGGTGTGTGGTCCATGACCCCGTGTGCCCCGCCTCATGACTAAAGTCCTGAGAACAATAGCACCACATGAGTCTCACTTGAAACCACAACTTATTTCAATGCCATTTCACAATAATTCAATTTGTATTAGTTGTATAATACTAATATACATCACATCAAGTCATCAGAGTATTCATCACATTATACTTATACTTTAGTGTTCTAGCGTACCTAGGACCCGTACTTGGTTAAAGCAACCATTTAGACTAAGACTAAAGTTTTAGTCTTACACTTGGATCAAGACTCTCTTCCGACTCACTTTCTTCCTAACTTGTTTCCTGACATATGCTCTTGTCAAGCCGTGGTATAAGATTCTAAGTGACCCTAGAGACCTAAAGCCTAAGCTCTGATACCACTTCTGTCGCGACCCAAAACCCACCCTAGGAGTTAGAATGAACTTTGGACGACTAATCATGGCTTACATGACTTGCTTGACAAACCAACCTGCAAAAACCCACAGAGCATATACAATAGAGGATATAAACAGCGGAAACATACTCTAACATAGCACAGCGGAAGTCTAACAAACCTCTAAGTATATACATATGGTCCAAGTTTACACAAAAGGAATCCAAAAGAAAGTGCGGACATACCTGCCAACATACATGAATGTATATCTCTCATCTCGCCCACAGCTATTCACTCAGAATCTACAACCACCTAATGGTAACCCTCTACTGGGGGCTCCTCCAAAGGTTCCTCGACGTACTCCTCTTCCACCCATGGACCAGGAGCACAAACATCAAATGGAGCAGCAGCTCCCTCAGAACCTGCCGACATAAGAAGTACGGCTGAGCATGGAATACTCAGCGGGTACTAAATACTAACCAACAGTCATAGTATACAGATAGCATACATAAAGTAGGAAACAAATTTGCATATATAGAACAGGAACAATTTATATCATACAAGGAAGTAAAGCAATTTATATTCATGCTTGCATTCAGAAAGACTGATAAAACCCTTGAAAACATCGTGCACTTGACTTGACTTGAAATACCCTTTACGTGATTGGGAACTCGTTAACCGTGTCATGCTTGTCATGCTTGCATCATGCGTGCCATGTCATGTCATGCGTGTCATGCGAGTATCATGCTTGCTTGTTCATAATTTAAACATGTTCACATGCTTAGTCGCCGTTCATAGTCCGTCGCAACTAGTACCCTATATGCAGATGGGTATGCCTAGTTGCCGTTCATAGCCCGTCGCAACTAGCATCCATGCGGAATGTGAATGCTTAGTTGCCGTTCATAGCCCATCGTAACTAGCATCCATGCGTGTAATGTCATGCAGAGTAATGCGTGTCATGTGATGCTATGTTATATTATGCGTGTCATGCGATGCTATGCATGTCATGCGAGGGGATGGGAGACCTTTCCCTATGAAATGCATGATTTTCTTGCCCTTGTCAAAAGCGAAGTGAAACATATCGTAGGGTATGTCCCACCTCTAACCATGTTCTTGACAACCTCGATAAATCATGTCATGCATGCCGTGCTCGTGGGAACCGTGTACATACTTGCATTTAAATTTAAATATGACATTTGGGTAATTTCACAACTCATATAACATCAATGATTGAGCAATGTAATATTCATATCATTTAGGGAAAGCAAGAAAACACACTATCATAGGTCCTAGCAATATCCACAATTTGTTAGCCATGCATTTCCCAATTTCCAACTCACTGTATTCACCTTGGCATTTCATCAAACATGGGGTGTGTTCATTATTCACTTAAACCTAGATCATGCTTTTCTAGGTGGGTTATGCTCACATCACACTTGTATGTTCATTATTAGTACAATGCCCTTTCCCATTCGTTCATCACATCATCCACACGGCATCCATTGGCCAACATCCATCTCCATTCACCATTCATACCACCAATCTCATAACACATATATAAGTGAAGGAAAACAAGGAGAAACAAAGGAAAAAGGGAAGCTATAACTAGGAGGGTAGTAAGAAGTACCGACCTTGATCAAGTGAGGAAGAAATCCCCTTTCCAAAATGACCGTGTAGCTGCTGCCCTAACTTGGAGAACGCTCTCCACGAGTGCTTGAGCCGAGATCTTGGAGAAGAACCGAGCTTGAAGTGATCTAGGGTCTCAAAACCCTTTGATTTCTCTTCCAAAGAAAACCCTAGGTTGGAATCGCCTTCTCCCCTTTCTCCTATTCTCTCAACTCTCTAAGTGTCGAATGATGCCCTAAAGGCTCGGGTTAAACTCTTAAGGCAAGAGTAAACCGACCAAAAGACCATAATACCCTTACTGAAATTTCTGCAAAAACGCGAGTACTGAACACGTTAAGCTATGAACAGTGCCAAACACGTTGTGCTGTGAACAGTGCTGAACACGTTGTGCTGTGAACAGTGCCAAACACGTTGTGCTGTGAACAGTGCTGAACACGTTGTGCTGTGAATAGTGCTGAACACGTTGTGCTGTGAACAGTGCCAAACACGTTGTGCTGTGAACAGTGCTGAACACGTTGTGATGTGAACAGTGCTGAACACGTTGTGCTGTGAATAGTGCTGAACACGTTGTGCTGTGAACTGTACTGAACACGTTGTCCGTTGTCTTATGTACAACGCACCCGTTGTGAGCTGTAACACGTTGTCCGTTGTCTTATGTACAACGTGCCCGTCGTGAGCTGTACAACGTACACGTTGTTGCTGTATAACGTACCCGTTGTCTGTTGCACAACGTATACGTTATCAGAGTACGTTGTCGGAGCTACGTCCTTAGCGCCCATCAGAGCTACGTCCTTAGTGCCTTCCGAGGTACGATTACTTACAGGCCCAGACTGTTTTGGCCATATCTTTTGACTCGTTCGTCCGATTTTGACGATTCAACTTGTGTTGGGTTTGTACTTCGAAAAGGAACATTTCTGACGTTTTGAAATTTCTAATTTCTTCCTTGTTTATTAATTATACCTCTTTAAAGGCAAAATGGCAACGAAAGTGCCATGTATTGAGCATGAAAAAGTCTGGGGCTCTACATGTAAACTCCCTCCTAAGAAATTCTTGTTCTTGTGCTCTTGTCAAAAGCGAGGTAAAACATATCGTAAGATATGTCCCACCCCTAACATCCTTACTCTTTCAAAACCGTCGGTAAAACATGTCATGCATGCCGTGCTCGTGGAATTGTGTGCATACTTTCATTTGAAATTAAATATGACAATTTTGGGATTTCGCAATACATAGAACATCAATAATTGGAGCAAATCAATATTCATACCAATTTAGGGAAAGCAACATATCACACTATCATAAACCCTAGCAATTTTTGTAAGCTTCTAAGCATGCATTTCTTGATTTATAACTCATCTCCTTCACATTGGCATTTCATCAAACACGTGGTATGTGCATTATGGTTAATCTTAAATCTCGAATTTCTAGGTGGGTTAACGATCACAACACACATGTGTATTCATTATTGGTACAATGCCCTCCCCATTTCATTCATTACAACAAACACACAGCATCCAATCGCCCATTCACATCCACACCACCATTCATTCATCCCCACATTATCTTGCTTAGAAATTTAGGGAAAAACATAAAATAAAAGAGACTATGAACTAAGAGGGTAGTGTAGGGTACCGACCTTGGTTTGGGGTTGAAGAACACCTTTGATGTGAATTCCAACTTGAGGAAGAACTACCACTTGGGTATGGAGAACTCGTGATGCTTTGGGCAAGCCCCTTGCTTGCAATTTCCCATGTTTGAACTCCCTTTGATCTCTCAATCCAAGCTCCTTGGATGATTTCCTCAAAATCCTTTTCTCCTTTCTCTTCCCTCTCTCTCTTCTAGGTTAGAAATACCCCAAAATGAAAACCCTCAAATAGATCAAGGGTTAAAACCCTCAAATCCGGCTTCAGTTACCGCATGCGATCGATCGCACACTTATCTGCGATTGATCGCAGGTCCTTGCGATCGATCGCACCTGGATGTGATCTATCGCACATGAATCCGAACATATTGGTCTAATTTCCCCCTGTATGCGATCGATCGCACATCCTTGCGATCGATCGCAGAACCCTACGATCTATCGTGCCTGGGGAATCCATCTATCGCATATGACCCCGAGAGTTTGGGACCCAATTCGCCTGCATGCGATCGATCACACCAAACTTGCGATCGATCACACCTTCCAGATCTTGTTGTTTTCTCCCAGTTTTTCCCCTACTTTGGTAATTCGACCATAACTTTTGACTCGGTTACCCGATTTTGATGATTCAACTTGTGTTTGATTCTTCTTTTGAAGGGAAACATTCCTAGTGTTTTAGAATTTCCAATTTCTTCTTTCTTTATTGACTAAATTTCCCCTGAAGTCGACTGATCCACAAATGGGTTTCAATAACTCGGGTTTTCGATATATTCGACTTAAGAATACTATTTCTTAACACTTAGAGTTCTTTAAATTTTCTCATTTCATAGGAATAGGAAGATTACAAAGGAAAAATGCCTTGGCACAAGTTCTAATACATCACAAAAGTTCCAGGGCTCTACATTATCAGTACACATGGCCAGCACCACCTCAGTATGTGTGGCCAGCACCACCTATGAGGCCATCTTATGCACCTCCAGTCCCACGGTCGTACGTGCCTCAGGCACCTCGACCTCAGGCTCTTCTGGCCCCATGGCCTATTGCACCTCAGGTGAAGAGGTACGCTCCACCTCCGGCCCCTCTGTCGTACACACATGAGGTCTGCACTTCATGCGGCATAAGGCATCCGACAGGAGGTTACCGAAGAGCATCGGGTGGATGTTTTCATTATTGTTGCTAAGGCCACGTGATTAGGGATTGCCCTAGCTAGCATTTACCAAGCTAGTCTCAGGGTATTAGGCACCTAGCACGCCCAGCAGGATCATACTAGGCGTCATCTCAGACTACCCGGTCTTCACCTCTGTCTCGCCAGGTGAACTAGGGGTTAGTATTTTCCTTGACAGAAGGTGATGCACTTGCATCTGATGATATGGTGCAAGGTATGCTTTTAGAGTTATTCTTTTACCCACGATTTCATGTTATGCCTTATTCCTTGTATACGTATGTGGCATGCTATATATATCTATCTACCTATACATATGATGTTGATGCATGGATTGACTTAGCTAGTTAAAATTTCAGGAACCTTACTAGTCAATGAGTGTTTGGCTTGGGTGTTGATCGATACCAGATTTACTCACTCATTCATCTCGCTAAGTTTCTCCCAAGGCTTTTCTACGGAGCCTAGTCAATTGGAACCGGAGTTATTCATCTCGACTCCTCTCGGCAAAATGGTAGTGGCAAATAGCATCTTCAGAAGCAGTACAGTCCAAGTGGGAAGCCATGAATTGGCAGTCGATCTCATTGTCCTTGGATTCCAGGACTTCGACGTTATCTTGGGGATGGATTGGCTGGCAACGCATCATGGGCATATGACTTGATTTGAAAAGATGGTACTCTTCAGGCCTGTGGATGGGAAACCATTTAATTTTGGGGGGTTGACAAGTAGAGATATTACCCATTTTACGGTATTGAGCCTAGCGAACCTCGAGACAAAGGACTCTTCAACTATTCCAATCGTGAGTGAATTCCTGGATGTATTTTCAGAGGAGTTGTGTAGAGCCCCAGACTTTTTCATACTTAATACATGACACTTTCATAGCCAATTTGCCTTTAATGTAGTACAATTAATAAATAAGGAAGAAATTGAAAATTCTGAAACATTAGAAATGTTCCTTTTCAATGTAAGAACCCAACGCAAGTTGAATTGTCAAAATCCGACGAGCGAGTCAAAAGATATGTTCAAAACAGTTTGGACCTAGAGACCACCGATCGCTCGGTCCATGGAGCGATCGATCGGTCCAAAACCGATCGATCGGAGGCTATCGAATGGTCGAAAAATTTGTAAAGGGAAATTTTCCAGAGAGTTGATTTTTGGTCGAGAGCTCGGTCAACACACCGATCGCTCGGTAGGCAACCGATCAATCGGTCATAACCACTGATCGCTTGGTCTTCGTGTTTTTGCAGAAATTTGATTAAGGGTGTTTTCGTCTTTTGGGCTTTTCACCCTTTCCTATATAGGATTGCCCGAGCCTTTAGGGCTCATTTACAACACTTAGAGGATATTAGAGAGGAAGAGAGAAGAGAAGGATTTTCCTAACCTAGGGTTTGATTTTTGAGAAGAAATCAAAGGGTTTATGAACCCTAGATCACCTCAAGCTTGAATTACTTCAAGATTCCGGTTCAAGCACTCGTGCAGCACTCTCCTCAAGCTAGGGCAGCATCTACACGCACGTTTTGGAGGAGAGTTCTTTCCCTCATTTTTCAAGGTCGGTACTTCTTGCTACCCTCCTAGTTATAGCTTTTCTTTCTTCCCTTATTCTTGTATTCTTTGTTTTCTTCCATCTATAAATGTATTATGAGTTGAAATGGTAAATGGTGTGAATGGAGAGGGGTGTTGGCGATTGGATGCCGTGTGAAATGATGTGATGAATGAAATGGGGAGGGCATTGTATCCATAATGAACAAACATGTATGATGTGAGCATAACCCACCTAGAAAAGCATGATTTAGGTTGAAATAAATAATGGACACACCCTATGTTTGATGAAATGCCAAAGTGAACAAAACGAAGGATAAATTAAGAAAATGCATGCTTAATTACTTATGAACTTGTTAGGGATAGTGTGAGTTCTTGTTTTCTTTAAAATGTCATGAATGCTTATTATTTAATTTGCAACATGCTATATATTGTGAAATCCCCCAAATGTCATGTGTAATTCAAATGCAAGTATGCACACGATCCCACGAGCACGGCATGCATGACATGATTTACCGAGGTTTTCAAGAACATGATTAGAGGTGGGACATATCCTATGATATGTTTTACCTCGCTTTTCACAAGAAAACAAGAACAAACATTCCACGAGGGGTCTCCCCTCACTCACAAGTGCATAGCATAAAGAAGGGCGTCCCTTCCCTCGCAAGTACATACATATCATGAAGAAGGGTCTCCCTTCCCTCTCAAGTGCATTGCATAAAGAAGGGTCTCCCTTCCCTCTCAAGTGCATTGCATAAAGAAGGGTCTCCCTTCCCTCTCAAGGCATCTCACAAGCGCATCTCACAAGCGCATCTTACAAGTACATCTCACAAGTGTATCTCACAAGTCACAAGATCACAAGCAAGCACGCATGACACACTCGACAAGATCAAGCAAGACAAACATGACAAGCTTTCAAGTATGAAAAGTATATTTCAAGTCAAGTCAAGCACACAATTATTTCAAGAGGTTTTATCGGCTTTTTACGAAATGCAAGCATGATTATAAATTGCTTTACTTCCTTGTATGACATGAATTGTTCCTGTTTTACATATATGAATTGCTCCTATTTTATGTATTGCCGTTTGTATGCTATTACTGTTGGTTAGTATTTGGTACCCGCTGAGTACTCCATGCTCAGCCGTACTTTTTATATCGGCAGGTGATAGCGGAGCGGCTGCACCTTTTGATGTCTGTGCTCATGGCCCATGGGTGGAGGAGGAGTATGTTGAGGAACCTTTAGAGGAACCTCCGGTCGAGGGCTACTATTAGATGGTAGTAGATTTTGAGTGATATAGCTGTGGGTAAGTTAAGAGAGATATATCCATGTATTTTGGCGGGCATGTCTGCACTTTCTTTTGTGTATAACTTGGATCACATGTATGTACATAGAGGTTTTGTTTAAGTCTTCCGTTGTGCTATGTTAGTGTATGTTTCCGCCATTTATGTCCTCTTTTGTATATGCTATGTGGGTTTTGTAGGTTGGTTTGTCAAGCAAGTCATGATTAGTCATCCAAGATTCACTCTAACTTCTAGGATGGGTTTTGGGTCGCGATAGAAGTGGTATCAGAGCTTAGGCTTTAGGTCTCTAGGGTCACTTAGAATCTAGTACCACGACTTGACAAGAGCATATGCCCGGAAACAAGTTAGGAAGGAAGTAAGTCAGAAGCGTGTCGTGATTCCAAGTGTAAGACTAAACTTTAGTCTTAGTCAAAATGGTTGCTTCAACCAAGTACGCGTCTTAGGAACGCTAGAACGCCAAAGTATAATATCATAAATACTCTGATGACTTGATACGATGTATATTAGTATTATACAACTAATACAAATTGAATTATTGTGCAATGAAATTGTGATAAATTGTGGTTTCAAGTGAGACTCAGGTGGTGCTATTGTTCTCAGGACTTTAGTTATGAGGCGGGGCACACGGGGTCGTGGACCACACACCAGGGCTTCATCTTCTTCTAGAGATGAGGATGAGCAGCCAGACCTCTCCCAGGTCTTAGACTCTATTGCTGAGACACCCGCCATACTAGCGGCTCGGCAGGCTATACCTTCTTCAGCGGCACCTACTCCACCGCCTACGGCTCCAGTACATCGTACAGCTGGGGTTGAGGCATTCAGGAGATTGAGACCTCCACCATTCCATGGGAGTGTGGACCCTCTTGCTGCGGAGGCGTGGATCCTCCAGATAGAGAAGATCTTTGCCATCCTCTCGCCCATAGAGGAGGATAGAGTAGCATGGGTAGTTTTCATGCTAGAGGGGGAGACACATCACTGGTGGTTGTCCGCTTTGAGGACACGAGATTTGACCATGCAGGGTCAACCTTGGACTTGGGAGGAGTTCAAGGATACTTTTTATAAGAAGTACTTTCCTATTGGAGCACGGGAAAAGAAAGAAAGAGAGTTCATTGACCTAGAGCAAGGTTCGATGACCGTGGCCACTTATGTGGCTAAGTTCTCGGAACTCTCTAGATTTGTGCCTCACATGGTTGCTACTGAGGCAAGGAAGGCGAGGAGATTTGAGCAAGAGCTCAAAGATGTCATTATGGAGAAAGTATCGGCTTTCAGGCACGCTACTTATTCGGAAGTAGTAGACAAGGCCTTATTGATCGAGGCAAATTCAGAGACAGTGTCCAAGAAGAGGGAATTGGCGAGAGGCCCACCTAGTAGTTCGGCACCTCCAGAGAGGTGGGCTTGTACCGGCCCTTATCAGTATGCATGGCCAGCACCACCGATGAGGCCATCTTATCCGCCTCGAGCTCCACGGCAGTATGTGCCTCAGGCACCGCAACCTCAGGCTCTTCCAGCTCCATGGCCAGTTGCACCTCAAACGGTGAGGTATGCTCCACCTCCGGCCCCTCCGACTTATACACACGAGGTCTGCACTTCATGCGGCTGAAGGCACCCGGTAGGAGATTGCCGAAGGGCATCGGGTAGTTGTTTTTATTGTGGTCGCCAGGGCCATGTGATCAGGGACTGCCCCAGTCGGCATTTACTAGGCCAGTCTCAAGGGATTAGGCCCCCAGCACGCTCAGTAGGATCATACCAGGCGTCATCCCAGACTACCCGGTCTATACCTCAACCTCGCCAGGTGAACCAGGGGTGAGTTTTTGCCTTGACAGAGGGTGATGCACTTGCATCTGACGATGTAGTGCAAGGTACGCAGTTGTAGTTTATTTAATTATCCTTAAAATGTTTTGTTATGTATTATTCGATTGTGTACATATATGGCATGATTACATGTATCTATATACCGATATTTATACGCTGTTGATGCATGGATTGACTTAGCTAGCTAAAATTTCAGGAACCTTACTAGTCAATGAATGTTTGGCTCGAGTGTTGATTGATACCGGGTCTACTCATTCGTTTGTCTCGCTGAGTTTTTCAGAAGGCTTTTCTGTGGAGCCTAGTCAGTTAGAACCGGAGTTAGCCATTTTGACTCCTCTTAGCAAGACAGTATTGGCGGATAAAGTGTATAGAAACAGTGTAGTTCAAGTGGTGAGCCACGAGTTGGCGGTTGATCTAATCATCCTCGAATTTCAAGACTTCGATGTCATCATGGGAATGGATTGGTTAGCAACACATCATGGGCATGTGGCTTGTTTTGAAAAGATGGTACTCTTCCGGCCAGTGGAAGGCAAGCCATTTCATTTTCGGGGGTTAAGAAGTAGAGATATTGCCCGTTTTGTGGCGTTGAGCATAGCGAACCCCGAGGCAAAGGACTCTTCGACTATTCCGGTCGTGAGTGAATTCCTGGATGTATTTCCAGAGGAGTTGCTAGGATTGCCTCCAAACAGGGAGATTAAGTTTGTGGTTGAGCTTGCACCAAGCACAACTCCAATTTTCAGGGCTCCGTATAGAATGGCCCCTATTAAACTCAAGGAGTTGAAGACTCAGTTGGACCAAGTGTCTCACCGTGGGGTGCCCCGGTGTTATTTGTTAAGAAGAAAGATGGCTCGATACGGATGTGCGTCAATTACCGGCAATTGAACAAAGTCACTATAAAGAATAGGTATCCATTGCCTAGGATTGTTGACTTGTTCGATCAGTTGAAAGGAGCGAGATTTTTCTCAAAGATAGATCTTCGGTCGGGTTATCACCAGTTGAAGATCAAGGCCGAGGATGTGCCTAAAACTGCTTTCTAGACTCGGTAAGGACACTACGAGTTCTTGGTGATGCCGTTTGGTCTCACAAATGCCCCGACAGCCTTCATGGATTTAATGAACCGGGTGTTCCGACCATATCTTGATCGATGAGTGATCGTGTTTATCGATGACATACTGATATATTCCCAGACACGGGAAGATCACATGCGAGACCATCATCTTGCTTTGGAAAGCTGAGAGAGCACAAGCTATACGCCAAACTCAGTAAGTGTGAGTTTTGGTTAGAAGAAGTGGCATTCCTAGGCCACGTTGTATCCACGGAAGGCATATCGGTGGATCCAAAGAAGATAGAGGCAGTCATGAGATGGGCGAGGCCCAAGAGTGTCACAGAGGTACGCAGTTTCCTTGGGTTGGCAGGCTACTACAGGAGATTTGTGGAGGGTTTCTCCAGCCTTGCAGCACCACTCACTTACCTGACGAGGAAGAATGCAAAGTTTGTATGGAGCGACAAGTGTGAGATCAGTTTCACGGAACTGAAGAAGAGGCTTACTACAGCTCCTGTCTTACTGTGCCATCCAGACCTTATGGGTATGAGGTGTATAGTGATGCCTCGCACGTTGGACTTGGGTTTGTACTCATGCAGCACAAGAAAGTCATTGCCTATGCATCAAGGCAATTGAAGGAGCATGAAAAGAATTATCCCACGCATGACTTGGAGCTTGCGGCAGTCGTGTTTGCACTTAAGATTTGGCGTCATTACCTTTATGGGATGGAGTTCTATGTGTTCACGGATCACAAGAGTCTCAAGTATCTCTTTTCTCAAAAAGAGTTAAATCTAAGGCAACGGCGTTGGAAGGATTTTTAAAAGATTATGATTGTACCATTCAATACCACCCGGGTAAAGCAAATGTAGTGGTTGATGCTTTGAGTAGAAGACCTCCGGGGTTATTGGCATGCATGTTGGTGCAAGAATGGAAGCTACTTGAAGATTTGGTAAATCTGGACATCAGTGTGAATGACTCCGTCCGTAGTCCTATCTTGGCAAATGTCATGGTTCGGCCATACATTATAGATTTGATCCAAGAATACCAAGCCACAGATGCTGAATTGTTGGCTTATCGAGACAAGAAAGTTACCAAGGGTAGTGAGGACTTCTCTCTCACTAGCCGAGGTGCTATCACATTCAAGGGAAGACTGTGTGTCCCAGCTAATGCAGATCTTCGGAGGGAGATTATGGACGAGGCCCACCGGGCAAAGTACACTGTGCATCCAGGGGGTACAAAGATGTACCGAAACCTGAAGAGTCACTTTTGGTGGTGGAATATGAAGAGGGATGTTACGGAATATGTGGCACGGTGCTTGGTGTGCCAACAGGTAAAAGCAGAACACATGCGACCCGCCGGTCTATTGCAGTCTCTTCCTATTCCCGAGTGGAAATGGGAGAACATATCCATGGATTTCATAGTTGGCTTGCCAAAGACGGTAAGGGGCTTAGATGCGATATGGGTAGTAGTGGATCGTTTGACAAAGTCTGCTCATTTCCTACCCTACCGAACTACTTTCAACTTTAGCCAGTTGGCCGCGCTATACATCAAGGAAGTGGTTAGGCTACATGGGGTGCCAGTCAGTATTGTCTCAGATTGGGATCCGAGATTCACATTCAGATTCTGGAAAAGCTTTCAGGAAGCTATTGGTTCCTGACTTGATTTCAGCACCGCTTTTCATCCACAGAAGGATGGGCAAATAGAGAGGGTGAACCAAGTAATAGAAGACATGCTTCGGGCTTGTATGCTGGATTTCAAAGGTAGTTGGGAAGAGCAATTGCCTTTGGTAGAGTTTGCCTACAACAATAGCTATCAGGCGAGTATCTAATGGCTCCATTCGAGGCTTTGTATAGGCAAAGTTGTAGGTCTCCTCTCTACTGGGATGAGGTTGGAGAAAAGAAAGTACTTGGTCCGGAGTTGATTGAGCAAACTGCGAGTATAGTCAAGATCATCCGGGATCGGTTGAAAGCCGCTCAAGATTGTCAAAAGAGCTATGCGGACACACGCCGTAGGGACTTGGAATTCCAGGTTGGGGATCAAGTGTTTGTAAAGGTATCTCCTAGCAAGTTATGAGATTTTGCAGGCGAGGCAAGCTTAGTCCTCGATATGTTGGCCCGTTAGAGATTATCACGCGAGTTGGTGAGGTTGCTTACAGGGTAGCGCTTCCACCTCACATGGCCGCGGTTCACAACATTTTCCATGTGTCTATGCTTCGGAAGTACATTGCGGATCCTTCGCATGTCATAGACTTGGAACCGTTGGAAATACGGGAGGATCTCACTTTAGTAGAGAAGCCGGTTCACATATTGGATTAGAGAGATCAAGTACTTCGCAACAAAACTATTCCATTGGTTCTTGTGCAATGGTAGCATCATGCTCGAGAAGAAGCTACATGGGAGCGTGAGGCCGAAGTCAAAGCGAAGTACCCGGAATTGTTTGAATGAGTTTTGTATAGGTTTTGTATGTGACTTGTAAAATTTGTTTTGTTTCGTAATGCATGTAATCGTCCAAATTTCGCGGACGAAATTTTTGTAAGGGGGGAGGATGTAGAGCCCCGAACTTTTTCATACTTAATACATGGCACTTTCATAGCCAATTTGCCTTTAATATAGTACAATTAATTAATAAGGAAGAAATTGAAAATTCCGAAACGTCAAAAATGTTCCTTTTCGAAGTAAGAACCCAACGTAAGTTGAATCGTCAAAATCCGACGAGTGAGTCAAAAGAGCCAAAACAGTTTGGACCTACAGACCACCGATCGCTCGGTCCATGGAGCGATCGATCGATCCAAAACCGATCGATCAGAGGCTATCGACTGATCAAAAAATTTGTATGGGGAAAATTTCCAGAGAGTTGATTTTTGGTCGAGAGCTCGGTCAACACATCGATCGGTCGGTAGGCAACCGATCAATCGGTCATAACCACCGATCGCTCGGTCTTCGTGTTTTTGCAGAAATTTCATTAAGGGTGTTTTCATCTTTTGGGCGTTTCACCCTTTCCTATATAGGATTGCCCGAGCCTTTAGGGCTCATTTACAACACTTAGAGGATATTAGAGAGGAAGAGAGAAGAGAAGGATTTTCCTAACCTAGGGTTTGATTTTTGAGAAGAAATCAAAGGGTTTGTGAACCCTAGATCACCTCAAGCTTGAATTACTTCAAGATTCCGGTTCAAGCACTCGTGGAGCACTCTCCTCAAGCTAGGGCAGCATCTACACACACGTTTTGGAGGAGAGTTCCTTCCCTCATTTTTCAAGTCGGTACTTCTTACTACCCTCCTAGTTATAGCTTTTCTTTCTTCCCTTATTCTTGTATTCTTTGTTTTCTTCCATCTATAAATGTATTATGAGTTGAAATGGTAAATGGTGTGAATGGAGAGGGGTGTTGGCGATTGGATGCCGTGTGAAATGATGTGATGAATGAAATGGGGAGGGCATTGTATCCATAATGAACAACACATGTAAGATGTGAGCATAACCCACCTAGAAAAGCATGATTTAGGTTGAAATAAATAACGGACACACCCTATGTTTGATGAAATGCCAAAGTGAACAAAACGAAGGATAAATTAAGAAAATGCATGCTTAATTACTTATAAACTTGTTAGGCATAGTGTGAGTTCTTGTTTTCTTTAAAATGTCATGAATGCTTATTATTTAATTTGCAACATGCTATATATTGTGAAATCCCCCAAATGTCATGTTTAAATTCAAATGCAAGTATGCACACGATCCCATGAGCACGGCATGCATGACATGATTTACCGAGGTTTTCAAGAACATGATTAGAGGTGGGACATATCCTACTATATGTTTTACCTCGCTTTTCACAAGAAAACAAGAACAAACATTCCACGAGGGGTCTCCCCACACTCACAAGTGCATAGCATAAAGAAAGGCCTCCCTTCCCTCGCAAGTACATACATATCATGAAGAAGGGTCTCCCTTCCCTCTCAAGTGCATTGCATAAAGAAGGGTCTCCCTTCCCTCTCAAGGCATCTCACAAGCGCATCTCACAAGTACATTTCACAAGTGTATCTCACAAGTCACAAGATCACAAGCAAGCACGCATGACACGCATGGTATGACACACATGACATGCTCGACAAGATCAAGCAAGAAAAACATGACAAGCTTTCAAGTATGAAAAGGATATTTCAATTCAAGTCAAGCACATAATTATTTCAAGAGGGTTATCGGCTTTTTACGAAATGCAAGCATGATTATAAATTGCTTTACTTCCTTGTATGACATGAATTGTTCCCGTTTTACATATATGAATTGCTCTTGCTTTATGTATTGCCATTTGTATGCTATGACTGTTGGTTAGTATTTGGTACCCGCTGAGTATTCCATGCTCAGCCATACTTTTTATGTCAGCAGGTGACAGCGGAGCGGCTGCTCCTTTTGATGTCTGTGCTCCTAGCCCATGGGTGGAGGAGGAGTACGTTGAGGAACCTTTAGAGGAACCTCAGGTCGAGGGCTACTATTAGATGGTTGTAGATTCTGAGTGATATAGCTGTGGGTAAGTTGAGAGAGATATATTCATGTATTTTGGCGGGCATGTCCACACTTTCTTTTGTGTATAACTTGGATCACATGTATATACATAGAGGTTTTGTTTAAGTCTTCCACTGTGCTATGTTAGTGTATGTTTCCGCCATTTATGTCCTCTTTTGTATATGCTATGTGGGTTTTGCAGGTTGGTTTCTCAAGCAAGTCATGATTAGTCATCCAAGATTCACTCTAACTTCTAAGGTGGGTCTTGGGTCGCGACAAGTTGTCAGGGTTGCCTCCAGACAGGGAGATCGAGTTTGTGATCGAGCTTGCACCAGGCATAGCTCCCATCTTCTGGGCTCCATATAGAATGGCCCCTATTGAACTCAAGGAGTTGAAGACTTAGTTAGAGGAATTGCAAGGCCTTGGTTCATTCGACCAAGTGTCTCACCGTGGGGTGCCCCAGTGCTGTTTGTTAAGAAGAAGGATGGCTCGATGCGGATGTGCATCGATTACAGGAAATTGAACAAGGTAACTATAAAGAATAGGTATCCATTGCCTAGGATTGATGACCTGTTTGATCAGTTAAAGGGAGCGAGATTTTTCTCGAAGATTGACCTTCGGTCTGGTTATCACCAATTGAAGATTAAGGCTACAGATGTTCCCGAAACTGCTTTCAGGACTCGGTATGGACATTACGAGTTCTTGGTGATGCCTTTTGGTCTCACGAATGCACCAGTAGCTTTTATGGATTTGATGAACCGGGTGTTCTGGCCATATCTTGATTGATGCATGATCGTGTTTGTCGATGATATACTGATATATTCCCAGACACGGGAAGATCACATGCGTGACCTTTGCCTTACTTTGGAAATGCTGAGAGAGCACAAGCTGTACGCCAAACTTAGAAAGTTTGAGTTTTGGTTGGAAGAGGTGGCATTCCTAGGCCACGTTATATCTACGGAAGGCATCTCGGTAGATCCGAAGAAGATAGAGGCAATCATGATTTGGGCGAGGCCCAAGAGTGTTACAGAGATATGCAGTTTCCTTGGGTTGGCAAGCTACTATAGGAGATTTATGGAGGGTTTCTCTAGCCATGTAGCGCCGCTCACTTACCTGACAAGGAAAAATGCGAAGTTCGTATGGAGTGATAAGTGCGAGATCAGTTTCACGGAACTGAAGAAGAGGCTTACTATAGCCCCCGTCCTTACTGTGTCAATCGAACGTGGTGGTTATGAGGTGTACATTGATGCCTCGCACGTTGGACTTGGGTGTGTCCTTATGCAGCACAAGAAAGTCATTGCCTATGCATCAATGCAATTGAAGGAGCATGAAAAGAATTACCCCACGCATGACTTTGAACTTACCGCAGTCTTGTTTGCACTCAAGATTTGGTGACATTACCTTTATAGGGTAGAATTCTATGTGTTCACGGATCACAAGATTCTCAAGTATCTCTTTTCCCAAAAGGAGCTAAATTTACGTCAACGGCGTTGGATGAAATTTTTAAAAGACTACGAGTGCACCATCCAATATCACCTGAGCAAAGCGAACATAATGGCTGATGCTTTGAGTAGAAGACCTCCAGGGTTGTTGGCCCATATGTTAGTGCAGGAATGGAAACTATTGGAAGATTTGGCAAATTTGGCAAATTTGGACATCAGTATGAATGACTCTGTCCACAGTCCTGTCTTGGTAAATGTCACGGTCCGGCTGTACATTATAGATTTGATCTAAGAGTATCAAGCCACAGATGCTGACTTGTTGGCTTTTTGGGACAAGGAAGTTGCCAAGGGTAGTGAGGACTTCTCTCTCACTAGCCAGGGTGCTATTACATTCAAGGGAAGACTTTGTGTCCCAGCCAATGTAGATCTTCAGAGAGAGATTATGGGTGAAGCCCGCTGTGCGAAGTACACAATGCATCCTGGGAGTACGAAGATGTATTGGAACCTCAAGGATCACTTTTGGTGGTGAAATATGAAGAGGGATGTTGCGAAGTATGTGGCACAGTGTTTGGTGTGCCAACAGGTGAAGGCAGAGCACTTGAGACCGGTGGGTCTATTACAGTCTCTCCTTATTCCCGAGTGGAAATGGGAGCACGTATCCATGGACTTCATTGTTGGTTTGCCAAAAACGACAAAGAACTCAGATGCGATATGAGTTGTGGTGGATCGTTTAACAAAGTCCGCGCACTTCTTGCCTTACCGCACTACCTTCAACTCTAGTCAGTTGGTCGCACTATATATCAAGGAAGTGGTTAGGCTACACGGGGTGCCAGTCAGTATTGTGTCAGATAGGAATCCAAGATTCAAATCAAAATTCTGGAAAATTTTTCAGGAAGCTATGGGTTCCGGACTTGATTTTAGCACTGCTTTTCATCCACAGATGGATGGATAAACCGAGAGGGTGAACCAAGTCATAGAAGACATGCTTCGGGCGTGTATGTTGGATTTCAAGGGCAGTTGGGAAGAACACTTGCCTTTGGTTGAATTCGCCTACAATAATAGCTACCAGGCGAGCATCTAAATGGCTCCATTTGAGGCCTTGTATGGGCGAAGCTGCAAGTCTCCTCTCTACTGGGATGAGGTAGGAGACAGAAAGGTGCTAGGTCCGGAGTCGATTGAGCAAACTATGGGTATAGTCAAGATCATTTAGGATTAGTTAAAAGCCACTCAAGATCGTCAAAAGAGCTATGCTGTAACGCCCCGAAATACCCCTAGGAGTTTAGGGATATTTTAGGTGTCACACTGCGTACCTATCAAACCATCCTGCAATGCACAAGATAAAATACAATACTAACAACGATAATCAGAGCACGGAAGCTATCATATATGCGGAAGCGTAAACAAATTTTCATTTCTTCTGATGATCCAAAATATGTAGTATTCCAAGTTGACATAAATATAAAACACATCTAAGTCTAAGGTGGACAGGCCCACCTATCAAAGTATCAAAATACATAAGACCCTCTCATACTCTCCCCTCAACAGTAGTCGAGGTATGGCCACGCATCGAGGTCTCGGTCCGCCTGAGACTGAAATGGAATAGCCGGCTCTCTCTCCTCTATATACTCTTCCTCGACCCAAGGCTCCGGGTCGAGGGCTCCCTCAGTACCTGCCGACATGAAAGTACGGCTGAGCATGGAATACTCAGCGAGTACAAGCTACTAGCAGACCATAACAATAATAAAGCACACAATAGTAATATCATACAAGCAGTAATAGAAACATCACAAAGAAACAGTATAGGGCATAACACAATACAAGCATCCTGACGTGCGTACATGAATGCGAAAACGCAGATAAAACTCATGCTTGAAAACCCATGTCATGTCCCGGTATGCCTCGTAGAAATCATGTATGCGTGCATGCATGAATGCATGATCATCATCTTGTAGACTTGTGAGCCAGAGGCTAGCACCCGAATCTCCCTGGGCTGCCAACCTCCTTGATATGCAATGCACTTGTGAGCCAGAGGTTAGTACCCGAATCCTCCCTGGGCTACCAACCTCCTTGTTATGAAATGCACTTGTTTTCTTGTGAGCCAGAGGTTAGTACCCGAATGTCCCTGGGCTACCAACCTCCTTGACAATAGGTGATTTTTATTACTTGTTTAGTTTTCTTGTGAGCCAGAGGCTAGTACCCGAATGTCCCTGGGCTACCAACCTCCTTGACAATAGGTATTTTAGGGGTTATCTTGTGAGCCAGAGGTTAGTACCCGAATCCTCCCTGGGCTACCAACCTCCTTGTCATGCAATATTTTCTTGTTGTTTATTATATGCACATGCTCTTGAAATCTCGGTTCATGCTATCATGCGTGCTCGTGTACGTGTCCATAGTGACAATCATGATAATGGGAATAACCAAAATATGACATTACAATTCAATTCATGATATGAACATAGGTAACATAAGTAGTTTGCATAACATTTGATCAATTTATCATTTATAAGAACGCATACATAAAACCCATTTCCATATTCTTCATTGAGATCATTTATTCATAGTTTAGGTATTTTGTCAAACACTTTCATACATTATTCCTTAGTAGTTTATCTCCTTCTTTTAAATGCATATTTTCCATTCAATCACACAATGGTAAGTTTGTTATTTGTACTATGCCCATCCTCCATTTTCCAATCCACAACCCACACATCATACATCACATTCGGCATCCAATCGCCACATCCAATCTCCCATCCACACATTCATTCCATTTCCCTTATCTTGTTTATATTTGTTGAGTTAATACAATGCATAGGGAAGGAAAAGCATAATATATAGAATCACCATTTACACTAGAAAACCTAGGTTATTGCTAGGGAAAGTTAGTAGGGTGTACTAACCTTAGATCAAGGCTTGATCTTGAAGAAACCTTGAAATAGAAGCTCTATTTGGAAGGAGGAAACCTTTGCTTGAAGGGGACTTGAGTTGGGGAAGAAACCCTTTTCAAAAACGTGAGTGAGTGCTGCCCTAGCTTGGAGAATGCACCCCACACGAGCTTGAGCCTTGAGCTTGAAGCAATCCAAGCTTGAGGACGACCTAGGATGGTCCACCCCTTTGATTCCTTCCTCAATGGAAATCCTAGGTTAGAAACCCCTTCTTCTCACTCTCTATCTCTCAATTTCTCTTAAGTGATGAGAATGAGGCCTTAAGGCTCGGGCAAAGCCTTATAGGAAAGGGTTTAACCCCCAAAAGACGAAAACGCCCTTAATGAAATTTCTGCAAAAAAAAACGCGAAGACCGAGCGATCGGTGTTAATGACCGATCGATCGGTTGCCTACCGAGCGATCGGTGTTATTGACCGATCGACCGGTCAAAAACTCACTCTCTGGAAAATTTCCCCATACAAATTTTCTGACCGTGCGATAGCTACCGATCGATCGGTTATGGACCGATCGATCGCTGACTGGACCGAGCGATCGGTTCTCTGTATGGCTGGACTGTTTTGACCATATCTTTTGACTCGCTCGTCGGATTTCGACGATTCAACTTGCGTTGGGTTCGTCTTTTGAAAACGCACATTTCTAACGTTTCGGAATTTCCGATTTCTCCCTTATTTATTAATTAGACTACAAAAACGGCCAATTAGCTATGAAGGTGCTATTCATTAAGGATGAAAAAGTCCGGGGTGCTACATATGCGGACACGCACCGTAGGGACTTGGAATTCCTGGTTGGGGATCAAGTCTTTGTGAATGTATCTCCTAGCAAAGGAGTTATGAGATTTGGCAAGCGAGGCAAGCTTAGTCCTCGATATGTTTGCCCGTTCGAGATCATCACGTGAGTTGGGAAAGTTGCTTACAGGGTAGTTCTTCCACCTCACATAGCCGCAGTTCACAACGTTTTCCACATGTCTATGCTTCAAAAGTACATTGCGGACCCTTTGCATGTCATAGACTTAGAGCCGTTGGAAATCCGAGAGGATCTCACTTTGGTTGAGAAGCCGGTTCATATATTGGATCGGAGAGATCAAGTCTTTCACAACAAGACTATCTTGTTGGTTCTCATGTAATGGCAACATCATGCTCGAGAAGAGGCTAAATGGGAGCACGAGGCCGAAGTCAAAGCGAAGTACCCAGAGTTATTTGAATAGGCTTTTGTATGTTCATGTAATCCTGTTTTTGTTTTGTGATGTATGTATCGTCTAGATTTCGGGGATGAAATTTTTATACATACATCACAAAACAAAAACAGGATTACATGAACATACAAAAGCCTATTCAAATAACTCTGGGTACTTCGCTTTGACTTCAGCCTCGTGCTCCTATCTTCAAAATCCGACAAACGAGTCAAAACTTATGGCCAAAACACCGAAGTACGAAAAATGAGAAAAATCAGCAAAATGGGTAGAACACAGACAAACCGGTCAACTGCTCCAAGGACCGATCGACCGGTAGCCTACCGTTCGACCGCTAAGATGACTGATCGACCGCTCGCCTACCGGTCGATCGCTCTAGCCACCGATTGACCGCTATCGCACTAATTTTGTATGAGGTTATTTTCCAAAGAGGGTCTTTTAGACCGATCGACCGCTCCCCATGACCGGTTGACCGCTCCTTTATGAATTTGCTTGGTTTTGTCTTTTTAAGTAGATCATTAAGGGTATGATGGTCTTTGACTATCCCCTTTGCTATATAAACCCAATTTCGGGGTCGAGAGTTTCACAAACCCTCAATCTTGCATTTTGGAAGAGTGAGAGGAGGAAGAGGTTTTCTAAACTTAGGGTTTTCATTTGAGGAGAAAACAAAGGGTTTGAAGACCCTAGATCACCTCAAGCTTGGATTTCTTCAAGTTCAAGGTTCAAACTCGTGGGGAGCACGTTCCCCAAGCTAGGGCAGAAACTTCAAGCACGTGTTGGAAGGTTTTCCTAGCTTCTACAAGTTCGGTACCTTTTGCTACCCTCCTAGGCATGGTTTTCTCTTTTCCTTCCTTATTCCTTATTTTCCCTCATCTATAACTATGCTATGAGTTGGGATGTGCAAATGGAGATGGATGTTGGGCGAAGGATGCCAAGTGAATGTGATGTGATGAATGAAATAGGGAGGGTATTGTGCCAATAATAAACATACATGGATGTTGTGAATATAAACCCACCTAGAAAAGAAAAGTGTAAGATTTAACAAATAATGAACACGCCACTTGTTTGATGAAATGCCAAGGTGAAGAGAATGGGTTGTAAATCTAGAAATGTATGCTTATGGAATTGCTAGGGCTTATGATAGTGTGATTACGTGCTTTCCCTAAATTGCATGAATAATTACTTGCTCAATAAATGAGGCTCTATGTATTGTTGAAATCCCAAAATGTCATGTTTAATTTCAAATGAAAGTATGCACACGATTTGTAGCACCCCAGACTTTTCCATCTTTAAATGAATAAGTATTTCGTAGTTGAATGACCTTTTGCATAGTCTCATTAATAAATAGGGGAGAAATTGGAAATTCTGAAACATAAAAAATGTGCGTTTTCGAGAGACGAATCCAACTCAAGTTGAATCGTCGAAATCGGACGAACGAGTCAAAAGATATGGCCAAAACAGTCGGGACCAACAGAGCACCGATCGCTCGGTCCACGGAGCGATCTATCGGTCCAAAACCGATCGATCGGAGGCTATCGACTGGTCGAAAAATTTGTATGGGGAAATTTTCCAGAGAGTGAGTTTTTGACCGGTCGATCGGTCAATAACACCGATCGCTCGGTCTTCGCGTTTTTTTTTGCAGAAATTTCATTAAGGGCTTTTTCATCTTTTGGGGGTTAAACCCTTTCTTCTTAAGGCTTGCACAAGCCTTAGGGATTCATTTACCATACTTATGAGATTTTGAGAGTTTGAGAGAGGAGAAGAGACTCTAACCTAGGGTTTTGTTTTTGAGGAGAAATCAAAGGGGGTTTAAGAACCCTAGACCATCCTCAACTTGGATTGCTTCAAGTTCAAGGCTCAAGCTCGGGTGGGGTGCATTCTCCAAGCTAGGGCAGCACTCACTCACGTTTTGAAAGGGGTTTCTTCCCCAACTCAAGTCCCCTTCAAGCAAAGGCTTCCTCCTTCCAAATAGAGCTTCTATTTCAAGGTTTCTTCAAGATCAAGCCTTGATCTAAGGTTAGTACACCCTACTAACTTTCCCTAGCAATAATCTAGGTTTTTCCTTATGAAATGTGATTTATGCTATTATGGTTGCTTTCTTGTGAAATGTATCATCCCTAATAAATATAAACAAGATAAAGAAATGGTATGGATGCTTGGATGGATATTGGATGTGGCGATTGGATGCCGAATGGGTGATGTATGGTATGTGTGGGTTGTGGATTGGATAATGGAGGATGGGCATTGCACAAATAATAAACTTACCTTTGTGTGATTGAATGGAAAATATGCACTAAAAGGATGGAAATGAACCATGAAGGAAAATAGCATACTATGTGTTTGACAAAATACCTAAACTATGAATAAATGGTTTAAATGAAGAATATGGAAAAGGGTTTTATGCATGGGTTCTTATAAATGATAAAATTGATCAAATGTTATGGAAATTACTTAAGTTACCTATGTTCACATCATGGAATGAAATGTAATGCCATATCTCTCTTGTCACCCGCATTCCCACGTTTGTCACTATTGGCACGCACATGAGCACGCATGCACACATGACCGAGTTTTTCGAGAGCATATGCATCTAATAATAACAACAATAAAATATTGCATGTCAAGGAGGTTGGTAGCCCAGGGAGAATTCGGGTACTAGCCTCTGGCTCACAAGAAAACCCCTAAAACACTTATTGTCAAGGAGGTTGGTAGCCCAGGGAAAATTCGGGTACTAGCCTCTGGCTCACAAGAAAACTAAACAAGTAATAAAAATCACCTATTGTCAAGGAGGTTGGTAGCCCAGGGAGATTCGGGTACTAGCCTCTAGCTCACAAGAAAACCAAACATTGCATATCAAGGAGGTTGGTAGCCCAGGGACATTCGGGTACTAACCTCTGGCTCACAAGTGCATTGCATATCAAGGAGGTTGGCAGCCCAGGGAGATTCGGGTGCTAGCCTCTGGCTCACAAGTTACAAGATGAAAGTTTACAAGATGATGATCATGCATTCATGCATGCACGCATACATGATTTCTACGAGGCATATCGAGACAGGACATGGGTTTCAAGCTTGGGTTTTATCGTTTTTTTTGCATTCATCCACACACTTTTAAATGATTGTATTGTACCATGTCAAATACTGTTTAGTTCGTGATGCTTCTATTACTGCTTTGTATGGTATGATTATTACGTGTGTTATTATTGTTATGGCTAGCTAGTAGCTTGTACTCGCTGAGTATTCCATGCTCAGCCGTACTTTCATGTCGGCAGGTGCGCGAGCCCCTCTTGACATATGTGATCAGGGTCCTTGGATAGAGGAGGACTACGGGGAGGAAGAACCGTATGAGGATCTAGTAGTCGAGCCTCAGGCGGAGGCGAGAGACTTAGACCATTGGCCCCACGGGGGTGACTATTGATCGAGAAAGTGTTGGGTCTTATGTATTTTGATATTTTGATAGGTGGGCCTGTCCACCTTAGACTTAGGCGTGTTTTGTATTTATGTTAACTTGGAATACTACATTTTGAATCATTATAAAGAAAATAAAAATTTAGTTTTCGCTTCCGTAAATTATGTTTAGCTTCCGCGCTTTGATTATCATTGTTTAGTACTGTGTTTATCTTGTGCATTACAGGATGGTTTGGCATGTACGAAGTGTCACATCTAAAATATCCCTAAACTCCTAGGGGGTA
Organism: Tetracentron sinense; assembly: GCA_015143295.1. Lineage (NCBI taxonomy): Eukaryota > Viridiplantae > Streptophyta > Magnoliopsida > Trochodendrales > Trochodendraceae > Tetracentron > Tetracentron sinense. The sequence goes on from CM026553.1 coordinate 14,965,420, forward strand.
TTTTGGGGCGTGACACGATTCCACGAGCACGGCATGCATGACATGGTTTACCGGCGTTTTTATAATTAAGGTTTAGAGGTGGGACATATCTTAAAATATGTTTTACCTTGTTTTTGACAAGAGGACAAGAACAAGCATTACATAGGAGGGGGTTTACACTTCCCTTCATCCCATGAGCGGTCTCCCTCACTCAAAAGTGCATATCATGAAAGAAGGGCCTCCCTTCCCTCTCAAGTGCATCTCATTAAAGAAGGGCCTCCCTTCCCTCTCAAGTGCATCTCACAAGCGCATCTCACAAGTACGTGAGCATGTTTAGATTCCAAGCAAGCACGCATGATAGCATGACATGGCACGTTCGACAAGACCAAGCAAGAGTACATTGATTTCAAGCACGCAACGAGTATTTTAAGTCAAGTCAAGTGCACGATGATTTCAAGAGATTTATCGGCTTTTATGTGATGCAAGCATGAATATAAACTGCTTTACTTCCTTGTTATTATATGAACTGTTTCTTGCGTTATAATATGAATTGTTTTCTACTTTATATATTGCTATTGTTATGCTATGACTGTTGGTTGGTATTTGGTACCCGCTGAGTATTCCATGCTCAGCCGTACTTCTCATGTCGACAGGTGATAGTGGAGCGGCTGCTCCTTTTGATATCTACGTTTCGGGCCCTTGGTTAGAAGAAGAGTACATTGAGGAACCTATGGAGGAACCTCCAGTTGAGGGCTACTACTAGGTGGTAGATTCTAGGTGACCTGTGGGTGTGAGCTTGAGAGATTATATGTATCTATTTTGGCGAGCATGTCCGCACCTTCTTTTGGTTTCTTTTTATACAAAACTTGGATCATGTATATATACTTAGAGGTTTTTGGTTAGACTTCCGCTGTGCTTTGTAGTTTATGTTTCCGCTATTATTGTCCTCTATTGTATATGCTCCAGGTATTTTGTAGGTTGGTTGTCAAGCAAGTCATGTAGGTTATGACAAGTCATCCAAGATTCACTCAAACTTCTAGGTTGGGTTTTTGGTCGTGACACTCTTCAACCCCATGGGTTCAGAACATCCTGGGTTAGCTTCTAACCCGAGTTATCAATGCGCAAACCATGGTTAAAAAGATAGTTTTAATGACGGTAATACCATTACTGCCATTAATTTATTTTAATTTTAGGCTTTTTGTAACGGCCCAGACCTGGTAGGAGGCCACTCTAGACCCTGCCTAGCCCCCTAGGCCCAATTTCGACTTAACCTAACCCTTAACCATGGTTAAGCACCCCTTAACCCCACAAATTCTGGAGAAATAATCATAAAATTAGAGATATTTCAAGGATTCTAGAATGGTCTTCTGTGATCATTTAAACCCTAGTTAAGATCCCGAACCATGGTTAAATCAATCTTTGGTTAACTTTTTAACCATGGTTAAGCAGCGCTTAGCCTAAAAAATTCTAGAAAAATGCTTACAAAATCAGAAATATTCTAAGAAGCCCAAAATGACCTTCTGTGGTCATTTTAACCGTGGTTAGTACCCCTAACCATGGTGACCTTCCCTCCTTAACCATGGTTAAGTACCCTTTTTAACCTTGGTAAAATCTAGAAAATTCACAAAAATCCTATTTGGACCATAAAATAGATCTTGGACCATTTCAACCCTGATTAGCAACACTAATCAAGGTTAGACCACCCTTAACCCCGGTTACTAGCCCTAACTGTGTTTATTTTTTGTTTTTGGCCTACCGGGCCTAAAATACAGTCTACCAGACTTACACTCGGCCTACCGGGCCTCATCTTAGCCTATCGGGCTTGATCACACCTCTCTTTAACTATGCTTAGCAAACCTAACCGTGGTTTGTTTGACCTAACCCTGGTCAGCTTTCCTAACCCTGGTCAAACTCCGCCTTAGCCTACCGAGCTTCACCTTGGTCCTACCGGGCCCAAATCCTAGTCAACTGGACTCCTCCTAAGCCTACCAGGCTTGAACCATGCACTTGACCAATCTCGGTCAACCAAACCCTAATCTACCGGATTAGCCCAGTTAGCAACCCTTGGTGCACACACACGACCCCCTAGTCCCGGCACAGGCTCACGTGCCAGAACTACACTCGATCTGATCTCACCCTTGTGAGTACGTAATGAACCCAACCCGGGTTTAACGCTAGTTAGTTGTATCCTTCATGGATTAGTGTTAACTTAAACACTCAGGCATTTTAACGGACATTGACTTTAATTGGTTTTAACCTAGGGAGTAGGGAATTGTTGTAAACCGGAAGTCTTGGGGTGCCTAACACCTTCCCCGGACTTAACCAAACCTCTTACCCTAATCTCAAATTGCATACCAAGACCTTATCCAACACCTGGGAACTTATCCCTTCTGAATGAATAGGTGGCGACTCTAAACATCCTATGGGAGATTTAACTAAAGGGCTCCCTAAAACCCGTGCTCACAGCTCCTGCTTACACCAATCATCCATTTTCAGGTATGTTCTATGCCGGGGATTCGTACATATGGTATTAAGTGACCCCTCATCTTGCTAGGAACACATTGCATTAAACCATCATTCATACATATAAGCTAAGCTATGGTATAGTCTACAAGTAACCCCACCCAGAGAGGGTTACTCTAAACCCTAACCTACTTGTACCTTATACCTATCCCCAATCATGGTTGGCTATCCAGGCACATCCTACCCTGATAAGCACCCATCCAGGGACATGTAATGAGTCAAACCTGTGCTTGTAATAAAATACATCTAACCCTGCATCCCGATATAGCATATGAGTTTCAAATCCCAGGCAGATGGGTCTTCACAAGACCTATCCCCAACATTTACCTGATAAGCCCTCGGTTTCCAATAACCCTGGTAAAACACGTCAGACCTCCGTCCATCTGCCCTATCAGATCACATGTGCCTTGTCACACCAAATCCAAATTAAGAAAAATCAAACATACAATCATCATCATCTTTGTATTTTCATCTGCATACACAGTACACTCACATCAAGTCTGTCTTTTGTCCAGGTAGATGACAGGTCCTTCAGGGATTATTCAGTCAATTGGTCAACCGTCATGTCCATACATTTGACATCTTAGACGGCATGTGATGACAACCTCCAAAAAGAAATTGAGGCCTTTACTCCGAGTCAGCATCTCGCTAGGGCTACTACAAGACGGGAACCATCATAGACCTGTCTATGGTTAAGCTAGACCCGTGCCTTATAAATACTATTATCCAGTGTTAGAACCCATCACATATGGTGTTTCGTTTTGGTAAGAATGAACTCTGTCCAACACTAGAAGAGATTCAGCGAATTCTGGGCATAACCTTGGACGACGAAGCCATAGTACCACGCTACAAGACAGCATATCAGGCAAACCTATCAAGGTTCTTACATATCAAGCATGCCTACTTACAGCATGGTCATAACGGCTCTTTTGATCGGATACCCGTAGCATATTTAGAAGGTCAGTACAAGCGTAAGTGAAACTCTGACTCAATAATAGCTGAACTTCCTGGTTCAACACCTTTGCACTGATAGCTATATCTCAGCTGGTATTCCCGAAGTGTTGCTCCCTCGATGAGTTAGTACTGGTAGGGATCATCGAAGACATGCACAGCTTTGGAACAATTATACCCGTCATTCTTATAGAGCTTCTCCAAGCTCTCAACCAAGCAGCAGACCGCAAAAGGTGTATCTTCCATGCCAGTGCAGCACTCTTACATCTATGATTGATAGATACCTGCCTACAATCATCCCAGTATCTACCGATCTTCATGAGGCATATAATCTACCGAGGAAGATTTTTCAGAATTAGGACAAGATAGTATCTACTGACGTCTGAACGCTCTACTAACTTCTCTAAAGCTTGTCAGAGGAGGAGATCACATGACAATGTGAGTGGCTAGTCCTGAAAAAACTACCTCACGTCGTCATAACCAGAAGACGATGTATAATGCACACCGGCCTAACCGGCTCAGCAGTCTATGCACCACTTCGAGTCCTTCGTCAGTTTGGACTCTCTCAGTATATCCCAGTGATAGACCCACAGGTAAATGATTTTTTTACCTTCACAGTGCACTCCGAACGCCTCACCCAACACTTCCAGTCCGATTGGCGAAGTTTCTGAAGAGATCAGTGGCTAGACTTTGTGGTTATAGCAGGACCACCAACTGATTTAGCATACCAACTGTGGGTGGAAGATCGTGACATTCCATCCGGTATGCCTACACCCAGGGAAGTACCTACGCCAGTTTCAGCTTCGTCAAGAGGAACCATACCCATAGCTGAAATTGTGGTTACCTGGAGAGACATATTCCTTGAGAGACAGCTTCAAATCTAGCAGAAGGAGAGAAGGCTATGGAAGACCCAACAAGCATTCAGGCTATACGAAGCGAAACAGAACCGTGAACTCCAAGCCACGTGGGGCAAATTGAACTGCTGGAACAGATAGTCCAATCTTTTCAGAAGAAGTGCAGAGGCAATGCCAGAGAAACAACCGTCATCAAGGCCTAATTGCACTTCTACCAAGAGCAGCTTGACAGTGCAAAGGTTGAGATGACCTCCCGGATCTATAGTTTGGATCCCGGATGTTCAATGCTATTGAGGCAATTAACAACATGGAGGTTGAGGTCATATCCCTCCGACAACAAATCATGGACCTTCACGGAGTGCCCTGCCCACTTGACTTTGCGATCCCTGACAGACCTGCCTAGGATCGAGTATTTTTCTTTTTTAAGTCGCACAGTCCTGTACTCACTTAGCATGCATTAATGAAAAATCATTTTTAGCATCTTCTCTCTCACGCATTATGCATATTCATGTTTAGCCGTTGCATCATTTTCATTTGTATGAGCCGACCCATGACTCGCTCTATAACTCCAATTCTCGCGGAAGCAACAGTCGAAGACCTAGTTCTGACAAAAGTGCTAGTTACGGAAGAAGCATACAACATAGCCTTCATAAAAAGCAGTCAAAATCAATAGCATAACTTTCTGATCAACAACAGAGAACTAGTGAGACCTTGTATCTCACGAAAGGGACATCACAGCCATATAAGCCAAGCTAGACAGCGTCCTAGAATCCTTAAAGATTCTCATTGGTGTCCTAACCGTTGACCCACCCATCCGAAACCCTACAGGGGCAACCTCTGAACAGCCTCATCCAGAGCCAAATTAGCCTATCCCTATCATCATTCCAAACCCCATATCTGTACCAGGCAGAGAAGGCAAATATGATCAGTATGGTGAGTAACCTAAGACTTCTCCTGTCAATCTGGACAGGCCATCATCCTCAGACCCGACTCCGTCTCTCAGGGACCAGTATGAGAAAATCAAACAGACGAAAGAGGAGATGAGACGAATGAATGGGGGCATTTACCAACTCCAATCTATCATTAGAAGACCCGACTTTCTCTTTTGGGGATACTGTACCCCTAGGTTTCAAAGTGCTAGACTTTGACAAATACAAAGGCATAGGCTGCCCAAAGCAACACATACAACTGTATCTGGGGGACATGCTCCAGCACAACAAAAACCAGCCTTTGCTCATCCAATACTTTCAGAAGAGTCTAAAGGGGGCAGCCCTTACCTGGTGGATGTCAGTGGAGAAGCAGCGGGTTAAAGCTTGGCAGGACGCCATAGACATCTTCGTGGATCAATATTCTTTCAATCAGGAGTTTCGACCTCAGAGAAGCCAGTTACAGATGTACCAATGTAACAAGAATCCTTTCTAGATTACGCTACCTGCTGAAGGGAGATGGCAACAAAGATATCTACTCTGATCCCCAAGGAGAAGTTAGCAAACATATTTACGGGCACCATGAAGTAGCCTTACTCAAATTTGATGGTAACTTTGCTAGTGGTAGACTTTGGCACTATTGTCAAAACTGGTGCCCGCATCGAGGTGGTCATCCAGAGCGGAGCCATTGATTCCAGCTTAGACTTGCTCCCTCCAGAACGATAGCACCAGTAAGCAGAAATAGTGGTCCTAGGGACAAAAGAAGAAAGGAAGATGTTCAGATGGTGACTTCTACAATACCTATCAGATTATCGACTCCAGCTGCTCAGTCTCAGTCAATACCCGGAAACACCCTACTAGCCAGACAAAACCAGGGGTAGAACCGTCCCCCCAGAAACTTCACCCCTCTTCAATACACTCTTAGCTAGTTATTGGAATTCCTGACCAAGCAGGGTCTTCTCACCTTTAGAGGCCCTACCCCTCTATTACCACCTGATAAACAGAATAAAAATTATCGAGTCGATCATCGTTGTGACTTTCATCAAGGCCCAGGCCATGCTATTGACTATTATATTTGCCTGAAATGTACCATCCAGGATCTCTTAGATGAGGGAAATGTTGAATTGGTCCTTGGGAACACCAGTATCAACCAGGTGTCGCTGCCCCCACACAACAATCAAGTCAATGTCATTGAGTGGGAAGAGCCTGGGGCACGGTAACCAAGACCCAGCACACCCGCAGTGGATGACGGTATCATCAAGCCTTCTTACCAGCCTCCTATCATAATCCCATTTCCCTATTCAAGCATACAAGCTATCCTTCCATCGGTACAGATCCCTGTCCTTAAACTAATTAAAGAATAAATCATCTACACCATCCCTTCCAAGTGAGGGTACTTTTCCTTCACTTCAGCTTTACGCTCTCACGTAGCCTCTTCTGCAGCTGCCACTTCACGAGGACTAACGGGATAGTCTTGGTACGCAAGACTTAATCTCGACAATCTAAGATCTGAGCTGGTTGCTCAACCAAAGTGAGATCTTCTCGAATCACCACAGGATCAAGAGCAATGATGTGGGACGGATCCGAAATGTATTTCCTGAGTATGAAAATGTGAAATACATTATGGACCACCGCAATGTGAGGCGGTAGGGCTACCCTATAAGTAACCTCACCAACCCTAGTGATGATCTCAAATGACCCCACGTACCTAGGGCTTAGCTTTCCTTTCTTTCCAAATCTCATGATTCCCCGGCTCGGCGAAATCTTCAGAAAGACCCGATCCACAATTTGGAATTCCAAATCTCTGCGGCGAGTGTCTGCATAGCTCTTCTGCCTATCCTGAGCAGTTTTCAATTGCTCCTTAATGATTTTGACCCTTTTTGCAGTCCACTCGATCAATTCAGGACTCAGTACCTTCTTTTCACCAACATCGTCCCAGTATAGAGGAGATCTATAACTGCGACCATATAAAGCTTCAAAAGGTGCCATTTGGATTCTTTCCTGGTAACTATTGTTGTAGGCAAACTCAACCAACGGCAAGTGTTCCTCCCAACTGCCCTGAAAGTCCAACATACAAGCTCGGAGCATATCCTCTACAACCTGGTTTAGCCATTCAGTCTGCCCATCGGTTTGAGGATAAAAGGTGGTGCTGAAATCTAAACGAGAACCCATAGCATCCTGAAAAGTTTTCCAGAACCTTGAAGTAAACCTAAGGTCTCGATCAAACACAATGGAAACCGGCACCCTGTGCAGACGGACCACCTCCTTAACATACAAAGCTACCAACTGGCTCGAACTGAAAGTAGTCCGGTCCGAAAGAAAGTGTGCAGACTTTGTCAATCTGTCAACTATCACCCAAATAGCATCGGAGCCCTTTGCCATCAATACAATATAGTGACAGTTGGATAGTCAGAAAGCTGTTCGAGTTATGATGAATTTCGAACAAGAAATCCATGCTCATTAATTTGAGAGATTATCTAAGTTCTGGGTAAGATAATTGATTAAGTTCAAATCTTGCGCAGGTGATTTTGAAATCAAAATAAGTTTTGAAATATACTTTTATTAAAAGATATTATACTTATCAAAGGATTTTCTCAAAATGTTTTTCATGAGAAATTGTTTTTCATGGCTTAATCATAAGTCTTGGAAACTCGGATGATGTGCAATGGGCTATGAGTTAGATAGTATGTCAATCTCGAAGGCCCATTAGGGATAATGTATTTGGAAGGATAAATCGAATTTAAAAGTTCATGTGGCGGGATCCGTATTGGTTAATGTTCATACACTGGGATTCAATTGCAACATGGATATCTCACGTCACTTGTAATTCCAATGTAATTACTGTGATGACCCAAATATTTTTAGAAATAAAAATATTAAATATTAAATATTTGATTTAATATTGAGATATTCATATTATTAATTAAGCATATTATTTAATAATGGGTTAAAGTATATGGATATATACTATGTATTAAACCTTATATTAATGCATGTATATATTAAAAATGAGTCATTAGCTAAGATTATGACATGTGGCAAGTGCCACATGGCAACAACCTAAGGGGGACTATTAAATAAATAAATGGCATTATATTGCTTAATTGTATAATAAGGTATTATATATTAAGCTTAATACTTGAATCTAAGTATCAAAATAAGTATTTAACACCAAAATAAATAGGATGATGACACATGGCAGAGTGACACTTGTCAATTCCCTAGTAGGGGCGTTTAAGATTAACCAAGGTTAGGTGATCTAATTAAGAGTAGTTAATCAAAGGATTGAAAAGAAAATGATGGCATGTGATGGACGTACACGATTCAATCATGAGAATCAAATGCCACATGGCATATTCATTTATTATGTTCATGAACCAAAGTACTAAAGGGAGATGCATGAGATGAACTAGGAAAACATCAAATCTTTACCATAAACAATACTACACGCCCACTTTATTAACCCTAGGGGTGTGAACTCAAGCTAAGGGAGGATAATCTTAGGTGGATGAACCATAAGTTTAGTCATTAAAGAGCATGAATCTTGATTCATTTAACCATGGTTGGAGGATTAACCTTAGGAGTTAACAATGAATCTAATTAAAGGTAAAAACATGAACCTTATTTATGATGATTGATGTATATTAATGCAAGGGATGAATCTACTTACTAGAGTTACTATAAGGCAAGAAAGATTCTTGGAATGGGGAGATGCTACATGCCCACCTATGTTTGGCCATGAGTTAAGTAACTCACTTTGGTTAAGTGAACCATGATATTATATAATACATAGAGTTATGTAAGGATTTAGAGTAATAATATATATGTATTAAGGTTTATGATAAATGATTAACCATGAGTTAAAAAGGAAAACTATGGTTAGGTTAATACATGTGTTAAGAGATTCATATATTGTAGAGGAACCTACTCTAGGGGATGCACCCAAATTAAAGTGATACATGGAATTTATGGGATACATGAACCATAGGTTAATTAGGAGAGTGAACCAACATTTATGATAGGCCATCACCCTTGCCTATATAAAGGAGACCCCACACCCACTTTGTGATCACTTCACTTGACAACTTCTTGAGAGACTAGAAGACCCCACGCCCACTTTTTGATGCTCATTCCATTTGGTGCAAAGCCATGAAATATTAGAGAGAAAGGAAGAAAGAAGAAAGAGAGAGAAAGAAAATCGTGCCGGTCCAACCGACTTCGGATTCGGAACCCCACATCAAAGAAAGTGTAAGTGATATTCGGTGATATTATTCTAGATCATATTTTAGAATGAAGGTTAGTAAAAATGATGAATATCCTACTATATTTATGAATAATAGTTTGGTGTTACTATGATAAAATTCTTGTAAATAGTATGGTGTACAAGAAATACTGAAAAATAGTATGGTGTTACTATGTTAAATTTCTAAAATTAGTATAAGAAATACTGGAAAATAGCATGGTATTACTATGTTAAATTTCTAGAAAATAGTATAAGGAATACTGGAAATTAGTATAATGATACTATGGTAAAATGTTGAATGATATGATGATATTATATTGAAATTCTTAAGAAAAATAGTATAATAATTTTATATGGAATTGCTGGAAAAATAATAAGAAGACACTATGTAACGTGTTAATGAGATAGAATGATGATACTATAATAGTATGTTACATTTTATACATATATTACATGCTATGATAAGGAAATGGATGTAATTAAAGTATGGAAAATGATGATTTTAAGTTATGAAATTATAGTCATGAGATAGCTATAATAAAGATAATTAGAATCAAAGTTATATAATCATAATGTTATGATGTATATGAAAATATTATCTTAAAATGTCTTAATGAGAAGGCAGGGAAAAGATAAATACCCTTATCTTAAAGGCCTCAAGATAATAGTGTGGAATAGGAAGACCGTTCGGCAAACAAGAACTCAAGATGGGTCAATGAAAACTCAATGAGGGATTGAGCCTAAAGAGGTGTACCTATCGACAATTATCTAGAGAGGTGGAATAAGATAAGAATGAAAAGATAAAAGAATATCTTAAAAAAGGCCTCAAGATAATAGTGTGGAATAGGAAGGCCGTTTGGCAAACAAAAACACAGGATGGGTCAATGAAAATTCAATGAGGGATTGAGCCTAAAGAGGTGTACCTATCGGCAATTATCTAGAGAGATAGAAATAAGATAATAATGAAAAGATAAAATAAAGTTTATTTTTAAAACAAAAGGCCTCAAGATAATAGTGCGGAATAGGAAGACTGTTCGGCAAACAAGAACTCAGGATGGGTTAATGAAAACTCAATGAGGTAATGAGCCTAAAGAGGTGTACCTATCGGTGATTATCTAAAGAAGTAGGATAATATAATAATAAAAAGATAAAATAATGTTTATCTTAAAAGGTCTCAAGATAATAGTGCGGAATAGGAAGGCCGTTCGGTAAACAAAAACTCAGGATGGGTCAATGAAAACTCAATGAGGGATTGAGCCTAAAGAGGTGAACCTATCGGCAATTATCTTGGAAGACAGGATTAAGATAAATTGGATCCAAGTAAAATATGTTTAAAAGAGATGACGAAAGGAATACTGAAAAAGTGTTAATAATATATTTTGATGAAAAATTATTATGAAAAGTTATATTATGCTTATTCTATTTTATTATCTAGCATAATGTTATTGAATATTATTATTGGGCTTCATAGCTCACTGACCTTTTATGTCGCCAGATGAACAGTGAAAGAACAACTTAAAAGTGACGTTCAAGGAAGGACGGAGTCGCTTTTGATTATGCTATTATATGTTCATTTTGATGTAATTAATTTGGTTATGTAAACCTTAACTTTAATTATGGACATGATATGATGGCTATTGCGAATGGAAAGAAAAGAAGGGTTTAAAAATTTCAAATTCCCTTGGTATTTTACACTTCCGCAATATATGAGAAAAGAGGATCTCATGGTTGGATTTATACTTAAATTTCATTAGTGAAATATCAAGTTTAAGTCGGGTTGTGACAATTACTGTTTTGGGTCAATGGGATAACATTGGGTAAGCCATGGTAAGAATGTCCCAGAGCAATCTGTGGAGATGCTCATATAAGAAATACAAGCTCAAACAATTGATTACATGTTAATCAATTATTTAGAAAATGATTAAATGTTAATCATTGATTAAATAGATTAAAAGTTAATCTATGGTTTAAATTAATTGTTAATTTAAATCTAGGAATCATATTAGTATTATTTAATTAACCTAATTAAAGGAGAAATGGGTTTGACCCATATCCATAAACCCATTAATATGGACCTTTAATATGGGCCCAAGCCCATGAATTTAAACCTTAGGGTGGGGAGCCGACTTTAGCAATCCTAATTGGATTAGGACTTGGTTACTTGAATTATTATTGAATAATAATTCTTTTAATTAAGGAATTAAATTCCAATGGTTGGAATGTAAGAAAGATTAAGTTGAAGTTGTAATTGGATTACAACTAGGAGTTTTAACTCCCCAAAACTCACACCCCCTTCATGGCTCACGCCCCCCCCCCCCCCCCCCCCAATATGGTTTCCTAGTTTGACTAGAATTCCTCTCTTATGTTGGTTTTTGACTAATCTCTTTATTTAAGGAATCCCTTTTGGAAAAGGACTCTTTAATTAGAAGGATTACTATAACTAAAGTATTTATAAAGAAACTAGGAGTTTTAATTAATTAATAGTAAGAGTTATTATTAATTAATAATTCCTAAGGGATATGATGTAATTGGGTTAGGATTAGGATATGATCTAAATCCTATAAGTACCCCAACACCCCTTGACCATAAAAAAAAGATTCTCCAGAATTTTTTCTCACTCTCTCCAAACCGTGAGCACCTAGGGAGTGTCTCTAGGATTTTCGTGAGCTTCAAAGGGTGCTTCAAATTGGGTTATGCTACTTTAGGGTTTTGAACCTTAAGGTATTGGGTGATAGAAGGTCTACACCACTACTCCATCTTCTTCCTCTTGTTTCAACAATTCCAAAGAGAGATTCTAAAGCTTCGTGGGGATAGCGAAGAACAAGGATCGAGCTTCAAGTATTTCTTCGAGAAATCTCTACAAAGAGTTCTGATGGTTTGAGTGGATTTGGCTTCACCGGTGAACATCATTCACTGAAGCAATATGACTAAAACTCTTAGATAATTTTAGTTGCTTTCATGGTGTAAAGATCATAGTGATCCACTTTCCACATAATTTTTATCAGCATAATTAGCTTTTTTATTATTTTTTAAATTGCTTTAATTGCTAAGATTGCTTGCTTAACCTACCCTGTCGAACCTCTGCCTGAACCTCGGTTCAAACTTAGTCTACCCTATTGAACCTCTGCCCGAACTTCAATTCAAACATAGCCTACCCTATCGAACCTCTGCCCGAACTTCGGTTCAAATTTAGCCTACCCTATCAAACCTTTGCCCAAACTTTGGTTCATTCTTATCCTAACCTAGCCGAACCTCTGTCTGAACCTCGGTTCAAACCCTAGTTCAAACCCTACCTACCTAGCTGAACCTCTGTCCGAACATCGATTCAAACCCTAATTCAAATCCTATCAAACCCTAATCCAACCTAATGCTCCTTGATATGAGCTAAAACTAGCTAGATGCTCCCCGGTAAGATCATAAAAGGCCCAACCGCTCTTGAAAATGAGCTTAAACCATTAAAAAACACCCTAACATCCAAAGACAAATCCTAGCATTTCAAACACCCACAATCCAAATATATCAAAACAAACCATCAACTACCCTTTGGAACTACATGTAGCTTGATTCCACTAATAGTGGATATTTAGGCAAACCTGATCGGGTTCAGCTTACCTAGGATAGAGCTCCTATCCAGTTCATACTTATTTTAACATGTATATTACTGTTTATACAATATCTATCAAGCATATAGATGATATGCAAGCTTCTCTTATGGTTTTCCCCACTTTAATTCAGACTTAGGGAGTAGGTAACCATCTCCGGATGGAAGTTTAGGGGTGCCTAACACCTTCCCCTAACTCAAATTAATTCTTATCTTGAACTCTATTTCCAAACCAAAACCTTATCCAACCATTTCAGGGACCCTATTTTCCCTCACAATCTAAATAGGTGGCAACTCTCTCTTTTCTGCATTTTTAGCACTATTCCTCCTTGGGTTCAATCCTCATCCAGTGTCAGTCCTTTGTCTGCATGTCTATCGCCATGTTATAAAGGAGATGTGCTCGAGCCTACTTTTGCTTTGATTGATCTGTTTGTTTTGCACCAGTGATGAAGATAGATTTTTGACTAAGCCAAGAGACATACTAGGACTCTAAAACTTTTAAAGATGGGCTTATTTTTAAAAATTTTGTTTTTGAATTTGACTTTTGAAAACTAGTAGGGATGTTCTCTTTGTCTACTGATTCATAAAGAGGTCTACCTTTACTTGAGATTGTGGACCTTTTATCCCCTAGAAGACAGAATATAGCAATAAGCATTTGCAACCTTTTGAGTCATGGCTAAGAAAGTTACAAACTTAGTTTTGACTTTGTTGCATGCTAGATTAGACCTTGCTTGATGCTGAGGGCTTTGAGTTATCATAGTGAGTCTTCTGGGTGCTTGCAGATGTGATGTTGCTGGGGTTAATGCTGACTACCGCCAAGATCCTGCTACAAACAAATTTTAACTTTTTTTTCCTTTTTTGCCCTTGGAATGACCAAGTCTGGGGGTCACATAATTTTTGCGCAATGAGGTCGTTCCTTGTTTTCACTCATGCCTGCGTAGTTGAGTAATTGTATTCCCTTTTTTTTACCTGATAACGATATCAATGTTGGGCTCGCATTATTTTTATGCCTCAGTGCCATTTCTAGTTTTCACTAGGCCTGCAATTTTCTGATAATTTGATCTGTCTTCTCTCTTCATTGCCTTGTGGATGAGATGTATAGCTTTTGATATTTTTCAGTCAGTCTGCTAGTACTCTTAGTCTTTGAGGGATCTAGGAGGGCTTGGGATAGGATGAAAACTGTCGCGACCCAAAACCCACCCTAGGAGTTAGAGTGAACTTTGGACGACTAATCATGACTTACATGACTTGCTTGACCAACCATCCTGCCAAAAACCCAAAGAGCATATACAATAGAGGATATAAACAGCGGAAACATACTCTAACATAGCACAGCGGAAGACTAACAAACCTCTATGTATATATATACGCACATGATCCCTGTTGGTACAAAAGAAGAATGCACAAAAGAAAGTGCGGACAGGCCCGCCAAAATACATGAATAGATATCTCTCCTCTCACCCACAGCCCTATCACTCAGAACCTACAACCACTACCTAATAGTAGCCCTCTACCGGAGGTTCCTCCAAAGGTTCCTCGATGTACTCCTCCACCTATGGGCCGGGAGCACAGACATCAAAAGGAGCAGCCGCTCCGCTATCACCTGCCGACATAAGAAGTACGGCTGAGCATGGAATACTCAGCGTGTACCAAATACTAACCAACAGTCATAGCATACAGATAGCGATACATAGAGCAGGAAACAATTCACACATATAAAGCAGGAATAATTCATATCATAACAATAAAGTAAAGCAGTATATAATCATGCTTGCATTCATAAAAGCCGATAAAACCCTTGAAAAAAGCGTGCACTTGACTTGACTTAAGGTACCATTTTCATGCTTGAAAATTTGTCTTGTCTATCTTGCTTGATTCTTGTATATCGTGTCATGTCATGCAGGTCATGCGTGCTTGCTTGTGATCATGTAACTCGTGAGATACACTTGTAAGATGTACTTGTGAGATGCACTTGTGAGATGCCTTGAGAGGGAAGGGAGACCCTTCTTCATGATATGTATGTACTTGCGAGGGAAGGGAGGCCCTTCTTTATGCTATGCACTTGTGAGTGAGGGGAGACCCCACGTGGAATGTTTGTTCTTGTTTTCTTGAGAAAAGCGAGGTAAAATATATCATAGGATATGTCCCACCTCTCAACGTCGTTCTTGAAAGCCTCGGTAAATTCATGTCATGTATGCCATGCTCGTGGATTCGTGTGCATACTTGCATTGGAATTTAAAGATGACATTTGGGGATTTCACAATATATAGCATGTTGCAAATTAAACAATAAGCATTTACGACATTTTAAAGAAAATGAGAACTCACACTATCACAAGCCCTAACAAGTTCATAAGTAATTAAGCATGCATTTTCTTAATTTATCCTTCGTTTTGTTCACCTTGGCATTTCATCAAGCATAGGGTGTGTCCATTATTTATTTCAACCTAAATCATTCTTTTCTAGGTGGGTTATGCTCGCATCATACATGTTTGGTCATTATGGGTACAATGCGCTCCCCATTTCATTCATCACATCATTTCACTCGGCATCCAATCGCCAACACCCCTCTCCATCCACACCATTCACCATTTCAACTCATCATCCATTTATAGATGGAAGAAAACAAAGAATACAAGAATACGGGAAGAAAGAAAAGCTATAACTAGAAGGGTAGCAAGAAGTACCGACCTTGACAAATGAGGGAAAGAATCCCTTCCAACACGTCCGTGAGGCGGTGCCCTAGCTTGGAGAAACTCCTCCTCGCGTGCTTGAATCGGAATCTCGAAGCAATCGAGCTTGAGGTGATCTAGGGTTGACAAACCCTTTGATTTCTTCTCAAAAATCAAACCCTAGGTTAGGAAAAATCATTCTCTTCCCTCTTCCTCTCTAATATCCTCTAAGTGTGGTAAATGAGCCCTAAAGGCTCGGTCAACCCTTAAGAGGAAAGAGTGAAACGCCCAAAAGACGAAAACACCCTTAATGAAATTTCTGCAAAACACGAAGACCGAGCGATCGGTGGTTATGACCGATCAATCGGTTGCCTACCGAGCGATCGGTGCGTTGACCGAGCTCTCGACCAAAAGTCAACTCTTTGGAAAATTTCCCCTTACAAATTCTTCGGCCAGTTGATAGCCTCCGATCGATCGGTTTTGGACCGATCAATCGCTCCATGGACCGAGCGATCGGTTGCCTGCAGGTCCAAACTGTTTTGGCCATATCTTTTGACTCGCTCGTCGGATTTTGACGATTCAACTTGGGTTGAGTTCGTACTTCGAAAAGGAACGTTTCTGACATTTCGGAATTTCCAATTTCTTCATTATTTATTAATTGTACTACTTTAAAGGCAAATTGGCTACAAAAGTTCCATGCATTAAGCATGAAAAAGTCCGGGGCTCTACATCCTCCCCCCCTTACAAAAATTTCATCCTCGAAATTTAGACGATACTTGCATTAGAAACCAAAATAAGAATACAAGTCATATACAAAACCTAAAAAAAACTCATTCAAACAATTCTGGGTACTTCGCTTTGACTTCGGCTTCACGCTCCCATGTAGACTCTTCTCGAGCATGATGTTGCCACTGCACGAGAACCAACGGAATCGTCTTGTTGCGAAGGACTTGATCTCTCCGATCCAATATGAACCGGCCTCTCAACTAAAGTGAGATCCTCCCAAATTTCCAACGGTTCCAAGTCTATGACATGCGAAGGATCCGCAATGTACTTCTGAAGCATAGACACATGGAAAACGTTGTGAACCGCGGCCATGTGAGGTGGAAGAGCTACTCGATAAGCAACTTTACCAACCCGCGTGATAATCTCAAATGGTCCGACATAGCGAGGACTAAGTTTGCCTGGCCTGCCAAATCTCATAATCCCCTTACTAGGAGATACCTTCACAAAGACTTGATCCCCAACCTGGAATTCCAAGTCCCTGCGGCGTGTGTCCGTATAGCTCTTTTGACGATCTTAAATGGCTTTCAACCGATCCCGGATGATCTTGACTATACTCGCAGTTTGCTCAATCAACTCCAGACCTAGCACCTTCCTTTCTCCTACCTTATCCTAGTAGAGAGGAGACCTGCAACTTCGCCCATACAAAGCCTCAAATGGAGCCATTTGGATACTCGTCTGATAGCTATTGTTGTAGGCGAACTCTACCAAAGGCAAGTGCTCTTCCCAACTGCCTTTGAAATCCAGCATACAAGCCCGAAGCATGTCTTCTATTACTTGGTTCACCCTCTCGGTTTGTCCATCCATCTGTGGATGAAAAGCAGTGCTGAAATCAAGTCAGGAACCCATAGCTTCCTGAAAAATTTTCCAGAATCTTGATGTGAATCTCGGATCCCGATCTGAGACAATACTGACTGGCACCCCATGTAGCCTAACAACTTCGTTGATATATAGTGCGGCCAACTGACTAGAGTTGAAGGTGGTTCGATAATGCAAGAAATGCGCGGACTTTGTTAAACGATCCACCACAACCCATATCACATCTGAGCCCCTTGCCGTCTTTGGCAAGCCAACTATGAAATCCATGGATATGTTCTCCCATTTCCACTCGGGAATAGGAAGAGACTGCAATAGGCCGGCGGGTCGCATGTGTTCTGCCTTTACCTGTTGGCACACCAAGCACCGTGCTACATACTCCGCAACTTCCCTCTTCATATTCCCCCACCAAAAGTGACTCTTGAGGTTCCAGTACATCTTGGTACCCCCTGGATGCACCGTGTACTTTGCCCGGTGGGCCTCATCCATAATCTCCCTCCGAAGATCTGCATTGGCCGGAACACACAGCCTTCCTTTAAACGTATTAGCACCTCGACTAGTGAGAGAAAAGTCGTCACTACCCTTGGCAACTTTCTTGTCCCGAAAAGCCAACAATTCAGCATCAGTGGCTTGGTATTCTTGGATCAAATCTATAATGTATGGCCGAACCGTGACATTTGCCAACAATTCAGCCATCTTTCTTCTTTATAGTGACTTTGTTCAATTGTCGATCTCCCTGTCTGGAGGCAACCCTGGCAACTCCTCTGGAAATACATCCAGGAATTCACTCACGATCGGAATAGTCGATGAGTCCTTTGCCTCAGGGTTAGCTAAGCTCAACGCCGTAAAACGAGCAATATCTCTACTTTTCAACCCGCAAAAGTGGAATGGTTTTCCTTCTACCGGCTTGAAGAGTACCATTTTCTCAAAGCAAGCTACATGCCCGTGATGTGCCACTAACCAATCCATTCCCAATATCATGTCAAAGTCTTGGAATCCAAGAACTATTAGATCAACCGCCAACTCGTGGCTTCCCACTTGAACCACACTATTTCGACACATGTAGAGCCCCAGACTTTTTCATGCTTAATACATGACACTTTCGTTGCCATCTTGCCTTTTTAAGAGGTATGATTAATAAATGAGGAAGAATTTGGAAATTTTGAAATGTCAGAATTGTTCCTCTTCGAAGTACGAACACAACGCAAGTTGAATCGTCAAAATCGGACGAACGAGTCAAAAGTTATGGCCAAAACAGTCTGTACCTGTAGGAAATCGTAGCACAGACAACGTACTCTGATAACGTATACTGTGTGCATCCGTTGTACAACTCACCACGGGCACGTTGTGCAGCTCACCACGGGTACGTTGTACAACTCACCACGGGTACGTTGTACAACTCACCACGGGCACGCTGTACATGAGACAACGGACTACGGGCTCAGCACTATGCACGACACAACGTGACAACGGGTTCGTCACCCTTGACAACGGCACCACGAGTTGGCACTATTCACGGCACCACGAGTTGGCACTATTCACGGCACCACGAGTTAGCACTATTCACGGCACCACGAGTTGGCACTATTCACAGCACCACGAGTTGGCACTATTCACAGCACAATGTGTTCAGCACTATTCACGGTCCTCGCGTCATTGCAGAAATCCCAGTAAGGGTATTACGGTCTTTTGGTCAGTTCACTCTTACCTTAAGAGTTTAACCCGAGCCTTTAGGGCTTCATTCGACACTTAGAGAGTTTGAGAGAATAAGAGAAAGGGGAGAAGGCGATTCCAACCTAGGGTTTCCATTTTGGAGAGAAATCAAAGGGGTTTTGAAACCCTAGATCAACCTCAAGCCCGTTTTCTTCAAGATTTCGGTTCAGGCATTGTGGAGCTCGCGATCCAAGCTAGGGCAGTAGCTACACAGTCATTTGGAAAGAGGGTTTCTTCCTCACCTCTTCAAGGTCGGTACTTTTTACTACCCTCCTAGTTATAGTTCTTCTTTCCCCTTCCTTTCTTTTGATTTTCTTTCATTTACACATGTGTCATGAGATGGATGAATGGTGAATGGAGAATGGTAAATGGTGAATGGTGAATGGAAATGGAATGGGCGATTGGATGCCAATGGTTGTGTGTGATGAACAAATGGGGAAGGGCATTGTTTCAATAATGAACATACATGTATGATTTGAGAAAAACTCATTTAGAAAAGCATGTTGTAGGGTAAATCCATAATGAACACACCATGTTTGATGAAATGCCAAGGTGAATAAAGTGAGCTGTAAATTAGTAAATTCATGCCTAATAAATTCTGAATATTGCTAGGGCCCATGATAGTGTGTTTCCTGCTTTCCCTAAATGCTATGAATATTGAATTGCTCAATCTTTAATGTTATGTGTGTTGTGAAATTTCCCAAATGTCATGTTTAAATTTAAATGCAAGTATGCACACGGTTCCCACGAGCACGGCATGCATGACATGATTTATCGAGGTTTCCAAGAAGATGGATAGAGGTGGGGCATATCCTACGATATGTTTTACCTCGCTTTTCACAAGTAGACAAGAACCAACATTCCACGAGGGGTCTCCCCTCACTCACAAGTGCATATCATAAAGAAGGGTCTCCCTTCCCTCGCAAGTACATACATATCATAAAGAAGGGTCTCCCTTCCCTCGCAAGTGCATTGCAAAAAGAAGGGTCTCCCTTCCCTCTCAAGGCATCTCACAAGTGCATCTCACAAGTTACATGATCACAATAAGTATGCATGACATGACATGACATACAAGAATCAAGCAAGATAGACAAGACAAGCTTTCACGTACAAAAAGATATTTCAAGTCAAGTCAAGTGCACGATGTTTTCAAGAGGATTTATTGGTTTTCTACGAGTTTCAAGCATGATTATAAACTGCTTTACTTCCTTGTATGATATAAATTGTTTCCGTTTGACAAATATGAATTGCTCCTGATTATGTATTGCCATGTTTATGCTATAATCGTTGGTTAGTATTCAGTACCCGCTGAGTATTCCATGCTCAGCCGTACTTCTTATGTCGGTAGGTTCTGAGGGAGCTGCTGCTCCATTTGATGTTTGTGCTCCTGGTCCATGGGTGGAAGAGGAGTACGTCGAAGAGCCTTTGGAGGAACCTCCAGTAGAGCGTTACCAATAGGTGGTTGTAGATTCTGAGTGGTTTAGCTATGGGTGAGACGAGAGTCAGATTTATGTATTTTGGCGGGCATGTCCACACTTTCTTTTGGATTCTTTTTGTATAAACTTGGATTGATTATGTATATACATAGAGGTTTGGTAGACTTCCGCTATACCATGTTAGAGCATGTTTCCACTATTTTGTCCTCTATCGTATATGCTCTGTGGGTTTTGCAGGTTAGTTGTCAAGCAAGTCATGATTAGTCGTCCAAAGTTCACTCTAACTCCTAGGGTGGGTTTCGGGTCGCGACAGAAGTGGTATCAAAGCTTAGGCTTTAGGTCTCTAGGGTCACTTAGAATCTTATACCGCGGCTTGACAAGAGCATATGTTAGGAAACAAATTAGGAAGGAAGTAAGTCGGAAGAGAGTCTTGATCCAAGTGTAAGACTAAACTTTAGTCTTAGTCTAAAATGGTTGCTTTAACCAAGTACGGTCCTAGGTACGCTAGAACGCTAAAGTATAAGTATAATGTGATGAATACTCTGATGACTTGATGTGATGTATATTAGTATTATACAACTAATACAAATTGAATTATTGTGAAACGACATTGAAATAAACTGTGGTTTCAAGTGAGACTCATGTGGTGCTATTGTTCTCAGGACTTTAGCCATGAGGCGAGGCACACGGGGTCGTGGACCACACACCAGAGCTTCATCTTCTTCCAGAGATGAGGATGAGCAGCCGGACCTCTCCCAGGTCTTAGGCTCTATTGCTGAGACACTCGCCATACTGGCGGCTTGGCAAGCTATACCATCGTCGGCGGCACCTACTCCACCGACCGCAGCTCCAGTACATCGTACAGCTGGAGTTGAGGCATTCCGGAGATTGAGGCTCCATCCTTCCACGGGAGTGTGGACCCTCTTACCGCGGAGGCTTGGATCCTCCAGGTTGAGAAGATATTTGCAGTGCTCGCTCCTACAGAGGAAGATAAAGTGGCATGGGCAGTTTTCATGCTAGAGGGCGAAGCCCACCATTGGTGGTTGTCCGCATTGAGGACACGGGACTTGACCATGTAGGGTCAACCGTGGACTTGGGAGGAGTTTAAGGACACGTTCTGTCACGCCCCAAAATACCCCCTAGGAGTTAAGGGATACTTTAGAGGTGACTACGTGTACCTGTCAAACCATCCTGTAATGCAAGAGGCTAAACATAATATAATACAATGATAATCAGAGCGCGGAAACTAAACATAAGTGCGGAAGCATAAGCCAACTTTTTCTTTTCTTCTATTACTCCATATAGTATTCCAAGTTAACATATACTAAATACAATCAAAGTAAAGGTGGACATGCCCACCTATCAAAATACAAAAAGGAACTTTCTAACACTGTCCTCTCAACAGTAGTCGAGGTATGGCCACACATCCAAGTCCCCATCCTCTTGAGACTGCCATGGGGTAGGTGGCTCCCTCTCCTCTACATACTCCTCCTCGACCCAAGGCTCGGGGTCGAGGACATCCACAGTACCTGCCGACATAAAAGTACGGCTGAGCATGGAATACTCAGCGAGTACAAACTACTAGCTAACCATAACAATAGCGAAAGCATAACAACAGTGCACAATACAAGATATTAATTTAAAGCAATAGTGAAAGCATAAGATACATAGCCATATCTTAACATGCGTGTATGAATGCAAAAACCTCGGTAAAACTCGTGTCTCGGAAACCTTTTTCGTGTCTCGATCAAATCATGTATGTGTGTCGTGTCTTGTCTTGTATTTCATGTCTTGATTTGTTCTTGACTTGTATACTTGTGAGCCAGAGGCTAGCACCCTTCCTTGGGCTACCAACCTCCTTGTCATGTTCTTGTTCCATTTCTCTTGTGAGCCAGAGGCTAGCACCCTTCCTGGGGCTACCAACCTCCTTGTCATGTTCTTGTTTCATTTCACTTGTGAGCCAGAGGCTAGCACCCTTCCTTGGGCTACCAACCTCCTTGTCATGTTCTCTCTTGCATTTCACTTGTGAGCCAGAGGCTAGCACCCTTCCTGGGGCTACCAACCTCCTTGTCATGTTCTTGTTTCATTTCACTTGTGAGCCAGAGGCTAGCACCCTTCCTTGGGCTACCAACCTCCTTGTCGTGTTCTTGTTTCATTTCACTTGTGAGCCAGAGGCTAGCACCCTTCCTTGGGCTACCAACCTCCTTGTCGTGTTCTTGTTTCCTTGTTTGCTTTATTATGCACAATTACTCTTGGAAAACCCAATTCATGCATGCATGCGTGCTTGTGTGCTTGTCAATAGTGGTAATCATGATGACATACTTGAATGGGCGGATCACAAGAATATGACATTTCAATCCTTAACATAGTGGTATGAGAATTTAGGCAACATATAGCACATTTGAGCAATTTATCATTCCTAAGGAATTTACACAATTTCTATTTCCATTTTCTTCATTAAGTCCATTTATTCCTAGTTTAGGCATTTTGTCAAACACATAGCATGCAAGGTTCCTTAATGGTTCATCTTCTTCTTTTTAGTGCCTACTTTCCATCCAAAATCAAGGTATGTTCATTATTGGTAAAGTACCCATCCACCATTTCCATCACACACATCACCCAACATACACCTCGGCATCCAATCGCCACATCAACACCCACACACATCCATACTTTTTTTTCTTATCTTATTTAGGTTCATTGGAGATGATACATTTTATATGGGAGGCAAACATAATAGCATAAATCACATTTCATAAGGAAAAACCTAGATTTATTGTTAGGGTAAGTTAGTAGGGTGTACTAACCTTGAATCAAGGCTTGATCCTTGGTAGGGGCCTTGATTGGAGCTCCAACTTGAAAGATGAAGCCTTTGCTTGAAAGAAGCTTGAGTTGGGGAAGAAACCCCTTTCAAAAACGTGCTTGGGTTGCTGCCCTAGCTTGGAGAATGAGTCCCCACACGAGCTTGAGCCTTGAACTTGAAGCAACTCGAGTTGGGGTGAGCTAGGGTTCTTAAACCCCTTTGATTTCTTCTCCAATGGAAAACCCTAGTTGCAAATCCCCTTCTCCTTTCTCTCTATCTCTCAAAATCCCTTAAGTTCTGTGAATGAAGCCCTAAAGGCTCGAGCAAGCCTTAAGGAGGAAGGGTTTAACCCCCAAAAGACGAAAAAGCCCTTAATGAAAATTCTGAAAAACACGAAGACCGAGCGATCGGCGGTTATGACCGATCGATCGGTTGCCTACCGAGCGATCGGTGTTTATGACCGATCGACCGGTCAAAAACTCACTCTCTGGAAAATTTTCCCATACAAACTTTCTGACCGCGCGATAGCTACCGATCGATCGGTTATGGACCGATCGATCGCTGATTGGACCGAGCGATCGGTCTTCTGTATGTCTGGACTGTTTTGACCATATCTTTTGACTCGCTCGTCGGATTTTGACGATTCAACTTGCGTTGGGTTCGTCTTTCGAAAACGAACATTTCTGATGTTTCGGAATTTCCGATTTCTCCCTTATTTATTAATTTGACTACAAAAACGGCCAATTAGCTACGAAGGTGCCATTCATTAAAGACGAAAAAGTCCGGGGTGCTACATTCTCCCCCCCTTACAAAAATTTCGTCCTCGAAATTTGGACAATGCGTGCTTTACAATTTAAACAACTTAGCATAACAATTTGAAACAAAATTACAAGTCATACATAAAATCATTCAAACAACTCGGGGTGCTTCGCCTTGACTTCGGCCTCACGTTCCCATGTAGCCTCTTCTCGAGCGTGATGTTGCCATTGCACGAGAACTAGCGGAATAGTCTTGTTGCGAAGTACTTGGTCTCTTCGATCCAAAATATGAACCGGCTTCTCAACCAAAGTGAGATCCTCTCGAATCTCAACCGGATCAAGCTCGATGACGTGAGAAGGATCCGGGATGTACTTCCGAAGCTGGGAGATATGAAACACGTTGTGGACCGCCGCCATGTGAGCGGGCAAAGCAACACGGTAAGCCACCTCGCCAACTCGAGTAATGATCTCGAACGGACCCACATATCTCGGGCTAAGCTTGCCTCTCTTCCCGAATCGCATAACACCTTTGGTCGGTGAAATCCTTACAAACACAAAATCACCGACTCGAAATTCAAGATCCCTCCTTCGGTTGTCGGCATAGCTCTTCTGTCTATCTTGTGCGGTCTTCAACCTCTCCCGGATAAGCTTGACCCTATCCGCGGTTTGTTCAATTAACTCGGGGCCCAAAATCTTTCTTTCTCCCACTTCATCCCAATACAACGGGGATCTACAACTTCTTCCGTACAAAGCCTCGAAAGGCGCCATTTGTATGCTTTCTTGATAACTATTGTTGTAAGCGAATTCCACCAAAGGTAGGTGATCTTCCCAACTTCCCTTGAAGTCTAGCATACATGCTCGGAGCATATCTTCAATAACCTGATTCACCCTCTCGGTTTGCCCGTCGGTCTGTGGGTGGAAAGCTGTGCTAAAGTCTAATCGGGAGCCCATTGCACCTTGAAAACTTTTCCAAAACCTGGATGTGAATCTTGGGTCTCTATCCGACACAATACTCACTGGCACCCCATGCAATCGGACTATTTCTTTGATGTATAGTTCTGCTAACTGGTTGGAGTTGAATGTAGTCCGGTATGGTAAGAAATGAGCGGACTTCGTGAGTCTATCAATAACTACCCATATAGCATCAGTCTTCTTGACCGTCTTCGGCAATCCCACGATGAAGTCCATAGAGATATGTTCCCATTTCCACTCGGGAATAGGGAGAGACTGCAAAAGACCTGCCGGTCTCAAATGCTCCGCTTTCACCTGTTGGCACACCAAACACCGTGCCACATACTCCGCAACCTCCCTCTTCATGTTTCGCCACCAAAAGTGACTCTTGAGGTTCCGATACATCTTTGTCCCTCCGGGATGCACTGTATACTTAGACCGGTGAGCCTCGTCCATAATCTCTCTCCGAAGGTCTACATTGGCTGGGACACAAAGTCTTCCCTTGAATGTAATAGCACCTCGGCTAGTGAGAGAGAAGTCCGTACTACCCTTGGCCACTTCCTTATCCCTGAAAGCCAACAAGTCAGTGTCTGTGGCTTGATACTCCTGGATCAAGTCTATAAGGTACGGCCGAACTATAACATTTGCCAAAACCGGACTGCGGACAGAATCGTTCACACTGATGTCTAGATTTGCCAAATCGTCTAACAGTCTCCATTCCCGCACCAACATGTGAGCCAACAACCCCGATGGTTTCCTACTCAGAGCATCTGCCACCACATTTGCTTTTCCCGGGTGATATTGGATAGTGCACTCGTAGTCCTTTAAGAACTCAATCCAACGCCGTTGTCGTAAGTTTAACTCTTTTTGAGAAAAGAGATACTTGAGGCTCTTGTGGTCCGTGTACACATAGAACTCCACCCCGTACAGATAATGTCGCCAAATTTTAAGTGCAAACACGACTGCCGCAAGCTCCAAGTCGTGAGTGGGGTAGTTCTTTTCATGCTCTTTCAACTGCCTTGATGCATAGGCAATGACTTTCTTGTGTTGCATTAGGACACACCCGAGTCCGACGTGCGAGGCATCACTATACACCTCATACCCAAAAGGTCCAGATGGCACAGTAAGGACAGGGGCTGTGGTGAGGCGTTTCTTCAACTCTTGGAAACTTACTTCACATCGGTCACTCCAACTGAACTTTGCATTTTTCCTTGTCAAGTAGGTGAGAGGTGCAGCCAAACTGGAGAATCCCTCCACAAATCTCCGGTAGTAGCCTGCCAATCCGAGGAAACTACGTATCTCCGTGACGCTCTTGGGCCTCTCCCAACTCATGACTGCCTCAACCTTGGCTGGATCTACAGAAATGCCCTCGGCCGACACCACATGTCCAAGAAATGCGACCTTCTCTAGCCAGAACTCGCACTTACTCAATTTGGCATATAGCCTATGCTCTCTCAACATCTCCAGAGCAAGACGGAGGTCTCGTGCGTGATCTTCCCGTGTCTGGGAATACACCAAAATGTCATCAATGAATGCAATCACGCATCGATCCAAGTAAGATCGGAACACCCGGTTCATCAAATCCATGAATGCCGCCGGGGCATTCGTCAGCCCAAAAGGCATGACAAGGAACTCGTAATGCCCATACCGAGTCCTGAAAGCCGTCTTCTGAACATCTTCCGCCTTGATCCTTAATTGGTGATACCCCGATCTAAGATCAATTTTGGAGAAGAATCTCGCTCCCTTCAGTTGGTCAAACAAGTCGTCTATCCTTGGCAAGGGATAACGATTCTTGATAGTTACCTTGTTCAACTGACGGTAGTCTATACACATTCTCATCGACCCGTCTTTCTTCTTTACAAAAAGGACCGGAGCTCCCCACGGAGAGACACTTGGTTGGATGAAACCAAGTTGTTGTAACTCCTCAATCTGCTTCTTTAATTCTTCAAGCTCTATAGGGGCCATTCTATATGGTGCCCTTGAAATCGGAGCGGTACCCGGAGCAAGCTCTATAGCGAATTCAATCTCTCTATCAGGAGGTAATCCGGGAAGTTCTTCCGGGAACACATCTAAGAACTCACTCACAACTGGAATAGCCGATGAGTTTTGTGCTTCTGGGTGTGCTATACTCAAGGCTGCGAGGCGAGCAATGTCCCTCTCTCTTAATCCTCGGAAGTGAAAAGGCTTACCCCCTTCCGGCTTGAAATTCACCATCTTTTCAAAACACGCAACATGCCCGTGATGGCTTGCCAACCAATCCATACCAAGAATGACGTCAAAGTCTAAATCTTGGAAATCCAAAATGATAAGATCGGCCACTAGTTCATTCTCCCCTACTTGAACCACACAATCTCTGAATATCTTGTTCGTGTCAACTGACTTACCGAGTGGAGTTGCAATGGTCAACTCCCGCTCCAACGGAGTAGCCTCAGTCGAAAAGCCCTTTACAAAACTTGGGGAGACAAAAGAGTGAGTAGATCCTGTGTCTATCAACACTCGAGCGAGACACTCGTTCACTAATAAAGCGCCTGTGCGATTAAGTAACTAATATAAGTAGATTTCAAATAATAACAAGCATCATACATAGGTAACCCTCAGTATAACTAATCGCATAACAAACCACAAAATTTTATACAACTTAAAATCAAAATTCTCGCGTACCTTGCACGACATCGTCGGATGCACGTGCGTCTCTTTCCGATAGAGCAAAAACTCTACCCTGAGTGGCTGGGCGAGGAGGCCGGGCAGACTGTGAGGCCCTCGAAGCCTGAGAAGAGCTAGGCTGAGATGTCTGCCTAATCGGGGGCCTGCTTCCCGAAGACTGAGCTGGCAATAGACGTCGGGGACAATCTCTAATCATGTGGCCCTGGTCGCCACAATGAAAACAGCCTCCTGTAGCCTTCCGACATTCCCCTGCTGGATGCCTCCTTCCACAAAGGGTGCAGACATCATGTGAATAAGTGGGAGGAGTATAACCCGTAGCCTGAGTCACTGCGGGGCGAGGAGCATACGAGGTAGCCGGGCGAAAAGCCGGTGGAGAAAAAGGGCGGAGAGCCTGTGGTGCCGAGTACATCCTCTGTGACTGAGCCGGCCCTGCGGACTGATAAGACATAGTCCTAGCTCTCTTCTCCCCTGAACTACTAGACTGTCCCTTCTCTATTCCTCTTCTCTTAAAGAACTCTTCGGAATTAGACTCGGCCAACAATGCTTTGTCCACAACTTCTGAATATGTCTCATGTCGGAACATTGAGACACGATCCTTGAGGTAGGCCTTCAACCCCCTCTCGAATTTCCGGGCCTTCATAGCCTCGGTAGCTATCATGTGTGGAGCAAATCGAGATAGCTCTGAGAACTTGGCTTCGTAAGCCGCTACAGACATATTACCTTGCTCCAAGGTAATAAATTCAATTTCTTTCTTTTCTTTCATCCCAACCGGAAAGTATTTCTTGTAGAAAACGTCCAAGAATTCTCCCCATGTCCATTCTTGGCCTTGCCGGGTCAACTCTCGGGTCCGAAGTGCAGACTTCCACCAATGGTCGGCCTCGCCTTCAAGCATAAAGGCAGCCCATGTGACTCTCTCTACTTCCGTAGGTGCCAAAACCGAGAATATCTTCTCAAGTTGCCGAATCCAACCCTCGGCAATAAGTGGATCAATGCTTCCACAAAAAGTTGGAGGCCTCATCCTCCGGAAAGCTTCTATCCCGGCTTGGGCTCGGTTAGGAGGAGCCGGTATAAGCGCCGCATTAGGCGGGGTGGCCGGTTGCCTTGCCGCCAACATAGCCAAAGTCTCGGCTATGGATGCAAATGCTTGGGCAAAGTCGGGTTGATCATCACCCGAGGGAGCATCACCTCCATTACCCCTCGTGTTGTACCCGCGACCCCGAGTATTGCGTCTCATGATTTCTCCTGAGAACGACAATACAACATGAGTCTAACTTGGATACGCATTTAGTACAATTTCGCAATTCACTTAATACATATTCATCAAGCACATTTAATAAGTACAACACAAATAATGTACACATGGTATATAACACAATAGCATAACATACAATCCGTGTTCCTAGCGTAGGACTCTATGTTCGGGTGAAGTTCAACCCATTTTGACTAAGACTAACTTGTTAGTCTATACTTGGAATACAAATCTCTAAGGTGATTCTAATACCTTGTTCAATCATCTAAGTGACCCTAGGGACTCTAATGCCTAGAGCTCTGATACCACTTCTGTCACGCCCCAAAATACCCCCTAGGAGTTAAGGGATACTTTAGAGGTGACTACGTGTACCTGTCAAACCATCCTGTAATGCAAGAGGCTAAACATAATATAATACAATGATAATCAGAGCGCGGAAACTAAACATAAGTGCGGAAGCATAAGCCAACTTTTTCTTTTCTTCTATTACTCCATATAGTATTCCAAGTTAACATATACTAAATACAATCAAAGTAAAGGTGGACATGCCCACCTATCAAAATACAAAAAGGAACTTTCTAACACTGTCCTCTCAACAGTAGTCGAGGTATGGCCACACATCCAAGTCCCCATCCTCTTGAGACTGCCATGGGGTAGGTGGCTCCCTCTCCTCTACATACTCCTCCTCGACCCAAGGCTCGGGGTCGAGGACATCCACAGTACCTGCCGACATAAAAGTACGGCTGAGCATGGAATACTCAGCGAGTACAAACTACTAGCTAACCATAACAATAGCGAAAGCATAACAACAGTGCACAATACAAGATATTAATTTAAAGCAATAGTGAAAGCATAAGATACATAGCCATATCTTAACATGCGTGTATGAATGCAAAAACCTCGGTAAAACTCGTGTCTCGGAAACCTTTTTCGTGTCTCGATCAAATCATGTATGTGTGTCGTGTCTTGTCTTGTATTTCATGTCTTGATTTGTTCTTGACTTGTATACTTGTGAGCCAGAGGCTAGCACCCTTCCTTGGGCTACCAACCTCCTTGTCATGTTCTTGTTCCATTTCTCTTGTGAGCCAGAGGCTAGCACCCTTCCTGGGGCTACCAACCTCCTTGTCATGTTCTTGTTTCATTTCACTTGTGAGCCAGAGGCTAGCACCCTTCCTTGGGCTACCAACCTCCTTGTCATGTTCTCTCTTGCATTTCACTTGTGAGCCAGAGGCTAGCACCCTTCCTGGGGCTACCAACCTCCTTGTCATGTTCTTGTTTCATTTCACTTGTGAGCCAGAGGCTAGCACCCTTCCTTGGGCTACCAACCTCCTTGTCGTGTTCTTGTTTCATTTCACTTGTGAGCCAGAGGCTAGCACCCTTCCTTGGGCTACCAACCTCCTTGTCGTGTTCTTGTTTCCTTGTTTGCTTTATTATGCACAATTACTCTTGGAAAACCCAATTCATGCATGCATGCGTGCTTGTGTGCTTGTCAATAGTGGTAATCATGATGACATACTTGAATGGGCGGATCACAAGAATATGACATTTCAATCCTTAACATAGTGGTATGAGAATTTAGGCAACATATAGCACATTTGAGCAATTTATCATTCCTAAGGAATTTACACAATTTCTATTTCCATTTTCTTCATTAAGTCCATTTATTCCTAGTTTAGGCATTTTGTCAAACACATAGCATGCAAGGTTCCTTAATGGTTCATCTTCTTCTTTTTAGTGCCTACTTTCCATCCAAAATCAAGGTATGTTCATTATTGGTAAAGTACCCATCCACCATTTCCATCACACACATCACCCAACATACACCTCGGCATCCAATCGCCACATCAACACCCACACACATCCATACTTTTTTTTCTTATCTTATTTAGGTTCATTGGAGATGATACATTTTATATGGGAGGCAAACATAATAGCATAAATCACATTTCATAAGGAAAAACCTAGATTTATTGTTAGGGTAAGTTAGTAGGGTGTACTAACCTTGAATCAAGGCTTGATCCTTGGTAGGGGCCTTGATTGGAGCTCCAACTTGAAAGATGAAGCCTTTGCTTGAAAGAAGCTTGAGTTGGGGAAGAAACCCCTTTCAAAAACGTGCTTGGGTTGCTGCCCTAGCTTGGAGAATGAGTCCCCACACGAGCTTGAGCCTTGAACTTGAAGCAACTCGAGTTGGGGTGAGCTAGGGTTCTTAAACCCCTTTGATTTCTTCTCCAATGGAAAACCCTAGTTGCAAATCCCCTTCTCCTTTCTCTCTATCTCTCAAAATCCCTTAAGTTCTGTGAATGAAGCCCTAAAGGCTCGAGCAAGCCTTAAGGAGGAAGGGTTTAACCCCCAAAAGACGAAAAAGCCCTTAATGAAAATTCTGAAAAACACGAAGACCGAGCGATCGGCGGTTATGACCGATCGATCGGTTGCCTACCGAGCGATCGGTGTTTATGACCGATCGACCGGTCAAAAACTCACTCTCTGGAAAATTTTCCCATACAAACTTTCTGACCGCGCGATAGCTACCGATCGATCGGTTATGGACCGATCGATCGCTGATTGGACCGAGCGATCGGTCTTCTGTATGTCTGGACTGTTTTGACCATATCTTTTGACTCGCTCGTCGGATTTTGACGATTCAACTTGCGTTGGGTTCGTCTTTCGAAAACGAACATTTCTGATGTTTCGGAATTTCCGATTTCTCCCTTATTTATTAATTTGACTACAAAAACGGCCAATTAGCTACGAAGGTGCCATTCATTAAAGACGAAAAAGTCCGGGGTGCTACACGTTCTATAAGAAGTATTTCCCGGATGGAGCTCGGGAAAAGAAAGAGAGAGAATTCATCAACCTTGAGCAAGGTTCGATGTCTGTGGCCGCTTATGAGGCCAAGTTCTCGGAGCTATCACACTTCGCGACACACATGATTGCCACCGAGGCAATGAAGGCAAGGAGGTTTGAGCAAGGGCTCAAGGATGTCATCATGGAGAAAGTGTCGGTCTTCAGGCACGCCACTTATGCCGAAGTAGTGGATAAAGCCTTGTTGGTTGAGACCAATTCAGAGACCGTGTCCGAGAAGAGAGAATTGGCGAGAGGCCAATCTAGTGGTTCGGTACATTTAGAGAGGAGGACCCGGACTGGTCCTTATCAGTATGCGTGGCCAGGACCACCGATGAGGCCATCTTATGCGCCTCCAGCTCCACGGCAGTATGTGCCTCAGGCACCGCGACCTCAGGCTCTTCCGGCCCCACGGCCTGTTGCACCTCAGACGATGAGGTATGCTCCACCTCCGACTTATACACACGAGGCCTACACTTCATGCGGCCGAAGGCACCCGGCAGGAGATTGCCGAAGAGCATCGGGTGGATGTTTTCATTGTGGTCGCCAGGGCCATATGATCAGGGATTGCCCCAGTTGGCACTTACCAAGCCAGTCTCAGGGGATTAGTCCACCAGCACGCCCAGCAGGATCATATCAGGCGTCATCTCAGACTACCCGGTCTACACCTCAGTCTCGCCAGGCAAACCAGGGGCGAGTTTTTGCCTTGACAGAGGGTGATGCACTTGCATCTGACGATGTGGTGCAAGGTACGCGTTTGGAGTTATCTTATTTATTCGTGATTGTTATGTTATGTTCTGTTCCTTGTGTACATACTTGGTATGCTGTATATATATATACCTATGTGTATACACTGTTGATGCTTGAATTGACGTAACTAGCTAAAATTTCAGGAACCCTACTAGTCAATGAGTATTTGGCTCGAGTGTTGATTGATACCGGGTCTACTCATTCGGTTGTCTCGCCGAGTTTTTCAGAAGGCTTTTCTGTGGAGCCAAGTCAGCTAGAACCGGAGTTATCCATTTCGACTCCTCTCGACAAAACAGTATTGGCAGATAAAGTGTATAGAAATAGTGTGGTCCAAGTTGGAAGCCACGAGTTGGAGGTTGATCTCATCGTCCTTGGATTCCAAGACTTTGATGTCATATTGGGAATGGATTGGTTAGCAGCACATCATGGGCATGTAGCTTGCTTTGAGAAAATGGTACTCTTCAAGCCAGTAGAAGGAAAACCATTCCACTTTCGCAGGTTGAAAAGTAGATCTATTGCTCGTTTTGCGGCGTTGAGCTTAGCTAACCCCGAGGCAAAGGACTCATCGACTATTCCGGTTGTGAGTGAGTTCCTGGATGTATTTCCAGAGGAGTTGCCAGGATTGCCTCCAGATAGGGAGATTGAGTTTATGATCGAGCTTGCACCAGGCACAGCTCCTGTTTTCAGAGCTCTATATAGGATGGCCCCTATTGAACTCAAGGAGTTGAAGACTCAGTTAGAGGAATTGCAAGGCCTTGGTTTCATTCGACCAAGTGTCTCACCGTGGGGTGCCCCAGTGTTGTTTGTTAAGAAGAAAGATGGCTCGATGCGTATGTGCATTGACTATCGGCAACTGAACAAAGTCACTATAAAGAATAAGTATCCCTTGCCTAGGATTGATGACTTGTTCGATCAATTGAAGGGAGCGAGATTTTTCTCGAAGATAGACCTTCGATCGGGTTATCACCAGTTGAAGATTAAGGCGGAAGATGTTCCCAAAACTGCTTTCAGGACTCGGTATGGACACTACGAGTTCTTGGTGATGCCTTTTGGACTCACGAACGCGCCGGCAGCCTTTATGGATTTGATGAACCGGGTGTTCCGACCATACCTAGATCGGTGCGTGATCGTATTTGTTGATGACATTTTGGTCTATTCCCAGACACGGGAAGATCACGTGCGCGACCTTCGCCTTGCATTGGAAATGTTAAGAGAGCACAAGCTATACGCCAAAATTAACAAGTGTGAGTTTTGGTTGGAAGAGGTGGCATTCCTAGGCCACGTTGTTTCTGCAGAAGGTATTTCGGTGGATCCAAAGAAGATAGAGGCAGTTATGAGTTGGGCGAGGCCCAAGAGTGTTACCGAGATACGCAGCTTTCTTGGGTTGGCAGGCTACTACAGGAGATTCGTAGAGGGTTTCTCTAGCCTGGCAGCACCGCTCACTTACCTGACAAGGAAGAACGCCAAGTTTGTATGGAGTGATAAGTGCGAGATCAGTTTCACGGAACTGAAGAAGAGGCTTACTACAGCCCCAGTCCTTACTGTGCCATCTGGACCTTATGGGTATGAGGTGTATAGCGATGCCTCACACGTTGGACTTGGGTGTGTACTCATGCAGCACAAGAAAGTCATTGCCTATGCATCAAGGTAGTTGAAGGAGCATGAGAAAAATTATCCCACGCACGACTTGGAGCTTGCGGCGGTCGTGTTTGCACTTAAGATTTGGCGTCATTACCTTTATGGGGTGGAGTTCTATGTATTTACCGATCACAAGAGTCTCAAGTACCTCTTTTCCCAAAATGAGCTAAATCTAAGGCAAAGGCGTTGGATGGAATTTCTGAAGGACTATGATTGTACCATTCAATACCACCCGGGTAAAGCGAATGTAGTGGCCGACGCTTTGAGTAGAAGACCTCAAGGGTTGTTAGCACATATGTTAGTTCAAGAATGGAAGCTACTTGAAGATTTTGAAAATCTGGACATCAGTATGAATAACTCTGTCTGTGGTCCTACCTTGGCAAATGTTACGGTTCGGCCGTACATTATAGATTTGATCCAAGAATACCAAGCCACGGATGCGAAATTGTTGGCTTATCGGGACAAGGAAGTTGCTAAGGGTAGTGAGGACTTCTCTCTTACTAGTCGGGATGCTATCACATTCAAGGGAAGGTTATGCGTCTCAGCCAATGCAGATCTTCGAAGAGAGATTTTGGATGAAGCACACCGTTCGAAGTACACAGTGCATCCAGGGGGTACAAAGATGTACCGAAACCTCAAGAGTCACTTTTGGTGGCGGAATATGAAGAGGGATGTTGCAGAATATGTGGCACGATGCTTGGTGTGTCAACAGGTAAAAGCAGAACACATGCGGCCCGCCGGTCTATTGCATTCTCTTCCTATTCCCGAGTGGAAATGGGAGAACATATCCATGGACTTCATAGTTGGCTTGCCAAAGACGGCAAGGGGCTCAGATGCGATATGGGTAGTAGTGGATCGTTTGACAAAGTCCGCTCATTTCTTACCCTACCGAACTACTTTCAACTCAAGTCAGTTGGCTGCACTATACATCAAGGAAGTAGTTAGATTGCACGGAGTGCCTGTTAGTATTGTGTCGGATCGGGATCCAAGATTCACGTCAAGATTTTGGAAAAGTTTCCAGGAGGCTATGGGTTCCCGACTTGATTTTAGCACGGCTTTTCATCCACAGACGGATGGACAAACCGAGAGAGTGAACCAAGTCATTGAGGACATGCTTCGGGCTTGTATGTTGGATTTCAGAGGCAGTTGGGAAGAGCACTTGCCTTTGGTTGAATTCGCCTATAATAACAGCTATCAGGCGAGTATCCAAATGGCACCATTTGAGGCCTTGTATGGGCGAAGTTGTAGGTCTCCTCTCTATTGGGATGAGGTAGGAGAAAGGAAAGTACTTGGTCCGGAGTTGATTGAGCAAACTGCAAACACAGTTAAGGTCATTCGGGATCGATTGAAAGTCGCTCAAGATCGCCAGAAAAGCTATGCGGACACACGCCGTAGGGACTTGGAATTTCAAGTAGGGGATCAAGTTTTTGTGAAAGTATCTCCTAGCAAAGGGATCATGAGATTTGGGAAGCGAGGCAAGCTCAGTCCTCGGTATGTTGGGCCTTTTGAGATTATCACACGGGTTGGTGAAGTTGCTTATCGAGTAGCTCTTCCACCTCACATGGCTGCAGTTCATAACGTCTTCCATGTGTCCATGCTTCGGAAGTATCTTGCGGATCCTTCGCATGTCATAGACTTGGAACAGTTGGAGATTCGAGAGGACCTCACCTTGATTGAAAAGCCAATCCAGATTTTAGATCGAAGGAATCAAGTGCTTTGCAACAAGACAATCCCTTTGGTTCTTGTGCAATGGCAACACCATGCTCGGGAAGAAGCTACATGGGAGCGTGAAGCCGAAGTCAAAGCAAAGTACCCAGAATTACTTGAATGAGTTTCTGTGTGAAGTCTGTATATGACTTATAATGTTCTTTTTGATTTGTAATGCAAGTAGTGTCTGAATTTCGAGGACGAAATTTTTGTAAGGGGGGGAGGATGTAGAGCCCCAGACTTTTTCATGCTTAATACATGACACTTTCGTTGTCATCTTGCCTTTTTAAGAGGTATGATTAATAAATGAAGAAGAATTTGGAAATTTCGAACTGTCAGAATTGTTCCTCTTCGAAGTACGAACACAACGCAAGTTGAATCGTCAAAATCGGACGAACGAGTCAAAAGTTATGGCCAAAACAGTCTGTACCTGTAGGAAATCGTAGCACAGACAACGTACTCTGATAACGTATACTGTGTGCATCCGTTGTACAACTCACCACGGGCACGTTGTGCAGCTCACCACGGGTACGTTGTACAACTCACCACGGGTACGTTGTACAACTCACCACGGGCACGCTGTACATGAGACAACGGACTACGGGCTCAGCACTATGCACGACACAACGTGACAACGGGTTCGTCACCCTTGACAACGGCACCACGAGTTGGCACTATTCACGGCACCACGAGTTGGCACTATTCACGGCACCACGAGTTAGCACTATTCACGGCACCACGAGTTGGCACTATTCACAGCACCACGAGTTGGCACTATTCACAGCACAATGTGTTCAGCACTATTCACGGTCCTCGCGTCATTGCAGAAATCCCAGTAAGGGTATTACGGTCTTTTGGTCAGTTCACTCTTACCTTAAGAGTTTAACCCGAGCCTTTAGGGCTTCATTCGACACTTAGAGAGTTTGAGAGAATAAGAGAAAGGGGAGAAGGCGATTCCAACCTAGGGTTTCCATTTTGGAGAGAAATCAAAGGGGTTTTGAAACCCTAGATCAACCTCAAGCCCGTTTTCTTCAAGATTTCGGTTCAGGCATTGTGGAGCTCGCGATCCAAGCTAGGGCAGCAGCTACACAGTCATTTGGAAAGAGGGTTTCTTCCTCACCTCTTCAAGGTCGGTACTTTTTACTACCCTCCTAGTTATAGTTCTTCTTTCCCCTTCCTTTCTTTTGATTTTCTTTCATTTACACATGTGTCATGAGATGGATGAATGGTGAATGGAGAATGGTAAATGGTGAATGGTGAATGGAAATGGAATGGGCGATTGGATGCCAATGGTTGTGTGTGATGAACAAATGGGGAAGGGCATTGTTTCAATAATGAACATACATGTATGATTTGAGAAAAACCCATTTAGAAAAGCATGTTGTAGGGTAAATCCATAATGAACACACCATGTTTGATGAAATGCCAAGGTGAATAAAGTGAGCTGTAAATTAGTAAATCCATGCCTAATAAATTCTGAATATTGCTAGGGCCCATGATAGTGTGTTTCCTGCTTTCCCTAAATGCTATGAATATTGAATTGCTCAATCTTTAATGTTATGTGTGTTGTGAAATTTCCCAAATGTCATGTTTAAATTTAAATGCAAGTATGTACACGGTTCCCACGAGCACGGCATGCATGACATGATTTATCGAGGTTTCCAAGAAGATGGATAGAGGTGGGGCATATCCTACGATATGTTTTACCTCGCTTTTCACAAGTAGACAAGAACCAACATTCCACGAGGGGTCTCCCTTCACTCACAAGTGCATATCATAAAGAAGGGTCTCCCTTCCCTCGCAAGTACATACATATCATAAAGAAGGCTCTCCCTTCCCTCGCAAGTGCATTGCATAAAGAAGGGTCTCCCTTCCCTCTCAAGGCATCTCACAAGTGCGTCTCACAAGTTACATGATCACAATCAAGCATGCATGACATGACATGACATACAAGAATCAAGCAAGATAGACAAGACAAGCTTTCACGTACGAAAAGATATTTCAAGTCAAGTCAAGTGCACGATGTTTTCAAGAGGATTTATCGGTTTTCTACGAGTTTCAAGCATGATTATAAACTGCTTTACTTCCTTGTATGATATAAATTGTTTCTGTTTGACAAATATGAATTGCTCCTGATTATGTATTGCCATGTTTATGCTATAATCGTTGGTTAGTATTCAGTACCCGCTGAGTATTCCATGCTCAGCCGTACTTCTTATGTCGGCAGGTTCTGAGGGAGCTGCTACTCCATTTGATGTTTGTGCTCCTGGTCCATGGGTGGAAGAGGAGTACGTCGAGGAGCCTTTGGAGGAACCTCCAGTAGAGGGTTACCAATAGGTGGTTGTAGATTCTGAGTGGTTTAGCTGTGGGTGAGACGAGAGTCAGATTTATGTATTTTGGCGGGCATGTCCGCACTTTCTTTTGGATTCTTTTTGTATAAACTTGGATTGATTATGTATATACATAGAGGTTTGGTAGACTTCCGCTATACCATGTTAGAGCATGTTTCCGCTGTTTTGTCCTCTATCGTATATGCTCTGTGGGTTTTGCAGGTTAGTTGTCAAGCAAGTCATGATTAGTCGTCCAAAGTTCACTCTAACTCCTAGGGTGGGTTTCGGGTCGCGACAACACACTTTGTTTGTCAACACTGTTTTTCCGAGAGGAGTCGAAATGGCTAACTCTGGTTCTAGCTGACTAGGAGAAAAGCCTTCTGAAAAGCTCGGTGAGACAAACGAATGAGTAGACCCGGTATTAATCAACACTCGAGCCAAACACTCATTGACTAGTAAGATTCCTGAAATTTTAACTAGCTAAGTCAATCCATGCATCAACAGTGTATACATATAGGTATATATATATATAACATGCCATATATGTACACAATCGAATAAGGCATAACATGAAATCGCGGTTAAAAGAATAACTCTAAACGCGTACCTTGCACTACATCATCAGATGCAAGTGCATCACCCTCTGTCAAGGCAAAAACTCGCCCCTGGTTCACCTGGCAAGGTGGAGGTGCAAAACGTGCAAGCTAAGATGACGCCTGGTGTGATCCTGCTGAGCTTGCTGGGGGCCTAATCCCCTGAGACGGGCCTGATAAATGCCGAGTAGGGCAATCCCTGATCATATGGCCCTGGCGACCGTAATGATAACATCCACCCGATGCCCTTCGGCAATCTCCTACTGGGTGCCTTCGGCCGCATAAAGTGCAGACCCCGTGTGTATAGGTCGGAGGGGCCGGAGGTGGAGCATACCTCACCGTCTGAGGTGCAACTAGCCGTGGAGCTGGAAGAGCCTGAGATCGCGGTGCCTGAGGCATGTACAGCCGTGGGACTGGAGGCGCATAAGATGTCCTCATCGGTGGTGCTGGCCACATGTACTGATAAGGGCCGGTACGAGCCCGCCTCTCTAGTGGTGCCGAACTACTAGGTTGGCCTCTCGCCAACTCCCTCTTCTTGGACACAGCCTCGGAATTCGCCTCGACCAATAAGGCTTTGTCTACTACTTCAGGGTAGGTAGCATGTCTGAAGACCGAAACCTTCTCCATGACAACATCTTTGAGCCCTTGCTCAAACCTTCTCGCCTTCATTGCCTCGGTGGCAACCATGTGAGTCGCGAAGCGTGATAGCTCCGAGAACTTAGCCTCATAAGAGGCTACAGTCATCGAACCTTGCTCTAGGTTGATGAACTCTCTTTCTTTCTTTTCCTGTGCTCCAACAGGAAAGTACTTCTTATAAAACGTGTCCTTGAACTCCTCCCAAGTCCAAGGTTGACCCTGCATGGTCAAATCTCACGTCCTCAATGCGGACAACCACCAATGGTGGGCCTCGCCCTCTAGCATGAAAACTGCCCATGCTACTCTATCCTCCTCTGTTGGCGAGAGGACCGTAAAGATCTTCTCCATCTGGAGGATCAACGCATCCGCAGCAAGAGGGTCCACACTCCCATGGAATGATGGAGGCCTCAATCTCCTGAATGCTTCAACTCCAGCTGTACGATGTACTGGAGCCATAGGCGGTGGAGTAGGTGCCGCTGAAGAAGGTATAGTTTGCCGAGCCACCAGGATTGCAAGAGTCTCAACAATAGAGCCTAAGACCTGTGAGAGGTCCGACTGCTCATCCTCATCTCTAGAAGAAGATGAAGCTCTAGAGTGTGGTCCACAACCCCGTGTGCCTCGCTTTATGACTAAAGTCCTGAGAACAATAGGACCACATGAGTCTCACTTGAAACCACAATTTATCACAATTCCAGTTCTCAATAATTCAATTTGTATTAATTGTATAATACTAATATACATCGCATCACAACCATCGGTGTATTTATAATATTAGACCTTGGGGTTCTAGCGTTCCTAAGACTCGTACTTGGTTGAAACAACCATTTTGACTAAGACTAAAGTTTAGTCTTACACTTGGATCATGACTCGGTTCCGACTTACTTCCTTCCTAACTTGTTTCCGGGCATATGCTCTTTTCAAGCCGTGGTATTAGATTCTAAGTGACCCTAGAGACCTAAAGCCTAAGCTTTGATACCACTTCTTGTCGCAACCCAAAACCCACCCTAGGAGTTAGAGTGAACTTTGGACGACTAATCATGACTTACATGACTTGCTTGACCAACCATCCTGCCAAAAACCCACAGAGCATATACAATAGAGGATATAAACAGCGGAAACATACTCTAACATAGCACAGCGGAAGACTAACAAACCTCTATGTATATATATACGCACATGATCCATGTTGGTACAAAAGAAGAATGCACAAAAGAAAGTTCGGACAGGCCCGCCAAAATACATGAATAGATATCTCTCCTCTCACCCACAGCTCTATCACTCAGAATCTACAACCACTACCTAATAGTAGCCCTCTACCGGAGGTTCCTCCAAAGGTTCCTCGACGTACTCCTCCACTTATGGGCCGGGAGCACAGACATCAAAAGGAGCAGCCACTCCGCTATCACCTGCCAACATAAGAAGTACGGCTGAGCATGGAATACTCAGCGTGTACCAAATACTAACCAACAGTCATAGCATACAGATAGCGATACATAGAACAAGAAGCAATTCACACATATAAAGCAGGAATAATTCATATCATAACAATAAGGTAAAGCGGTATATAATCATGCTTGCATTCATAAAAGACGATAAAACCCTTGAAAACACCGTGC
The DNA here is from genome assembly GCA_015143295.1 of Tetracentron sinense. NCBI lineage: Eukaryota > Viridiplantae > Streptophyta > Magnoliopsida > Trochodendrales > Trochodendraceae > Tetracentron > Tetracentron sinense. The sequence goes on from CM026553.1 coordinate 15,006,452, forward strand.
ACTTGACTTGACTTAAGGTACCATTTTCGTCCTTGAAAACTCCTCTTGTCTATCTTGCTTGATTCTTGTATATCGTGTCATGTCATGCATGTCATGCGTGCTTGCTTGTGATCATATAACTCGTGAGATACACTTGTAAGATGTACTTGTGAGATGCCTTGAGAGGGAAGGGAGACCATTCTTTATGCAATGCACTTGAGAGGGAAGGGAGACCCTTCTTCATGATATGTATGTACTTGCGAGGGAAGGGAGGCCCTTCTTTATACTACGCAGTTGTGAGTGAGGGGAGACCCCTCGTGGAATGTTTGTTCTTGTTTTCTTGAGAAAAGCGAGGTAAAACATATCGTAGGATATGTCCCACCTCTCAACCTCGTTCTTGAAAGCCTCGATAAATTCGTGTCATGCATGCCGTGCTCGTGGATTCGTGTGCATACTTGCATTGGAATTTAAAGATGACATTTGGGGATTTCACAATATATAACATGTTGCAAATTAAACAATAAGCATTTACGACATTTTAAAGAAAACGAGAACTCACACTATCATAAGCCCTAACAAGTTCATAAGTAATTAAGCATGCATTTTCTTAATTTATCCTTCGTTTTGTTCACCTTGGCATTTCATCAAGCATAGGGTGTGTCCATTATTTATTTCAACCTAAATCATGCTTTTTAAGGTGGGTTATGCTCACATCATACATGTTTGTTCATTATGGGTACAATGCCCTCCCCATTTCATTCATCACATCATTTCACATGGCATCCAATCGCCAACACCCCTCTCCATCCACACCATTCACCATTTCAACTCATCATCCATTTATAGATGGAAGAAAACAAAGAATACAAGAATACGGGAAGAAAGAAAAGCTATAACTAGAAGGGTAGCAAGAAGTACCGACCTTGACAAATGAGGGAAAGAATCCCCTTCCAACACGTCTGTGAGGCGCTGCCCTAGCTTGGAGAAACTCCTCCTCGCATGCTTGAATCAGAATCTTGAAGCAATCCAAGCTTAAGGTGATCTAGGGTTCACCTTCTCTTCTCTCTTCCTCTCTAATATCCTCTGTGGTAAATGAGCCCTAAAGGCTCGGGCAACCCTTAAGAGGAAAGAGTCAAACACCCAAAAGATGAAAACACCCTTAATGAAATTTTTGCAAAACACAAAGACTGAGCGATCGGTGGTTATGACCGATCGATCGGTTGCCTACCGAGCGATCGGTGTGGTGACCGAGCTCTCGACCAAAAATCAACTCTCTGGAAAATTTTCCCATACAAATTCTTCAACCAGTCGATAGCCTCCGATCGATCGGTTTTGGACTAATCGATCGCTCCATGGACCGAACGATCGGTTGCCTGCAGGTCCAAACTGTTTTGGCCATATCTTTTAACTCGCTCGTCGGATTTCGACGATTCAACTTGCGTTGGGTTCGTACTTCGAAAAGGAACATTTCTGACATTTTAGAATTTCCAATTTCTTTCTTATTTATTAATTGTACTACTTTAAAGGCAAATTGGCTACGAAAGTGTCATGCATTAAGCATGAAAAAGTCCGAGGCTCTACAAAAATGTAGGCTAAGGCGTCAAAGATTTGGGACACCTTGTCTGCTTTTAAGCTTTCTTGAGTGCTTCTTTTGAAATTTCCAATCTGTCTTTTTTCTCTTTTGCTATTTTTTTTTACGTTTGCCATTTTGGCTTTTGTCTTCTTGCATTGTTTTTTTGAGAAGCTGTATTTTGCTCAAGAGAGGTGATTGTTTTGACCGTACCTGATTTTTAGGTTGCCTACGTACCCTTTTCAGGATCAGGACATGTCGTATTTCAAGCAGGTGAAAAAAATTTTGTAGGGGGTGTCCCGGTGTATGATTTTAAAGAAAGAAAGGCTATTAGGCTCGAAGGGCTAACTAGCGGATCTTATTGGTATAAGCTTGATTGGTTATGAATAGGGAAAAAATGATTTGCCAAAAATGGCCTCCTTTCATTTCCTGCAGCGATTGAGAGTACAAGCAGTTTCTTGACAATATCTTAAGTACAGTGGTCTCTTCATCTGATATATATTGACTGGCTTTGGGAGGTCTTCGTCCACCATACGGCCGAGCTATAAAATATCGCTAGAAAATCCATTTTCAACCGTATGGGCCTTCAAGAGATGGACTGAGCTTGCTCCTGCTCTGTGATGAATTACTGATGCTTCCATGATGACCAATCAGTCTTCTTTGTTGTATTTACTTGAAGGATGGTACTACCCCCTGTCTTATGTATTGGCGAGGGTGATGTTTTCCAGGTATATAGTGGATGCTCTGTAATGCTCAACTGTGCGAATGATTTGTAATTTCCAATTCTAATAATGGCTTGGTAAACTGTGCAGGACCTTCTTGATGAGATAGCTCATTTTCTCTCTGCCCCCTTCCAATGTTTACATTCTTAGGGTCATTGCTGAGTTTTGTCTCTTTCTCGCTTGGTTCTGTTGGTCAAGGGTTTCTTTTGGAAATTCCTCATCCGGCTCATTGATATATGCTACATTGGGAACTCTAGAATTTTATTCACAGTTTGAATGATCCCTTTGTAAACCAGTAGACTAAGTTAGTATGATAGGAGAAAACAAATTTTTTGGTGGTCTAAGGTCACTAGAGCTCTTAGGAAACGATAGATCACCATCATCATGGGCTTGTTTTAGCAAGTTTGAGAAAGCTGATGTTTTGAAAAGAGTATTAGTTTTGAAAAAAATGATTGTACAAGACTTGACTAAAATATTTTTGAAAAAGTATTGGTTTTGTAAAAAAGGATTGTATAAGACTTGATTGAAAAATGTTTTGAAATGTATTTTTTGACAAAGTTAAAATGACAGGTTTGAAAACCTAGGCTAGACTGACTAGACTTGGCTCAGTCTTGATCGATCTTGCTTTAGCATGACGTCTCTCGACCTTCTTCTTTTGGCAGGTTCTTGAGATGCTTCAATAGGCTGTTTTGTTTTTTCGTGCACTCTCTCAGGGTCTGCTATGAATTGAGTGTTAAACATGATGCCCAGAAAAGTCATTTAGATTGTTAGACTCTTATTAATTTGATTAATAAAGACTTCTTCTTAATCTATTGTGTATTCATTATAGGTAATTGACCATGATCATGAGGTGATCTATATGATATAAGATATCGATAAAGGTCCATAGGATATATTGTAGGAAAGTTATGTGATTGGATTATCACAGGTAGATATAACTTTCCGGTTCCTTATAACTTATATAGTCACACCTGTGGGTGAGGTTAGGTACTTCACTTATATGGCTGCCAAAATGCTAAGATGTTCTCAATAGCTAAGATGTAGTTCTATCTCGAAATATTGTAGTGAAGACTACACATCAGCATATGGATGCTTAAATGTACACTGACTGATTGTATTCAATGAGAGACCTCTTGCATAAACATACTATCAGATAGTTGGTCTCTCATTCACATTGAAGAGTTTCGATGATTCTTAGATCTAATGTGTTCATCTATGACTGAGCAGTGATCTGACTGTTTTGATTCCACCAATGTATTTTCTATCTTAGGGAATACAATACAATGACAGTTGGATAGTCAAAAAGCTGTTCGAGTTATGATGAATTTCAAACAAGAAATCCATACTTATTAATTTGAGAGATTATCCAAGTTCTGGGTAAGATAGTTGATTAAGTTCAAATCCTGCGCAGGTGATTTTGAAATCAAAATAAGTTTTGAAATATACTTTTATTAAAAGATATTATACTCATTAAAGGATTTTCTCAAAATGTTTTTCATGAGAAATTGTTTCTTATGGCTTAATCATAAATCATGGAAACCCGAATGATGTGCAATGGGCTATGGGTTAGATTGTCGCGATTCAAAACCCACCCTAGGAGTTAGAGTGAACTCTGGACGACTAATCATGACTTACATCACTTGCTTGACCAACCATCCTGCCAAAAACCCACAGAGCATATACAATAGAGGATATAAACAGCGGAAATATACTCTAACATAGCACAGCAGAAGACTAACAAACCTCTATGTATATATATACGCACATGATCCATGTTGGTACAAAAGAAGAATGCACAAAAGAAAATTCGGACAGGCCCGCCAAAATACATGAATAGATATCTCTCCTCTCACCCACAGCTCTATCACTCAGAATCTACAACCACTACCTAATAGTAGCCCTCTACCGGAGGTTCCTCCAAAGGTTCCTCGACGTACTCCTCCTCCACCCATGGGCCGGGAACACAGACATCAAAAGGAGCAGCCGCTCCGCTATCACCTGCCGACATAAGAAGTATGACTGAGCATGGAATACTCAGCGTGTACCAAATACTAACCAACAGTCATAGCATACAGATAGCGATACATAGAGCAGGAAAAAATTCACACATATAAAGCAGGAATAATTCATATCATAACAATAAAGTAAAGCAGTATATAATCATGCTTGCATTCATAAAAGCCGATAAAACCCTTGAAAACACCGTGCACTTGACTTGACTTAAGGTACCATTTTTCGTGCTTGAAAACTCGTTTTGTCTATCTTGCTTGATTCTTGTATATCGTGTCATGTCATGCATGTCATGCGTGTTTGCTTGTGATCATGTAACTCGTGAGATACACTTGTAAGATGTACTTGTGAGATGCACTTGTGAGATGCCTTGAGAGGGAAGGGAGACCCTTCTTTATGCAATGCACTTGAGAGGGAAGGGAGACCCTTCTTCATGATATGCATGTTCTTACGAGGGAAGGGAGGCCCTTCTTTATGCTATGCACTTATGAGTGAGGGGAGACCCCTCGTGGTATGTTTGTTCTTGTTTTCTTGTGAAAAGTGAGGTAAAACATATCGTAGGATATGTCCCACCTCTAACCATGTTCTTGAAAACCTCGGTAAATCATGTCATGCATGCCATGCACGTGGGAATCGTGTACATACTTGCATTTAAATTTAAATATGACATTTGGGTAATTCACAACACATATAACATCAATGATTGAGCAATGCAATATTCACATCATTTAGGGAAAACAAGAAAACACACTATCATAGGCCCTAACAATTTCCATAATTTATTAGGCATTCATTTCCTAATTTACAACTCACTTTATTTGAAATTTATCCAGATCAATGATCTCTAAGACCTAGAGGGGGGGTGAATAGGTCTATCTAATAATTTCTAACCAATTTTAATTTTTCAATTAATATGTTTAGAAATCAATGAACAATTCACTCAGACAGTCCACACAAATCAAACACAGAAGATTTTTACGTGGAAAACCCTAACGGGAAAAAACCACGGGACCTCGTCCAGCAACAAACTTCACTATGAAAAGATTTCAAGTACAAGACAAGACCTTACCAAAACAGAAATGACGTTCCTAGGTATAGACTCTTACTCTTGATTTCCACGAACCAGCAGGTTTGATCTCCGCCGTAGCAGCTTCGGTTCCACACCGACCAAATCTTCTCAAGCTACTTCAAAACCACGATCACACACGATCGATCTCCTTCCACGAAGGCTCCGGATCAAACACCGGACACACACACAAGGTGTAGGGTTGTGAATCAATATAGGAAGTTTCAAACCCTAGAGGGATCTCATATAGATCTGAGATCACACAATGCAAGATCAAAGGTTTACATCTATACTTGCATTCTCTAGGATCAAAGAAAGAGGAGGGATCAACAAAGATCTAAAAGAACAAGAGGAAAAACCCTAGATGAGTTTCTCAGACCTCTACTCTTTCAAAAATAAACAAAGATACGAATTAGGTCTCCAAAAAGTTGTTTATATAGGGTTTAAAAAAAGAATCCAGAAAAATAAAAATTCTTTTTACGGGGACCGATCGAGCGGTGCTCATTACCGATCGCTCGGTCCAAAACGGATCGCTCGGTGCTCATAACCGATCGCTCAGTTAAAAATCACCTCTCTGGAAAAATACCCCATACAAATTTTTTATCCAGTCGATAGCCACCGATCGCTCGGTAGGCCACCGATTGATCGGTCTCAACACCGAGCGATCGGTTGAGACAGAATTTTTTCCAAACCATTTTTATTTTCATGTTTATTTGATTTAACTAAGATCAAACAACTTTGTTAGGTTTAAAACTATCCTACTAGGTATGTTTAGAGTTATCTAAGTCAAATCCAACCTAGGTAGGGGTCTCTAAGTCCATTACCTTTCTAGATCCAGAGTATGAGCTTTTTCTTCACTTTCTTCAATCTTCTTTATGCTTTAGCTCTTCTCTTCTGACAAGTTGAACACGACTCGACTCACATGACATATCTAATGATCACGGAATTTGCCAACACCTACTTAGGGATTTACAATCTCCCCCTTTGGCAATTCCGGGACAAAACAAGACTAACTCATATACTAGGTTCAAATTTTCCCAAATGATTCAAAAATGGAAAATTGACCTTTACATGACTCAAAAATAATTACATGACATTTGACATTTTAACTTGTCATGATTCACCAAACTTAGAACCTGTTTGCCTGCACATGCTAAATCAAAAACCTGTGAAGCATGGGAAATAAAATATGGGAAGAAGTAAAACATGTATAACATCCACAATTCCACAATACTATATCCATAACAGGTTAATCATGTTTCCATAACATCATCCACAAAATCACAAAATCATCATCCATAACAGGTTAATCATGTTTATCTCTGTAGTTCCGAAGACAGGAATTGGGTAGTAGGGGGTGGTACCCTCGGGACCCCAAAAAAGGCTTTGACCTGCTGGCTATTGCTCGCATCCAAGCCTAAGAGATAGGAGTCAATCTGTTATTCATAGAGACAGTCACCTATGATAATAAAGGTGATCCCGTTCACTGGAATACAGAGACGAGTACGAGTAGACGCAGGATATTTTTAAGTCCCTGCTCTCACGGAACAGCTACTTTACCGGCGAAGGCTACCCTTCCAGCTCAATTTCACCTCCCCCTGGTATCGAAGGGAGTTTTGGTTTCCGCTGATCCGCCTATGCCATCCACTACTACTATCCATAAGGGATCGACTATCAGGGGGAGGAATGACCACTCGACTAGAAAGAGCTCCGTTTTACTCCACTCTCTCTTTCAGACCCTTCGCTCATCTTTCTCTCAGGGCACCCCAAAAATGCATTCCGGACCACCCAAAGAGTGGACCCAAAAGACACCACCTACAAAAAGCATCAGCCTGGTCGGATGATTTAGCCAATCTTTTTTCAATGCAAATGAATATCACAAATAGAATTTCCTTTCTTCAATACAGATTAATATCAGGGTGAAGACTTTAGAAGGGATGGAGAAGTTAGCTGATTGAACTTTCTTTTTTACTCTTTCCCCGCATTGGAAAAAATCTGTTATCCTTCTCAAAGAGATTTTTGTTCGAAGCCAAAAAATGTGAGCGCCGCCTTGTTGTTAAGGGGCTTTTTGCCCTAAAATAAGGAAGGGCCCTCTCTTACTGGGGCCCGTGAATGCACCTTTTACGTTAGAAGAGCAAATGGCCTGGGGCATAGCAGGATGAACCAATGTGAATGAGTGTAAGAGAAGGAAAGATTCAGTTCTTTCTCCCAGGCTTTTTTTACGGAACCAACTGGTTTCACACCGAGGGAACAACTATTTGAGTCCCCGAGCTCGCCAGTAAGGGATGAAATTCTCAAACCATTTCGACCGGCCCCCTCTCGGGAAACGGGGGTGGGGGAAAGGCTTGGGCCTACCTATCCCGATAGGACCCCATAAAGGAACGGGATCTGTTGAGAGGTTCCATATTGCCGAGCCGAAGGGCTGCACTTCTTTAGGCCGAAGTATAGTGTCTAAGTATGGATTTCGGCCGTCTCGGCTCCCATATCGGGCATATGGCCTCGGACTCACTCGAAACCAACTCCAACACTTAAGATGTACTAAAATACACGCATTAGAAGAAACGGGATCGAAATCCGACCCCCAATTTTGAAATGGTGGGACGATGTAGGTTTAGGCAGAAGTATAGTATCCAAGTATGGGTTTCGGCCGTCTCGATGTCCATATTGGGCATACGGCCTCGGATTCGCTCGAAACCACTCCAACACTTAGGATGTATTGTAATACATGAGTTAGAAGAAACAGGATCGAAATCTGACCCCCGGTTTGGAATTGGTGGGACAATGTAGGTTAAAGCCGAAGTATAGTATCCAAGTATGGATTTCGACCGTCTCGGCGCCCATATCGAGCATACGGCTTCGGATTCGCTCGAAACCAACTCCAACACTGACGATGTAGTGAAATACACGCGTTAGAAGAAATTGGATCAAAATCTGACCTCAGTTTGGAATTGGAGGAACGATATAGGTTTAGGCCGAAGTATAGTATCCAAGTATGGATTTCAGCCGTCTCGGGGCCCATATCGGGAATACATCCTCGGATTCGCTCGAAACCAACTCCAACACTTAGGATGTACTAAAATACATGCGTTAGAAGAAACATGATTAAAATCCGACCCCCGGTTTGGAAATGGTAGGACGATGTAGGTTTAGGCTGAAGTATAGTATCCAAGTATGGATTTCGACCGTCTCAGCGCCCATATCGGGCATACGGCCTCAGATTCGCTTGAAACCAACTCCAACACTTAGGATGTATTGAAATACATGCATTAGAAGAAACAGGATCAAAATCTGACCCCCAGTTTGGAATTGGTGCGACGATGTAGGTTTAGGCCGAAGTATTGTATCCACATATGGATTTCGGCCGTCTCGGCACCCATATCGGGCATACGGCTTCGGATTCGCTTGAAACCAACTCCAACACTTAGGACGTACTAAAATACATGCGTTAGAAGAAGTGGGATCAAAATCCAACCCCATAATTATTGGAAATGGTAGGACGATGTAGGTTTAGGCCAAAGTATAATATCCAAGTATGGATTTCGGCCATCTCGGCACCCATATTGGGCATACGGCATCAGATTCGCTCGAAACCAACTCCAATACTTATGATGTATTTAAATACACACTTTAGAAGAGACGGGATCGAAATCTGACCCCTGGTTTGAAATTGGTGGGACGATGTATGTAATGACCCGAAATTTTAATATAGTAAAATTATGCGTTTATAGGTCCTTAATGGAGGTTAATTAGTTAATTATTTGTTAAATTGGTATAAAGTAGGTTTTATTCGGGATTGATTTGTACTGGTAAAACTTCACTGTTTTTTCTCATAAATTATGCACAATGTACAGGTCGACTATCTAGACGATCACCTATCGTTCCAGTTCCATCGCATATCAATTCGTGAGACCGCGGGAGTCTTAAATGTAAGAAAATCGAGAAAACTAGGAAATTCCAGATTTTTTTGGAGGGGACTCCATAATTGTTGGGGATTCTAATAGAAATCCGTGCGGTTGGAACCACAGCGTGTTAGTCGGTCGTGAGGACAACCATCTGTCGTTTCAGCAGTTAATTGTCTCATATGAAAAAACGACAACGTGTTTTGTGTCCGAAATCAAAAAATTAGTAGGTTTTACAATTTTATTTTGGACTAAAGTGCAGTTATCAAAACTCTGTATTTTTTCCCAAAATTTTTACAGTAGGTGTCGGACAGCCCTAAGTTTGGTCACCAGAAGTTTCGTCACGATTGGGTGTCATATAGCAGGGTTTCGGAGGGCATATGCGTGAAAAAATAGAATAGTTCGGTCAAACAGTCAAAGTAGTTGACTTAGTCAACTACCACTTTCCACAGCAAATGGGTCATGTGCTTTTGCACATGATCTAAACCCCTTTAATGCCTATATAAATGGGCCCAGCCCTTCTCATTTCTCACGGTTTGTAAAACAGTGCCACAGAATTTTAGAGAGAGAAAGTGAGGGGAGAGGAAGGAAGAGAGAGAAAGAGGAGAGAGAAAGGAAGAGGGAGAAAGGAAAAGGGAGGTCATCTTAGGGTTTTTCGACGTCCCCAACGCATTGTTGTGTTACCGGATTTGGTTCACGGAAGCGAGGCCCAAGTTATTTCAGTTAATCAACCGAGGCTTGGGATAACTGGGGTTAACTTGTGGTTAGAAAATCTAATCAGGGTTAAGTATGATCCGAGGTGTCGCGACCCAAACCCACCCTAGGAGTTAGAGTGAACTTTGGACGACTAATCATGGCTTACATGACTTGCTTGACAAACCAACCTGCAAAAACCCACAGAGCATATACAATAGAGGATGACAGCGGAAACATAACTATAAAACACAGCGGAAGTTTAACAACCTCTAAGTATATACACATGGTCCAAGTTTAATACAAAGAAATCAAAACAAAGAAAGTGCAGACATGCCCGCCAAAATACATGGATATAATCACTCATGCTCACCCACAGCCAATCCACTCAGAATCTAACACCACCTACTGATAACCCTCTACGGGAGGTTCCTCCAAAGGCTCCTCGACATACTCCTCTTCCACCCATGGACCAGGAGCACAAACATCAAATGGAGCAGCAGCTCCCTCAGAACCTGCCGACATAAGAAGTACGGCTGAGCATGGAATACTCAGCGGGTACTAAATACTAACCAATAGTCATAGCATAAAAATGGCAATACATAATCAGGAGCAATTCATATATGTTAGACGGAAACAATTCATATCATACAAGGAAGTAAAGCAATTTATAATCATGCTTGTATTTCGTAGAAAGCCGATAAAACCTCTTGAAAACATCGTGCACTTAACTTGGCTTGAAATATCTTTTCGTACTTGAAAGCTTGTCGTGTTTGTCTTACTTGATCTTGTCGAGCGTTTCGTACGTGTCATGTCATGCATGTCATGCGTGCTTGCTTGTGATCATGTAACTTGTGAGATACACTTGTGAGATATCCTTGTGAGATGCACTTGAGAGATGCCTTGAGAGGGAAGGGAGACCCTTCTTTATGCAATGCACTTGCAAGGGAAGGGAGACCCTTCTTCATGATATGTATGTACTTGCGAGGGAATGGAGGCCCTTCTTCATGATATGCACTTGTGAGTGAGGGGAGACCCCTCGTGGAATGTTGGTTCTTGTTTTCTTGTGAAAAGCGAGGTAAAACATATCGTAGGATATGTCCCACCTCTAACCATGTTCTTGAAAACCTCGATAAATCATGTCATTCATGCCGTGCTCGTGGGAACCATGTACATACTTGCATTTAAATTTAAATATGACATTTGGGTAATTTCACAACACATATAACATCAATGATTGAGCAATGTAATATTCATATCATTTAGGGAAAGCAAGAAAACACACTATCATAGGCCCTAGCAATATTCATAATTTATTAGGCATGCATTTCCTAATTTACAACTCATTTTATTCACCTTGGCATTTCATCAAACATGGTGTGTTCATTATTCGTTATTCATTTAAACCTAAATCATGCTTTTCTAGGTGAGTTTACTCACATCATAAAGGTGTGTTTATTATGGATACAATGTCCTCCCCATTTTAATCATCACAACACAACCCTTGGCATCCAATCGCCCATTCCATCTCCATTCACCATTCACAACCATCCATCTCATAGCACATGTGTAGCTTGGGGAACGCTCTCCACGAGTGCTTGAGCCGTGATCTTGGAGAAAAACCGGACTTGAAGTGATCTAGGGTCTCAAAACCCCTTTGATTCTTCTCCAAAAGCAAACCCTAGCTTAGGAAACCCTTTCTCCTCTCTTCTAATCCCCCAAATCCTCTAAGTGTTGAGAATGAGCCCTAAAGGCTCGGGTTAAACTCTTAAGGTAAGAGTGAACCGACCAAAAGACCATAATACCCTTACTGGAATTTCTGCAAAAACACGAGTGCCGAACACGTTGAGCTGTGAATAGTGTCAAACACGTTGTGCTGTGAATAGTGCCAAACACGTTGTGCTGTGAATAGTGCCGAACACGTTGTGCTGTGAATAGTGCCGAGTACGTTGTGCTGTGAAGGGTGCCGAACCCGTTGTCACGTTGTGTTGTGCATAGTGCTAAGCTCGTTATCCGTTGTCTTATGTACAACATGCCCGTCGTGAGTTGTACAACGTACCCGTTGTCTGTTGCACAACGGATGCACAACGTATACGTTATCAGAGCTAGAGCTACGTTGTCTATGCGTTGTCTGTGCCTTATCAGAGCACGTTGTCAGAGCACGTTATCAGAGCTACGTCCTTAGTGCCTTCCGAGCTACGTCCTTAGCGCCTTCCGAGCTACATCCTTAGTGCCTCTCTAGAGCTCGTCCTCAAGTGCATAACCGAGCGATCAATTGCCTGCAGGTCCAGACTGTTTTGGCCATATCTTTTGACTCGTTCGTCCGATTTTGACGATTCAACTTGCGTTGGGTTCGTACTTCGAAAAGGAACACTTCTGACATTTCGGAATTTCTAATTTCTTCCTTATTTATTAATTATACCTCTTTAAAGGCAAAATGGCAACGAAAGTGTCATGCATTAAATGTGAAAAGGTCCGGGGCTCTACATCCTCCCCCCCTTACAAAAATTTCATCCTCGAAATTTAGACGCTACTTGCATTACAAACCAAAAATAAAATTACAAGTCAGATACAAACTTATACAAAAACTCATTCAATTAATTCTGGGTACTTTGCTTTGACTTCGGCTTCACGCTCCCATGTAGCTTCTTCCCGAGCATGGTGTTGCCATTGCACAAGAACCAAAGGGATTGTCTTGTTGCGAAGCACCTGATCTCTTCGATCCACAATCTGAATCGGCTTTTCAATCAAGGTGAGGTCCTCTCGAATCTCCAACGGTTTCAAGTTTATGACATGCGAAGGATCCGCAATGTACTTCCGAAGCATAGACACATGGAAGTCGTTGTGAACTGCGGCCATGTGAGGTGGGAGAGCTACCCTGTAAGCAACCTCACCAACTCGTGTGATAATCTCAAAATGCCCAACATATCGAGGACTGAGCTTGCCTCGCTTTCCAAATCTCATGATCCCTTTACTAGGAGATACTTTCACAAAAACTTGATCCCCTACTTGAAATTCCAAGTCCCTACGGCGCGTGTCCGCATAACTTTTCTGGCGATCGTGAGCGGCTTTCAATCGATCCCGAATGATCTTAACTGTGCCTGCAGTTTGCTCAATCAACTCTGGACCAAGTACTTTCCTTTCTCCTACCTCATCCCAATAGAGAGGAGACCTACAACTTCGCCCATACAAGGCCTCAAATGGTGCCATTTGGATACTCGCCTGATAGCTGTTATTATAGGCGAATTCAACCAAAGGCAAGTGCTCTTCCCAACTGCCTCTGAAATCCAACATACAAGCCCGAAGCATGTCTTCAATGACTTGGTTCACTCTCTCGGTTTGTCCATCCGTCTGTGGATGAAAAGCGGTGCTGAAATCAAGTCTGGAACCCATAGCCTCCTGGAAGCTTTTCTAGAATCGTGATGTGAATCTTGGATCCCGATCTGACACAATACTAACGGGCACTCCATGCAACCTCACCACTTTCTTGATGTACAAAGCAGCTAACTGACTAGAGTTGAAAGTAGTTCGGTAAGGTAAGAAGTGAGCGGACTTCGTCAAACGATCCACTACTACCCATATCTGAGCCCCTTGCCGCCTTTGGCAAGCCAACTATGAAATCCATGGATATGTTCTCCCATTTCCACTCGGGAATCGGAAGGGACTGTAATAGACCTGCGGGCCGCATGTGTTTTGCTTTTACCTGTTGACAAACCAAGCACCGTGCTACATATTCCGCAACCTCCCTCTTCATATTCCGCCACCAAAAGTGACTCTTGAGGTTCCGGTACACCTTTGTACCCCCTGGATGCACTGTGTACTTCGAACGGTGTGCTTCATCCAAAATCTCTCTTCGAAGATCTGCATTGGCTGGGATGCACAGCCTTCCCTTGAATGTGATAGCACCTCGACTAGTGAGAGAGAAGTCCTCACTACCCTTAGCAACTTCCTTGTCCCGATAAGCCAACAATTCAGCATCCGTGGCTTGGTATTCTTGGATCAAATCTATAATGTATGGCCGAACCGTGACATTTGCAAAGATAGGACTACGAACAGAGTCATTCACCCTAATGTCCAGATTTTCCAAGTCTTTAAGTAGCTTCCATTCCTGCACTAACATGCATGCTAATAACCCCGGAGGTCTTCTACTCAAAGCATCAGCCACTACATTTGCTTTACCCGGGTGGTATTGAATGGTACAATCATAGTCTTTCAAAAATTCCATCCAACGCCGTTGCCTTAGATTCAATTCCTTTTGGGAAAAGAGGTACTTGAGGCTCTTGTGGTCCGTATACACATAGAATTCCACCCCGTATAAGTAATGTCGCCAGATCTTGAGTGCAAACACGACTGCGGCAAACTCTAAGTCGTGCGTGGGGTAATTCTTCTCATGCTCCTTCAATTGCCTCGATGCATAGGCAATGACTTTCTTGTGCTGCATGAGTACACACCCAAGTCCAACGTGTGAGGCATCACTATACACCTCATACCCATAAGGTCCAGATGGCACAGTAAGGACAGGGGCTGTAGTAAGCCTCTTCTTTAGTTCCGTGAAACTGATCTCGCACTTATCACTCCATACAAACTTGGCGTTCTTCCTTGTCAGGTAAGTGAGTGGTGTTGCAAGGCTAGAGAAACCCTCTACGAATCTCCTGTAGTAGCCTGCCAACCCAAGAAAGCTACGTATCTCGGTAACACTCTTGGGCCTCACCCAACTCATAATTGCTTCGATCTTCTTTGGATCTACCGAGATACCTTCTGCAGAAACAACGTGGCCTAGGAATGCCACCTCTTCCAACTTGGCATATAGCTTGTGCTCTCTTAGCATTTCCAAAGCAAGGCATAGGTCGCGTGTGTGATCTTCCCGTGTCTGGGAATAGACCAAAATGTCATCAACAAATACAATCACGCACCTATCAAGATATGGCCGGAACACCCGGTTCATCAAATCCATAAAGGCTGCCGGCACGTTCGTGAGTCCAAAAGGCATCACCAAGAACTCGTAGTGTCCATACCGAGTCCTGAAAGCAGTTTTGGGAACATCTTCCACCTTAATCTTCAACTGGTGATAACCCGATCGAAGGTCTATCTTCGAGAAAAATCTCGCTCCCTTCAACTGATTGAACAAGTCATCAATCCTAGGCAAGGGATACCTATTCTTTATAGTGACTATGTTCAATTGCCTGTAATCGACGCACATCCGCATCGAGCCATCTTTCTTCTGAACAAACAACACCGAGGCACTCCACGGTGAGACACTTGGTCGAATGTAACCAAGACCTTGTAATTCTTCCAACTGGGTCTTTAACTCTTTGAGTTCAATAGGGGCCATTCTATACGGAGCCCTGAAAGCAGGAGCTGTGCCTGGTGCAAGCTCCATCACAAACTCAATCTCCCTGTCTGGAGGCAATCCTGGCAACTCCTCTGGAAATACATCCAGGAACTCACTCACAACCGGAATAGTCGATGAGTCCTTTGCCTTGGGGTTAGCTAAACTCAACGCCGCAAAACGAGCAATATATCTACTTTTCAACCCGCGAAAGTGGAATGGTTTTCCTTCTACTGGCTTGAAGAGTACCATTTTATCAAAGCAAGCTACATGCCCATGATGTGCTGCTAACCAATCCATTCCCAATATAACATCAAAGTCTTGGAATCCAAGGACGATGAGATCAACCGCCAACTCGTGGCTTCCAACTTGGACCACACTATTTCTATACACTTTATCTACCAATACTGTTTTGCCGAGAGGAGTCGAAATGGCTAACTCCGGTTCTAGCTGACTTGGCTCTACAGAAAAGCCTTCTGAAAAACTCGGCGAGACAAATGAATGAGTAGACCCGGTATCAATCAACACTCGAGCCAAATACTCATTGACTAGTAGGGTTCCTGAAATTTTAATTAGCGGAGTTAATCCATGCATCAACAGTGTATACATGTAGGTATATATACATATATAACATGCCAAGTACGTACACAATCAATTAATACTTAACAGTTCAATTTACGGATAATTAAATAAGCTACAACTGCGTACCTTGGACCGTACTTGGTTAAAGCAACCATTTTAGACTAAGACTAAAGTTTAGTCTTAAACTTGGAACCAGACTCGTTCCCGACTCACTTCCTTCCTAACTTGTTTCCTAACATATGCTCTTGTCAAGCCGTGGTATAAGATTCTAATTGACCCTAGAGACCTAAAGCCTAAGCTCTGATACCACTTCTGTCGCGACCCAAAACCCACCCTAGGAGTTAGAGTGAACTTTAGACTACTAATCATGGCTTACATGACTTGCTTGACAAACAAACCTGCAAAAACCCACAGAGCATATACAATAGAGGATGACAGCGGAAACATAACTATAAAACACAGCGGAAGTCTAACAACCTCTAAGCATATACAGATGGTCCAAGTTTAATACAAAGAAATCAAAACAAAGAAAGTGCGGACATGCCTGCCAAAATACATGGATATAATCACTCATGCTCACCCACAGCCAATCCACTCAGAATCTTACACCACCTACTGATAACCCTCTACGGGAGGTTCCTCCAAAGGCTCCTCGACATACTCCTCTTCCACCCATGGACCAGGAGCACAAACATCAAATGGAGCAGCAGCTCCCTCAGAACCTGCCGACATAAGAAGTACGGCTGAGCATGGAATACTCAGCGGGTACTAAATACTAACCAATAGTCATAGCATAAAAATGGAAATACATAAATCAGTAGCAATTCATATATGTTAGACGGAAACAATTCATATCATACAAGGAAGTAAAGCAATTTATAATCATGCTTGTATTTCGTAGAAAGCCGATAAAACCTCTTGAAAACATCGTGCACTTGACTTGGCTTGAAATATCTTTTCGTACTTGAAAGCTTGACATGTTTGTCTTACTTGATCTTGTCGAGCGTGTCGTACGTGTCATGTCATGCATGTCATGCGTGCTTGCTTGTGATCATGTAACTTGTGAGATACACTTGTGAGATATCCTTGTGAGATGCACTTGAGAGATGCCTTGAGAGGGAAGGGAGACCCTTCTTTAAGCATTGCACTTGCGAGGGAAGGGAGACCCTTCTTCATGATATGTATGTACTTGCGAGGGAAGGGAGGCCCTTCTTCATGATATGCACTTGTGAGTGAGGGGTGACCCCTCGTGGAATGTTGGTTCTTGTTTTCTTGTGAAAAGCGAGGTAAAACATATCGTAGGATATGTCCCACCTCTAACCATGTTCTTGAAAACCTCGATAAATCATGTCATGCATGCCGTGCTCGTGGGAACCATGTACATACTTGCATTTAAATTTAAATATGACATTTGGGTAATTTCACAACACATATAACATCAATGATTGAGCAATGTAATATTCATATCATTTAGGGAAAGCAAGAAAACACACTATCATAGGCCCTAGCAATATTCATAATTTATTAGGCATGCATTTCCTAATTTACAACTCATTTTATTCACCTTGGCATTTCATCAAACATGGTGTGTTCATTATTCATTATTCATTTAAACCTAAATCATGCTTTTCTAGGTGAGTTTACTCACATCATAAAGGTGTGTTTATTATGGATACAATGTCCTCCCCATTTTAATCATCACAATACAACCCTTGGCATCCAATCGCCCATTCCATCTCCATTCACCATTCACAACCATCCATCTCATAGCATATGTGTAAATGAAAGAAAATCAAAAGAAATAAAGGGAAAAGAGGAACTATAACTAGGAGGGTAGTAAGAAGTACCGACCTTGAAGAAATGAGGAAGAAACTCCTTCCAAAAATTACCGTGAGGTGCTGCCCTAGCTTGGGGAACGCTCTCCACGAGTGCTTGAGCCGTGATCTTGGAGAAAAACCGGACTTGAAGTGATCTAGGGTCTCAAAATCCCTTTGATTCTTCTCCAAAAGCAAAACCCTAGCTTAGGAAACCCTTTCTCCTCTCTTCTAATCCCCCAAATCCTCTAAGTGTTGAGAATGAGCCCTAAAGGCTCGGGTTAAACTCTTAAGGTAAGAGTGAACCGACCAAAAGACCATAATACCCTTACTGGAATTTCTGCAAAAACACGAGTGCCGAACACGTTGAGCTGTGAATAGTGCCAAACACGTTGTGCTGTGAATAGTGCCAAACACGTTGTGCTGTGAATAGTGCCGAACACGTTGTGCTGTGAATAGTGCCGAACACGTTGTGCTGTGAATAGTGCCGAACACGTTGTGCTGTGAATAGTGCCGAACACGTTGTGCGGTGAATAGTGCCGAGTACGTTGTGTTGTGAATAGTGCCGAGTACGTTGTGCTGTGAAGGGTGCCGAACCCGTTGTCACGTTGTGTTGTGCATAGTGCTAAGCTCGTTGTCCATTGTCTTATATACAACGTGCCCGTCGTGAGCTGTACAACGTACCCGTTGTCTGTTGCACAACGGATGCACAACGTATACGTTATCAGAGCTAGAGCTACGTTATCAGAGTACGTTGTCTATGCGTTGTCTGTGCCTTATCAGAGCACGTTGTCAGAGCACGTTATCAGAGCTACGTCCTTAGTGCCTTCCGAGCTACGTCCTTAGCGCCTTCCGAGCTACGTCCTTAGTGCCTCTCCAGAGCTCGTCCTCAAGTGCATAACCGAGCGATCGATTGCCTGCAGGTCCAGACTGTTTTGGCCATATCTTTTGACTCGTTCGTCCGATTTTGACGATTCAACTTGCGTTGGGTTCGTACTTCGAAAAGGAACATTTCTGAAATTTTGGAATTTCCAATTTCTTCCTTATTTATTAATTATACCTCTTTAAAGGCAAAATGGCAACGAAAGTGTCATGCATTAAATGTGAAAAGGTCCGGGGCTCTACACGAGGTTCCTCTTTGACTAGGTCAGGAGAGACGGTGTCCAGTAAGGCCCGGGGTTCCTCTGTGACTAATAGTTGGGGATGTCGGTCTATTTTTTTAGGTCGTCCGTCCTGCCTCTTGGACTTGGTCAAGAGTGGCGGTGTCCTGCATGGCCCGTGGTTCCTCCGTGACTGATAGTCGGGAGATGTCGGAGTGCTAGGGAGTTTAAAGTGGCTGAACATCAGATATTGTATAGTATGAGGTTCCTCTTTGGGTGGGTCAGAAGATTCCGGCACTGTGTCTATCGGGGTCCCTTCTTGGTGGAACATCAGGAGATGACGGCATTGGTAAAGATATCGGGGTTCCTCCGTAGACTAGCCAGAAGATGATGGTAGGTTGGTTGGTTGAGGTTGGTTCCTTCTTGGCTGATACCCAGGGTGATGGCAGTGAATACACGGTAGATGTTGTCAGTCAGTTGAATGGAAAAGTATGTCCTTATTGGGTGAATGCCCATGTTGTGTGTGTAAGCTTCGTATATGAAGTGGTCTGAGTCGGTATACTCAGGGTTGGTGTAATTGACTGAGTTGGTGTACTCAGGGTTCGGTATGGAATCATCAGATTTCAGGTGAGTTGGGTTGGTATACCCAAGGATTGGTCGTATTCGGGTGAAAGCCGGAATAGTGTGTGTGAGTCTAAATGGCTCTATATATGGTTATGATTTAGAGACTTTAAGCTGAACATTTGTGGGCTGTGGTAAGTTAATAGAGTCTCAGGACATGAAATGAAATATGATTGATGATTGAAATGATAACTTGGTAATATGAATACATTCATAACTGAACCCCGTAATTGGAAAGTAAGGTGAGGTTGGGAACCTCGGTTAGGGTGACGTAACCCTAAGTGACCTTGGGTCAATTTATTATATACTGTTATATTTTACTATAACATGCAAAATGAACTGTTTATTATATCATTATTGATGTGTGTTATTGTCGCGCCCCAAAATACCCCCTAAGAGTTAGGATACTTTGGCAACGTGACCTATACTTAAACTCACCTTCAAAGAGCATACAAGGCATGCAAAATAAAGAACTAAAAATTTTATTAATCACTTAACGGTATTCCAAACACAAATTCTCTACAATAACTGAATATAAAATAAAACATGTACATGACTCCTTAACTTGAGTCCCAACTCAAGTGATACAATTATCCCCTAGACATAAGAACCCAAAATACATGTCTCTCACCCTCAACCCAACCGTAGGGTCACAGGCCAACCCTTAAGATCTGGCTGACCATCTGAATACCCTCCTGCTCTCCCTCAGCTACCTCGATCTAAGGGACAAGAGTCCACACCCCGTATAATGTACCTGCCGACATAAACGTACAGCTAAGCATGAAATACTCAACGAGTACAAGCTAGTAGCTAACAATAATAATAACAATAAAATAGCGTACATAATACAGTTCATCGTTTCATTTCTAAAATCAGAGTGTAAAAGCAATAATAAATAACAAGTATAATCTTAAACATCATATTTAAACTCATACCTAGGCTCATGCTTTAATTAAAACATATTTCAGCTTCCTTGTGATTCTTGTAAATTACACTTTACATTTTATGCTTCTTGTGGGTTCTTTATATGTCTCGTGAGTATCATGCATGTTTTCTTGTCTACTTGTGAATTTTCTTGTTTGCCTAGGAACAGATGATAATGCCCGTACCTGGTCTTAGTACACTAGCATACATTCATATTATTCTTTTCTTGAAAACAGATACTAGTGCCCATACCTGGTCTTAGTACACTAGCATCCTTTCATGTTTTTTTTTTACTTGGAGACAGATGCTAGTATCCGTACCTGGTCTTAGTATACCAGCATCCTCTCATACATGTTTGGGAACAGATGTTAGTGCCTGTACCTGGTCTTAGTACACTAACATCCTTCCATGCTTCGTGATTCTTACTTGTCATGTTTTCTTGTGAGCCAGGTATGACATATCCTATGGATATGCCCTACCCTTGACATTCATGTTAGTTTAACTTGTGAGCCAGAGGCTAGCACCCGCACATTCCTGGGCTACCAACCTCCTTGACATATGCTTATTTCTTGTTTCATTTATCATGTACCAATACCTGTGAAAATCCAATTCATGCCAGCATGCGTGCGAGTGTATAGCAATTGTAGTAGGCATGATAACATACTTGAGTAGGATGATCACATGAGCGTAGCATTTCAATTCTTAATATGAGCATATGGAAATATAAATGACATGTAGTGCATTTGATCAACGTAGACATTTAGAAATAATAACTCAATGCATGCTTTCATAATTCTAGTTCACTTATTCAAATCGTCATTTAAACATTTTCTCAAACACTTGGTAAGCATCACAATTATAGCCTTTTGATTTAGGTTGCTTAGTGTATGTTTTTCATCCACCACAGAAATATGTTCATTATGTTTGAAAATGCCCTTCCACCATTATCCATCACACTACATACATCACCCCACACGGTATCCATTCGCCACAACCCACCATCCATTCACACATTCCCACACCTTTATCCATTTATCTTATTTATTATATGGATTACATCATAACTCAATAAAAGGGACAAACAACATATAAACTCATCATATTTGAGGAAGAAATCAAGGTTATCACCAATGAAGTTAGTTGGGTGTACTAACCTTGAATAAGAGGAGAAAACCATTGAAAAATGTCGTGGAGAACGCTGCCCTAGCTTGGGGGGGACTCTACACGTGCTTGAAGGTGGATTTGAGAACTCCAAGCTTTTTGGATGATCTTAGGTTCCAAAACCCTTGATTTCTCTCAAGATGCAACCATAGGAGAAAACCCCTCTTCCTCTCCTCTACTCTCTCTCAAGATGCTGCCCTAAGGGTTTATGAAACCCTTAGGCTCGAGCAAGCATTTATAGGCAAGGTGGAAATGCCCAAAAGACGAAAAAGCCCTTAATGAAATTTTGCAAAAACGCGAAGACCGAGCGATCAATGGTTATGACCGATCAATCGGTTGCCTACCAAGCGATCGGTGTTCTTGACCGAACGACCAGTCAAAAACAAGCTCTCTGGAAAATTTTCTCATACAAAAAATTTAACCAGTCGATAGCTACCGATCGGTCAGTTTTGGACCGATTGATCGCTAGTAATGACCGAGCGATTGGTTGTGAACCAATCGATCGCTACATTGGACGAGCAATCGATGCTCTGCAAGTCCAAACTGTTTTGGCCATATCTTTTGACTTGTTCGTCGGATTTCAACGATTCAACTTGCGTTGGGTTCGTCTTTCAAAAATGGACATTTTTGATGTTTCAAAATTTTCAATTTCTCCCCTATTTATTAATTAGACAACGTGGAAGGCCACTTGGCTACGAAAGTGCTATTCATTAAGTATAGAAAAGTTTGGGGTGCTACAGTTATTATGTGGAAAATAGTTTAGAAATATTGTGGTTTTATTGGGCTTCATAGCTCATTGAATTTTTATGTCAGTAGATCTCAGAGCTGCTAACCAGTAAGTGAAAAGTCCAACTGGATATTTTGGAAGCTTGTACAAACTGTACCCGGCGTGATAGAGGCGCCTAGTTTTGTAAAACAGACTTGATGTAAATAATACAGGTATATGGTTTGTATGATGGCTATTGTGAAGACAAGTGTTATTTACTTTTTAGAAGCATCTGATAAATGTTTAAATTTTTCGTATTTTCACGGGTAAAGTTTTCCGCTTGCGTGATTTGACGAACGGACGTGCGTCTCGAAACTTGATTTCCTAGGCACGGGTTCGGAGCGTCACAGTTGGTATCGGAGCCAATAGTAATAATCATCACACAAATCATACTTGAGCATAATACACCTAAGAACCGTTGGATTGGCGATCCCTTAGAGATTTATTTGATATTCCTAGTTAAGTGAATGTTGTACATGTCATGTTTCAAAATCAGACATTGATTTGGAATATGTGCATATCCAGGAATGGCAAGGATGCACCGAATTCCCACCAAGTGGGAGATAACTCTTTGAGTGGGTGGTGACCATGCAAAGAAGACGTTATGCTAGATGGTCGTCTTACCGCACTATACACTTAAAGGCGATACAACCACTTCGCAAGGGATTGACCAGGCAAGCAATGTGCGAATCCCTAAGACAGAGGGAGATTGACTGGTTGTTGAGAGAGGCTAGACCTGAGGCAGAGGACCAGGCACCGCAGGAGGATAGTGTAGCGGTTTCACCGATAGAGGTTGAGACTTATGGAGTATATGATCATGGGCGAAGAGCATGGTGCATCTGTATCGTTTTGGAGTATACTAGATGCCCAACTTGGTCTTTCCATCATTAGATCACTTTTTGTATGTATGCAGCTACATGATGTTTTGTATACACTAGTGTACTAATATACTGTACAGTGTTGCTTTGTATATCTTAACAGTGAAACGAATGAAATGTTTCTTTTTGACTATCGAACTCTTGAGTGCATTTCTTTTCATTTCATTATATAAATATAAAGCGTTCGCTATTGTATAATTATAGGAAAACTATATCTACTCTGTCAAGGAGGGTCATTTGCACAAATACAGTCTACGATAGGTGTCATATCCTGTAGAACCCCGGAACTTTTGCCATGTATTAAAAACTGTGCTAAGGCATTTTGCCTTTGTAATCCTCCTATTTCTATGAAATGATAAAATTTAAAGAAACTCTAAGTGTTAGGAAGTAGTATTCCTAAGTCGGACATATCGAAAACTCGAATTACTGAAACCCATTTGCGGATCAGTCGACTTTAGGGATAATTTGGTCAATAAATAAAGAAGAAATTGGAAATTCTAAAAAACCAAAAATGTTCCCCTTCGAAAGACGAATCCAATGCAAGTTGAATCATCCAAATCGGACAATCGAGTCACAAGTTATGGCCGAATTACCAAAGTAGGGGAAAATGGAAGAAAACACCAAAATCTGGGATGTGCGATCGATCGCAGGTTGGTGCGATCGATCGCATGCAGGCGAAATAAGTCCTAAGGTCTCGGGACCATATGCGATAGATGGGGATCCCTGTGCGGCAGATCTCAGTGATCTACGATCGATCGCAAGAGTGTGCGATCGATCGCATACAGAGGGAAATCAGACCAATGTATTCGGGTTCATGTGCAATAGATCGCATTAATGTGTGATCGATCGCAAAGACCTGTGATCGATCTCAGATAAGTGCGCGATCGATCGCATGCGGTAGCAGGTTCCGAATTTGGGGGTTTTTAACCCTTGTCTTGTTTAGGGATCCCATTTGAGGATTGTCTAAACCTAAGGAGAGAGAGAAGAGGAAAAAGGAGGAGGAGAGATTGAAGGCAAAGTCCAAAGAGGGCTTTGGGATTGAGATCAAGGGAGCAAGCTTGTAGGATTCCAAGCTAGAACCATCCTCAATCAAATGATTCCCAAAGATCAAGCTTGATCTTCAAGGTTCAAGGTTAGTACACTCTACTAACTTCTCTAGCAATACTCTAGGCTTTCTTCTTTTAAAATCATGATGTTGATCTTGTATATCCTTTCCCTTGGAAACATCCTACAAATCCAAAACCTAAACAATATAATGTGAATGAATGTGGGATGTATGAATGGATGAAATGGATTGAGGCGATTGGATGCCATGTTGGTTGATGAATAGGTATTGGAAAATGGTGGATGGGCACTTCAAACATAATAAATACATTTTGTGTGGTGTGATGAAATATATGCGTTAAGAAATCAAAAAAAAAAGACTAGGAATGGGATTGCATACCAAGTGTTTGATAAAATGCTTAAATGATGTATTGAATAAATGAACTGGAATTATGAAAGCATGTATTGAGCTAACTAGGTCTAAATGACTACCTTGATCGAATACCCTACATGTTATCCATATTCCTTTATGCTTATATTCAAAATGGGAATGTTATGCTTATGTGATCCCCTCATCCAAGCATGTCATCAGGATTGTCACTATTGGCACGCACACGAACACGCATGTTGCATGAATCGAGCTTTTCAAGAGCATATGCATATAATAAATCAACAAGAAAACATTGCATATCAAGGAGGTTGGTAGCCCAAGGACATTCGGGTACTAGCCTCTGGCTCACAAGAAAACCCAAAACATATATTGTCAAGGAGGTTGGTAGCCCAGGGAGATTCAGGTACTAGCCTCTGGCTCACAAGTTACAAGATGCAAGGTTACAAGATGATGACAAGACATTCATGCATGCACGCATACATGACTTCTACAAGGCATACCGAGACATGGAAACGGGTTTTCAAGCATGAGTTTTATCGGTATTTTTACATTCATGCACGTACATCAAGATGATAATATTGCTCCATGTTTAATATTGTTTAATTCTATGATTTTACTATTGCCTTGAATTAATGATTGGTATTGTACTACTCTTTGCGTGTTTATTATTGTTATAGTTAGCTAGTAGCTTGTACTCGCTGAGTATTCCATGCTCAGCCGTACTTTCATGTCGGCAGGTACCGAGGGAGCCCTCGACCCAGAGCCTTGGGTCGAGGAAGAGTATATATATATAGAGCAGAGAGAACCGTCTATCCCACTGCAGTCTCAGGCGGACCGAGACCTTGACGTGTGGCCGTACCTTGACTACTATTGAGGGGAGAGTACGAGAGGGTGCTTATGTATTTGACATTCTGATAGGTGGGCCTGTCCACCTTAGTCTTAGGCATGTTTGTATATTTATGATCACTTGGAATACTATTTTGGAAATCTTAGAAGAAAAGAAAAAGTTAGTTTACGCTTCCGCATTTATGTTTAGCTTCTGCGCTCTGATTATCATTGTTTAGTACTGTAATTATCTTGTTCATTACAGGATGGTTTGGCAGGTACGTATAGTCACGCCTAAAGTATCCCTAAACTCCTAGGGGGTATTTTGGGGCGCGACATATCCTTATTAATAGTGTGCAAATGATCATAGATTTGATTGTTCTGGACATGAAAGATTATGATATCATCCTTGGGATGGATTGGTTGGCCAACTACCATGCAGTGGTAGACTGTAAAGTCAAAAAGGTGATATTTCGAATTTCGGACATTCCAGAGTTCGAAATGCAAGGGATTGTTCGAAGTCAAGCAACCAAGCTAATATCAGCAATTAAAGCATGTCCTTCTAGATAAGGGGTGTACTGGGTATTTAGCAGGAGTGGTGGTCGATAAAGATGAAGATGACACTTTCGGGAATGCCCCGATGGTCAAAGAGTTTCGAGATGTGTTTACTAATGAATTACCAGGACTCCCTCCTACTAGAGAAATCGATTTTACAATCGATGTTACTCCGGATGTAGACTCGATATCTAAAACACCGTATCAGATGGCTCCAGCTGAGTTGCAAGAACTGAAGATTCAATTGCAAGACCTATTAGATAAGGGTTTGATCCGCCCTAGTATTTCACCATGGGGAGCACCGATGTTATTTGTCTGAAAGAAAGACGGGAGTCTGCGTCTATGTATAGACTATCGTCTGCTGAATCAAGCGACGATCAAGAATAAGTATCCTCTCCCCAGGATCGATGATCTATTTAATCAGTTGCAAGGCGCCCAAGTTTTTTCAAAGATTGATTTACGGTTTGGCTATCACCAATTAAGGGTCAAAGAAGAAGATATTCGGAAGACAGCATTCCGAACTCAGTATGGTCACTACGAGTTCTTGGTGATGCCTTTTGGACTAACAAATGCTTCTGCAGCCTTTATGGAGTTGAGGAATCGTCTTTTCAGGCCGTACTTAGATCAGTTTATTGTGGTATTTATTGATGATATCTTGGTGTACTCACCTAGTCGTGAGAAGCACACTGAGCACTTGAGGATTACACTACAAACATTAAGAGATAATCAGCTGTTTGCTAAGTTTTCCAAGTGCGAGTTTTCGATGGAAGAGGTAACCTTTCTTGGGCATATTGTGTCAAGGAATGGAATATCTATTGATCCCTCCAAGATTCAGATGGTAACTAATTGGGCAAGGTCATCCACTGTTACTGAAGTTCGGAGTTTTCTGGGATTGGCTGGTTATTACCGTAGATTTGTAAAAGGTTTCTCGAGGATAGCAGCTCTATTAACAGAATTGACTAAGAAAGATGTCAAGTTCAAATGGACGGCATCTCGGGAGCGAAGCTTTCAAGAATTAAAGAAGAGATTAACAACCGCTCCAGTATTGGCAACTCGCTCAGGATCTGGAGGATTTGAGGTGTATTGTGATGCTTCTGATAAGAGACTCAGTTGTGTCTTAATGCAAAACAAAAATGTCATTGCTTATGGTTCGAGACAACTCAAGATTCACAAACGGAATTATCTCACGCATGACTTCGAGTTAGCCGCAGTGGTGTTCGCACTAAAAATTTGGAGACATTATCTTTATGGAAAGAAGTTGGTGATCTATAGTGATCACAAGAGTTTAAAGTATCTATTCTCCCAAAAGGAACTCAATATGTGACAACGAAGATGGATGGAATTCTTGAAGGATTATGACTATGTAATCCAGTATCATCCTGGTAAGGGTAACGTGGTTACTGATGCCCTGAGTAGAAAGACAATTGGGTCTGTAGCATATATGAGGGCAGAGCGATGGAAGATGATCAAAAAATTCAAGAGTTGGAATCTGAGTCTAGGATTCCAGGGTAATAGTTTCAAGTTGGCTAGTATTCAGGCCAAGCCAGTGTTATTACAGAAGATTCAAGAAGCACAATTGGAAGATCAGGAGATCAAAGTTATCAGAGATAAGATTCTTCAAGGAAAAATGGGTGATTTTGAAAAATCTGAAGATGGAATACTTCGATTCAAAGGTCGAATCTGTGTGTCTGGAAACCTTGAGTTGAAGAATGAACTACTCAATGAGGCACATCGATCTCGTTTTACGGTGCACCCTACAAGTACGAAGATGTAAAGAATAACTTCTAGTGGAATGGCATGAAGAGAGAAATTGCAGAGTATGTATCTCGATGCCTTGTTTGTCAGCAAGTCAAGGCAGGACATCAGAAACCACCTGGATTGTTAAATTCATTGCCTATTCCTGAGTGGAAATTGGAGCAAATTACGATGGATTTTGTGGTGGGGTTACCAAAAACAAGGAGTGGACACGACGCCGTTTGGGTGATAGTTGATCGATTGACGAAGTCGGCTCACTTTCTCGTGATCAAGGATACCATAACCCTGGAAAATTTATCAAAGTTGTACATCAAGGAGATTGTAAAGATGCATGGCGTGCCGGTATCTATTGTGTTAGATCGCCATCCGCGATTTACTTCCCGATTTTGGAGGAGCTTGCAGGAAGCTTTGGATATGTAGCTAAACATGAGTACAACTTATCATCCGCAAACCGATGGACAGTCTAAGCGCACAATACAAACTCTAGAAGATATGATGCGCACTTGCAGCCTGAACTTTCAGGGAAACTGGGATGATCACTTGCCATTGATCGAGTTTGCATATAATAACAGTTATCAGGCAAGTATTCAAATGGCTCCTTACGAGACCTTGTACGGCCGGAGTTGTCGGTTGCCAATATGTTGGACTGAAGTAGGGGAACGTAAACTACTAGGACCTGAGTTGGTGCAAGAAACAACAAAGAAGATCGAGTTGATTCAATCGAGGTTATTATCTACACAAAGTCGACAGAAAAGCTATGCAGATGGAAAGCACCGAGACTTAGAGTTTCAAGTCTGTGACCATGTCTTCTTGAAAATCTCTCCATCAAAAGGTATTTTACGATTCGGAAAGCGGGGAAAGTTAAGTCCGCGATTCATTGGACCTTTTGAGATTTTGGCTAAAATAGGAGACGTAGCCTACCGTTTGGCGTTACCACCAGAGCTGGAAAGAGTTCACAATATATTTCACATATCCATGTTAAGAAAATATGTACCGGATCCCTCACACGTGATACGATATGAACCAATTCAAGTTAGAGAGTACTTAACTTTTCAAGAAAAGCCAGTGATAATTTTGTACCGCAAGGAACAGGTGTTACAAAACAAAACGATTAAGTTAGTTAAAGTTTTATAGGAACACCATGGCATAGAGGAAGCCACATGGGAACTTGAAGATGTCATTAGGAGCAATCATCCTCAATTATTTGAGGACTAGTGTATATGTAAATTTTGAGGATGAAATTTTAGTAAGGAGGGGAGATTGTAACGTCCCGGAATTTTAATATAATAAAATTAGGCGTTTATGGGTCCTTAATGGAGGGTTTTTTTTTTTTTTTTTTTTTTTTATATAAAGCCACTCGGAAGGAGTGGGGGGTTTGGCAGACCCCTACCTGTTTATTAAAGAAGAAAAAAATAATGGGGGGGACATAAACCTTACCCCTACAACCGACCACTATAGAGAAGGGGGGGACATAAAACCTTACCCCTGCTCGACGACCAAACCAAAGAGGAAGGCCAACCCCTTCCCCCTAACACAAATACATGGGAGGACCTAAAATCAAAACCCCAACAAAGACCGAACTAACTAGAATCTAATATTGAATAAATTAGACCGATCGATGCGAATCAATCCCTTCATTGGCGAAGGACAATCCTGGATAGCTCTGAAAATTTTCCTATCCTGATACCTGCAAGCTTCTTTGGATAAATAGTCCGCGATCTGGTTGTTTTCTCTGTATGTATGCTGAAAAATAAAATTACACTTACTTTTCAGACTGATGATATTTTTCCACCAGTTCCAAGTTGTCCAAGGAGGCTCAATGATTCCATTTAGCACTTCAATCATAATTTTTGAGTCACTTTCCACCACAATATTGGTATAACCAGATTTTTCACATAATAGACACTCCTCCCAAATTGCTCTAATTTCAGCAATTGAGTTGGTTTCCTGTCCAAAACAATGATAGAAAGCAAACACCAAATTACCTTGAGAGTCTCGAAGAATTCCCCCACCAACACTAATGTCTGGACGAGCTGCCCCATCTGTGTTGAGTTTATACCAGCCCGGAGAAGGACTTAACCATTTGGTAATCAATGGTCTTTTAGTTCTAGGTAAAACCATTTGAATATCAAAAAATTCAGTTAACTCTTTATCCTTCCGACTAAGATTTCTTGTGAATGTCCAAGTCTTCGCCAAGTCTTTTACCCATTCAAAGATTTTCTTGATGACTGTCCTAAGAGAGCTTTTGTTGTTATCATACCTTTCCTTGTTCCGAAATAGCCAAATCTCCCAACAAATCACCATCGGAAGCATGTTGCACAGATAACCTTTAACTGAGCCCTTTTTACTATTCTGGAAAAATCTCATAATTCGAGTATGGATAGTGTCTTCATCAAAGCACTGAATATTTAAAACAGCCCCCACTTGGTTCCAAATCTTAGAAGCTAAATCACCTTGGCAGAAGATATGAGACAACGATTCTCTATTTGGAGTTACACAACATTCACATTTGCTAGACAAAGCAATTCCTTTTGCTTGCACATTTAGATCAACCGGAATAGAGTTATGAAAGATTTTCCATATAATAACCGAAATTTTAGTGGGAATAGCCTTCTTCCATACAAACGCAGCCCAATCAACCTTAGGAGCACTATCACGAATACAATCCCAGCAAGACTTGGTCAAAAATCTCCCTGAACTTTCTTTTTTCCATATGATACGGTCCTCTTGATTAGTTAAAACCAAGGAATTCTGTAATAATTTTTGATGCATGTCACTAGGAAGGTAATTTAGCTCCTCGTTTCTCCAAGCTCCATGAACCCACACATCTTTGATAATAGGGAACAAATCTGGATATGCTGAAACCGATTCTATCAATGGTTTATCCTCCAGCCATAAATCAAACCAGAAATTTGTATCTTCCCCGTTCCCGATTAGCCATTTGCAATTGAGCAATGTTTTTTTAATCCACCTCCCAATGTTTAACCAATTTTTTGGGCCTTTTAGGAAACTTTCAATAATCCATGGGTGATTGTTATTCAAATATTTACTTCTGAAATAAGAGGACCATAAGCTCTTATGGGATATAATCTTCCATGCCATTTTCATCCTGAAAGCATCCGCAACATCCACCAGTTTCCTTATTCCCAGACCTCCTTCATCATGAGGTTCAGAAATTTTCTTCCAGGAGACCCAATGAGCTCTATTATTACCCTCGTAATCATTCCAGAAAAAAGAAGCAAATATTCCTTCAATCCTCTGAATCACTCCTTTCGGAATATTGGATCCCATCAACGTATGAATAGGCATAGAGGATAGCACATGCTTCAACAAAATAAGTTTTCCCCCGTTGGACAGCATTTTTCCTTTCCAACCCTCTATCTTATTTCTGACTTTGATTATAATATAATCATAGTAAACATTCTTCACTCGCCCGCAAAAGATGGGGATGCCCAAATACCGAAAAGGGAACGAATCAATAGCAATTCCACTACAGGTAACCAGCCTACCACGATCTCTCTCAGATTTTGTATCAGCTACATACATCGCGCTCTTTTGCTTATTAACTTTTTGCCCCGAAGCTGCTTCATAAGCTGACACAAACTTGAAGAGCTGCTGAATAGATTTTTTCTGTCCATTACAGAAAATAAGCGTATCGTCAGCAAACAACAAATGAGATATAGGGATGGCATTTCTGGATGTTCTAAAATAACCAACTTTGCTTGTTTGGAAAATCTTCTTCAAACCTCTGCTCAGAACCTCTTCTGCCAATATGAACAAAGCTAGGGAAAGAGGATCGCCTTGTCTCAGACCCCGGGAGGACTGAAAAAAATCCATGCATTCTACCGTTCAAGATAACTGAGAAAAATGGAGAAATAATACACCCTTTTATGAGCTTCAACACTTTATCATTAAACCCAAATCTCTGCAAAACTCAAATAAGAAAGTCCCACTCAAGTCTATCGTATGCTTTAGCCATATCCAATTTGAAAATCACATTCCCACCTCTTACTTTCCTGTTTATATTCGTAGCTAGATCTTGAGCCATGGAAATATTATCAATTATATTTCTCCCTTTAACAAAAGCAGACTGTTCTTCAGCAATTAACTTGGGAAGGAGCATACCTAGCCGAGTAGCAATCACTTTTGCAATGATTTTATAAAAAACATTACATAAACTAATCGGTCTGAAATCAGTAAAGGTCTTCGGATTCTCAACTTTAGCAATAAGACAAAGCAACGTTGCATTAATAGCTCTTGGAATAAACCCATACTCGAAGAAATACTGAATTACAGCAACCAAGTCAACTTTGATAATTTCCCAACAATGTTGAAAAAACATACCTGAAAACCCATCTGGACCTGGAGCACCAGAGACCGACATATTAAAAACCACAGTGCGAATTTCAGTGACATCCGGCATTTTACAAATCTTTTTGTTTTCTTCATCTGAAACCAAAAGCGGAATATTCTCCTCTATAATATTACCTAGAACCATAGGTTCAGATTGTAATATTTTTTGAAAAAATTTAATCGCTTCAGCACCCATCTCATCCTCTTGAGAATACAAGTTCCCCTTTTCATCTTGAATAGCCTGAATCGTATTCTTTTTACGATTGTTTTGGTAAACTGCATGAAAGTATTTGGTATTCTTGTCCCCTTCTTTTAGCCAGTGTTCTCTAGATTTTTGTTTCTAGAAAATTTCCTCGTAATCAAGAAACTTTTTAAGATCGATCTTTGCTTTACTTAAGTCCTGTTGACATTCTTCAGACCAGTTTAATTGAATTTGGTTTTCTAATTCTTCCACCTGACTTTCACAAGCTCTCAGTTGAGCAAAAATATTGCCAAAATTGTTCTTGTTCCAACTAGCTAAAACAGATTTTAGAAGTTTAAGCTTCAAAAAGAAAGACATTATAGGGTTACCTGTTATAGTAGTAGTCCACGCCTCCTTAACAACATCAAGGAATCCTTCATCTTTGACCCACATGTTTTGAAATTTGAAAGCGGAAGGGCTTCCTTTCAACTTGTTTGCCGCCGTTATTAGAAGGGGAGCATGATCTGAAGGGCTTCTGGGAAGATGAGTAATAGTAGTTTGAGGAAATGCCGAAAGCCAGGTTGAGTTCTATAGAACCCTATCCAATCTTGCCCATATGCAGTGAGCTCTAACTCTATCATTGCACCAAGTAAACCGGTTTCCAAGAAATTCCCCATCTATGAGACCACAGTGAGCAATCATGTCATTAAACTCATCGATAGCATTTATATCAGGAGTTCTCCCCCCTTTTTTTTCTCCAGTATGACGAATAACATTAAAGTCCCCCCCCTATCATCCAGGGAGTCGAGTAATCAGAACTCAAAATTCTCAAGTCTTCCCATAGAGCTCTTCTATCTACTTTTCCACATAAAGCATAAATGAATGATAAACGAAGCTGACCACCCCCCCTGATATTCAACAAAATAGTAATGCATTGCGAAGATCTTTGAATAGACTGAACCATGATTTCTTCTTTCCAATATATCCAAATTCGACTATCATCCCCCTCGTTAACTGCATAGTTTTTAAAACCCCATTCTTTACCGCATATTTCTAAGAATTTCAGATTCTAATTAGTTAATTATTTGTTAAATTAGTAAAAAGTAGGTTTTGTTTGGATTGGATTGTACTGGTAAAACTTCAGTGATTTTCCTCAAAATTGTGCACAATGTGCAGGTCAACTATCTAAACGATCACCTATCGTTTCAGTTCCATCGTGTATCAATTCGCGAGACCACGGGAGTCTTAAATGTAAGAAAATTGAGAAAACCAGGAAATTCTAGATTTTCCAGAAGTTTAGTGGGGGGGACTCTAGAAATTTATTGGGAGAATTCTAATAAATCCGATTTGCGGCTGGTTACCATAGCGTGTCGGGTCGGTCCGTTGTGAGGACAACATCTGTAGTTTCAGACGTTAATTGTCTCATATGAAGAACATTATTTTTTTTCTCGAATTCCAACGAGTTCCAATTCTAGTACATGCGAAGGGTCCGCAATGTACTTCCGAAGCATAGACACATGGAAGACGTTATGAACTGCGGCCATGTGAGGTGGAAGAGCTACTCGATAAGCAACTTCACCAACCCGCGTGATAATCTCAAACGGTCCAACATAGCGAGGACTAAGCTTGCCTCTTTTGCCGAATCTCATAATCCCTTTGCTAGGAGATACTTTCACAAAGACTCGATCCCCTACTTGAAATTCCAAGCCCCTGCGGCGCGTGTCTGCATAGCTCCTTTGGCGATCTTGAGCGGCTTTCAACCGATCCCGGATGATCTTGACTATACTAGCTGTTTGCTCAATCAACTCCGGACCAAGTACTTTTCTTTCTCCTACCTCATCCCAGTAGAGAGGAGACCTGCAGCTTCGCCCATACAAAGCCTCGAACGGAGCCATTTGGATACTCGCCTGATAGCTATTGTTGTAGGCAAACTCCACCAAAGGCAAGTGCTCTTCCCAACTGCCTTTGAAATCCAGCATACAAGCCCGAAGCATATCTTCTATTACCTGGTTCACCCTCTCGGTTTGTCCATCCGTTTGTGGATGAAAAGCAGTGCTGAAATCAAGTCGGGAACCCATAGCTTCCTGAAAGCTTTTCCAGAATCGTGAAGTGAATCTTGGATCCCGATCCGACACAATACTGACAGGCACTCCGTGCAACCTCACCACTTCCTTGATGTACAAAGCAGCTAACTGACTAGAGTTGAAAGTAGTTCGGTAAGGCAAGAAGTGAGCGGACTTCGTCAAACGGTCCACTACTACCCATATCGCATCTGAACCCCTTGCCGTCTTTGGCAAGCCAACTATGAAATCCATGGATATGTTCTCCCATTTCCACTCGGGAATCGGAAGGGACTGTAATAGACCTGCGGGCCGCATGTGTTCTGCTTTCACCTGTTGACACACCAAGCACCGTGCTACATATTCCGCAACCTCCCTCTTCATATTCCGCCACCAAAAGTGACTCTTGAGGTTCCGGTACATCTTCGTACCCCCTGGATGCACTGTGTACTTCGAACGGTGTGCTTCATCCAAAATCTCTCTTCGAAGATCTGCATTGGCTGGGACGCACAGTCTTCCCTTGAATGTGATAGCACCCCGACTAGTGAGAGAAAAGTCTTCACTGCCCTTGGCAACTTCCTTGTCCCGGAAAGCCAACAATTCGGCATCCATGGCTTGATATTCTTGGATCAAATCTATAATGTACGGCCGAACCGTAACATTTGCCAAGGTAGGACCACGGACAGAGTTATTCACACTGATGTCCAGATTTGCCAAATCTTCTAGTAGCTTCCATTCTTGAACCAACATGTGTGCTAACAACCCCTGAGGTCTTCTACTCAGAGCATCAGCCACTACATTTGCCTTACCCGGATGGTATTGAATGGTACAATCATAATCCTTCAGAAATTTCATCCAACGCCGTTGCCTTAGATTCAATTCCTTTTGGGAAAAGAGGTACTTGAGGCTCTTGTGGTCCGTATACACATAGAATTCCACCCCGTATAAGTAATGTCGCCAGATCTTGAGTGCAAACACGACTGCGGCAAGCTCTAAGTCGTGCGTGGGGTAATTCTTCTCATGCTCCTTCAATTGCCTTGATGAATAGGCAATGACCTTCTTGTGTTGCATAAGCACACATCCAAGTCCAACGTGTGAGGCATCACTGTACACCTCATACCCAAGAGGTCCGGATGGCACTGTAAGGACAGGAGCTGTAGTAAGCCTCTTCTTCAGTTCCGTGAAACTGATCTCACACTTGTCGCTCCAAACAAACTGCGCATTCTTCCGTGTCAGGTGAGTAAGCGGTGCTGCAAGGCTAGAGAAACCCTCTACGAATCTCCTGTAGTAGCCTGCCAGCCCAAGAAAGCTGCGTATCTCAGTAACACTCTTGGGCCTCGCCCAACTCATAACAGCTTCTATCTTCTTCGGATCAACGGAGATGCCTTCCGCGGAAACAACGTGGCCTAGGAATGCCACCTCTTCCAACCAAAACTCACACTTGCTAATTTTGGCGTATAGCTTGTGCTCTCTTAACATTTCCAATGCGAGGCGAAGGTCGCGTATGTGATCTTCCCGGTTCTGGGAATAGACCAAAATGTCATCAACAAATACAATCACGCACCGATCTAGGTATGGTCTGAACACCCGGTTCATCAAATCCATAAAGGCTGCCGGCGCGTTCGTGAGACCAAAAGGCATCACCAAGAACTCATAGTGCCCATATCGAGTCCTGAAAGCAGTTTTGGAAACATCTTCCACCTTAATCTTCAATTGGTGATAACCCGATCGAAGATCTATCTTTGAGAAAAATCTTGCTCCCTTCAACTGATCGAACAAGTCGTCAATCCTAGGCAATGGATACCTATTCTTTATAGTGACTTTGTTCAATTGCCGGTAATCGACACACATCCGCATCGAGCCATCTTTCTTCTTAACAAACAACACTGGGGCACCCCACGGTGAGACACTTGGTCGAATGAAGCCAAGGCTTTGTAATTCTTCCAACTGAGTCTTTAACTCTTTGAGTTCAATAGGGGCCATTCTATACGGAGCCCTGCAAAAAGGAGCTGTGCCTGGTGCATGCTCGATCATAAACTCAATCTCCCTGTCTGGAGGCAATCCTGGCAACTCCTCTGGAAATACATCCAGGAATTCACTCACAACCGGAATAGTTGATGAGTCCTTTGCCTCGGGGTTAGCTACGCCCAACGCTGCAAAACGAGCAATAGATCTGCTTTTCAACCCGCGAAAGTTGAATGGTTTTCCTTCTACTGGCTTGAAGAGTACCATTTTCTCAAAGCAAGCTACATGCCCATGATGTGCTGCTAACCAATCCATTCCCAATATAATATCAAAGTCTTGGAATCCGAGGACGATGAGGTCAACTGCCAACTCGTGGCTTCCAACTTGGACCACACCATTTCTATACACTTGATCTGCCAATACTGTTTTGCCAAGAGGAGTCGAAATGGCTAACTCCGGTTCTAGCTGACTTGGCTCCCCAGAAAAGCCTTCTGAAAAACTCGGTGAGACAAACGAATGAGTAGACCCGGTATCAATCAACACTCGAGCCAAATACTCATTGACTAGTAGGGTTCCTGAAATTTTAGGCTAGTTACGTCAATTCAAGCCTCAACAGTGTATACACGTAGGTATATATATATATAGCATACCAACTACGTACACAAGGAATAAAACATAACATAACCATCACGAATAAGGAAAATAACTCCTAACGCGTACCTTGCACCACATCGTCAGATGCAAGTGCATCACCCTCTGTCAAGGCAAAAACTCGCCCCTGGTTCGCCTGGCGAGACTGAGGTGTGGACCGGGTAGTCTGAGATGACGCCTGATGTGATCCTGCTGGGCGTGCTGGTGGCCTAATCCCCTGAGACTGGCCTGGTAAATGCCGGGTAGGGCAATCCCTGATCACGTGGCCCTGGCGACCACAGTGAAAACATCCACCCGATGCTCTTAGGCAATCCCCTGCTGGGTGCCTTCGGCCGCATGAAGGGCAGGGCTCGTGCGTGCGGGTAGGAGGGGCCTGAGGTGGAGCATATCTCGCCACCTGAGGTGCAACTGGCCATGGGGCCGGGAGAGCCTGAGGTCGAGGTGCCTGTGGCACGTACTGCCGTGGTGCCGGGGCCGCATAAGTCGGCCTCATCGGTGGTGCTGGCCATGTATACTGATAAGGGCCGGTACGAGCCCGTCTCTCTGGAGGTGCTGAACTACTGGCTTGGCCTCTCGCCAACTCTCTCTTCTTAGACACTGCTTCAGAATTAGCCTCAACCAATAAGGCCTTATCCACTACTTCGGCGTAAGTGGCGTGCCTGAAAACTGACACTTTCTCCATGATGACATCCTTGAGCCCTTGCTCAAACCTCCTCGCCTTCATTGCCTCGGTGGCAATCATATGTGTCGCGAAGCGTGATAGCTCCGAGAACTTGGCCTCATAAGCAGCCACAGACATCGAACCTTGCTCAAGGTTGATGAATTCTCTCTCTTTCTTTTCCCGAGCTCCAACCGGGAAATACTTCTTATAGAACGTGTCCTTAAACTCCTCCCAAGTCCAAGGTTGACCCTGCATGGTCAAGTCTCGTGTCCTCAATGCGGACAACCACCAATGGTGGGCTTCACCCTCTAGCATGAAAACTGCCCATGCTACTCTATCCTCCTCTGTAGGCGAGAGGACCGCAAAAATCTTCTCCATCTGGAGGATCCACGCCTCCGCAGCAAGAGGGTCCACACTCCCATGGAAGGATGGAGGCCTCAATCTCCTGAATGCCTCAACTCCAGCCGTACGATGTACTGGAGCTGCGGGCGGTGGAGTAGGTGCCGCTGATGCCGGTATAGTTTGCCGAGCCGCCAGGATGGCGAGTGTCTCAGCAATAGAGCCTAAGACCTGGGAGAGGTCCGGCTGCTCATCCTCATCTCTAGAAGAAGATGAAGCTCTGGTGTGTGGTCCACGACCCCGTGTGCCCCGCCTCATGACTAAAGTCCTGAGAACAGTAGCACCACATGAGTCTCACTAAAACCACAGTTTATTTCAATGTCATTTCACAATAATTCAATTTGTATTAGTTGTATAATACTAATATACATCACATCAAGTCATCAGAGTATTCATCACATTATACTTATACTTTAGTGTTCTAGCGTACCTAGGACCCGTACTTGGTTAAAGCAACCATTTTTGACTAAGACTAAAGTTTAGTCTTAAACTTGGAACCAGACTCGTTCCCGACTCACTCCCTTCCTAACTTGTTTCCTAACATATGCTCTTGTCAAGCCGTGGTATAAGATTCTAAGTGACCCTAGAGACCTAAAGCCTAAGCTCTGATACCACTTCTGTCGCGACCCAAAACCCACCCTAGGAGTTAGAGTGAATCTTGGACGACTCAATCATGACTTACATGACTTGCTTGACAAACCAACCTGCAAAACCCCACAGAGCATATACAATAGAGGACATTATCGCGGAAACATAACTATAAAACACAGCGGAAGTCTAACAAACCTCTAAGTATATACATATGGTCCAAGTTTATACAAAAAAGGTAACCAAAAGAAAGTGCGGACAGACCCGCCAAAATACATGGATAAAATCTCTCATCTCACCCACAGCTAATCTACTCAGAATCTACAACCACCTAATGGTAACCCTCTACTAGAGGTTCCTCAAAAGGCTCCTCGACGTACTCCTCCTCCACCCATGGACTCGGAGCACAGATATCAAATGGACCAGCTGCTCCGCCGTTACCTGCCGACATAAGAAGTACGGCTGAGCATGGAATACTCAGCGGGTACTAAGCACTAACCAATAGTCATAGCATACGGATAGCATACATAAAGGAGGAAGCAAGTTGCATATATAGAACATGAACAATTTATATCATACAAGGAAGCAAAACAATTTATAATCATGCTTGTATTTCGTAGAAAGCCGATGAAACCTCTTGAAAACATCGTGCACTTGACTTGACTTGAAAATACCATTTCCGTGCTTGAAACTTATTATGTTGTCTTATCTTGTCATATCATGCGTGTCATGTCATGTCATGC
This sequence comes from Tetracentron sinense, assembly GCA_015143295.1. Lineage (NCBI taxonomy): Eukaryota > Viridiplantae > Streptophyta > Magnoliopsida > Trochodendrales > Trochodendraceae > Tetracentron > Tetracentron sinense. The sequence goes on from CM026553.1 coordinate 15,045,737, forward strand.
GTGTCATGCGGTTATCATGCTTGCTTGTTCATAATTTAAACATGTTCACATGCCTAGTTGCCGTTCATAGTCCGTCACAACTAGTACCCTATATGCAGATGGGTATGCCTAGTTGCCGTTCATAGCCCGTCGCAACTAGCATCCATGCAGAATGTGAATGCCTAGTTGCCGTTCATAGCCCGTCGCAACTAGCATCCATGCGGAATGTGAATGCCTAGTTGCCGTTCATAGCCCGTCACAACTAGCATCCATGCAGAATGTGTGATGCTATGTTATGCGTGTCATGCCATGCTATGCTATGCGTGTCATGCGATGCTATGCATGTCATGCGAGGGGATGGGAGACCTTTCCCTATGCAATGCATGATTGTCTTGCCCTTGTCAGAAGCGGAGTGAAACATATCTTAGGATATGCCCCACCTCTATGTCCCATACTCAAAACATCGGTAAATCACGTCATTTCATGCGTGCTCGTGAGATCGTGTGCATACTTGCATTTGGAATTAAATATGACAATTTGGAGTGATTCACAAGACATAGCATATAACAATTTAAGCAATTAATAATCTACACATTTTAAGAAATGCAAGAAACACACTATCATGAACCCTAACAAATTTCAAGAGCAATTAAACATGGGTTCCCTTAATTTATCATTTATTTCATTCACCTTGGCATTTCATCAAACATGTGGTGTGTTCATTATTCACTTAAACCTAAATCATGCTTTTCTATGTGGGTTATGCTCACATCACACTTGTATGTTCATTATTAGTACAATGCCCTTTCCCATTCGTTCATCACATCATCCACACGGCATCCATTCGCCAACATCCATCTTCATTCACCACTCATACCACCAATCTCATAACACATATATAGGTGAAAGAAAACAAGAAGAAATAAAGGAAAAGGGAAGCTATAACTAGGAGGGTAGTAAGAAGTACCGACCTTGATCAAGTGAGGAAGAAATCCCCCCCTTCCAAAACGACCGTGAGTTGCTGCCCTAGCTTGAGGAGAGTGCCCCACACGAGCTTGAGCCGAGACTTGGAGAAAATAGACTTGAGGATGATCTAGGGTCTCAAACCCCTTTGATTTCTCTTCAAAATTGAAACCCTAGGTTTAGGAAGACCTTCTCCTTTCTCTCTATCTCTCAAAAGACTCTAAGGGTTGAGAATGAGCCCTAAAGGCTCGGGCAATCCTATATAAGAAAGGGTATAACACCCGAATGCCGAAAATGCCCTTAGTGAAAATTCTGTAAAACGCGAGGACCGAGCGATCGGTGGTTATGACCGATCGATCGGTTGCCTACCGAGCGATCGGTGTTTATGACCGATCGACCGGTCAAAAACTCACTCTCTGGAAAATTTCCCCATACAAACTTTCTGACCGCGCGATAGCTACCGATCGATCGGTTATGGACCGATCGATCGCTGACTGGACCGAGCGATCGGTTCTCTGTGTGTCTGGACTGTTTTGACCATATCTTTTGACTCGCTCGTCGGATTTCGACGATTCAACTTGCGTTGGGTTCGTCTTTCGAAAACGCACATTTCTGACGTTTCGGAATTTTCGAGTTCTCCCTTATTTATTAATTAGACTACAAAAATGGCCAATTAGCTACGAAGGTGCTATTCATTAAGGATGAAAAAGTCCGGGGTGCTACAAAAACTCACATGCAATTCCACATACATTGTTCTTGTTCTTGTGTCAGTGCTTTTATCTTACTCATGCTTTCGTCATAATAGCTTGTAAAGAGTGATATACTTATTGGTTGAATAATACTTTAGATCACTAATCTAGGTACCTTCGGTGATCCATCATGAGCCCATATCATCATGATAAAAGACTAAGGCTCACTAGATTTAGATCCAAAGGCTTATTTGCTATACAATGCATCACTTCATGCAATTCATCAACATTTAAAAATCATTAAAGCATGTAAATTCATAAATTTCCATAACTCATCATGCATATAATTTGTGTTTCAAGATTCGATTTATAATAGCAATATCATTTTAACAATCATAAAGGCATGTGATTTCATAAATTTCAATGACTAATCATGCATATTCATGGTATTTTAAGATTTGATTTATAATAACAATACTATGCTAAACTCACAATTTCATCATTTGATAAAGATAATTATGACAATTGAACATAGAGGTTTCAACATTTCTAGCATGCTATCCTACATCATTTTCATATATTGTAACATAAAAGGATACATGGTTTAGTTTAATTCACTATTTGCACACAACTTAATATCATTTATTTATAATCCTACAACACAATCCATTCATCATAAAATCTTTTCCACCATTTCAAATCCAAACAGGCATCCCATCCACCATTCCAAATCCAAACATAAATCTCATCCATCATTCCAAATCCACACATAAACTCCCATCCACCATTTTAAATCCAAATATCCATCCCTTCCGCCTATTTCCATGCAAACATTTCCATTTACCCATTTCATCAAACACTTTTCCTTCACCATTTCAAAATAATAATTTCAACAGTAATAATCACAATAATAGAGAGGTATTTCTATAATAATATATTCTAAATCTCATTCTAACATATGAACTTAGTATATAAACTTTAAAGCTTCAATGGTTCATGACATTGATAGTGAGGAGGGCATATTTACTTTGCTAAAGCTTTCCCTCTTGACCCAAATGCTTGGAACCCTTCCTTAGAAAAATCCTCAAGCTTCAACCGTCTTTCTCTAAGGAAAACCCCCCTTCAAACCCTAACTTTCTCCTTCTTCCCCTTCAAGATTGGGTTTAGAATGATTTAGAATCCAAAAACCCTAAACTTAAAAGCCTATTTATAGGGGAGGGGGTTTAAAACCCAAAAAAAACACATTTTAACAATGCTGTCCCACTATTGGCGATCGATCGCCCCACACAGGATGTCCTTTATTTGACTTGAGACCGCCTTCGGTATTTTGGTCATAACTTTTGACTCGCTTGTCGGATTTTAACGATTCAAGTTACGTTGGATTCATCTTTTGAAGGAGAACAACTTTTATGTTTTAGATAACTTCCAATTCTTCTTTATTCTTAGACCATTTTACCCTTAAATCTGACTGATCTGCAATGGGTTGCGACTGTCCAAATTTTCAACTGACTCGACTTCAGAAATCCGTCTTTTAACATGACCCCAACTCAAAACCGGGAAAAATGATAAACATGAACCTTGAAGAGGGTTCCAATACCTTTCCTGAAATTCAAGAATTACTTGATTCAGATAAGCGGTGACAATACTATAGCTTCTACAAGTTGAGGGCAATGTTTAGGACATAACCTCCATTAACACTTAAGAGTATTTTGCACTCTTAATCCTTTCGTCCCAACACCCATAAACTTAAGAGATACATCTTCAGGCATTTAATACACGTCATAAAAATCCGGGGTTCTATAGTATCCCCAAAAATTGTTTTAGAAAAGTTATTATTTGGCTCAGAGCAATTCAAAATATATATTAGCTAAATTGTGGTCATTTTTGGGGTCAAAGTAGGTTCAAAACATAGGAAAATAGTTTATTGATGAACAAAGAGAGCGAAATGTGGTACTTCTAAAAAATATGAAAGAAAATTAAAATAAAATTTTGAAGGACCAAAAGGTAGGGCCGCTATTCCAAATGACGGCCTACCGTTGAGCTCTCCCTGCCAATCTGTTTTAGCTCGTAAGATATTTTAAACAGCTGTAGGGCATGGCAGTTGTGGTGACCATAATTTAACTAATTGCACTCTAGGGATAAATTTATAATTTTACACTCTGAGGGTAGTTTGGTAGTTGTTATTGGATGTTTGGTCCTATTGTCTAACCTAGGTGAGTTAGGGTTGACACAATGGTTGTTTTTTAATGGGTTTAATTATGTTGTAAAAAAACACCCCTCAGTAAGGGGTTTTCAGTAAAACACTAATTAGGTGGTTAGTATAAATAGTTAAATCTAAACTTAATTAGCCACTTTAATCGGAAAACACAAATCAGAGTAGAGAACATGTTGGAGAAAAGGGAAAACGATTGCGGGTTTTTGTAGATCGATTCAAGATCGATATTCAAGGCTCGAAGTGTGGTATTATCAGAGAGAGTGGGTTGATCCGTTTGAGACGATCCCTTCTAGGCTGGATATACCCTATTGAATATTAATCTTCAAGGAAATAGGCAAGTAAATACTCCATCCTAGGTGTAGATTCTATTTGTGTTGTGTTCTGCAATTATATAAACATTGTTGTGATGCTTAAATCGTTTCAGGTTAAAATATCATGTTAATGTGAGATGTTGACAATTTAAGATTTCAAAATTTAATTAAATAATGTTGTATTATGATCACATGTATATTAGGGTAAGTCTGTTATGTTTAAAAACCCAAGTTAGTTCAGAGTTTAGAGGAGGTTTGGGGGTAATTCGGATGAAATCTGGGGTTTTATTCGGGTTTTGCTGCAAACCGGTTGAACGGTTTAGGGAACTGGTTGATCGACTTGGCTATTGTTGTTAGCCTCAAGGTTATAACTTTGGGTACCCTAAATAATTTTGGTGATAACACAATAATGAATTTCGTCCATTGTTGTACTAATGTTTCTATCAAGTGTTTATAAAATTCAGATTATGAGAACATTAGCACATCAATCAAGACATGAAACATGGAAATGACTCAAAGTAAATCAAAATGAATCCACACAAGCAAGTCTTTCAACCACATGCAATGTCACGACCCAAAATCCCACCTAAGAGTTTGCGAGATTTCGAGCGCGACTTAATTGACAAACCATCCTGTAAAGAGCATATCGGGCATTCTAAAATGCTGAACTAAAAATTTCTTTAAAAAATTAACTGTACTCCAAGTATTTACAAGTGTGAACAAAATACAAAATGTAACAATCATAATTTCATAGCCTCTAATTTTAGCCATATGACTCCAGTATGACAAAATCCCAAATTGAAAACCTAAAATACATGTCCCTCCCTCTCATCAACTCATCAATAGGATCACCTGTCATGTAGAGCCCCGGAATTTCATTTCACTAAGAATGAATAGTGTGTGAATAGTGCCCAAGTGTGGTTTTGTACACTTATGGGTCTTATGTTAATATATATGTGTTTGGAATTATGGCGTATATGTTCCAATGGGTCTATATGTCCTTAGGGAATGTGTTGAAAGCATAAAAGAGTGTTGGAAGTGCATTGGGGAAGATTCGAGTGGTGTAAACAAGGTTTTTCAGCAAAGCAGGGGTCGACCGATCGCTCGGTCATTACCTGCGATCGATCGGTCAACTACCGATCGCTCGATAGCTGTCGCACGGTCAACTTTTTTGTATGGGGAAAAATTCCAGAGAGTGTGTTTTTGACCGATCTCTCGGTCATAACACTGATCGACCGGTAAGCCACCGATCGCTCGGTCCATACCACCGATCGATCGGTCATACGCAGATTTTCTTCATTAAGGGTGTTTAAGACTTTAACCATCACCCTTTGCCTATAAAAGGGCTGGGTTCGTGCCTTAGGGTTTCACAAACCCTTTGTGCATTGTTTTTGAGGGATTTGAAAAAGAGAAGGAGGAGAGGACCTTGGTGATCGTTCAAGCTTGTGGAAGATCAAGTTCTTCCTTTCCATTTGGTGTTTTCCAACCAAGAACTCACTGTTCTTGCTTGTTCCAGCCATTGGGAGTCAAACTCATTGATTTCTCCAAGGTAGATACACTCCACTACAATCTTGCGATCCTACTAGTTACTAATTATGATTCTTCTTATCTATGCCCTATCTATATGTATTGATTTTATGTATGAAAAGGTGTGATTATATACTTGGATGAAGGTTACTATTATGATGCACTCTAAGTGTTTGACAAAATACCTCTAAGGGATTCTATGCTTAAATACGATGATTTCTCTTATTAAGTGCATATGCTCGCATGTCTCGCATAAACCGATGGTTTCCATGGATTTCTCCAAGTACAAACAAAGGTTTTTCACGAAAAGACGAATAATGAATGATTCTAAGTAACTCTATGATTTCTCTAAGATCGTTTCACAAGCTCTAAGGATCATACCATACTCACAAGGAAACTCTATGATAATGCTCTAAGATCGTCTTACAAGCTCCACGGATCACAATGAAATGCTCTAAGATCTCTAAGGTTATGCTCTATGGAAATGCTCTAAGGTTATTGCTCTATGCTCTATGTCTCTACGGATCATAATGACTCTAAGTAACTCCATGAACTCACAAGAACTCATAAGGCTATGATTATCGATTGACTCACACGGTTACAGTTTTGTTTTCGAATATTATCTCACATACGTTTCACGGTTTCCATGCTTTAAGGAATTTACGGATTTCATTCTCCATGTCTTGTATGCTCCATGCCTAACCGCTTTATTGTGATTAGTTTGTATACACTGAGTATTCCATGCTCAGTCGATATTGTTATGATCGGCAGGTGCTCGGGTTCCATTCGATTTGTGTGGCGAAGAACCTTGGGTCGAGGAAGAGTACCGTGACCCGGAGCCTTCCATGGATCACTATCATGACGATGGTGCTTTAGATAGGAGTCGTGACTTCGATTTCTGTTGATCGACCGACTTAGAACTCGTGTCTTTTAGTTATGTGAGTGTGGGGTTTGTCCACTCCACTTTTGGGTTTCTCACACATGTATACTTGTTGGTTCTTACTTGAGCCAAGTTATAGGAGTATTCATTTTGCTTCCGCTATGTTTAGTATTTTACTTTCCGCTGTGCATTGTATTTCGTTTCCACTATGTATATTCAGGTACTCTGACAGGTTTCCACGTGTGCCTTATGTATCATACTGGAGGTATGATATGGCGGTCACGAGTCAAAGTACCCTTAACTCCTAGGGGGTATTTTGGGTCGCGACAGACTTGGTATCAGAGCTAGTTATGTCTAACGACAGACTCAGTTAGGTCACTCAGGCTTGGCCTAAGCGGAAGTAATTCCTATGAGTTGAACTTAGAACTCAGAAGGACTCAGTTGTCTTAGGCTTGTTACCACGACATAACCGGTATCAAGTGAATCCTTAGGTCAGTATATGATCTGAGATCGATGTGATCCTATGCGAGGTTCTAGTATAGGCTCTAAAGTATAATTATATGATGGTATATATATATATATACCTCGATGTATACTATGTGCGGTATAGCATTTCATGATTATTGAATTGCTATATGATATGTGAGGTTTGGTATCCAAGTTAGACTCATGTTTTGCCAAATTGATCTCAGGATTCGATATCATGAGACGTGGCAATCGGGGTCGAGGTTACCAAACTCGGAGGGCCGAGAGTGAAGTTCCGAGAGAAGAGGAACCGTTGTATTTCACAAATGCTATGGACTCCATTGCCGAGACTTTGGCATTGTTGGCAGCGAGGCCTATGCCTACCCCACCGTCCACGCCTGTGCCTACACCGGTGCATCACATCGCGGGGCTCGAAGCTTTTAGGAGACTGCGGCCTCCTACATTCTATGGCACTCTGGACCCCATGGTGGCCGAGTCTTGGATTATGCAGCTGGAGAAGACCTTCCGGGCTCTCCGTTGTACCGATGAGCAAAGGGTAGAATGGGCTTCCTTCGTGATGGAAGGTGAAGCCGAACACTGGTGGAGAGCTACCGAAAGGCAGAGGGATGTTGCTAAGGCAGGTGTGCCCTGGACTTGGGCGGAGTTCTTAGAGACTTTCAGGGAACAGTACTTTACCAGGTTTATTCGGGAACAAAAGGCGAGAGAGTTTATGCTTTTGGAGCAAGGGTCGATGAGCGTAGCCGAGTATGAGGCTAAGTTCACCGAGTTGTCTAGGTTTGCTCCGCACTTGGTGGCTACTGAAGACCTACAGGTCAGGAAGTTTGAGATGGGCTTGAAGGCTTTCATCCGAGATCGGGTGTCCATTCTCCAGGTAGAGTCTTGGAGAGAGATAGTAGGGAAGGCGAAGATCGCCGAAAAGAATGTGGAAGACTTCGTGAGAAGAAGAGACAGTGGCTTCGGGAAGAGCATGTCTCGGGGTCAGTCGAGTAGTTCTTCAGAGAAGAGGACTAGGACTGCACCGTACCAGTTCTCCCAGCCGATGTTGGCTCAAAGACCTTCTTTTGCGCCTCAGGCACCGCGTCCTACGGCATCGCAAGCTACGAGGGTTATGCCTCCGGCTTCCTCCGCATCGCAGACATTTGAGGAGTGCGCCGTATGTGGTCGTCGGCATAAGACTGGAGATTGCCGAAGAATGTCAGGTGGATGCTTCCACTGTGGCGAGATGGGCCATATGATTCGAGATTGCTCGCGCAAGCAGTCACAGTCTGGATCACAGGGAGTTCGGCCTCCAGGCAGGCAGAATTCACTTCAGCGGTCTTCATCTCAGGCCTCTAAATCCTTGCAGCCTACCCAGCAGCCTCGTCAGGCGAACCAGGGCAGAGTCTTTGCCATGACTGATAGAGACGCACAGGCATCTGATGATGTTGTGCAAGGTAAGCGCGAACTAGTCTTTGTCGAAGTTCTAATATTGCCATGATATGTTCGTATCTATTATATATCCTATGTGGTGTTTTGCGATGTTTGTATCTATATGTATAGTTGTGTTATAACTGGGATGATTCAAATTCTCAGGTTCGTTGCTCGTAAATGAATGTTTGGCAAGAGTGTTGATAGACACAGGATCCACTCACTCATTCGTTTCACCAAGCTTTGCCAAAGGCTTTACGTCCGAGCCAAGCAAGCTACCTAGGGAGTTGTCCATTTCGACTCCATTGGGAAAATCTATTGAGACAGATAAAGTGTATCCGGATAGTGTTGTACAAGTCATGCAGCACGAGTTGCCAGTCGACTTGATCCTTCTGGGATTTCACGATTGGGATTTCGATGTCATCCTAGGTATGGATTGGCTCTTAACTCACCATGGACACGTGGCGTGTTTCGAGAAGGTGGTGCATTTTAAACCCGTGGGGTTAAAGCCGTTTCATTTCAGGGGACTTCAGAGAAGAGACATTGCCCGCTTTGCAGCTCTTAGTCTCGAGGGTGTAGAAGTGCGAGACTCCACACCCATTCCGGTGGTATGTGAGTATATGGATGTTTTTCTGGAAACCTTGCCGGGATTGCCTCCCGATCGTGCAATCGAGTTTGCGATTGAGCTAGCTCCAGGCACAGTTTCGATTTCAAGAGCTCCGTATAGGATGGCCCCTATTGAGCTTAAGGAGTTAAAAGAGCAGTTAGAAGAATTACAAGGCCTTGGTTTTATCCGGCCAAGTGCTTCACCTTGGGGAGCTCTGGTTCTCTTCGTGAAGAAGAAAGATTGATCAATGCGTATGTGCATTGATTACAGGCAATTGAAGAAGGTCACGATCAAGAATCGTTATCCTTTGCCTCGGATAGATGACTTGTTTGACCAATTGAAGGGTGCACAGTTTTTCTCCAAGATTGACCTTCGATCTGGTTATCATCAGTTGAAGATCGAGAAAGAGGACATTCCGAAGACAGCATTCCGAACTCGATACGGTCATTACGAGTTTTTGGTCATGTCTTTTGGACTGACTAACGCGCCGGCAGCATTCATGGATTTGATGAATCGGGTGTTCAGATCGTCTCTCGATCAATGTGTGATCGTGTTCGTAGATGATATCCTTGTGTATTCACAGTCACAGGAGGATCACACGAGAGATCTCCGTCTGGTATTGCAGACACTTCGAGAGCATAGTCTGTATGCTAAGTTGAGCAAGTGTGAGTTCTGGCTGAACAAGGTGTCTTTTCTTGGACACGTGGTATCTGTTGAAGGTATTTCAGTTGATCCTGAAAAGATTGAGGCGGTGATGAATTGGGAAAGGCCGAAGAGTGTCACCGAGATTCGTAGTTTCCTCGGGTTGGCAGGATATTACAGAAGGTTTGTGGAAGGATTTTCAAGTTTAGCAGCTCCGCTTACCTATCTCACACGGAAGAACACGAGGTTCACTTGGAGTGATAAGTGCGAGGCTAGTTTCTTGGAGTTGAAAAAGAAGCTTACTTCGGCTCCTGTTCTCACAGTTCCATCTGGGAGCGGTGGTTTCGAAGTCTATAGTGATGCTTCACTAGTGGGACTTGGATGTGTTTTGATGCAGCATAAAAAGGTGGTCGCCTATGCTTCCCATCAGCTGAAGGAGCATGAGCAGAATTACCCCACACATAACTTAGAGCTCGCTGCGGTCATTTTTGCACTGAAACTTTGGCGTCACTACCTCTACGGAGAAGAGTTCGTGGTGTTCACAGACCACAAGAGCTTGAAGTATCTTTTCCTCCAGAAGGAGTTGAATATGAGGCAGCGTCGTTGGATGGAGTTCATGAAGGACTATGACTGTTCCATTCAGTACCACCCGGGTAAGGCTAACGTGGTAGCCGATGCTCTTAGCAGAAAACCTTACGGAGTTATGGCTCAATTGAGAGTGCAAAAGTGGAAGTTATTACATGATATGTGTCATTTGGACACTACTCTCAGGCATGTCACCTATGGGCCGATAATGTCCAACGTGGTGGTTAGGCCACAGATCCTGAGCCAGATCAAGGAGTTACAGAATTCAGATGTTGAGTTGCTTGCTTACCGAGACAAGTCGGTGAGTAACGGCAATCAGGAGTTCGCTTTAAATGATGATGGTGCTATCACATTTAAGGGCAGGTTGTGTGTCCCCGCCGACACAGTTTTGAGGGATGAAATTTTGAATGAAGCTCACCGATCAAAGTACACGGTACATCTGGGAGGTACTAAGATGTACCAGAATCTCAAGAAGCACTACTGGTGGCGAAACATGAAGAGGGAAGTCGCTGAGTACGTCGCTAGATGTTTGATTTGCCAGCAGGTAAAAGCCGAACATCAAAGGCCGGCAGGTCTTTTGCAGTCCCTTCCTATTCCGGAGTGGAAATGGGAGAACATCTCGATGGATTTCATTGTGGGTTTGCCGCGAACGGCGAAGGGCTCCGATGCTATTTGGGTGATTGTGGACAGGTTGACTAAGTCTGCACATTTTATCCCGTACCGGACTACTTTCAATGCAAATCAGTTGGTAGCCCTATATGTTAAGGAGGTGGTTCGACTGCACGGTGTGCCAGTTTCTATCGTATCTGATCGAGATCCTCGGTTTACTTCCAGGTTTTGGAAAACTTTCCAGGATGCTATGGGTTCTCGTTTAGAATTCAGTACCGCCTTCCATCCTCAGACCGATGGACAAACGGAGAGGGTGAATCAAGTAGTGGAGGATATGCTCCGAGCTTGTATGCTGGATTTTCAGGGTAGTTGGGAGGAACAGTTGCCGTTGGTTGAGTTTGCCTACAACAATAGCTATCAGGCAAGCATCCAGATGGCACCTTTTGAAGCTCTGTATGGTCGGAGTTGTCGATCACCGCTATACTGGGATGAAGTTGGTGAGAGGAAAATTCTTGGTCCTGAGTTGATAGAGCGGACCACAGAAAGGGTCAAAATTATTCGGGAGCAATTGAAAAGTGCTCAGGATAGGCAGAAGAGCTATGCGGATATACGCCGCAGAGATTTAGAGTTCCGAGTTGGAGATCGGGTCTTTGTGAAGATTTCGCCGAGTCGGGGAATCATGCGATTCGGGAAGAAGGGAAAGCTCAGTCCTAGGTACGTGGGACCATTTGAGATCGTCACAAGGGTTGGTGAGGTTGCTTACAGGGTAGCACTACCGCCTCACATGGCAGCGATCCATAATGTATTTCACGTCTCTATGCTTAGAAAATACATTTCGGATCCGTCTCATGTCATCGCTCTTGATCCTGTTGAGATTCGAGAGGATCTTTCGTTGGTTGAGCAACCAGTTCAGATTCTGGATCGTCGAGATCAAGTGTTGCGAACCAAGACTATCCCTTTAGTCCTAGTGAAGTGGCAGCATCATTCCAAGGAAGAGGCTACATGGGAGCGAGAAGCGGAAGTGAAGGAAAAGTACCCTCACTTGTTTGAGTAGTTTTCCTTGTTAGTTTTGTGTGTATTTTGTTCTTGTTATGTTTTTGGCATCGTTCTGATTTCGAGGACGAAATTCTTGTAAGGGGGGAGGGATGTAGAGCCCCAGAAGTTCATTTCACTAAGAATGAATAGTGTGTGAATAGTGCCCAAGTGTGGTTTTGTACACTTATGGGTCTTATGTTAATATATTTGTGTTTGGAATTATGGCGTATATGTTCCAATGGGTCTATATGTCCTTAGGGAATGTGTTGAAAGCATAAAAGAGTGTTGGAAGTGCATTGGGGAAGATTCGAGTGGTGTAAACAAGGTTTTTCAGCAAAGCAGGGGTCGACCGATCGCTCGGTCATTACCTGCGATCGATCGGTCAACTACCGATCGCTCGATAGCTGTCGCATGGTCAACTTTTTTGTATGGGGAAAAATTCCAGAGAGTGTGTTTTTGACCGATCTCTCGGTCATAACACCGATCGACCGGTAAGCCACCGATCGCTCGGTCCATACCACCGATCGATCGGTCATACGCAGATTTTCTTCATTAAGGGTGTTTAAGACTTTAACCATCATCCTTTGCCTATAAAAGGGCTGGGTTCGTGCCTTAGGGTTTCACAAACCCTTTGTGCATTGTTTTTGAAGGATTTGAAGAAGAGAAGGAGGAGAGGACCTTGGTGATCGTTCAAGCTTGTGGAAGATCAAGTTCTTCCTTTCCATTTGGTGTTTTCCAACCAAGAACTCACTGTTCTTGCTTGTTCCAGCCATTGGGAGTCAAACTCATTGATTTCTCCAAGGTAGATACACTCTACTACAATCTTGCGATCCTACTAGTTACTAATTATGATTCTTCTTATCTATGCCCTATCTATATGTATTGATTTTATGTATGAAAAGGTGTGATTATATACTTGGATGAAGGTTACTATTATGATGCACTCTAAGTGTTTGATAAAATACCTCTAAGGGATTCTATGCTTAAATACGATGATTTCTCTTATTAAGTGCATATGCTCGCATGTCTCGCATAAATCGATGGTTTCCATGGATTTCTCCAAGTACAAACAAAGGTTTTTCACGAAAAGACGAATAATGAATGATTCTAAGTAACTCTATGATTTCTCTAAGATCGTTTCACAAGCTCTAAGGATCATACCATGCTCACAAGGAAACTCTATGATAATGCTCTAAGATCGTCTTACAAGCTCCACGGATCACAATGAAATGCTCTAAGATCTCTAAGGTTATGCTCTATGAAAATGCTCTAAGGTTATTACTCTATGCTCTATGTCTCTACGGATCATAATGACTCTAAGTAACTCCATGAACTCACAAGAACTCATAAGGCTATGATTATCGATTGACTCACACGGTTACAGTTTTGTTTTCGAATATTATCTCACATACGTTTCACGGTTTCCATGCTTTAAGGAATTTACGGATTTCATTCTCCATGTCTTGTATGCTCCATGCCTAACCGCTTTATTGTGATTAGTTTGTATACACTGAGTATTCCATGCTCAGTCGATATTGTTATGATCGGCAGGTGCTCGGGTTCCATTCGATTTGTGTGGCGAAGAACCTTGGGTCGAGGAAGAGTACCGTGACCCGGAGCCTTCCATGGATCACTATCATGACGATGGTGCTTTAGATAGGAGTCGTGACTTCGATTTCTGTTGATCGACCGACTTAGAACTTGTGTCTTTTAGTTATGTGAGTGTGGGGTTTGTCCACTCCACTTTTGGGTTTCTCACACATGTATACTTGTTGGTTCTTACTTGAGCCAAGTTATAGGAGTATTCATTTTGCTTCCGCTATGTTTAGTATTTTACTTTCCGCTGTGCATTGTATTTCGTTTCCGCTATGTATATTCAGGTACTCTGACAGGTTTCCACGTGTGCCTTATGTATCATACTGGAGGTATGATATGGCGGTCACGAGTCAAAGTACCCTTAACTCCTAGGGGGTATTTTGGGTCACGACATGTCAAGGACCCTATCATCTGCATGATGATTCCAAGCAACCTCTAGCCCTCCATAGTCCTCTTCGACCCATGATTTCGGAGCACAATCATCCAACCTGGAATCTACCGAAATAACAATTCGGTTGAGCATTGAATACTTAGCGCATACAAATTACTAACTAACCATGTTACAAAACATTAGCATTTAATACAGGATACAGTTCATCAGAACAAAAACATAATCAGAGTGTGGAAGCCACATTTTCGAAAACACGCTAAAGAGTGCATATTCTAAAAAAATTCATAATTTAATTCATGCTTGAGTTCAAACTTTAACAAAACATATTTTGAATATCTTATGAGTTCCTTAGTCTTGTGAGTTCGTTATACGTCATATGAGTCTTGAGAGTTACTGATGCGTATCTTATGAGATTCTTAACTTGTAAGCACTTATGAGGCTTATGAGATCATACTTCTCACTTACTTTGAGACAAATGCTAGTACTCGTACCTGGTCTTAGTATACTAACATCCTCTCATGCTTATAAGTTTTTGGAAACAGATGATTAGTGCCCGTACTTGATCTTAGTACACTAAAACATCATTTCTTAATTCTTGGAAATAGATATTAGTGCCCGTACCTGGTCTTAGATACAGGTACCCTTTCATGCTTACTTCATTTTACTTAGAGACAAACACTAGTATCTATACCTGGTCTTAGTATACTAGTGTTCCCTCATACTTACTTGGAAACAAATGTTAATGCCCGTACCTGGTCTTAGTACATTAACATCATTTCTTACTTAGAAACATATACTAGTGCTCGTACCTGGTCTTAGTACACTAGCATACTTTCATATTCTTCATGTCTTGGAAATAGATAGTAGTGCCCGTACCTGATCTTAGTACACTAGTATCCTTTTATGCTTTTCATTTTACTTGGAGACAGATGCTAGTACTCGTGCCTGGTTTTAGTATACCAGTATCCTTTCATACTTACTTGGGAATAGATGTTAGTGCCTGTACCTTGTCTCAGTACACTAACATCCTTCCATTATTGTGAGCTTCCTCTTGTAAGCATTTTATTCTTATCTTATGAGTTTCCAATTGTTCCTTCTGAGCTTTCTTTTCATCATTTATGCATTTTTCTTTTTCTTCTTTAAGAACATTCTAATGAGTTTTTCCTTTCTTCTTTTCTTATGAAGTTTCTTTGATTCTTCGGATACCCGTACTTATGAGAAACCTAGGTCATATAAGCCATACATGTGTATAGAGTGCTTATGTGTAGAACCCCGGATATTGATGGCTTGGTATGGTGAATAGTGGTATGAATAGTGTCTAAGGCTTAAAGCCTATTGTAATGCTTTGAATGGTTATCAATGATAATGAGAACCTTGTTTTGATATATTTCGGGAGTATGATATTTGATGACATGTATTAAAGCCTTAAGAATATTTTCTTAAGTTTATTGAGGTTTGGGATGAAGGAGTAAGAGTATAAAATACTCTTAAGTGTCAACAAGGGTTATGCCTTAACATTTCCTCAACTTTAAGAAGCTTTGGTTTTGCCACTGTTGCTCGGAATTGAGTGATTCATAATTTTTTGGAAAGGTATTGGAACCCTATTCGAGGTTAATGTTTATTATTTTTCCAGATTTTTAGTCGGGGTTAAGTTAAAAGTTAGATTTCCGGAGTCGGGTCTGCTGATAATCTGGGCTACTGAAATCCATTTCCAGACCAGTCATCTTTAGAGCCCATTTAGATAATTAAAAACTCAGAATTAGGATTTTCACATTAGATACAAAATTGTTCACTTCTGAATGACGAGTCCAATACAAGTTGAATTGTCAAAATCCGATAAATGAGTAGAAGTTATGGGTGAAATACCAAAGTGGGAAAAATCTAGAAAGTTTCTGTCAAAGGTACGATCATTCGTAAACACCCTACCAACGATCGTAGAAACGCTACGAACGTTCGTAGACACTGTATGAATGATCATAGAGTCCCAGAAACTGGGCAAACTCATTGGAAAGTCTACGATTGATCATAGGAAGCCTACGAATGGTCGTAAACACATGAATCGGTTTTAAAATAGCGAGATTTTTGGGGTTTCAACCCTCTTGGCCTATAAATAGGGACCCAAATTGTGGGTTTTGGGTTACACTAACCTAAAGAGAGACCTTGGGAGAGAAAGGGAGAAGAGTAGGGATTCCAAAGAGTGGTTTTATTGGAGATCAAATTCAAGCTTCCACAAGCTTGGATCTTCATCCTCGAGCTTGGATCTCCATTTTCAAGTTCAAGCTCGTGTTCAAGCATCCTTCCAAGATAAGACCTAGTCTTTGCAATGTAAGTACATCCTTGTAGTTAACCTAGATCTCAAACCTAGGTCTTTCAAGCTTTTCAATGTTGAAATTTTGTACGATTGTGTCCAAATTCCAAACCAAGCATGTTTCCCTAAAATGTATGAATTATTAAGCATGATTGTGATGTAATAGGCTAAGTAACCATGCTATATGTCATGTATGCCTAATGTATGATGCTTATGACCATGAATTCCATTTTTCATGTTTTTTAAGTATACTATGATGCTTTTAAGTTGTTCGATGATTATAGAATTGCTTGAAATCAATATATGCATTTACTTATGATTCACATGCTATTATAAGGTTCATGACTTCATATACACAAGCATGTATGCATGACCGAGTTTTTAAGTATAAGTATATGAGAATAAACAAAAGAACAAGACAAGTGATTTCTCGCAACGCATGATAAAGCTGGACATTGGGCTGGTCAAGGATAGGGCATATCCAAGGATATGCCATATTTGGCTTCAAGAAAACAAGGCAAGCGAGAATGATAAAGCCGAACTTTGGGTCAGTCAAGGATAGGGCATATCCAAGGATATGCCATATCTGGCTTCAAGGAAAAACATGATAATGCCGGACATTGGGCCAGTCAAGGATGTTAGTGAGGCTAGTATGTTCGTCCATTTCATAGTTCGGGTATTAGCCACCCACGACACTAACATCTGGCTTCAAGAAAACAAGTCAAGTCAAGCATGATAAAGCAAGTAAGACAAGACCATGTGATTCAAACACGACAAGACAAACATGATTCTCACGAGATAAGAACAAGACAAGAATGATTTCTAAGAATGACAAACATGTTTTGAAACATGAACTGATATTTTCATGAATAAGTATGAATTATGCACATGGAGTATTATACGATTTTTCGCATTTAGCCTCATGTATGTCATGTACATGATGTCAATTAAATTAAAATCATGAATTTGTTTATGTTATTACTATTGTTAGCTAGTACCTTGTACTTGCTGAGTATTCCATACTCAGCCGTACATTTCATATCAACAGGTCTGGTGGATATCTTTAACTCCGAGCCATGGGTTGAGGAAGAGTATATTGAAGAGGAGGCACGTATTCCACTACAGCCTCAGGAGGATAGAGATCTAGATAAGTGGCCCTATCTAGACTATTGTGAGTAGAGAGTTAGTGAGGTTTCCTCATTTTGTATTTTGATGGGTGGGCATGTCCACCTTTACTCGTTAAATTTTATATATGAACTTGGAATACTGGTTATGTATAGAAAAAGAAATTTTTTTTTTGTTAAGCTTCTGCACTCTGATTTATGCACCTTAGCTATAGTATGCCTTGTATCTTTTGCAGGATGGTTTGTCAGGTTATAATAGTGTTTAGAGTCCTTCTTTACTCCTAGTGGGATTTTGGGGCATTACAGAGTTGGTATCAGAGCAAAGGCATTATGTCCATTAGGGTCATTTAGAGAGAGTACCGTGATTGAAACTAGATATTAGGTCCAAGAAAAGAGTTCGTAGAGCCCCGGACCTGTTTACAGTTAATACATGACACTTTCGTTGCCATTTTGCCTTTAAAGAGGTATAATTAATAAATAAGGAAGAAATTGGAAATTCTGAAATGTCAGAAATGTTCCTTTTCGAAGTACGAACCCAACGCAAGTTGAATCGTCAAAATCGGACGAACGAGTCAAAAGATATGGCCAAAACAGTCTGGACCTGTAGGCAATTGTAGCTCGGTTATGCACTAAGGACGTAGCGCGGAAGGCACTAAGGTCGTGCTCTGACGTCGTACTCTGATAACGTAGCACAGACAACGTACTCTGATAACGTATACGTTGTGCATCCGTTGTACAGCTCACAACGGGTACGTTGTACAGCCCACAACGGGTACGTTGTACAGCTCACAACGGGTACGATGTACAGCACAATGGGCACGTTGTACATAAGACAACGGACTACGAGCTCAGCACTATTCACGACATAACGTGACAACAGGTTCGGCACCCTTTACAACAGACAACGTGTTTGGTACTATTCACAACGGACAACGAGTTGGCACTGTTCACAGCACAACGGGTTCGGCACCCTTCACAACGGACAACGTGTTTGGTACTGTTCACAGCACAACGTGTGTGGCACTGTTCACAGCACAACGTGTTCGGCACTGTTCACAGCACAACGTGTTTGATACTGTTCACAGCACAACGTGTTCGACACTATTCACGGTTCTCGCGTTTTTCAGAAATTTCAGTTAGGGTATTAGGGTCTTTTGGTCGGTCCACTCTTACCTTAAGAGTTTAACCCGAGCCTTTAGGGCATCATTCGACACTTAGAGAGTTTGAGAGAATAGGAGAAAGGGGAGAAGGCGATTCCAACCTAGGGTTTCCATTTTGGAGAGAAATCAAAGGGTTTTGAAACCCTAGATCAACCTCAAGCCCGTTTTCTTCAAGATCTCGGCTCAAGCTCGTGCAAAGCTCGTTCTCCAAGCTTGGGCAGTAGCCTCACGGTCGTTTGTGGAAGGGGGTTTCTTCCTCACTTAATCAAGGTCGGTACTTCTTGCTACCCTCCTAGTTATAGTTCTTCTTTTCCCCTCATTCCTCTTTATTTTCTTTTATTTACATTTGTGCTATGAGATGGATGGTTATGAATGGTGAATGGAGGTGGATGTTGGCGAAAGGATGCCGTGTAGATGTAGTGATGAATGAATGGGAAAGGGCATTGTTCCAATAATGAACATACATGTATGATTTGAGTAAAACCCATCTAGAAAAGCATGTTGTAGGGTAAGTGAATAATGAACATACCCCATGTTTGATGAAATGCCAAGGTGAATACAGTGAGTTGTAAATTAGGGAATGCATGCCTAATAAATTCTGAATATTGCTAGGGCCTATGATAGTGTGTTTTTCTTGCTTTCCTTAAATGACACGAATGTTATATTGTTCAATCATTGATGTTATGTGTGTTGTGAAATTTCCCAAATATCATGTTTAAATTTAATGCAAGTATGTACACGGTTTCCACGAGCACGGCATGCATGACATGATTTATCGAGGTTTTCAAGAACATGGTTAGAGGTGGGACATATCCTACGATATGTTCTACCTCGCTTTTCACAAGAAGACAAGCACCAACATTACATGAGGGGTCTCCCCTCACTCACAAGTGCATAACATGAAGAAGGGCCTCCCTTCCCTCGCAAGTACATACATATCATGAAGAAGGGTCTCCCTTCCCTCTCAAGGCATCTCACAAGTGCATCTCACAAGTATACCTCACAAGGATATCTCACAAGTTACATGATCACAAGCAAGCACGCATGACATGCATTACATGACACGACATACAAGAATCAAGCAAGATAGACAAGACAAGCTTTCAAGTACGAAAAGATATTTCAAGCCAAGTTAAGTGCACGATGTTTTCAAGAGGTTTTATCGGGTTTCTACGAAATACAAGCATGATTATAAATTGCTTTACTTCTTGTATGATATGAATTGTTTCTGCCTGACATATATGAATTGCTCTTGATTATGTATTGCCATTGTTATGCTATAATTGTTGGTTAGTATTTAGTACCCGCTGAGTATTCCATGCTCAGCCGTACTTCTTATGTTGGCAGGTTATGAGGGAGCTGCTGCTCCATTTGATGTTTGTGCTCCTGGTCCATGGGTGGAGGAGGAGTACGTCGAGGAGCCTTTGGAGGAACCTCCCGTAGAGGGTTATCAGTAGGTGGTGTTAGATTCTGAGTGGATCAGCTGTGGGTGAGATGAGAGATATTCCTTCATGTATTTTGGCGGGTCTATCCGCACTTTCTTTTGGTTACTTTTGTACAACTTCGATTGCGTGTGTATATATATAGAGGTTTGATAGACTTCTGCTGTGCTTTATGGTTATGTTTCCGCTATAATGTCCTCTATTGTATATGCTCTGTGGGTTTTTGCAGGTTGGTTTGTCAAGCAAGTCATGTAAGCCATGATTAGTCGTCCAAAGTTCACTCTAACTCCTAGGGTGGGTTTTGGGTCGCGACAGAGTTGTATTCCAAGTATAGACTAACAAGTTAGTCTTAGTCAAAACTGGTTGCAACGGCAACCAACTTAGTGTCCTACCCTAGGAACACAAATTGTATGCTTATACTATTGCCATGTACACTTTGAAAAATCATGATATAAAAACTATAAATAATAAGTGACTGTTTAAATTGTGACTGGAACAAATATGGTTTCCAAGTTAGACTCATGCTTTGCTATTGTTCTCAGGATTGAATCATGAGACGTAGCAATCGGGGTCTCGGTTACCATACATGGGGAAATGGAGGTGATGCCCCGGAAGGGAATGAGAAGATTGACCTCACACAAGTCTTGGGATCTATATCCGAGAAATTGGCCATGCTTGCAGCTAGGCAACCTTCTACTCCTCCTGCTGCAACACTTGTAACTGCTCCTCCAGTGCCAAGGGCACAAGCTAAGATAGAGGCATTTTGGAGGATGAGGCCTCCTGCCTTTTATGGGAGTACGGATCCATTGGTGGTTGAATCATGGATCAGGCAACTAGAGAAGCTCTTGATTAGCAAGAAACTAATAGAATCCTTGTCCAACAAGGAATCTTTAATTAGTAACTAACTCTCACTAACTAACCTTATCCAATAAGGATATTAGTTATTAGATACTAATTAAATAATAATAACAATTATTATTATTAATACCTCCATGAAGTGGGCATCCCACCCTAGGTGGGCCCCACTCCACACGCCCCTAATGGGTTCTAAACCCTTTCGGTCACTTCACTTGATCTTTTATCATATTCCCCAATAGGTCCTACCCATTTGATTTCTCACATCTAATGTGATTCCACCTTTTAGAGCTTCACTATACCATATAGTGATTACTTAGAGAAATTAATTAATTTAAATAATTAAATTAAATACTTTAAGAAAGTCCTTGTGTGTGGGATCTAAAGGGATCTCCTATTTCCGGTTGTGGGACCAAGTACTCAACCTTTTGGTTAAAGCATTGTTACTAGGAAACACCTTTCCTATACTCCATTAGGATTATAGAATGTCATCTATATCCCTGGACATCAACCAATCACAATTAATGTCCATTAACACAATGTGATTAACCTCTTGAAAATAGAGAATTACTTGCAGGTATTTCTATCTCAAGATTTTTTTACAGATGCGTCCCTCCACTTTCATTATTGTTATAAGCTTACGGGACAATATCTAATACTGTCTTTAATCCCTGGCTTATATTGAGAACCTATTCTCTTTGATACTTTTAGTCAAACTTGGACTTTTGAAACATTTTAGAAATTCTTGAAAAGAAATAATAATAATAATTACATTCCTTTTATACAAAAAATAAATTCCTCAATAAAACCATTTCATCGATAAATATCAGCGTTGGGTTTTTCAAGTTTGGTTTTGACAAGTAGCAACTCTATATTATTTACTCTTTAAGAGTAGTGGAATCCTTGTTGAGCGTACACTCACTTCTTCTAGTACAACGTACATAACCCAACGAGCCCGTATTTAGTCCAGTGTGTTGGACATTGACGATTGGCTACATCAAAGCTACATAGGCAAATGTTAGATAAGATGTTGACCACTCAGGTTAAGGACAATCTATCAAATGGAATACCCTAAATATAAAGACAGTATATTTCTAATGGCATCCACTGAGCAATCTTGTTGCAATATAAATACTTCCTACTTATATCCACATCTTAGTCAAGAGACCCTTCTATCAGTGATTGAGATTCATCACTCCATCATATGGAACTAACAATGTGTAAGTTATTGGGAATATATTGTCCAAATGTATCCTGATTAACTTAGAACAATTTTAGGTCACAAGGAATCGGAAAAACCATATTTCCTTAGCAATCAGTTATCAACTAATTAGATGGTTTTCCTACAATGTTACCTAAGGACAAAGTAGTCTCATCCAATGAGATACTTTTGATATATTACCTAATGTAGAAGACAATGTGTGAATGTAAAATATGCATTTATTGATTAAATAGATAAATACAATTCCGGAATGGCTTTTGTGGGCATATATGTCTAACAGAGAAACCATAATTACAAAAAAACTCAAGAGTAAAGTCTCTTGTTGATTCACATGAACCTTCTTTGAATCTCCAAAGCTTTACTCGAATGGAAGCTAATGGCCCTTCCAATCAATTCACTTTAATCTTTTCTTCTTTTCTTTGATTCAAGAACCTTTCTTGATTAATAAAGATTCAATCTTGATGTAGAAATAATCAACCTTGATAATCAAAAAGAACTATTCTTGTGACCCTTCCAATTGAAGCTCTATGGTCTTTATTCTTTTCTTGAACGCAAAATCCTTTCTTGATTAATAAGATTGGTTTTAATTTTGTTCAAGATTCAAACAAAAATCAATAGAAGGATTTGGGAAAAGGTGATTTGAACAATTCTTGATCATCAATGATTTGTTATTAATCTTTTTCAAGATTAAAAACCAACCAGAGAAGGATATGGGAGAGGTGGCCACACAACAAAAAGGGGAGGGGAGGAAAATCATGGGAGAGAGAGAGGATTCTCTTATGTGGACGTTCCACTTTAGGGGGGGTCCTTTTACAGGATCCCCTTTAGCTACCTTATAGCCCAAGTCAATAACCTCCTTCTAATTCTAATCCAATTAGAACTCTCTTTAATTCTTTAATGATTATCCTGAAGAATATCCTAATCCAATTAGGATTTAATTAAAAATATAAATCAACATTATCCATTCCCTATTTAATAGGAGACAATTAGTAACAAACTAATCTTATCCCTATTTAATAGGAAATCATTAATTAGCAACCAAGTAATATAATCCCTATATAATAGGAGATAATTACTAAACTAATTAAATAGATAATGTAGCATTGAAGTGGGCATCCCACCCTTGGTGGCCCCCCACATCTCATGCCCCCTTTGAGTTCTCACCTCTTATGTTGTCACCTTTTGATATTTATCAAAATCTCATATAGGTCCTAGCCATTTGGTTAGTCACATCTTATGTGATTTCACCTATAAGAGCTTCACTATACCATATAGTGAATGACATGGAGAAATTAATTAATTTAATTTTAAATAAAATTAAAAGCCTTGAGAAGGTCCTAGTGTGTGGGATCTAAAGCGATCTTCTATTTTCGGTTGTGGGACCAAGTGCTTTTTCACCATTAAGGTGTAGCCTTGTTGCTAGGAAACACTTTCCTATAATTTATTTAGGTTCATAGAATGCTATAATAACACAAGGTTACAATTTTGGGTACCCTTAAATTTTGATAATAACACAATAATGAAATGAAACAAATGGTACTAATAATTCTGTTGAGTGCTTGATCATTTCAAATTATAATAAAATAAACACCTCTCTCAACACAAAAATAATGAAAATTATTCAAGGAAGTGTTTAACTCAAGTAAAAAGTAAAGATTCAAAGTTGTGCCCATAATCCAAATCGGGTCCCTTGAAGACAAAGCGAAAGCACAAGACCCAAGATCAAGGCAAAGATCAGTTCTCCAGAAGATTATTGTCGTGACCGAAAATACCCCTTAGGAGTTAGGGATACTTTAGCTCGGACCGCTGTATCATACCATCTTGTATGACACATAAGGCACCTATACTTACCATCCTGTCAGAGTACACAAGTTATAAAACATAGCGGAAACGATTTATAATAAAATACTCATATAATTTAGTCCAAGTCTAAACCAACAGAACATATCAAAAAATAAGGAGTAGACAAGTCCCACTCTCAATATGCACAAAATATCAGTATAATCCCTCTCACTCCCTCAACAGAAATCAAAGTCGAGCCTCTTATTGTAGAGACCCGAATCTTTTTCATGCTTTTTATGCAAGTATTAAGGGTATTTTAGTCTTTATCATATTTTAATGCGTGTGTATTTATATCTAATCGTGTGGTGTGATCTAGGCTTAATCAAACTTGTAAAGAGAGGAATGTCATAATATACCCTCAACTTTAGGAAGTTTTAGTTTTGTCACCGTTTATCAAAATTGAGTGATTCTTAAACCATTATAAAGGTATTGGAACCCTCTTCAAGGTTCATGTTTAATTTTTTTCCTTATTTTGAGTTTAAGTTAAGTCAAAAGTGTGTTTTCTGATGTATTGCCTGATGAAATTACAGATCAGTCCACTTGTTGGCCCATTTGGAAACTTTAAAACTCAAAATTAGGATTTTTGTAAAACATAAAACTTGTTCCCCTTCGAAAAAAGAATCCAACGCAAGTTGAATCATCAAAATCTGATGAGTAACTCAAATGTTATGATCAAAATACTAAAGCGGGATAAAATCTATCGGAATCCGGAAAATAGGGGTGCGATCTATCGCAAATAAGCTGCGATCGATCGCAAAATAATGCAATCTATCACAAAATTCTATGATTGATCGCATTTAAGCAAGTTTTTTTGAATCCCTTTCGGGTCTAGGTGCGATAGATCGCACTAAAGGTGCGATCGATCGCACGCGGACCCATAAATTTCTAAAAAAAAGGTGTTTTTGGGTTTTTAACCCTTGAGGCTATAAATAGGAGTTCTAATTCATGGGTTTTAGTGTTCTAAGCCATTTCTAACCTAATTTGGCAAATAGAGAGAAGAAACCTAGGGTTTTTGAGGGAGAAATTGCTTGGAGAAGAAGGAGATTGCTAGGATATTGCAAGGAGAGCTTGGAGATCTTCCTTAAAGCTTCTTGGGAGTGATTTGGATCCAAGGGAAGGATCTATGAGGTCGATAAATTCCCTAACTCAACTCTATTAATGATGTTCGGTGAACATTAGTATAATATAAATGATAGAAATGATAATTTGATTTGTTTTCCCCAATTGTGCATCGATTAAGCTTGTTAGAGATGGAAATAGATTTATACTATGGATGGATTGTATAGAGGATGAGAAATATTATGGAGGAAGGGATGAATGTATAGATGTGGAGTATGTTTGGGTTGTATAAATGGATTATGGTATGGTGGAATGTTAAAAATGGGAAAGGGCAAAGTATCCATAATTAACGCACTCAAGGTGTTTGTTGACATGCTTAAGAAGGAGAAATGCTAGTATGATGCTATTGTTTATTAATAAACTAAGTTAAATGGATATTGTTGTCATTATGATAAATTATGCCATATTTACTTGTATGGTGATCGGTATTCGGGTAGGCCAAACCTTAGAGGAAAATCCTCCACGTTGGGAATTTTCTAACTAGGGAGATGTAACCTAGCGGAGTTTCCTAATGGAAGATTGGAATCTAAGGGATGACTTATTTGAATTCCAATCACGATACTCAAGCACATGTGTACTTGCATGGTAAGTATTCAAGTCTTATGAGTCCACTTGTCTCACAAGCATGCATGCATTGGATACTATAATGTTACGAATTATACCATGAAAGAATGATCCCCCACTACGAACATCCACTCTACGCATTGTCGCATTCATGTTCTACTATGAAAGAATGATCCCCCATTACGAACATCTACTCTAAGCGTTGTTGAACACTATGAATTATGCGTTGCCAGGGCAAAACACTATGAATTCTGCGTTGATGGGATAAACACAGTATGAATCATGTATGTATGAGTTTGAGCATATGTTAAGGCAAGTTCATGGATAAGAGTTGCACGAGCACACGAGTCAAGATGATGTTATATGCTCCGCACTCTGATTATGCCTATTTTACGTGAAATTATTATGATTAGGCTTAGATAAATTGAGTTATAATATTGTTATTGCTCATGCTATCTTATGTTGTTGTTAGTTCGTTTATCCACTGAGTATTCTATACTCAATCAACCTGTCATTGTCTTCTGGTTTTGGAGAAGAGCTGTGGACTGAGGAGGTGTACGCCGAAGAGGGAGAAGAAGGTGAGGTTCCTGAGGAGGAGGCTAGGGATTTTGATAGTCATCCCTATTGAGTTGTTTTAATATTTCTTTTTGGACGAGATGTTTATATTAGACTTTTTGACTTTTTGTTGATGTTGCCTTAGTTGTTTTACCCTATTGATGGTTTAGACTACTTCTTTTATGAGGAGTTATGATATGTGGATTATCATTGTACAGAATGGTTTGACTTTTTCTGATCTTTTATTATCCAAAGTCCTATTTTAGCTTTGTAGGATTTGGGGTCGTTACAGAGGTGATATCAGAGCCCAAGGCATTAGAGTCCTTAGGGCTAAGGTATTAAGTATAGGATATAGGAAGATGTCAAACTTAGGGAAGCAACATCAAACTTAGGACTTTAAAATCATTGAGGATTGAGTTTTAGTTTAGCGTAGACTTAAGAATTTATGTGAGTGTGTTTCTAAATGGTTTGTCTTATGCTTCTCAAGATTATAGTTATGAGGAGAGGTGGAAGAAATAATAGAAATGGAGGTGGCAGTGTGACTAATGGGGATCCCCCAGAAGGTACTCCCCAGGCTAATGCGAGTTGGGCTATGGAAGCTATTGCTACAGCCATGGAGAGATAGGCTGAAATTATGGCTCAACAAACTGCATTGCTGGCAGCTGGTCAAACTAGGCAAGAGAGGCCAATTGAGGTCCACCCACCCCGACAGAATGGAGTGGAACTTTTTAAGAGGATGGGTCCTCCAGCCTTCTATGTAGAGCCTCAAAACTTTTTGTATATGCCTTGGGATGTTTATCACGGCATGGCGTCTTGTAATATCAATTTCATGAAATGAGAATTTGAAACTTTGATGGAATTGTGTCAAGAATGCTATAATTAATTAGATAAATTATTTAATAAAGCCTATATAAGCTTTAAAGAGGTCCTAGTCAAGTTTAGAAGATGTTATAATAGAAGTAGAATGGGTCCAAATAATAGGAATGGGTGAAAAATGGACTCAGTGTCAAAAACCTGCAGACCATCGATCGCTCGGTCCATTATAGCGATCGATCGGTCCACAACCGATCGATCGGTAGCTATCGACTGGTGCACTTTTTTTGTATGGGAAAAAATTCCAGAGAGCATGTTTTTGACCGATCGCTAGGTCAAGAACACCGATCGCTCGGTAGGCAACCGATCGATCGGTCATAACCACCGATCGCTCGGTCTATCGTGTTTTTGCAGAATTTCATTAAGGCTTTTTCGGTATTTGGGTGTTATACCCTTTACATATAAGGCTCGCCCGAGTCTTTAGGGCTCATTCACAACACTTAGAGTATTTTGAGAGATAGAGAAAGAGGAGAAGGAGATTCTAAACCTAGGGTTTGTTTTTGAGAAGAAATCGAAGGGGTTTGAAGGCCCTAGATCAATTCACGCTCGTTTCCTCCAAGTTCAAGGCTCAAGCTCATGAGGAGCACTTTTCCCAAGCTAGGGCAGCGACTCACACACATTTTTGCAAGGGGTTTCTTCCCTCATTTGTCAAGGTCGGTACCTTTTGCTACCCTCCTAATTCATACCTCTTTTCTTTCCTTCTTCTTTATAGTTTTCCCTAATGTGTGAACCAAATATGATAAATGAATGGTTGTTGGATGTGAATGGGTGATTGGATGCCGTGTGAATGATGTGATGAATGAAATGGGGAGGGCATTGTATCCATAATAAACATACATGTGTGATGTGAACATCAATCCACCTAGAAAAGCATGATGTAGGTTAAATACATAATGAACACACCCCATGTTTGATTGAAATGCCAAAGTGAATAAAATGAGTTGGAAATTAAGAAATGCATGCTTAATTAATTATGGAAATTCCTAAGGCCTATGATAGTGTGTTTCCTTGCTTTCCCTAAATTGCATGAATATTGACTTGCTCAAATTATCGATGTTATATGTATTGTGAATTACCCAATTGTCATATTTAAATTCAAATGCAAGTATGCACACGATTCCACGAGCACGGCATGCATGACATGATTTACCGAGGTTTATTCAAGAACGATAATTAGAGGTGGGACATATCCTACGATATGTTTTGCCTCACTTTTGGCAAGAAAAAGACAAGCATTCATAAAGAAGGGTTTCCCTTCCCTCGCAAGTGCATTTAGAAAGAAGGGTCTCGCTTCCCTCACAAGTAGTTTATTTTCCAAGCAAGCAAGATACATGGCATGGCAAGCATGAGCATTTAGGAAGAAGGGTCTCCCTTCCCTCACAAGTAGTTTATTTTTCAAGCAAGCAAGATACATGGCATGGTAAGCATGAGCATTTAGGAAGAAGGGTCTCCCTTCCCTCACAAGTAGTTTATTTTCCAAGTAAGCATGACATAGCATGACATGCATAACACGACATGATACGACAACAAGTATTTTAAGTCAAGTCAAGTGCACGACTATTTCAAGAGGTTTTATCGGCTTTTCTGTGATGCAAGCATGAATATAAATTGCTTTACTTCCTTGTTATGATATGAATTGTTTCCAGGATTATAATATGAATTGTTCTTTGCTTTATATATTGCTATGGTTATGCTATGACTGTTGGTTAGTATTTGGTACACGCTGAGTATTCCATACTCAGCCGTACTTCTTATGTCGGCAGATGATAGCGGAGCGGCTGCTCCTTTTGACATCTGTGCTCGAGTCCTTGGGTAGAGGAGGAGTATGTGGAGGAACCTCCGGTAGAGGGTTATTATTAGAGGTGGTAGATTCTGAGTGGATAGTTGTGGGTGAGTTGAGAGAGATATATTCATGTATTTTGGCAGGCCTGTCCGCACTTTCTTTTGTGTATTTTTTTTGTATAAACTTGGATCACATATATATATACATAGAGGTTTGGTTAAGTCTTCCGCTGTGCTATGTTAGAGTATGTTTCCGCTATTATGTCCTCTGTTGTATATGCTCCAGGTCTTTTACAGGTTATTTTGGTCAAGCAAGTCATGAAGGTTATGATGAGTCATCCAAGATTCACTCTAACTCCTAGGGTGGGTTTTGGGTCATAACATTCTATGGGAGCATGGATTCATCGGTGGCAGAGTTGTGGACTATCCAATTGGAGAAGATATTCTCTGTGCTCGAGGCTACTAATGAACAAAGGGTGAGATGGGCCTCATTCATGATGGAAGGAGAGGCAGAACATTGGTGGAGGGCAGCATCCAGGAAGAGAAATGAGGTATGAGTTGGACAGGAGTGGATATAGGGAGAGTTCCTCGATGTCTTCTATGAGCAGTATTTTCCGACATCTGTGAGGGAACATAAAGCGATTAAGTTCTCTACTCTTCGATAGGGGAGCATGTCAGTGGCCGAGTATGAGGCCAAGTTTTTAGAGTTATCCCGGTTTGCGCCTCATCTAATCACTACAAAGAGTATGAAGGCAAGAAGATTTGAAGGAGGTTTGAGGGATCACATCCGAGACAAGGTAGAGATCCTACATCTTAGATCATGTTGAGAGGTAAGTGAACGAGCTTTGATTATCGAGAGGAGGTCGGCTGAGTTTTTGAGGAAGAAGGGATTGCAGGAAGGCAAGTATGGCCTGCAGGATAAGAGGCCAAGGATGGCAGGCCCAGCACCAGTGTCTATCCCCGTATCAGAGGCCATTAGTTGCACCCACTGTTCACCGTCCTACTCCTCAGGCACCACGAGCCGGCCCACCTGCTCAATGGGGGACTAGGTATGAGTTATGCCGTTATTGTAGTAAGAGGCATGTGCCAGGTGAGTGTTGAGCTGTCATAGGCGGATGCTTTCATTGTGGGAGTATTAGGCATCAGATTCATGATTACCCTGTTCGGGGTATGCAGATGCCACCACAGAGTCAGCCCCAGGGAGCTAGACCTCCAGTCAGGCAGCCAGTATAGCAAAGGCCACCCCAGGGTCAGTGGCCTCAGCAGCCTTGCCAGCCAGTTCAGGGTCGAGTGTTTGCCATTTCCGAGCAGGATGCACAGGCATCCGATGACGTTGTGCAAGGCACGTTTAAATCATAGATTAAATTATGTATGATGTTATTCTGTTTGTATGACTATGATGTTTGCTACTGTGTATAAACATGCTAAGTATACAATAATGGTTTGTGCACATGTTTTGACACACTTAACTATGTACCCAATTCAGGCACCTTGTTGGTAAATGACTGTTTAGCTCGCGTGTTGATTGACACTGAATCGACTCATTCTTTTGTCACTCCTAGTTTTGCTCAAGCTTTCCCTTCGGAGCCAAGTCTGTTAGACCGTAAGCTAGCTATCGCCACTCCAGTGGGTAGTTCAGTCATCACTGATAAAGTCTATCGCGCTTGTGATATTCGGGTAGGTCTTAGAGAATTGCCAGCCGATCTGATTGTCCTGGATTTTCAAGATTTTGACATCATCTTAGGCATGGATTGGCTTTCCACCTACCATGGCCATGTGGACTATTTTGGAAAAGTGGTTAACTTCAAGCCAGTCAGTGGCCCTCCCTTTCATGTTTGGGGTTTGAACAAGAGGGATGTAGCTAGATTTGTAGCCTTGAGCCTTTCTGCACCGGAAGCGCCGAACTCCTCGAACATCCCAGTGGTGAATGAATTCCTAGATGTTTTTCCTGAAGATTTACCGGGATTGCCACCGGATAGGGAGATAGAGTTCACAATTGAATTAGCTTTGGGTACGACACCCATCTCTAAAGCTCAGTATAGGATGGCTCAGACAGAGTTGAAAGAGCTAAAGGAGCAGATTGAAGAGTTGCTCAATCTTGGGTTCATCCGCCCAAGTGTGTCACCTTGGGGAGCTCAGGTATTGTTTGTGAAGAAGAAGGATGGTTCGATGAGGATATGTATCGACTATCAGCAACTGAACAAGGTCACTATCAAGAACAAATATCCTTTACCAAGAATCGATGATTTGTTTGATCAGTTGCAAGGAGCGAAGTATTTCTCCAAGATCGAATTAGGGTCAGGCTACCATCAGTTGAAGATAAAGGCTGAGGATATCCCCAAGTCTGTGTTCAGGACTAGATATGGGCATTTTGAATTTTTTGTCATGCCATTTGGTTTGACAAATGCTCCGGCAGTATTCATGGATCTCATGAACAGAATCTTCAAGCCGACTCTTGACTGCTTTGTGATCGTGTTCATGGATGACATTCTAGTGTACTCTAGGACACAGAAGGAGCAAGAGATATATCTCTGAACCACACTGAAGATACTTCATGAGCATAAGTTATACACTAAGCTTAGCAAGTGCGAGTTTTGGCTAGAAAATGTAGCATTTCTAGGCCATGTGGTGTCAGAAGAGGGGATTTCTGTGGACCCTTCCAAGATAGAAGCAGTGGAAGGATGGGGAAGGCCAAAGAGTGTTACAGAGGTTCGAAGCTCCTTGGGCCTAGCTGGATATTATAGAAGATTTGTGGAGGGTTTTTCCAGTTTGGCAGCTCCACTCACTCACCTAACTTGAAAGAATGCTAGGTTCGAGTGGAATGAGAAATGTGAGAAGAGTTTCCTTGAGTTGAAGAAACGTCTTACCACCGCTCCCATCCTGACTGTACCATCCGGTAGTGAAGGTTTTGTGGTGTACAGTGACGCCTCACTCATTGGGTTAGGTTGTGTTCTTATGCAACACGGGAAGGTGATTGCCTATGCTTCTCGGTAGTTGAAAGACCATGAGAAGAACTATCCTACCCATGATTTGGAATTGGAAACTTAATCTTTGCTCTCAAGATCTGGAGACACTACTTGTACGGTGTACAGTTTGAAGTGTTCATTGATCACAAGAGTTTAAAGTATTTGTTCTCACAGAAAGAGCTGAATTTGAGGCAACGCCGTTGGGTGGAATTCTTCAAGGATTATGATTGCTCTATCCAGTACCACCCGGGGAACAAATGTGGTGGCAGATGCACTAAGTAGGTGACCTACTGGATTATTGGCACACTTGATGGTCCAAGAATGGAAGCTACTCGAAGAAGTGTTTAGCCTTGATGCGGGTTTCAGTGTTGGAGAGTTCGGAGTTTTGTTGGCTAACATTATGGTCAGGCAAACCTTATTGGATAGAATTAAAGACCTACAGTGGAATGATGGAGAACTCCACGCTGTCATAAACAAGTTGTTTAGCAGCGGGTTTGAGGATTTCTCTTGGAGTCTGTTTCAAGGGTAGACTTTGTGTTCCGGATGATGAGGAATTAAGAAGGGAGATTCTCAATAAACCACATAAGTCCAAGTACACTGTCCATCCGGGAGGTACTAAGATGTACAAGAACCTTAAGAAGTATTTCTGATGGAGGGGGATGAAAAAGGATGTGGCTATCTTTGTGTCAAAGTGTTTGGTGTGTCAACAAGTGAAGGCCAAACACCGGAGACCGGTAGGACTTCCTTAGTCTCTTCCTATTGCTGAGTGGAAGTTGGAAAATATCTCCATGGACTTTATTGTTGGTTTGCCAAGGACGGCTAAGAACTTTGATGCCATTTGGGTTGTGGTCGACCGATTGACTAAATCAGCTCATTTTCTTCTATATCGGACCACTTTCAACTCCAATCAATTGGCTAACCTCTATATCAAGGAGATAGTCTGTTTGTATGGAGTGCTAGTTGACATTGTTTCCGATCGAGATCCTAGATTTATATCCAGATTCTGGAAGAGTTTTCAGCAGGCCATGGGTTCCCATTTGGATTTTATTACGATATTTTATCTGTAGACAGATGGGCAAACTGAGAGGGTGAACCAGATCATAGAGGACATGCTTTGGGCTTTCATGTTGGACTTTCAGGGTAGTTAGGATGATCACCTACTGTTGGTTGAGTTTGCCTACAACAATAGCTATCAAGCGAGTATTGAGATGACACCATTTGAGGCCCTCTATGAGAGGAGTTGTCGTTCACCTTTGTTTTGGGAAGAAGTTGGTGAGAAGAAGCTTTTGGGTCATGAGCTCATTGGTCAGACTGTGGATAAAGTTCAGTTGATCAGGGAGAGGTTGAAAGCAGCTCAGAGTAGGCAGAAGAGCTATGCCGATATTCGCAGGAGAGATCTTGAGTTCCAAGTTAGAGATTTTGTGTTTGTTAAGATCTCGCCTATGAAGGGGGTGATGAGATTCGGCAAGCGAGGTAAGCTCAGTCCAAGATATGCGGGTCCTTTTGAGATCATCACCCGGGTCGGAGAAGTTGCTTATCAGGTTACCTTACCACCTCACATGGCAGGTGTGCATAATGTCTTTCATATCTCTATGTTAAGGAAGTATATTTCGGACCCTTCACACGTCATTCAATTAGATCCCTTGGAGATTCGGGAAGACCTGACGCTAGTGGAGCAATCGGCTCGAATCTTGGACCGGAAGGAGCAAGTTTTGCGTTCTAAGGTCATTCCTCTTGTACTCTTACAATGGGAGCATCACTCTAGAGAAGAGGCTACTTGGGAGAGACAAGCCGAGGTCCGCGAAAAGTACCCGCTGTTATTCTCCTAAGGTACGCAAATTTTGAGGACGAAATTCTTTTAAGGGGGGGAGGATGTAGAGACCCAAATCTTTTTCATGCTTTTTATGCAAGTATTAAGGGTATTTTAGTCTTTATCATCTTTTAATGCTTGTGTATTTATATCTAATCGTGTGGTGTGATCTAGGCTTAATCAAACTTGTAAAGAGAGGAATGTCATAACATACCCTCAACGTTAGGAAGCTCTAGTTTTATCACTGTTTATCGGAATTGAGTAATTCTTAAACCATTAGAAAGGTATTGGAACCCTCTTCAAGGTTCATGTTTAATGTTTTTCCTTATTTTAAGTTTAAGCTAATTCAAAAGTGGGTTTTCCGTTGTTTTGCCTGATGAAATTACAGATCAGTGTACTTGTAGACCCATTTAGACCTTTTAAAATTTAAAATTAGGACTTTTGTAACGGATGAAAGTTGTTCCCCTTTGAAAGAAAAATCAAACACAAGTTGAATCGTCAAAATCTGATGAGCGAGTCAAAAGTTATGGTCAAAATACTAAAACGGGGTAAAATCTGTTAGAATCCGAAAAACAGGGGTGCGATCTATTGTAAATAAGCTACGATCGATCACAAAATAGTGTGATCTATCACAAATTTCTGCAATCGATTGCATTCAGGCAAGTTTTTTTGAAGCCCTTTCGGGTCTAGGTGCGATAGATCGCACCAAAGGTGCGATTGATCGCACTCGGACCTAGAAATTTCTAAAAAAGGTGTTTTCAGGTTTTTAACCCTTGGGGCTATAAATAGGGGTTCTATTTCGTGGGTTTTAGGGTTCTAAGCCATTTCTAACCTAATTTGGCAAATAGGGAGAAGAAACCTGGGGTTTTTGAGGGAGAAATTGCTTGGAGAAGGAGGAGATCACTAGGAGATTGCAAGGAGAGCTTGGAGATCTTCCTCAAAACTTCTTGGGAGTGATTTGGATCCAAGGGAAGGATCTCTAAGGTCGATAAACCCCCTAACTCAACTCTATTAATGATATTTGGTGAATATTATTATAATATAAATGATAGAAATGATAATTTGATTTTTTTTCCCTAATTATGCATGGATTAAGCTTGTTAGAGATGGAAATAGATTTATACTATGGATGGATTGTATGGAGGATGAGAAATATTATGGAGGAAGGGATGATTGTATGGATGTGGAGTATGTTTGAGTTGTATAAATGGATTATGGTGTGGTGGAATGTTAAAAATGGGAAAGGGCAAAGTATCCATAATTAACGCACTCAAGGTGTTTGTTGACATGCTTAAGAAGGAGAAATGCTAGTATGATGCTATTGTTTATTAATAAACTAAGTTAAATGGATACTGTTGTCGTTATGATAAATTATGCCCTATTTACTTGTATGGTGATTGGTATTCGGGTAGGCCAAACCATAGAGGAAAATCCTCCACGTTGGGAATTCTCTAACTAGGGAGATGTAACCTAGCGGAGTTTCCTAACGGAAGATTGGAATCTAAGGGATGACTAATTCCAATCATGACACTTAAGCACACTTTCACTTGCATGGTAAGTATTCAAGTCTCATGAGTCTACTTGTCTCACAAGCATGCATGTATTTGATACGAACATGTTACGAATTATGCCATGAAAAAATGATTCCCCACTACAAACATCCACTCTACGCGTTGTCGCACTCATGTTATGCTATGAAAGAATGATCCCCCATTATGAACATCCACTCTAAGCGTTGTCAAACACAATGAATTATGTGTTGCCAGGATAAAACACTATGAATTATGCATTGACGGGACAAACACACTATGAATCATGCATGTATGAGTCTAAGCATATGTTAAGGCAAGTTCATGGATAAGAGTTGCACGAGTACACGAGTCAAGATGATGTTATGACATGTTATATGCTCCGCACTCTGATTATGCCTATTTTACGTGAAATTATTATGACTAAGCTTAGATAAACTGAGTTATGATATTGTTATTGCTCATGCTATGTTATATTATTGTTAGTTCATTTATCAACTGACTATTCCATACTCAGTCGACCTGTCATTATCTTCAGGTTTAGGAGAAGAGCCGTGGACTTAGGCGCCTACTTTTGTAAAATAAACTTAATGTAAATAATACAGGTATATGATTTGTATGATGACTATTGTGATGACAGGTGTTATTTGCTTTTTGGAAGCATCTGATAAATGTTTAAATTTCCCAAATTTTCGCGGGTAAAGTCTTCCGCTTGCATGATTTGACGAACGGACACTCGTCTCAGAACTTGATTCCCTAGGCGCAGGTTCGGGGCGTCACAATTGGTATCAGAGCCTAAGAGCAATAACCATCATAACAAACCATACTTGTTCATGAAATACCGTAGTACATGATTTTTAGTTGTGTAGTTAGATGTATTACTGTACATCACCTATTTCGAAATCAGATAGTGATTTGGAAATTGTGTGTATGTGCAGGGATGCCGTTAATGCACAGAGTCCCCACTAAGGAGGATTGGCAGCATTATGAGCAGATGGCAGCCATATTGAGTTGCCGTTATCCAGAGTGGCTTGGGATGACTCAATGAATCATGGCGGCCATTAAGCCGAAGGTTGTCCGGATAAATCCGGACGGAACTGCCTGGATGCCACCCCCGACTCCGATGGAGCTTGCAGTACCGGCTCAGGTACGTCATGATATTTTAAGGCAGGTCAAGCGGGCACTGGCAGACATCAGGCCTAGTCCGGATGGGACTGGTTGGATACCTCCACCCTTATCATCTAAGAGGCTTACGGCACGAGAGTATCGTGCGATTTTGAACAACCGTAAGCAGAGTAAGAAGAAGTTGGTGGAGGCGAGTAGTCCCTCTACCTCGACTGAGGTTTAGATGCAGGAGTAGGGAGTCAGGAGGGGAGACTGTAGCGTATCTGTATGGTTTTGGAGTATAGTAGATGCCCTAGGCGGTCTTCTTATCACTCGACTCTTAGATTTTTGGTGTATATACTTGTACAACAGAGATGATGTTTTGTATACTATGATGTATTATGTTCATGTATATGGTGTGGTATGTATATATTAAAGATGAAATGAATGAAATGTCTCTTTTTGGATATTGAATTCTCAGTGCATTTCAGTTTCATTTTATTATTAAAAGTTCGTTACTTTATAATTATAGGTGAATCATGCCACCTCGACGAGCACTCGAGAATACCTTTGCTGGGGCATTCGAGGCTATTACAGCCCTAGCCAACCTAATTCAGCAACAACAGGCCCAGAATATGAATGGAAATGGGAATGGTAGTCGTATCCCCATTGCTACCATGCCAAAGCATGGGAATGTGACCTGATTGGAGAAGTTTAAGAGGCTTGGACCGTCGGCCTTTTCGGGTACTACTGATCCGCTGAAGGCGGAGAACTGGATTAGAAGTCTGGAAAAAGTTTTTAGGGCTATGTCTTTGCCAGAAAATGACAAGCCCGAGTTCGCTATCTTTCTACTTGAAGGAGAAGCGGAACATTGGTGGACCACAGCGGAAAGGACAGTTCCACCGCATTAGAGGCCCGTGACTTGGGCAAAATTTCCTGAATTGTTTAATGAGCGCTATTTTTCAGCATCGAAGAAAAAGAGGAAGGAGATGGTGTTTCTTCAGCTGACCCAAGGAAATATGTCGGTTAGCGAGTATGAACAAAAGTTTAATCAACTCTCGAGGTTCGCTGCGAGATTTGTCAAGGATGAGCAGTGGAGGGTTGAGAAATTTGAAGAAGGATTGAAGCCGGCTATCAGGGGGAAATTGGCAGCTCAACGATTTACCTCCTTCTTAGAGATATTAGATAGAGCACTCAGAGTAGAGCGAGTGCATGAAGAATTGGCACAGTCTAGTGCTGGCAAAGGCAAAGGCACAGTTGGGAAGCCCTGGATAAAGGAGAATAACCGGCAGTTTACTGGGAAAAGAAGGTTCGAGGACATGAAAAGCCAAGGGTCTACAGGAAGATTGGGGCTTAAGTGCGAGAAATGTGGTCAGGGCCATTTGACCAAGGTCTGTAGAGCGAAGGTTTGCTTCCAGTGCGGAAAGCCTGGACACTTCAAGAAGGATTGCCCTAAGGCTCAACCACTAGCGTTGGAAGGCGGAAAAGGAAGAGTGTTTGCAATTACCCAGGAAGAGGCATAGCAGACCGAAGGTGTCATAGAAGGTAAACTTTTAGTATTTCAAGTACCTGCTTATGCTTTGATTGACACTGGTGCTACACATTCGTTTGTCTCTACTCGTTTTGCTAAACACATAAGTTACGAGTCTGATACACTCAAAAGCATGATGTCTATATCTACACCATCAGGGAAAGTTCTGTGCACAAAAACAATCTATGATAGGTGTCCCATACTTGTCAATAGTGTACGGATGTTAGTAGATCTGATCGTGTTAGACATGAAGGACTATGATGTTATCCTAGGGATGGATTGGTTGGCTAATTACCATGCAGTGGTAGATTGTAATGTCAAGAAAGTGATATTTCAAATTTCGGACATCCCAGAGTTCGAAATACAGGGGATTATCCGAGGTTAAGCACCCAAGCTAATATCAGCAATTAAAGCATGTCACCTTCTAGACAAGGGGTGTACTAGGTATTTAGCTGCAGTGGTGGTCGATAAAGATGAAGATGACACTTTAGGGAATACCCCGGTGGTCAGAGAGTTTCAAGATGTGTTTCCTGATGAATTACCAGAACTCCCTCCTACTAGAGAAATCGATTTGACAATCGATGTTACTCCGGGTGTAGACTCGATATCTAAAATACCGTATTGGATGGCTCCGGCTGAGTTGCAAGAGCTGAAGATTCAGTTGCAAGACCTATTAGATAAGGGCTTGATCCGTCCTAGTGTTTTACCATGGGGAGCACCGGTGTTATTTGTCCGGAAGAAAGACGAGAGTCTGCGTCTGTGTATAGATTATCGTCTACTGAATCAAGCGACGATCAAGAATAAGTATCCTCTCCCCAGGATCGATGATCTATTTGATCAGTTGCAAGGTGCCCATGTGTTTTCAAAGATTGATTTATGGTCCGGCTATCACCAATTGAGAGTCAAAGAAGAAGATATTCAGAAGACAGCATTCCGAACTCGGTATGGTCACTACGAGTTCTTGGTGATGCCTTTCGGAGTGACAAATGCACCTGCGGCCTTTATGGAGTTGATGAATCGTCTTTTCAGGCCGTACATGGATCAGTTTATTGTGGTATTTATTGATGATATCTTGGTGTACTCACCTAGTCGTGAGCAGCACGCTGTGCACTTGAGGATTTCGCTATAGACATTAAGAGATAATCAGCTGTATGCTAAGTTCTCCAAGTGCAAGTTTTGGATGGAAGAGGTAGCCTTTCTTGGGCATATTGTGTCAAGAAATGGAATATCTATTGATCATTCCAAGGTTCAGGCAGTAACCGATTGGGCAAGGCCATCCACTGTTATTGAAGTTCGAAGTTTTCTGGGATTGGCTAGGTACTACAGCAGATTTGTAAAAGGTTTCTCAAAGATAGTAGCTCCATTAACGGAATTGACTAAGAAAGATGTGATGTAGAGCCCCGAACTTTTGACATTTATGTATGACACTTTCGTAGCCATTTTTCCTTTAAAGTAGTGCAATTATTAAATAAAGAAGAAATTGGAAATTCCGAAACGTTATAAATGTTCCTTTTCGAAGTACGAACCCAACGCAAGTTGAATCGTCGAAATCCGACGAGCGAGTCAAAAGTTATGGCCGAAACAAGGAGGAAAAATATGGAATTTTGCTGCAAGTTACGACCGATCATACACACCCTACGAACGATCGTAGGTGAGTTACGATCGATCGTAGAGGTTACGATCAATCCTAGAATCTCAGGAATTTATAAAAGTTTCGGGTCGATATACGATCGATCGTGGATAATTTACGATGGATCGTAGTACAACTTACGATCGATCGTAGACAGGTTACGATCGATCGTAGATCGCGAATCCAGAAATTTTAATCGGATTTTTAGGGTTTCTTCACTACCTATGAAGGTTGTCCGAGCCTTTAGGGCTCTCATTCACACACCTATAGTATTTTTGAGAGTTAGAGAGAAAGGAGAAGGGGATCCTAACCTAGGGTTTGTTCTTGAAGGAGAAATCAAGGGTTTGCTACCCTAGATCACCCCAAGCTTCGGTCAAGCTCGGGAGGACCACGTTCTCCAAGCTCGGTAGCATCTCACGCACGTTTTTGCAAAGGTTTTCTTCCCTATTCGGGTCGGTACTTCTTACTACCCTCCTAGTTATAGCTTCCCTTTTTCCTTTGTTTCTCCTTGTTTTCCTTCATTTATATATGTGTTATGAGATTGGTGGCATGAATGGTGAATGGAGATGGATGTTGGCGAACGGATGCCGTGTGGATGATGTGATGAACGAATGGGAAAGGGCATTGTACCAATAATGAACATACAAGTGTGATGTGAGCATAACCCATCTAGAAAAGCATGATCTAGGTTTAAGTGAATAATGAACACACCCCATGTTTGATGAAATGCCAAGGTGAACAAAATAAATGATAAAGGGAACCCATGCTTAATTTCTCTTGAAAATTGTTAGGGTTCATGATAGTGTGTTTCTTACATTTCTTAAAATGCGTAGATTATTACTCACTTAAATTGTTATATGCTATGCTTTGTGAATTACCCCAAGTTGCCATATTTAATTCTAAATGCAAGTATGCACACGATCTCACGAGCACGCATGAAATGACGTGATTTACCGATGTTTTAAGTATGGGGTGTAGAGGTGGGGCATATCCTAAGATATGTTTCACTTCGCTTTTGACAAGGGCAAGACAATCATGCATTTCATAGGGAAAGGTCTTCCATCCCCTCGCATGACATGCATAGCATCGCATGACACGCATAGCATAGCATGGCATGACACGCATAGCATAGCATCACATGACATGCATAACTCAACTAGGCATGTGAACATGTTTAAATTATGAAAATGCAAGCATGACAAGCATGACACGGTTAACAAGTTCCCAATCACGCAAAGGGTATTTCAAGTCAAGTCAAGTGCACGATGTTTTCAAGGGTTTTATCAGTCTTTCTGAATGCAAGCATGAATACAAATTGCTTTACTTCCTTGTATGATATAAATTGTTCCTGTTCTATATATGCAATTTGTTTCCTACTTTATGTAAGCCATCTGTATACTATGACTGTTGGTTAGTATTTAGTACCCACTGAGTATTCCATGCTCAGCCGTACTTCTTATGTCGGCAGGTTCTGAGGGAGCTGCTGCTCCATTTGATGTTTGTGCTCCTGGTCCATGGGTGGAGGAGGAGTACGTCGAGGAGCCCTTGGAGGAACCTCCCGTAGAGGGTTATTAGTGGATGGTGTTAGATTCTGAGTGGATTAGCTGTGGGTGAGCATGAGTGATTATATCCATGTATTTTGGCAGGCATGTCCGCATTTTCTTTGTTTTGTTTTCTTTTGTATTAAACTTGGACCATGTGTATATACTTAGAGGTTTGTTAGACTTCCGCTGTGGTTTATAGTTATGCTTCCGCTGTTACCCTCTATTGTATATGTTCTGTGGGTTTTGTAGGTTGGTTCGTCAAGCAAGTCCTGTAAGTCATGATTAAGTCGTCCAAGATTCACTCTAACTCCTAGGGTGGGTTTTGGGTCGCGACATGTGAAGTTCGAATGGACGGCATCTCGAGAGTGAAACTTTCAAGAATTAAAGAAGAGATTAACAACCACTCCAGTATTGACAACTCCCTTAGGATCTGGAGGATTTGAGGTGTATTGTGATGCTTCTAGTAAGGGAATCGGTTGTGTTTTAATGCAAAACAAAAAGGTCATTGCTTATGGTTCGAGACAACTCAAGATTCACGAACGGAATTATCGCACGCATGACCTGGAGTTAGCTACGGTAGTGTTCGCACTAAAAATTTGGAGACATTATCTTTATGGAGAGAAGTTGGTGATCTATAGTGATCACAAGAGTTTAAAGTATCTATTCTCCCAAAAGGAACTCAATATGCGACAGCGTAGTTGGATGGAATTCTTGAAGAATTATGACTATGTAATCCAGTATCATCCTGGTAAGGGTAACATGGTTGCTGATGCCCTGAGTAGAAAGACAGTTGGATCTGTAGCATATATGAGGGCAGAGCGATGGAAGATGATTACAAAAAATTCAAGAAACACAGTTGGAAGATAAGGAGATCAAAGTTATCAGAGATAAAATTCTTCAAGGAAAAATGGGTGATTTTGAAGAATCTGAAGATGGAATACTTCGATTCAAAGGTCGAATCTGTGTGCTTAGAAATCCTGAGTTGAAGAATGAACTGCTCAATGAAGCACATCGATCTCATTTTGCGGTGCACCCTAGAAGTACAAAGATGTATCAGGATGTGAAGAATAACTATTGGTGGAACGGCATGAAGAGAGAAATTGGAGAGTATGTATCTCGATGCCTTGTTTGTCAGTGAGTTAAAGCAGAACATCAGAAACCACCTGGATTGTTAAATTCATTGCCTATTCCAGAGTGGAAATGGGAGCACATTACGATGGATTTTGTGGTAGGGTTACCAAAAACAAGAAGTGGGCATGATGCCGTTTGGGTGATATTTGATCGATTAACGAAGTCGGCTCACTTTCTTGCTATCAAGGATACCATAACCCTGGAAAATTTATCAAAGTTGTACATCAAGGAGATTGTGAAGCTGCATGGCGTGCCGGTATCTATTGTGTCAGATCGTGATCCGTGATTTACTTCCCGATTTTGGAGGAGCTTGCAGGAAGCTTTAGGTACGCAGCTAAACATGAGTACAGCTTATCATCTGCAAACCGATGGATAGTCTGAGCGCACAATACAAACTCTAGAAGATATGATGTGCACTTGTAGTCTGGAGTTTCATGGAAATTGGGATGATCACTTGTCATTGATCGAGTTTGCATATAATAACAGTTATCAGGCAAGTATTCAAATGGCTCCTTACGAGGCCTTGTATGGCAGGAGTTGTCGGTTACCAGTATGTTGGACTGAAGTAGGGGAACGTAAACTATTGGGACCTGAGTTGGTGCAAGAAACAACAAAGAAGATCGAGTTGATTCGATCGAGGTTATTATCTGCACAAAGTCGACAGAAAAGCTATGCAGATGGAAAGCGCCGAGACTTAGAGTTTCAAGTCGGCGACCATGTGTTCTTGAAAATCTCTCCATCAAAAGGTATTGTACGATTCGGAAAGCGGGGAAAGTTAAGTCCACGATTCATTGGACCTTTTGAGATTTTGGCTAAAATAGGAGGTGTAGCCTACCGTTTGGCATTACCACCAGAGCTAGCAAGGGTTCACAATGTATTCTACATATCCATGTTGAGAAAATATGTACCTGATCCCTCACACGTGATACGATATGAACCAATTCAAGTCAGAGAGGACTTAACTTTTGAAGAAAAGCCAGTGATAATTTTGTACCGCAAGGAACAGGTGTTACGAAACAAAACAATTAAGCTAGTTAAAGTTTTATGGGAACACCATAGCATAGAGGAAGCCACATGGGAACTTAAAGATGTCATTAGGAGCAATCATCCTCAGTTATTTGATGACTAGTATATATGTAAATTTCGAGGATGAAATTTTTGTAAGGAGGGGAGATTGTAATGACCCGAAATTTTAATATAATAAAATTGTGTGTTTATGGGTCCTTAATGGAGGTTAATTAGTTAATTATTTGTTAAATTAATAAAAAAATAGATTTTTACTCGGGATTGAAGTGCACCGAGGAAATCTCAGTATCTTTTGGCGAAACTCGTACACAGTGTGCCGGTCGACTGCCGGGACACACCCCTACCGTATTGATTCCGTTATGTACCATTTCACGGGACCGCGGGGCCATTATGTGATAAAATTGAGAAAAAGGAGAAATTTCTATATTTCCAGAAATTAAGTGAGACCCAATATCTGTTGGAGATACTAATAAAAATCTGTGCGGTTGGCACTAATGCGTGTCAGTCGGCTGTGGAGACTAATATCTGTCGTCTCGACAGTTAGTTATCTCAAACGAAGAAGCGACAGCGTGTTTTGTATCCGAAATAAGAAAATTAGTGGGTTTTGTAATTTTCTTCCGGAGTAAAGTGTAGCCGTCAAAACTCAGTATTTTTCCCCAAAATTTTTACAGTAAGTGTCAGACTGCCCCAAGTTCGGTCACCTAAAGTTTCGTTACTGTCGGGTGTCATATAGCAGGATTTCGGAGGGCATATACGTGAAAAGTGGGAAACCCGCCAAAGTCGTTGACTTGGTCAACCTCACTTTTTCCACACCAATTGGGTCATGTGCTTTTGCACATGATCTAGCCCCATT
This sequence comes from Tetracentron sinense, assembly GCA_015143295.1. NCBI lineage: Eukaryota > Viridiplantae > Streptophyta > Magnoliopsida > Trochodendrales > Trochodendraceae > Tetracentron > Tetracentron sinense. The sequence goes on from CM026553.1 coordinate 15,089,629, forward strand.
TAAGGCATATATAAATCGGGGCCAACCCCTCATTTGCTCATGGTTTCAATTGCAAACAGTGCTCTGCCAGAATTTTTTTTTAGAGAGAGAAAGTGAGGAGAGAGAAAGGAAGAGAGAGAAAAAGGAGAGAGAAAGGAAGAGAGAGAAAGGGAAAGGGAGGTCCCCTTAGGGTTTCTCAACATCCCTGACGCATTGGCGGCGTCTGATTTCTTCTCTGATGCCTCGATTTACGTGTAGAGCGAGAGAGAGAAAAAGGTAGAGAGTGAAAGTGAAAGTTAGAGAGAGAGGAGCTTTATCTTGGGGTTGATCGCCCTCCCGGACGTGTTGGCGGTGTCCGTTTTTGCACTAGCTACCTCAAAACACGTGAAGCAGGTAAAACCCCTCTCTTTTCTTCTCTTTTTTCACTTATTTTGCTATATTATTTCATGTGAAGTATATGCATGTCTTTTGACGTGAATGAAAAAGGGTCGGAGACCCCTATGTGATGTTGTGAGTTTATGTGGTCCCTCAGGGAGCCCAGATCGGGTCCCGGGTAAATTGTATCACTACTTTAGGGTGACAAAAAGTTGTTTTGCATGTCTTGTAAGGCTATGGAGACATTCATTAGCTTGAAAACGTTCCCTAATGGGACGGTGTGTTAACGGAGTTAGTTCACGGGCGCGAGGTCCAAGTATTTCAGTTAATCAAGCGAGACTTGGGTTAACTGGGGTTAACCTGTGGTTAGAAAATCTAACCAGGGTTAAGTATAGTCCGTGGTTCCTCTTTGACTAGGTCAGGAGAGACCGTGTCCAGTAAGGCCCGGGGTTCCTCTGTGACTGATAGTCGGGAGATGTCGATCTGTTTGTCTAGGTCGTCCGTGGTGCCTCTTGGACTAGTGGCGGTGTCCTTCATAGCCCGTGGTTCCTCCGTGACTGATAGTCGGCAGATGTCGGAGTCTTAGGGAGTTTAACATAGCGGAACATCAGATAGTGTATAGTCCGGGGTTCCTCTCTGGGTGGGTCTGAAGATGTCGGCACCGTGTCTATCGGGGTCCCTTCTTGGTGAAACATCAGGAGATGACGGCATTGGTAAAGATGTCGGGGTTCCTCCGTAGACTAGTCAGAAGATGACGGTAGGCAGGTTGGTCGGGGTTCCTTCATGACTGATACCCAGGGCGATGACGGCGAATACACGGTAAATGTTGCCAGTCAGTTGAATGGAAAAGTATTGTCCTTATTGGGTGAATGCCCATGTTGTGTGTGTAAGCTTCGGATACGAAGTGGTCTGAGTTGGTATACTCAGGGTTGGTGTATTTGTTTGAGTTGGTGGACTCATGGTTCGGTATGGAATCATCGGATTTCAGGTGAGTTGGGTTGGTATACCCATGGTTTAGTCATGTTCGGGTGAAAGCCGGAATAACATGTGTGAGTCTAAATGACTCGATGTATTATGGTTATGATTTAGAGACTTTAAGCTAAACATTTGTGGGCTGTGGCTAATTAATAGAGTCTCAGGACTCGAAATGAAACATGATTGATGATCGAAACGATAATTTGGTAATATAATACATTCATAACCGAACCTCATAATTGGAAAGTAATGTGAGGTCGGGAACTCTGTTAGGGTGACGTAACCCTAAGTGACCTTGGGTCACAATTTATTATATATTGTTCTATTTTACTGTAACATGCAAATTGAATTGCTTATTATATCATTATTGATGTGTGTTATTATGCGGAAAATAGTTTAGAAGGATTGTGGTTTTATTGGGCTTCATAGCTCACTGATTTTTTGTGGCAGCAGATCTTGGAGCTGCTGACCAGTAAGTGAAAAGTCTATCTGGACATTTTGGAAGCTTGTACAAGTTGTACCTGGCGTGATAGAGGCACCTACTTTTGTAAAACAAACTTAATGTAAATAATACAGGTATATGGTTTGTATGATGAAAATTGTGATGACAGGTGTTATTTTCTTTTTGGAAGCATCTGATAAATGTTTAAATTTCCCGTATTTTTGTGGGTAAAGTCTTCCGCTTGCATGATTTGATGAACTGACACGCGTCTCAGAACTTGATTCCCTAGGCGCGGGTTCGGGGCGTCACAGAGGAGGTGTACGCCGAAGAGGGAGAAGAAAGTGCGCTTCCTGAGGAGGAGGCTAGGGATTTTGATAGTCATCCCTATTGAGTAGTTTTAGTATTTCTTTTTGGACGAGATGTTTATATTAGACTTTGGACTTTTAGTTGATGTTGCCTTAGTTGTTTTACCCTATTGATGGTTTATTCTACTTCGTTTATGAGGAGTTATGATATGTGGATTATCATTGTACAGGATGGTTTGACTTTTTATGATCGAAATTTTACTATCCTCATTTTTGGAGACTCGTGTAGAATGCCTTGTATGCATGGATTTTACGCAGGTTTAAGTAATGTGACGATTCCAAAGTCCTATTTTAGTCTTGTAGGATTTTGGGGTCGTTATACTTATCCAGCGATCCATCATCCTGGTAATGGTCCATAGAGGGCTCTGGATCATAGTATTCGTCCTCTATCCAAAGCTCCGTACCACAAACATCAAATGGAACACGTGCACCTACCGAAGTCAATAATCGGTTGAGCATGGAATACTCAGTGATATACAAGCTACTAACTAACAATGAATAATATCATGAACATGCATAAGCTTAGAGAATAACATTCGTGAAAGTAGTTACAAAAATATTTTTCTTAATAGTATTTGTAGAGCCCCGGACCTTTTCACATTTAATGCATGACACTTTCATTGCCATTTTTCCTTTAAAGAGGTATAATTAATAAATAAGGAAGAAATTGGAAATTCCAAAACATTACAAATGTTCATTTTCGAAGTACGAACCCAACGCAAGTTGAATCGTCAAAATCGGACGAACGAGTCAAAAGTTATGGCCAAAACAGTTTGGATTCTGCAGACCACCGATCGCTCGGTCCATGGAGCGATTGATTGGTCCAAAACCGATCGCTCGGAGGCTATCGACTGGTCAAGATTTTTGTATAGGGAAATTTTCCAGAGAGTGAAATTTTAACCGATCGCTCGATTATGAAACCGATTGATCGGTAGGCAACCGATCGATCGGTCATTAACACCGATCGCTCGGTACTCGCGTTTTTGTAGAAATTTTAATAAGGGTATTATGGTCTTTTGGTCGGTTCACTCTTACCTTAAGAGTTTAACCCGAGCCTTTAGGGCTCATTCTCAACACTTAGAGGATTTGGGGGATTAGAAGAGAGGAGAAAGGGTTTCCTAAGCTAGGGTTTTGCTTTTGGAGAAGAATCAAAGGGGTTTTGAGACCCTAGATCACTTCAAGTCTGGCTTTTCTCCAAGATCACGGCTCAAGCACCCGTGGAGAGCGTTCCCCAAGCTAGGGCAGCACCTCACAGTCATTTTTGGAAGGGGTTTCTTCCTCATTTCTTCAAGGTCGGTACTTCTTGCTACCCTCCTAGTTATAGTTCCTTCTTTTACTTTATTTCTCTTTGTTTTCTTTCATTTACACATGTGCTATGAGATGGACGGGTGTGAATGGTGAATGGAGACAGAATTGGCGATTGGATGTCATGTGAAATGATGTGATGAATGAAATGGGGAGGGCATTGTATCCATAATGAACAAACACGTATGATGTGAGCATAACCCACCTAGAAAAGCATGTTGTAGGGTTAATAAATAATGAATGCACCATGTTTGATGAAATGTCAAGGTGAATGAGATGAATAATAAATTAATAAATTTCATGTTTAAGGTTTATGGAAATTGCTAGGGTCATGATAGTGTGATTGTTCGCTTTCCCTAAATGATATGAATACTAAATTGCTCAAATCATTGATGTTATGTGTTATGAATTACTCAAATGCCATATTTAATTCCAAATGCAAGTATGCACACGACCTCACGAGCACGCATACATGACATGATTTACCGAGGTTTTCAAGAATGGGATTTAGAGGTGGGGCATATCCTACGATATGTTTTACCTCGCTTTTGGCAAGGACAAGACAATCATGCGTACATATCATAAGAAGGGTCTCCCTTCCCTCTCAAGGCATCTCACAAGTGCATCTCACAAGGACATCTCACAAGTGAATCTCACAAGTGGAAGGACAAGCGTGAGCATTCTAGGAAGAAGGGTCTCCCTTCCCTCACAAGTAGATTACTTTTCAGAACAAGCAAGCATGACACGCATGATACAAGCATGACACGCATGACACGGTAGACAAGGTTGCAAGCATAAAAAGGGTAATTTCAGTCAAGTCAAGTGCACAAGATTTCAAGGGTTTTACCGGTTTTTATGATTGCAAACATGATGACTTATATTGCTTTACTTTATTGTCATGATATGAATCATTCCTGCTTTATATGCGTGAATTGTTTCCTGCTTTATGCATGCTATCCGTATGCTATGACTGTTGGTTAGTGCTTGGTACCCGCTGAGTATTCCATGCTCAGCCGTACTTCTTATGTCGGCAGGTTCTGAGGGAGCTGCTGCTCCATTTGATGTTTGTGCTCCTGGTCCATGGGTGGAGGAGGAGTACGTCGAGGAGCCTTTGGAGGAACCTCCCGTAGAGGGTTATCAGTAGGTGGTGTTAGATTCTGAGTGGATTAGCTGTGGGTGAGCATGAGTGATTATATCCATGTATTTTGGCAGGCATGTCCGCACTTTCTTTGTTTTGATTTCTTTGTATTAAAACTTGGACCATGTGTATATACTTAGAGGTTCGTTAGACTTCCGCTGTGTCTTATAGTTATGCTTCCGCTGTTATCCTCTATTGTAGATCAATCCCACGAATTCAGATATTATTTATAATTCTAGGGTTGCCAAAACCCCTAAAAGTCCTTGAAAATATCTCAAAATATCTCCCGAGGTCGGTTGGAAAAGTTTTGGGTCGTTTTGCGCATGAAATTGTCGATGAGTGGTCTCCAGTCATCAAAAAGTGGGTTCCATTTATCGATGAGTGGTCAAAATTCATCCCCGAATAAGAAATTTTCGTTTTCAGTTTGGTTCACTCGTCGACGAGTCCTAGGCACTCAACTCCGAGTGGAACCCGCAACTCGCTAGAGTTTTTCCCACTTTAATATTTTGGTCATAAATTTTGAATCGCTTATCTGATTTCACGTTTCAAATTGCGTTGGATTCTTCTTTCAAAGGGCTACAACTTTCATGTTTTACAAAGTTTCTAATTATGCTGTCTTCATGGACCAAATTGCCCTTGAAACTGACTAATGCGAAAATGGATTTCAGCAGCCCAGATTTTCAGCAGACTCGCTTCTAGAAATCTGACATTTGACCTAACTGCGACTCAAAATCTGAAAAAGTGATAAGCATAAACCTCAAATAGGATTTCGATATCTTTTTAATGGCTCAAGAATCACTCGATTCCGATTTCGAATGAGAAAACTAGAGTTTTTGCAAGTTGAGGGTATGTTTAGGCATCCATTTCCTCGACACTTAGAGTATGCTATACTCTCATTTTTCATTTGTCCTTAACCCCCAAAAATACTTTGCATATATATTTTGATTCATGTAAAACCTCATTTCATTTTGAAACATGAACCCACAATTTTGTTAAGGCTTTAGGCCTTGAAGGCACTATTCACCGCATTATTCATACATTATTCACAGCACTATTCACATGAACAGTAAACTTAAATTCCGGGGCTCTACATCTTCCCCCTCTTACAGAAATTTCGTCCTCAAAATTAAGACATTACCAAAACATGCCAGAAACAAAATACATGAAATCTCACAAAAGAAACTATACAAACAAGTGAGGGTACTTTTCCTTTACTTCGGCTTCACGCTCCCATGTAGCCTCTTTGTTGGAATGACGTTGCCACTTCACAAGGACAAGTGAAATAGTCTTCTTGCACAAGACTTGATCTCGATGATCTAAGATTCGAGCCGGTTGCTCCACTAAGGTGAGATCCTCTCGAATCTCCACAGGATCAAGATTGATGACATGCGAAGGGTCCGGCACATATTTCCGAAGGATGGAAACATGAAAAACATTATGGACCGCCGCCATGTGAGGAGGTAAAGCCACTTTGTAAGCGACTTCTCCAACACGTGTGATCACCTCAATGGTCCCACATACCTCGGGCTGAGCTTCCCCCTCTTGCCAAACCTCACAATTCCTTGGCTCGGAGAAATCATCACAAAGACTCAATCCCCGACCTAGAATTCCAAGTCTCTATGGCGAGTGTCGGCATAACTCTTCTATCGATCTTAGGTAGTCTTCAACCTCTCCCTGATGATCTTGACCCTATCCATGGTCTGCTCAATCAACTCAGGACCCAATACCTTTCTCTCACCAACTTCATTAAGTAAAGAGGAGCTCTACAACTTCTCCCATACAAGGCCTCGAAAGGTGCCATCTGGATGCTCGCCTGGTAACTATTGTTGTAGGCGAACTCAACCAAAGGCAAATGATCCTCCTAACTGCCCTGGAAGTCTAACATGCAAGCTTTGAGCATATCCTCAATCACCTGGTTCACCCTCTCGGTCTGCCCATCAATCTGAGGATGAAAGGCGATACTGAAATCTAACCGAGAACCTATAGCACTCTGAAAACCCTTCCAGAACCTGGAAGTAAACCTCGGGTCCCAATCAGATACGATGGAAACTGGTACCCCGTGCAGCCGAAGCACCTCCTTGGTGTACAAGGCTACAAGCTGGCTCATGCTGTACGTAGTTCGATAAGGCAGGAAATGCCCAGACTTTGTCAATCAATCAACGACAACCCAGATACCATCGATGCCCCTTGCCGTCCTTGGCAAGCTAACTATGAAATCCATCAATATATTCTCTCATTTCCATTCTGGAATTGGGAGGGACTGTAAAAGACCTGCTGGTCTCTGATGCTCTGCCTTCACTTGCTGGCACACCAAGCAACGAGCAACATACTGTGCGACTTCCCTCTTCATGTTTCACCACTAGTAGTGCCTCTTGAGATTCTCGTACATCTTAGTACCTTCAGGATGTATCGTGTACTTGGATCGATGAGCCTCATCCAAGATCTCACTCCTCAATACCGCGTTGGCGGGAACACACAACCTACCTTTGAATGTGATGGCACCATCACCATTAAAGCAAACTCTTGGCCACCACTGCTAACCGACTTGTCTCGGTAAGCAATCAACTCTGTATCCGAACTCTGCAACTCCTTAATCGAAACTAGGATATAAGGCTTGACCGCAAGATTAGCCATGACTGGCCCAAAAGTAGGAATGCTAAAGCTAGTATCAAGATTCGCCATTACCTTTAACATCTTCCACTCGTGAACCATTATGTGAGCTAAGTGTCTAGGAGGCTTCCTGCTAAGAGCGTCTGCTACCATATTCGCCTTACCCGGGTGGTATTGGATAGTGTAGTCATAATCCTTCAGAAACTCCAACCATCTACGCTGCCTTAGATTCAGTTCGTTTTGGGAAAACAAGTACCTTAAACTCTTGTGATCCGTGAACACATCGAACTGTTCCTCATAGAGGTAGTGACGCCAAATCTTCAGCGCAAAGACAACTGCAACAAGCTCTAGATCATGTGTAGGATAGTTCTTCTCATAGACCTTCAACAGCTGTGAAGCATATGCAATGAACTTCCCGTGCTACATCAGAACACATCCTAGATCGATCAATGAAGCATTACTGTAAACTACAAAACCACCGATCCCAGATGAGACTGTGAGAACAGGGGTTGTAGTAAGCCTCTTCTTGAACTCCATGAAGCTTGCCTAGCACTTCTTGCTCCAAGTAAACTTAGCGTTTTTCCTCCTAAGATAAGTAAGCGAAGCCTCTCAGCTGGAGAATCCTTCCACAAATCTCCTGTAGTACCCTGCCAGGCCGAGGAAATTACGAATCTCGGTAACACTCTTCGGCCTCTCCCAATTCATCACTGCATCTATCTTCACAAAATTGATTGAGATACCCACGGCAGATACATAGTGGCCAAAGAGCGCCACCTTCTCCAACCAGAACTCGCACTTGCTCAACTTAGCATACAGGCTATGCTCTCGAAGAGTCTGCAACGCAAGGCGGAGATCTCTTGCATGATCATCCTGTGTCTTGGAATACACAAGGATATCATCGATGAACATGATCTGTAACGCCCCAACATACCCCCTAGGAGTTAGGATACTTTGGCGACGTGACCTAACCTTAAATCAACCTGCAAAACACCCACAGATCATATACAATAGAGGATAACAGCGGAAGCATAACTATAAGACACAGCGGAAGTCTAACAAACCTCTAAGTATATACACATGGTCCAAGTTTTAATACAAAGAAATCAAAACAAAGAAAGTGCGGACATGCCCGCCAAAATACATGGATATAATCACTCATGCTCACCCACAGCTATTCACTCAGAATCTATCACCACCTAATAGTAACCCTCTACCGGAGGTTCCTCCATAGGTTTCACAATGCATTCCTCTTCTACCCAATGGCTCGGAGTACAGATACCATAAGGAGCAGCCCGCTCCACTATCACCTGCCGACATAAGAAGTACGGCTGAGCATGGAATACTCAGCGGGTACCGAATACTAACCAACAGTCATAGCAACATAGCAATATAGAATTAGAATAAAGCAGGAAACAGTTCATACAATTAACAGGGAAAAACAATCAGTTTATAGTTCATGCTGTAATCATATCTAAGTCGGAAAAACTCTTGAAATCATCTCGGTTGACCTTGTCGAGTGTGTCTAATCATGCGTGCTTTCTTGGAAATTGAACATGCTCGTGTACTTGTGATGTCGGAGCAAAACTTATCTTAGGATATGCTCTACCCCTACGCTGAAATGGGATGCCTAGATGCCGTTCATAGACCGTCGCAACTAGCATCCCTATGTCTATGCATGAACCATGTATGCCTAGCTGCCGTTCATAGACCGTCGCAACTAGCATCTCTATGCATGAACCATGTATGCCTAGCTGCCGTTCATAGACCGTCGCAACTAGCATCTCTATGCATGAACCATGTATGCCTAGCTGCCGTTCATAGACCGTCGCAACTAGCATCTCTATGCATGACATGCCATACCATGCTATGTGTATCATGCAATGCTATGCTATGCGTGTAATGCGAGGGGATGGGAGACCCTTCCCTATGCAATGCATGCATGTCTCTTCCTTGCTAAAAGCGAAGGGCAACATATCATAGGATATGCCCCACCTCTACATCCGGTCCTTAAAACATCGGTAAGTCATGTCATTTCATGTCGTGCTCGTGGGATCGTGTACATACTTGCATTTGAAATTGAATATGACAAATTGGGATGATTCACAAAGCATAGCATATCACAATTGAAGCAAGTAATAATTTTCACATTTTAAGAAACGCAAGAAACACACTAACATAAGCCCTAAAAATTTCATGGGTAATTAGGCGTGCACTCCCTTAATTTATCATTCATTTTATTCACCTTGGAATTTCATCAAACATAGGGTGTGTTCATTAATTACTTAAACCTAAATCATGCTTTTCTAGGTGGGTTATACTCACATCACACTTGTATGTTTATTATTAGTACAATGCCCTTCCCCATTCATTCATTACATCATCCACACGGCATCCATTCGCCAACATCCATCTCCATTTACCATACATACCATCCATCTCATAACATATATATATATATATATATGAAGGAAAACAAGAAGAAATAAAGGAAAAGAGAAGATATAACTAGGAGGGTAGTAAGGAGTACCGACCTTGAAGAGATGAGGAAGAAATCCCTCTTCCAAACGACCGTGAGTTGCTGCCCTAGCTTGGAACACGAGCTCCGTACGAGCTTGAGCCGAGATCTTGAACGAAAACGTGCTTGAGGATGATCTAGGGTCTCAAACCCCTTTGATTTCTCTTCAAAATGGAAACCTAGGTTTTGGAAAACCCCTTTCCTCTTCTCTCCCTCTCAAAATATGGCTAAGGGTGTTTATGAACACCCTAGGCTCGAGCCAACCCTTAAAAATAAGGGTGGAGTGGCCAAAAGACCAAAAACCCCTAAACATTTTCTGAAAATCGCGTAGGATCGGTAGACGACCGATAGATGACCGATCTACCTGTAGTGGGCCGATCGATCGGTGCTTATGACCGATCTCTCGGTAGTGGACCGAGCTCTCGGTATTGACTGGTGCTGCAAAACACACTTCAGTATTTTGGCTATAACTTTTGACTCGGAGTTCCGATTTTGACGATTTAACTTGCGTTGGATTTTTATTTTGAAGAGTAACAACTTTCATGTTTTGAAGAAATTCTAATTCTTCTTTATTCATTGACCAAAATGCCCCTAAAGTTGACTTATCTGTAATGGGTTGCGACAGCCCAGATTTGCAGCTGACCCGATTTTGGAAATCCCACTTTTGACTCGACCCCGACTCAAAATCAGGGAAAGTGATCAACATGAACCTTGAAGAGGGTTCTAATACCTTTCCAAAAATTCAGTTATCACTTAATTCTGAATAACGACGACTAAAGTAGAGCCCTTTAAAGTTGGGGAAATTGCCGAAACATACCTTTTCGACACCTAGAATACCTCGAGGGTTTTCATACTCTTTTCCTTTGTGTCCAACACCCTAATCACACCTCATAAATCATTCTACATAGGTTTTCATCCCACCTAGGTGATCATTGAATTCACACTGATAAGCATGAGAGGCCCTAGCCTCTTTATGCGTCGTGCACTAGCACTATTCACCTCACTTTCCAATTACAACCTAACTTATAATAATGGCCTTTGGACCTTCCAATACTAGTGTCCTCGGCATTATTCACTCACATGAACAGTGCTTGCACATGGACAGGGCTTGTAGAAAATCCGGGGCGCTACATCCTCCCCCCCTTATAGGAATTTCGTCCTCGAAATTAGGACGTAGGATGTTACTAAATCAAACGAGGACACTTGCCCATGCTTAACCTTTCCCACTGAACGACATGATAATCCTCTATTAATCACTAGAAGGCTAGGTAATCACTTGTTGGCGAGGCACCTAGTTTTCTTATAGAACGCAACATCATTCTAAATAGATGGGAACTTTCATAACATATGGTAGCATAGTCACATACAAGCGGCAACTGACTGCCCACGACAAAACACAAAATACATTCCTTTCTACAAAAAAATAATTTTGTCTCTTCTCTCATATCCTCATGCCATATCATCTGATGTCTGAGCATTCTATTCTGGCATGGCAAGGGCTTGACCCTGGTTAGCCTGGTAAGGTGGCTGAGTGAACTGCTGGGGGCTTGATGCCTGTGTAGAGTCCTGCAGAGGTGACCGCTTAACCGTGGGCCTATTTCCCTGAGAATACGGTGGCATCTGACGGCGTGGACAATCCTTGATCACGTGGCCCCGGCGACCACAGTGGAAACATCCACCGGAGAACCTCCTACACTCTCTGGCCGCATGCCTCCTCCCACAAAGGTTACAGATCTTATAAGAGTAGTCGGAGTGCCATATCCCACGGCCTGAGATAGTGCGAGGCGGGGTGCCTGCACGGTAGCCGTGTACGATGCCGGTGGAGCAACTGAAAGAGAAGTCTGTGGTGCAGTCGGAGGACTCTGTACCTGCATATGTCCAGAGGACTGGTACGTAACCCATGCTTCTGCAACCAATGGGTCCATGTCACCATCAAACACCGGGGGCCTCATCCTCCAAGGTGCCTCACCTTCCTGTGGTATGATGCGTAGGGATGGGTACAAGTACCGCCGTAGGAGTGGGGGTAGTGGGTTGCCTAGCGACAAGTATTGCTAGTGAATCTGCTATGGACCCCAAGACCTGGGTGAGGTCAGGCTGCTCATTCCCTGATGGAGGAGGAGGTACTCCACCTCTCCTGGTGTGGTATCCATGATCCTGATCGCCACGTCTCATGGTTTACTCCTGAAGACAGTAGCAAAGCATGAGTCTAATTCGAATCCCTTCAAAATCCGACTTTGCATTTCATAATAGTAGGTATTTATTAAAGTCGAGCACATACATCAAGATACACACATCAAGATACACATACCATAGCATAATAATATACTCTAAGGTTCCTAGTGAAGCCAAGATACAAGGTTGGTTGAGTTGTAACCGGTTATGGTCTAAGGCTAACTCGTTAGTTGCTACTTAAAGGCAACAAATTCTCCTAAGCAGAGGTTGGACTCAAGCCCCTAACCTATGCGAGCACATCGTACATATCTAAGTACAATTAGAATAGTATAATTGTACAAGTAGTTTCCCTAGTGACGCTAAGCTTCACACTCGATTATGGTATTAACCGGCCACACACTTAAGACCTTAGCCAGTTTGAACTAATACTAATGACTAATTCATCTAATTGAGTTGTTTAGGTGATGTCCTCTAAATCTGGTGACATGTATGATGCTTCTAAGATCTACATGATGCATGCGGAATATGTATGTGATGTTTTATGATATCCGTGTGATGTTCATGCCATGTATGAAATGTATGATGCTTATGTGATGCATGATGCCTATGCTATATATGATGCTCAAGATATGTATGAATGTGCATGCTACCCTTTGGAGTTAGAAATTCTTTATTATTTTTGGATTGGCATCATGTCTAGAACGTGCTGCAGAATGAACGCGCATCTGTATCTAGACTAGGACCGAGCACTGAGTCTAGGGCGTGCTGCAGGCGCGCATCTAGAAACGTGCATCAGACATCCGTGAGCTCATCCAAAAATTATGTTTAATTAGGACTGAGCACTAGGTCTAAGACGTGCTGCAGAAAATGCGCAACTATACTTAGAAGCGTGCATCGAGCATCCCTGGGTTGTTAAAATTATATTTGTTCCTTGAGTTAAAACGTATTACTATCTATACCTGTTTCTACTAGTCGTGGGGTTTCATGGAATTATCGTCATACCATGATGTGTGACTTATATTTCTTTGTGATGTAAGACGCATCTAGTATAGTTTAACAAGTTTAAAATTACACCAAATGCTCATAATATTACTTATCAAGCCTATGTCCCTATTTTCGTAAATTCTAAATTTTTTTTTTTTTTTTACTAATCTTGTAAGACGAAGGAGAATTCTACTGTCTCACTCGGAAGGCTATTATTTACGAAGACCCCATAGTACAGGGTATGGCAAGGACCTACCACCATTTACCAACTCACACATAGTCTGAACTCCAGTCGGAGTATTACTCAACTCATAAGTCTAGCTGGGAATTAATTCATAACACATTGGTTGTCACTTAGTACGTGACATATAGTATGCACACCACATTTAATGCCCCCTAACAATACCACACATAATAGTATAAGTACATTGTACGCACACCATATAGCATATAACACCATATAACAATACTACATACAAAGTATAGTACCATCATATTCATCTCGTCAAGTCATCAGAGTAGTTGTAATATTATACCTTGGTGTTCTAGCGTTTCTAAGACCTGTGCTTGGTTGGAGCAACCATTTTAGATTAAGACTAACGTTTAGTCCCACACTTAGAACAAGACTCACTTCCGACTTACTTCCATCCTAACTTGTTTCCCAACATATGCTCTTGTCAAGCCGTGGTATAAGATTCTAAGTGACCCTAGAGACCTAAAGCCTAAGCTTTGATACCACTTCTGTAACGCCCCAAAATACCCCCTAGGAGTTAGGATACTTTGGCGACGTGACCTAACCTTAAATCAACCTGCAAAACACCCACAGATCATATACAATAGAGGATAACAGCGGAAGCATAACTATAAGACACAGCGGAAGTCTAACAAACCTCTAAGTATATACACATGGTCCAAGTTTTAATACAAAGAAATCAAAACAAAGAAAGTGCGGACATGCCCGCCAAAATACATGGATATAATCACTCATGCTCACCCACAGCTATTCACTCAGAATCTATCACCACCTAATAGTAACCCTCTACCGGAGGTTCCTCCATAGGTTTCACAACGCATTCCTCTTCTACCCAATGGCTCGGAGTACAGATACCATAAGGAGCAGCCACTCCACTATCACCTGCCGACATAAGAAGTACGGCTGAGCATGGAATACTCAGCGGGTACCGAATACTAACCAACAGTCATAGCAACATAGCAATATAGAATTAGAATAAAGTAGGAAACAGTTCATACAATTAACAGGGAAAAACAATCAGTTTATAGTTCATGCTGTAATCATATCTAAGTCGGAAAAACTCTTGAAATCATCTCGCTTGACCTTGTCGAGTGTGTCTAATCATGCGTGCTTTCTTGGAAATTGAACATGCTCGTGTACTTGTGATGTCGGAGCAAAACATATCTTAGGATATGCTCTACCCCTACACTGAAATGGGATGCCTAGATGCCGTTCATAGACCGTCGCAACTAGCATCCCAATGCATGAACCGTGTATGCCTAGCTGCCGTTCATAGACCGTCGCAACTAGCATCTCTATGCATGAACCATGTATGCCTAGCTGCCGTTCATAGACCGTCGCAACTAGCATCTCTATGCATGACATGCCATACCATGCTATGTGTATCATGCAATGCTATGCTATGCGTGTAATGCGAGGGGATGGGAGACCCTTCCCTATGCAATGCATGCATGTCTCGTCCTTGCTAAAAGTGAAGGGCAACATATGATAGGATATGCCCCACCTCTACATCCGGTCCTTAAAACATCGGTAAGTCATGTCATTTCATGTCGTGCTCGTGGGATCGTGTACATACTTGCATTTGAAATTAAATATGACAAATTGGGGTGATTCACAAAGCATAGCATATCACAATTGAAGCAAGTAATAATTTTCACATTTTAAGAAACGCAAGAAACACACTAACATAAGCCCTAACAATTTCATGGGTAATTAGGCGTGCACTCCCTTAATTTATCATTCATTTTATTCACCTTGGCATTTCATCAAACATAGGGTGTGTTCATTAATTACTTAAACCTAAATCATGCTTTTCTAGGTGGGTTATACTCACATCACACTTGTATGTTTATTATTAGTACAATGCCCTTCCCCATTCATTCATTACATCATCCACACGGCATCCATTCGCCAACATCCATCTCCATTTACCATACATACCATCCATCTCATAACATATATATATATATATATATGAAGGAAAACAAGAAGAAATAAAGGAAAAGAGAAGATATAACTAGGAGGGTAGTAAGGAGTACCGACCTTGAAGAGATGAGGAAGAAATCCCTCTTCCAAACGACCGTGAGTTGCTGCCCTAGCTTGGAACACGAGCTCCGCACGAGCTTGAGCCGAGATCTTGAACGAAAACGTGCTTGAGGATGATCTAGGGTCTCAAACCCCTTTGATTTCTCTTCAAAATGGAAACCTAGGTTTTGGAAAACCCCTTTCCTCTTCTCTCCCTCTCAAAATATGGCTAAGGGTGTTTATGAACACCCTTGGCTCGAGCCAACCCTTAAAAATAAGGGTGGAGTGGCCAAAAGACCAAAAACCCCTAAAAATTTTCTGAAAATCGCGTAGGATCGGTAGACGACCGATAGATGACCGATCTACCTGTAGTGGGCCGATCGATCGGTGCTTATGACCGATCTCTCGGTAGTAGACCGAGTTCTCGGTATTGACTGGTGCTGCAAAACACACTTCAGTATTTTGGCTATAACGTTTGACTCAGAGTTCCGATTTTGACAATTCAACTTGCGTTGGATTCTTCTTTCGAAGAGTAACAACTTTCATGTTTTGAAGAAATTCTAATTCTTCTTTATTCATAGACCAAAATGCCCCTAAAGTTGACATGTCTGTAATGGGTTGCGACAGCCCAGATTTTGCAGCTGACCCGATTTTGGAAATCCCACTTTTGACTCGATCCCGACTCAAAATCAGGGAAAGTGATCAACATGAACCTTGAAGAGGGTTATAATACCTTTCTAAAAATTCAGTTATCACTCGATTCTGAATAACGAAGACTAAAGTAGAGCCCTTTGAAGTTGGGGAAATTGCCGAAACATACCTTTTCGACACCTAGAATACCTCGAGGGTTTTCACACTCTTTTCCTTTGTGTCCAACACCCTAATCATACCTCATAAATCATTCTCCATAGGTTTTCATCCCACCTAGGTGATCATTGAATTCACACCGATAAGCATGAGAGGCCCTAGCCTCTTTATGCCTCGTACACTAGCACTATTCACCTCACTTTCCAATTACAACCTAACTTATAATAATGGCCTTTGGCCCTTCCAATACTAGTGCCCTTGGCATTATTCACTCACATGAACAGTGCTTGCACATGGACAGGGCTTGTAGAAAATCCGGGGCGCTACATGATCACACATCGATCGAGAGATGATCTGAACACCCGGTTCATCAAGTCCATGAAAGTAGCCGGTGCATTCGTCAGACCAAAAGGCATGACCAGGAACTCGTAGTGCCTATACCGAGTCCTGAAGGTGGTTTTAGGAACGTCTTTAGCCTTGATCTTCAACTGATGGTACCCAGATCGAAGATCAATCTTTGAGAAGAACCATGCTCCCTTTAGTTGATCGAACAAGTCATCTATCTGAGGTAATGGATTACGGTTCTTGATCATGACCTTGTTCAGCTGCCTGTAGTCAATACACATCCGCATTGACTCATCCTTCTTCTTCACGAAAAGCACAGGAGCTTCCCATGGTGAAACACTTGACCGGATGAAACAAAGCTTATGTATTTCTCCTAATTGCTCCTTCAACTCCTTAAGCTGAATAGGGGCCATCCCGTATGGTGCCTTAGAAATTGGAGCAGTACCAGGAGTAAGCTCAATAGCGAACTCTATCTCTTGATCCGGAGGCAATCCTGGTAACACCTCTAGAAACAGGTCCAGGTACTCACTCACTACTGGAATGGTTGAGGAGTCTCACACTTCCAAACTCGAGAGACTAAGGGCTGCAAAGCAAGCAATGTCTCTCCTCCGTATTCCTCAGAAATGAAACGGCTTCACACCAGCTGGCCTGAAGTCCACCATCTTCTCAAAGCACGCTACATGCCCATGGTGAGTCAAGAGCCAATCCATCCCGAGGATGACATCAAAGTCCAAGTCTTGGAACTCAAGGATGATCAGATCGACTGGTAATTCATGCTACCCAACTTGCACGATACAACCCCGATACACTTTGTCTGCATCAATCGTCTTGCCGAGCGGAGTCAAAATGGAAAAATCCTGGGGTAATCGACTCAGCTTTAAGGTAAACCTCTTAGCAAAGCTTGGCAAGAAAAAAGAATGCGATGATCTTGTAGCATCCCGAACTTTTCTATATTTAATGAATAGCACTTTCGTGCCTAATTGATCTTTCTCGTAGTCAAATTAATAAATAAGGGAGAAATCAGAAATTCTGAAATGTCAAAAATGTTCATTTTCGAAAGACGAACCCAACGCAAGTTGAATCGTCGAAATTGGACGAGCGAGTCAAAAGATATGGCCAAAACAGTCCAGACCTGCAGAGCATCGATCGCTCGGTCCAGTCAGTGATCGATCGGTCCAAAACCGATCGATCGGTAGCTATCGCACGGTCAAAAATTTTGTATGGGGAAATTTTCCAAAGAGTAGTTTTTTGACCGGTTGCTCGGTCAGAGTACCGATCGCTCGGTAGGCAACC
This sequence comes from Tetracentron sinense, assembly GCA_015143295.1. Lineage (NCBI taxonomy): Eukaryota > Viridiplantae > Streptophyta > Magnoliopsida > Trochodendrales > Trochodendraceae > Tetracentron > Tetracentron sinense. The sequence goes on from CM026553.1 coordinate 15,107,212, forward strand.
GATCGATCGGTCATAACCACCGATCGATCGGTCCTCGTGTTTTGCAAAAAAATTTGTAAGGGCATTTTCATCTTTTGGGCGTTAAACCCTTTCTTCTTAAGGCTTGCCCGAGCCTTTAGGGCTTCATTCACATACTTAGAAGATTTGGAGAGATAGAGAGAGAGGAGAAGGGGATTTCCTAACCTAGGTTTTCCTCTTGAGAAGAAATCAAGAGTGTGGGCTACCCAAGGTTTATTTCAAGGCTTGGATTCTTCAAATCCAAGGTTCAACTCGTGTGGGACTCCTCCTCCCAAGTTAGGGCAGCAACCCACACAAGTTTTTCCGAGGGGTTTCTTCCTCAACTCAAGCTTTCTTCAAGCAAGGGCTTCTTCTTTCAAGTTGGAGCTCAAATCAAGGTTCCTACCAAGATCAAGCCTTGATCTAAGGTTAGTACACCCTACTAACTTACCCTAGCAATAAATCTAAGTTTTCTTTATGAAATGTGATTTATACAATTATTTTTGCTTTCTTGTGAAATGTATCATCCCTAATAAATATAAACAAGATAAAGAAATGGTATGGATGTTGGATGTGGCGATTGGATGCTGAATGAGTGATGTATGGTATGTGTGGGTTGTGGATTAGAAAATGGAGGATGGGCATTTCACAAATAATAAAGTTACCTTGAGTGATTGAATGTAAAATATGCACTAAAAAGGAGAAAATGAACAATGAGGAAACTTGCATGCTAAGTGTTTGACAAAATACCTAAACTATGAAATAATGATTTAAATGAAGAAATGGAAAGGGGCCTTATGCATGTATTCTCATGAATGATGAATGGATTTAAATACCATCTTGATTACTCAAATTCTCATATACATATATTGTGAATTGAATGGTGATGTTATACCTCTCTTATTATCCTTATTTCATGGTTGTCACGATTGACACGTACACGAGCACGCATGATAGCATGAACCGAGATTTCAAGAGCATGTGCATATAATAACCAACAAGAAAATATTGCATGTCAAGGAGGTTGGTAGCCCAGGGACATTCGGGTACTAGCCTCTGGCTCACAAGAAAACCCCTAAAACACCTATTGTCAAGGAGGTTGGTAGCCCAGGAGAAATTCGGGTACTAGCCTCTGGCTCACAAGAAAACTAAACAAGTAATAAAAATCACCTATTGTGAAGGAGGTTGGTAGCCCAGGGACATTCGGGTACTAGCCTCTGGCTCACAAGAAAACCATACATATCAAGGAGGTTGGCAGCCCAGGGAGATTCGGGTGCTAGCCTCTGGCTCACAAGTTACAAGATGATGACAAGACATTCATGCATGCACGCATACATGGTTTTAAAATGCATACCGGGACATGGAAACGGGTTTTCAAGCATGAGTTTTGTCGGCGTTTTTGCATTCATGCACATCAAGATGATAATATTGCTCCGTGTTTAATATTGTTTGATTCTATGATCTTACTATTGCCTGGAATTGATGATTGGTATTGTACTACTCCTTGCGTGTTTATTATTGTTATGGATAGCTAGAAGCTTGTACTCGCTGAGTATTCCATGCTCAGCCGTACTTTCATGTTGGCAGGTACTGAGGGAGCCCTCGACCCAGAGCCTTGGGTCGAGGAAGAGTATATCGAGGAGAGAGAGCCATCTATCCCACTGCAGTCTCAGGCGGACCGAGACCTTGACGTGTGGCCATACCTCGACTACTGTTGAGGAGAGAGTATGAGAGGGTCTTTTATGTATTTTGACATTTTGATAGGTGGGTCTATCCACCTTAGACTTAGACATGTTTTGTATATATGTTAACTTGGAATACTATTTTGGAAATCTTAGAAGAAAAGAAAAAGTTAGTTTACGCTTCCGCATTTATGTTTAGCTTCCGCGCTCTGATTAGCATTGTTTAGTACTTTAATTATCTTGTTCATGACAGGATGGTTTGGCAGGTACGTATAGTCACGCCTAAAGTATCCCTAAACTCCTAGGGGGTATTTTGGGGCGCCACAGAGGTGGTATCAGAGCCCTAGGCATTAGAGTCCCTAGGGTCGTTTAGTACTAGATACCATAATTGAACAAGGCATTAGGTGTGAGGAAAGAGTTTTATTCCAAGTATGGACTAACAAGTTAGTCCTAGTCAAAGGAGTTGAATCTCAACCAAACTTAGATTCCTACACTAGGAACACGGATTGTATGTTTGATGTTGTGTTGTATACCATGTGTGCATAATTGTATTGTGCTTATTAAATATGTTTGATGAATATGTATTGAGTGAATTGCGAAATCTGTACTAATTGCGTATCTAAGTTAGACTCATGTTGTATTGTCGTTCTCAGGAGAAATCATGAGACGCAATACCCGGGGTCGCGGGTACAACACGAGGGGCAATGGAGGTGATGCTCCATCGGGTGATGACCAACCCGACTTTGCCCAAGCATTTTCTTCAATAGCCGAGACTTTGGCTATGCTAGTGGCAAGGCAACCGGTCACTCCGCCTAATGCCGCGCTTATACCGGCTCCTCCTAATCGAGCACAAGCTGGAATAGAGGCTTTTCGGAGGATGAGGCCTCCAACCTTTTGTGGGAGTATTGACCCGCTTGTGGCCGAAGGATGGATTCGGCAATTAGAAAAGATCTTCTCCGTGTTGGCGCCTACTGAGGCAGAGAAGGTTACTTGGGCCGCCTTTATGCTTGAAGGCGAGGCCGACCATTGGTGGAAATCCGCATTTCGGACCCGAGAGTTGACCCGACAAGGTCAAGACTGGACTTGGGAGGAATTCTTGGACGTTTTCAACAAGAAGTACTTCCCAATAGGGATGAAAGAAAAGATGGAAGTTGAGTTCATTACCTTGGAGCAAGGTAATATGTCGGTAGCGGCTTATGAAGCCAAGTTTTTGGAGCTATCCAGATTTGCTCCACATATGATAGCAACCGAGGCTATGAAAGCCCGGAAATTTGAGAGGGGATTGAAGGCATACCTCAAAGACCGAGTCTCAATGTTCAGACATGAGACATATTCAGAAGTAGTGGACAAGGCACTTTTGGCCGAGTCGAACTCCGAGGAGTTCTTCAAGAGAAGAGGAATGGAGAAAGGACAGTCAAGTAGTTCAGGGGAGAAAAGAGCAAGGACTAGCTTGTATCAGTCCGCAGGGTCGGCTCAGTCACAGAGGATATATTCGGCACCACAGGCTCCTCGCCCTTTTGCTCCACCGGCTTTTCGCCCGGTTTTTGCTCAGGCTCCTCGCCCCGCAGTGACTCAGGCTACGGGATATGCTCCTCCCACCTATGCGCATGATATCTGCACCCTTTGTGAAAGGAGGCATCCAGCGGGAGAATGTCGGAGGGTTACAGGAAGTTGCTTCCATTGTGGTGACCAAGGCCACATGGTTAGAGATTGTCCCCGACGTTATATGCCAGCTCAGTCTCAGGGAAGTAGGCCCCCAATTAGGCAGACATCTCAGCCTAGCTCTTCTCAGGCTTCGAGGGCCTCACAGTCTACACGGCCTCCTCGCCCGGCCACACAGGGCCGAGTCTTCGCCCTGTCAGAGAGAGACGCACGTGCATCCGACGATGTCGTGCAAGGTACGTAAAATCCTAGAGTTTAAGTTGTATAAGATTTCTATGGTTGATTTTGTGACTATTATTAGGGGCTACCTACGTATGATGCTTGTTACTATTTGAAATCTACTGATATTAGTTACTTAATCGCACAGGCGCTTTATTAGTGAACGAGTGTCTCGCTCGAGTGTTGATAGACACAGGATCTACTCACTCTTTTGTCTCACCAATTTTGCAAAGGGCTTTTCGACTGAGGCTACTCCGTTGGAGCGGGAGTTGACCATTGCAACTCCACTCGGCAAGTCAGTTGATACGGACAAGATATTCAGGGATAGTGTGGTTCAAGTGGGGGAGAATGAATTGTTAGCCGATCTTATCGTCCTGGATTTCCAAGACTTGGATTTTGACGTCATCGTAGGGATGGATTGGTTGTCAAACCATCACAGGCATGTTGCGTGTTTTGAAAAGAGGGTGAACTTCAAGCCAGAAGGGGTTAAGTCTTTTCATTTCCGAGGATTAAGAGAGAGGGACATTGCTCGCCTCGCAGCTTTGAGCATAACAAACCCAGAGACACCGAACTCTTTGGCCATTCCGGTTGTGAGTGAGTTCTTCGATGTATTCCCGGAAGAACTTCCCGGATTACCTCCTGATAGAGAGATCGAGTTCGCTATAGAGCTTGCTCCGGGTACCGCTCCGATTTCAAGGGCACCATATAGAATGGCCCCTATAGAGCTTAAAGAATTGAAGAAACAGATTGGGGAGTTACAACAACTTGGTTTCATCCAACCAAGCGTCTCGCCGTGGGGAGCTCCGGTTCTCTTTGTGAAGAAAAAGATGGGTCAATGAGAATGTGTATACACTACCGCCAGTTGAACAAGGTAACTATCAAGAATCGTTATCCCTTGCCAAGGATAGATGACTTGTTCGACCAACTAAAGGGAGTGAGATTTTTCTCAAAGATTGATCTTAGGTCGGGGTATCATCAGCTAAAGATCAAGTCGGAGGATGTTCCGAAGACGGCTTTCAGGACTCGGTATGGGCATTATGAGTTCCTTGTCATGCCTTTTGGGCTGACGAATGCACCGGCGGCGTTCATGGATTTGATGAATCGGGTGTTCCGATCATACTTGGATCGATGCGTGATTGTATTCATCAACGATATTTTGGTGTATTCCCAGACACAGGAAGATCACGCACGAGACCTCTGCCTTGCTCTAGAGATGTTGAGAGAGCATAGGCTATATGCCAAATTGAGCAAGTGCAAATTCTGGTTAGAGAAAGTGGCGTTCCTAGGCCACGTAGTGTCTGCCGAGGGTATTTCTGTAGATCCAGCCAAGGTTGAGGCAGTCATGAGTTGGGAGAGGCCCAAGAGCGTCACAGAGATACGTAGTTTCCTCGGGTGGGCAAGCTATTACCGGAGATTTGTAGAGGGATTCTCCAGTTTGGCCGCACCTCTCACTTACTTGACGAGGAAAAATGCCAAGTTCAGTTGGAGTGACCGATGTGAAGTGAGTTTCGAAGAGTTGAAGAAGCGCCTCACCATGGCCCCCGTCCTTACTGTGCCATCCGGACATGGTGATTATGAGGTATATAGTGATGCTTCGCATATCGGACTTGGGTGTGTCCTTATGCAGCATAAGAAAGTCATTGCCTATGCATCAAGACAATTGAAGGAGCATGAAAAGAATTCCCCACTCACGACTTAGAACTCTCTGCGGTTGTGTTTGCATTGAAGATTTGGCGACATTATCTTTATGGGGAACAATTTGAGGTATTCACAGATCATAAAAGCCTTAAGTATTTGTTTTCCCAGAAAGAGCTGAACCTAAGGCAAAGAAGATGGGTAGAATTTTTGAAAGACTACGAGTGCTCCATTCAATACCACCCGGGCAAAGCGAATGTAGTAGCCGATGCTCTTAGCCGGAAGCCTACTGGACTTTTGGCGCATATGATGCTGAAGGAGTGGAGGTTGCTGGAGGATGCATCCAACCTCGACATCAGTTTTAGTCTCCCTACCTTTGGGCCGGTAATGGCTAACATCACAGTTAGGCCATATATCCTAAGCATGATCCAAGAGTTGCAGGAAATGGATGCCGAACTACTTTCTTGCCGAGACAAGTCAGTTAAAAGTGGCAGTAAGGATTTTACGGCGAGGGAAGATGGAATTATCACTTTCAAGGGAAGAGTATGTGTCCCAGCCGATGAGAAGCTTAAGCGAGAAATCTTGTACGAGGCTCACCGGTCCAAGTACACCGTTCACCCTGGGGGTACCAAAATGTATAGGGACTTGAAGAAGCATTTTTGGTGGTGGAACATGAAGCGAGAAATAGTGGAGTATGTGTCTAAATGCTTGGTGTGCCAACAAGTCAAAGCCGAACACAGGAGACCGGCTGGACTTTTGCAGTCCCTCCCCATTCCCGAGTGGAAATGGGAACATATCTCTATGGACTTCATTGTGGGGTTGCCAAAGACGGCTAGAAACTATGATGCTATATAGGTCGTGGTCGACAAACTCACGAAGTCTGCCCATTTCTTACCGTACCGGACTACATTCAACTCAAATCAGTTGGCTGCATTGTATATCAAAGAAATAGTTCGGTTGCACGGGGTGCCAGTGAGCATTGTCTCGGATCGGGACCCTAGATTTACCTCCAGGTTTTGGAAAAGCTTTCAGAGTGCCATGGGTTCCCAGTTGGACTTTAGCACGGCTTTCCATCCACAGACGGATGGGCAAACCGAGCGAGTGAATCAGGTTATTGAAGATATGCTCCGAGCTTGTATGCTGGATTTTAAAGGAAGTTGGGAAGATCACCTACCTTTGGTGGAATTCGCCTACAATAATAGCTATCAGGCAAGTATACAGATGGCGCCTTTTGAGGCTTTGTACGGAAGAAGTTGTAGATCCCCGTTGTATTGGGATGAAGTGGGAGAACGAAAAATTTTGGGCCCCGAGTTGATTGAACAAACGGCGGATAGAGTCAAGCTCATCCGGGAGAGGTTGAAGACCGCACAAGATAGACAGAAGAGCTACGCCGACGACCGAAGGAGAGACCTTGAGTTTCGAGTTGGGGACTTTGTTTTTGTCAAGATTTCACCGACCAAGGGTGTTATGCGATTCGGGAAGAGGGGCAAACTCAGTCTGAGATATGTGGGCCCGTTCGAGATCATTACTAGAATCGGTGAGGTGGCCTACCGTGTTGCTTTACCTGCTCATATGGCGGCGGTTCATAATGTATTCCATGTCTCTATGCTTCGAAAGTATATCCCGGATCCTTCTCATGTCATCGAGTTAGATCCGATAGAGATTCGAGAGGACCTCACCCTAGTTGAACAACCGGTGCAGATCTTGGATAGGCGAGATCAAGTCTTGCGCAACAAGACCATTCCCTTGGTCTTGGTAAGATGGCAACACCATTCAAGGGAGGAAGCTACATGGGAACGAGAAGCTGAAGTTCAGGAAAAATATCCTCAGTTATTTGTTTAGGGCCTAAACATTCCCTTGCAATTGTTATGGTCTTGTACATGTATGTATCGTCCAAATTTCGGGGATGAAATTTTTGTAAGGGGGGAGAATGTAGCATCCCGAACTTTTCTATATTTAATGAATAGCACTTTCGTGCCTAATTGATCTTCCTCGTAGTCAAATTAATAAATAAGGGAGAAATTGGAAATTCTGAAACATCATAAATGTTCATTTTTGAAAGACGAACCCAACGCAAGTTGAATCGTCGAAATCGGACGAGTGAGTTAAAAGATATGGCCAAAACAGTCCAGACCTGCAGAGCACCGATCACTCGGTCCAGTCAGCGATAGATCGGTCCAAAACCGATCGATCGGTAGCTATCGCACGGTCAAAAATTTTGTATGGGGAAATTTTCCAGAGAGTAGTTTTTTGACCGGTCGCTCGGTCAGATTACCGATCGCTCGGTAGGCAACCGATCGATTGGTCATAACCACCGATCGATCGGTCCCCGTGTTTTGCAGAAAATTTTGTAAGGGCATTTTCATCTTTTTGGCGTTAAACCCTTTCTTCTTAAGGCTTGCCCGAGCCTTTAGGGCTTCATTCACATACTTAGAAGATTTGGAGAGATAGAGAGAGAGGAGAAGGGGATTTCCTAACCTAGGTTTTCCTCTTGAGAAGAAATCAAGAGTGTGGGCTACCCAAGGTTTATTTCAAGGCTTGGATTCTTCAAATCCAAGGTTCAACTCGTGTGGGACTCCTCCTCCCAAGTTAGGGCAGCAACTCACACAAGTTTTTCCAAGGGGTTTCTTCCTTAACTCAAGCTTTCTTCAAGCAAGGGCTTCTTCTTTCAAGTTGGAGCTCAAATCAAGGTTCCTACCAAGATCAAGCCTTGATCTAAGGTTAGTACACCCTACTAACTTACCCCAGCAATAAATCTAAGTTTTCTTTATGAAATGTGATTTATGCAATTATGTTTGCTTTCTTGTGAAATGTATCATCCCTAATAAATATAAACAAGATAAAGAAATGGTATGGATGTTGGATGTGGCGATTGGATGCCAAATGGGTGATGTATGGTATGTGTGGGTCGTGGATTAGAAAATGGAGGATGGGCATTTCACAAATAATAAAGTTACCTTGAGTGATTGAATGTAAAATATGCACTAAAAAGGAGAAAATGAACAATGAGGAAACTTGCATGCTAAGTGTTTGACAAAATACCTAAACTATGAAATAATGATTTAAATGAAGAAATGGAAAGGGGCCTTATGCATGTATTCTCATGAATGATGAATGGATTTAAATACCATGTTGATTACTCAAATTCTCATATGCATATATTGTGAATTGAATGGTGATGTCATACCTCTCTTATTATCCTTATTCCATGGTTGTCACGATTGACACGTACACGAGCACGCATGATAGCGTGAACCGAGATTTCAAGAGCATGTGCATATAATAACCAACAAGAAAATATTGCATGTCAAGGAGGTTGGTAGCCCAGGGACATTCGGGTACTAGCCTCTGGCTCACAAGAAAACCCCTAAAACACCTATTGTCAAGGAGGTTGGTAGCCCAGGAAAAATTCGGGTACTAGCCTCTGGCTCACAAGAAAACTAAACAAGTAATAAAAATCACCTATTGTGAAGGAGGTTGGTAGCCCAGGGACATTCGGGTACTAGCCTCTGGCTCACAAGAAAACCATACATATCAAGGAGGTTGGCAGCCCAGGGAGATTCGGGTGCTAGCCTCTGGCTCACAAGTTACAAGATGATGACAAGACATTCATGCATTCACGCATACATGGTTTTAAAATGCATACCGGGACATGGAAACGGGTTTTCAAGCATGAGTTTTGTCGGTGTTTTTGCATTCATGCACATCAAGATGATAATATTGCTCTATGTTTAATATTGTTTGATTCTATGATCTTACTATTGCCTGGAATTGATGATTGGTATTGTACTACTCCTTGCGTGTTTATTATTGTTATGGATAGCTAGAAGCTTGTACTCGCTGAGTATTCCATGCTCAGCCGTACTTTCATGTCGGCAGGTATTGAGGGAGCCCTCGACCCAGAGCCTTGGGTCAAGGAAGAGTATATCGAGGAGAGAGAGTCGTCTATCCCACTGCAGTCTCAGGCGGACCGAGACCTTGACGTGTGGCCATACCTCGACTACTGTTGAGGGGAGAGTACGAGAGGGTCTGTTATGTATTTTGACATTTTGATAGGTGGGTCTGTCCACCTTAGACTTAGACATGTTTTGTATATATGTTAACTTGGAATACTATTTTGGAAATCTTAGAAGAAAAGAAAAAGTTAGTTTACGCTTCCGCATTTATGTTTAGCTTCCGCGCTCTGATTAGCATTGTTTAGTACTTTAATTATCTTGTTCATGATAGGATGGTTTGGTAGGTACGTATAGTCACGCCTAAAGTATCCCTAAACTCCTAGGGGGTATTTTGGGGCGCGACAGATCCAGTGTCGATCAACACTCAGGCTAAACACTCGCTAATGAGCAAGGCGCCTGAATATTTAAACTAACTTACGTCAATAAATTTCATAAGTCACACATATTATATAGGTAACATGTTTATACAAGCATGTCTATACATCACATACAATCAACATTTCACAAATTGAAACAATTCGACTTGAGCGTACCTTGCACAACATCATCTGATGCATGTGCATCATGCTCAGTCATGGTGAAAACTCGACCTTGATTCACCTGGCAAGGTGGCAGGGTGTGCCGTGGAGGTCTAGAAGCCTGTGAAGACCCCTACTATGTTGTCGACCTAAGTGGAAGTTGGACTCCCTGAGGTGTGGCCTGCAACTGCCTCTTCGAGCAATCCCTGATCAAGTGGCCTTGCTCGCCACAGTGGAAACAACCACCCGAGAGTTTACGACACTGTCCTACCTTGTGTCTCTTGCCACAAATGGCACACTCATCAAAAGAAAACGACACCGAGGAAGCTAGCGGCGCATACCTAGGGGCCTATGAAACCATAAAGCGTAATGCCTGTGGGGTAAAAGGAGGCCTCTAAGCCTGCATAGGCTGAGAAGTCTATAATGGAGCAGTCCTAGCCCTCTTCTTAGGCTGTGATAACCCACTGGACTGTCCTTTCGATATGCCTCTTCCGAAGCTACTGTCCCTCCTCTTGAGAAACTCTGTAGAATTCCTCTTGGTGATCTTCACCTTCCCAACAATATCCTTCTAGGTCTCTACCTGGAACATAGAAACCTGGTCCCAGATAAAAGACCGCAACCCATCCTTGAACTTTCTGACTCACATACTCTCAGTAGCGATCAGATGTGGAGAAAATCTCGACAATCCGACGAACTTAGCCTCGTACTCAGCTACGCTCGTCTCTCCCTGCTCGAGGAGCACAAACTCTCTCACCTTCTGCTCTCTGATAAATCTAGGGAAATACTGCTCATAGAATACATCTAAGAATTCTCCCCATGTCTAGGGTAAGCCTGCCTTTTTCAATATCCCTCTGCCTCTGGGCAGCTCTCCACCAATGTTTGGCTTCACCTTCCATTATGAAGGAAGCCCACTCGATTCGCTGCTCATCTGTACAGTGGAGGCCTTGAAGATCTTCTCCAGCTGCATAATCCATGTCTCTGAAACTAGGGGATCCAGAGTCCCATAAAAAGTAGGAGGCCGTAATCTCTGAAAAGCCTCTAGTCCTGAAGTGTGATGCACCGGAGGAGGTGCAGGTGCAGTTGGAGCAGGAGTATCAACCTTGTCTGCAAGCCTAGTCATTGCTGCTGCCATAGTTCCGAGGATTTGAGTCAAGTCGGGCTGCTCATCACCCATAGGAACATCTCCTCCATTTCCTCGGGTTTAATACCCTCTACCTTAAATGTCTTGCCTCATGATAATAATCCTGAGGACAATAGCAAGAGTCAAGCTCTTGAATACTACAGTTCAATAAATACTTAGTGCTTTATATAAGCATCATATACATCGGAGTATACACATAAAGCATAAGCATAGTACAGAGTCCTAGCGAAGCTACATTCTCATGGTCTCGTATTTTGAAGTCCATCTAAGTTCTAAGTTCAACTCAAAGAACAACCTAGCTCTACCGCCTACTTCCACTTAGAGGATAACTGAACCCTAGGGAAACTAATCCCTAGGCTCTGATACCAAGTCTGTCGTAACCCAAAATACCCTAGAAGTTAGGGATACTTTAGCTCGGACCGCCGTATCATACCATCCTGTATGACACATAAGGCACATATACTTACCATCCTGTCAGAGTACACAAGTTATAAAACATAGCGGAAACAATTTATAATAAAATACTCCTATAATTCAGTCCAAGTCTGGACCAACAGAACATATCGAAAATAAGGAGTGGATAAGTCCTACTCTCAACATGCACAAAATATCAGTATAATCCCTCTCACTCCCTCAATAGAAATCAAAGTCGAGCCGCTTATCCAGTGATCCATCATCCTGGTAATGGTCCATAGAGGGCTCGAGATCATAGTATTCGTCCTCTATCGAAGGCTTCGTACCACAAATATCAAATGGAACACGTGCACCTACCGAAGTCAATAATCGGCTAAGCATGAAATACTCAGTGATATACAAACTACTAGCTAAGAGTGAATAATATCATGAACATGCATAAGCTTAGAGAATAACATTCGTGAAAGTAGTTACAAAAATCCCTTAACAGGATTCGTGTGAAATCAAAACCAGGTAAATCTTGTCATGTGATAATCATGTTTCTTGTGAGTTCTTGTGAATTCTTGTGAAAGTTGGAATTCCTTGTGAGCCTGCGAGGATCTGAGTATGCATGATTTTCTTGTGAACTTGTGAGCATGTGAGACATGACTACTTGTGAGTCCATGTATAGTGGGATTCCTTGTGAGCTTTGAAATGATCTTAGAACTTGTCACTTACCAACCCATAGTTTGGCCTTATCACTTGTGAGCTTGTGAAAATTCTTTTAATCAAAACCTTGCTTATGAACTTTTGAAAATACCCTTTTCTTGTGAGAAATCATCGGATCATTCAAGACTTGTAAACATCATGCTAGACTTGTGAACATAAGGTGCATATAGTACTTGTGAATCTCATGGTGAACTTAGAAAACTTGCAAACATGGCATCATATTCATAGAATTTTAATAATAGTGATAGCTTACATCCCATATACCAATCATCATCCAATCAATCTAAGAACAACCATAAACATGGTACTTTGCCTTAAAATAATAGCACAAGGTAGGTAGTAGAGTGTATCTACCTTAAAAGGAAGCTTTTATACTTCTATGGAACAAAAATCAAGTTTGAGGAAGCTTGGTTGAAGCTTTGAGTATCCTGAACCTTAATTGGGAAACAAACCAAAATCCCCTCTTTTGATTTAAGAATTTAAGAATTAGCTTGGGTAGAAAACCCAAGCTCTAAAACACCAAAAATAGTACAATACCAATCTTAGAAGCAAGGATTTAGCTTCACTTTGGTCTGAGGAGAACGGTTTGAGAAATCAATGTGTTCATCTTCTTCTTCTCTTCTTCAATCTCTCAAAAATCCAAGCTTAGGGTTTGAGTAGATCAATCCCACGAATTCAGATCTTATTTATAGTTTTAGGGTTGCCAAAACCCCTAAAAGTCCTTGAAAATATCTCCCAAGGTCGGTTGGAAACGTTTTGGGTCATTCTGCTCATGAAATCATCGACGAGTGGTCTCCAGTCATTGACGAGTGGTCAAAATTCATCGCTGAATAGGAAATTTTCGTTTTCAGTTTGGTTCACTCGTCGACGAGTTCAAGGCACTCAGCACCGAGTGGAACCCGCAACTCGCTAGAGTTTTTCCTACTTTAGTATTTTGGCCATAACTTTTGACTCACTTATCCAATTTTGATGATTCAACTTTCATTGGATTTTTCTTTGAAAGAGCTATAACTTTTATGTTTTACAAATGTTTTAATTCTTCCAATCTCATGGACCAAATTTCCCTTGAAGCTGACTGATCCAAAAATGGATTTCAGCAGACTCGCTTCCGGAAATCTGACATTTGACCTAATCTCGACTCAAAATCTGAAATTGTGATAAACATGAACCTCGAAGAGGATTTTGATATCTTTCTAATGGCTCAAGAATCACTGGATTCTGATTTTGAATGAGAAAACTAGAGTTTTTGCAAGTTGAGGGTATGTTTAGGCATCCCTTTCCTTGACACTTGGAGTATGCTATACTCTCATTTTTCTTTTGTCCTTAACCCCCAAAAACACTTTATTCATGTAAAATCTCATTTCATTTTAAAAAATGAACCCACAATTTCATTAAGGGTTTAGACCTTGAAGGCACTATTCACACATTATTCACAGCATCATTCACATGAATAGTAAACCTAAAGTCTGGGGCTCTACAATTATAAATGTATTTTTATTTAGTTTGAGAGTGTCTAGGACTTATGTAAGAAGTCGTCAAAGTATGGTAAGTTGAATGCTCAAAATAATTAGATTGACCATAGGAGCCTAGGACATTCATTGGACATCATTCTAAGGCCCTAAGAATTCACAAAAATCATGTTAAAGGATTGCCAAATGACTAAGGAGTTCATTCTCATCATGAAGGTCTGATCTAAAGAGAAAATCAGTATTTTTTGTTTTGAATTCGTTGACGAATTCACATGAGTGCTTTGAATTCATCAACGAATTTGAGACAAGAAAATTTTCTGTACTCATTGTTTTTGGATTCGGCGACGAATTGAGTTTGTAACCCAAATTCGTCGATGAAATGAAGCCTGTAATAGAAAAACGCTGTAACGTCTATTTTTCAACGATCTAATTTACATTAAATGTTCCATCAACGGTCCTACTGGATCATGAGCTATAAAAGGAGTTCATTTATGAACAAAACAAGGATCTTGATCAGTGCAATAACTCCAATCTATTACTCTTTCACTCACATTAATTTCACACTCACTCTCATACTTAGAAATCCCCAAAATCTCATTTAAGCAAATCAACTCCATTTATTTTGAGAGATTTTATTAGAGTCTATTATCCACCCTTATTCAGCTCATTTCAGGAGCATTCAATTTGGATTTTTAAATCCACAACTCATTTATTGAAGTTAGTCAAGAATCTTGGATTCTTGCATTGAAGTTGTTGCTTCATTTCAGCAATAGAGGGAAGAGCTCTTGCAGGTTTTAACCTGGCCTAAATGAGGGTGTGTAAAAGTTGTGTCTTGACCTGAAAGAGAGGCTGTAATAGTTTAGGCTCCACCTGTGAAGGAGTCTGTACGATTTAAAGAATTGGGGTAAATCCTCTAGCTGGAACAACTTGAGGCAGGGAGTAGGCAAGAATTGTTGAACCTCATGAACAAATTCCTGTGTTTGATTTCCTAACTCTTCTCTTTTACTTTCTGAATTACTTTGATTAATTTTTTAGTTGTAATATTTCATTTCGCATAAATAGACTTAGAGTCTAAATGTAGCGCCCCGGATTTTCTACAAGCCCTGTCCATGTGCAAGCACTGTTCATGTGAGTGAATAATGCCGAGGGCACTAGTATTGGAAGGGCCAAAGGCCATTATTATAAGTTAGGTTGTAATTGGAAAGTGAGGTGAATAGTGCTAGTGCACGAGGCATAAAGAGGCTAGGGCCTCTCATGCTTATCGGTGTGAATTCAATGATCACCTAGGTGGGATGAAAACTTATGGAGAATGATTTATGAGGTGTGATTAGGGTGTTGGACACAAAGGAAAAGAGTGTGAAAACCCTCGAGGTATTCTAGGTGTCGAAAAGGTATGTTTTGGCAATTTCCCCAACTTTAAAGGGCTCTACTTTAGTTGTCGTTATTCAGAATTGAGTGATAACTAAATTTTTAGAAAGGTATTAGAACCCTCTTCAAGGTTCATGTTGATCACTTTCCCTGATTTTGAGTCGGGGTCGAGTCAAAAGTGGGATTTCCAAAATCGGGTCAGCTGCAAATCTGGGCTGTCGCAACCCATTACGGACCAGTCAATATTCGGGGCATTTTGGTCTATGCATTAAGAAGAATTAGAATTTCTTCAAAACATGAAAGTTGTTACTCTTCGAAAGAAAAATCTAACGCAAATTGAATCATCAAAATCGGAACTCCGAGTCAAAAGTTATAGCCAAAATACTGAAGTGTGTTTTGCAGCACCAGTCAATACCGAGAGCTCGGTCCACTACCGAGAGATCGGTCATAAGCACCGATCGATCGGCCCACTACCGGTAGATCGGTCATCTATCGGTCCAACGCGATTTTCAGAAAATTTTTAGGGGTTTTTTGGTCTTTTAGCCACTCCACCCTTATTTTTAAGGGTTGGCTCGAGCCAAGGGTGTTCATAAACACCCTTAGCCATATTTTGAGAGGGAGAGAAGAGGAAAGGGGTTTTCCAAAACCTAGGTTTCCATTTTGAAGAGAAATCAAAGGGTTTTGAGACCCTAGATCATCCTCAAGCACGTTTTCCTTCAAGATCTCGGCTCAAGCTCGTGTTCCAAGCTAGGGCAGCAACTCACGGTCGTTTGGAAGAGGGATTTCTTCCTCATCTCTTCAAGGACGGTACTCCTTATTACCCTCCTAGTTATATCTTCTCTTTTCCTTTATTTCTTCTTGTTTTCCTTCATATATATATATATATATATGTGATGAGATGGATGGTATGTATGGTAAATGGAGATGGATGTTGGCGAATGGATGTCGTGTGGATGATGTAATGAATGAATGGGGAAGGGCATTGTACTTATAATAAACATACAAGTGTGATGTGAGTATAACCCACCTAGAAAAGCATGATTTAGGTTTAAGTAATTAATGAACACACCCTATGTTTGATGAAATGCCAAGGTGAATAAAATGAATGATGAATTAAGGGAGTGCACGCCTAATTACCCATGAAATTGTTAGGGCTTATGTTAGTGTGTTTCTTGCGTTTCTTAAAATGTGAAAATTATTACTTGCTTCAATTGTGATATGCTATCTTTTGTGAATCACCCCAATTTGTCATATTTAATTTCAAATGCAAGTATGTACACGATCCCACGAGCACAACATGAAATGACATGACTTACCGATGTTTTAAGGACGGGATGTAGAGGTGGGGCATATCCTATGATATGTTGCCCTTCGCTTTTAGCAAGGACGAGACATGCATGCATTGCATAGGGAAGGGTCTCCCATCCCCTCGCATTACACGCATAGCATAGCATTGCATGATACACATAGCATGGTATGGCATGTCATGCATAGAGATGCTAGTTGCGACGGTCTATGAACGGCAGCTAGGCATACATGGTTCATGCATAGAGATGCTAGTTGCGACGGTCTATGAATGGCAGCTAGGCATACATGGTTCATGCATAGAGATGCTAGTTACGACGGTCTATGAACGGCAGCTAGGCATACACGGTTCATGCATAGGGATGCTAGTTGCGACGGTCTGTGAACGACATCTAGGCATCCCATTTCAGCGTAGGGGTAGAGCATATCCTAAGATATGTTTTGCTCCGACATCACAAGTACACGAGCATGTTGAATTTCCAAGAAAGCACGCATGATTAGACACACTCGACAAGGTCAAGCGAGATGATTTCAAGAGTTTTTCCGACTTAGATATGATTACAGCATGAACTATAAACTGATTGTTTTTCCCTGTTAATTGTATGAACTATTTCCTACTTTATTCTAATTCTATATTGCTATGTTGCTATGACTGTTGGTTAGTATTCGGTACCCCCTGAGTATTCCATGCTCAGCCGTACTTCTTATGTCGGCAGGTGATAGTGGAGCGGCTGCTCCTTATGGTATCTGTACTCCGAGCCATTGGGTAGAAGAGGAATGCGTTGTGAAATCTATGGAGGAACCTCCGGTAGAGGGTTACTATTAGGTGGTGATAGATTTTGAGTGAATAGCTGTGGGTGAGCATGAGTGATTATATCCATGTATTTTGGCGGGCATGTCCGCACTTTCTTTGTTTTGATTTCTTTGTATTAAAACTTGGACCATGTGTATATACTTAGAGGTTTGTTAGACTTCCGCTGTGTCTTATAGTTATGCTTCCGCTGTTATCCTCTATTGTATATGATCTGTGGGTGTTTTGCAGGTTGATTTAAGGTTAGGTCACGTCGCCAAAGTATCCTAACTCCTAGGGGGTATTTTGGGGCGTTACAGAAGTGGTATCAAAGCTTAGGCTTTAGGTCTCTAGGGTCACTTAGAATCTTATACCACGACTTGACAAGAGCATATGTTGGGAAACAAGTTAGGATGGAAGTAAGTCGGAAGTGAGTCTTGTTCTAAGTGTGAGACTAAACGTTAGTCTTAATCTAAAATGGTTGCTCCAACCAAGCACAGGTCTTAGAAACGCTAGAACACGAAGGTATAATATTACAACTACTCTGATGACTTGACGAGATGAATATGATGGTACTATACTTTGTATGTAGTATTGTTATATGGTGTTATATGCTATATGGTGTGCGTACAATGTACTTATACTATTATGTGTGGTATTGTTAGGGGGCATTAAATGTGGTGTGCATACTATATGTCACGTACTAAGTGACAACCAATGTGTTAGGAATTAATTTCCAGCTAGACTTATGAGTTGAGTAATACTCCGGCTGGAGTTCAGACTATGTGTGAGTTGGTAAATGGTGGTAGGTCCTTGCCATACCCTGTACTATGGGATCTTCGTAAATAATAGCCTTCCGAGTGAGACAGTAGAATTCTCCTTCGTCTTACAAGATTAGTAAAAAAAAAAAAAAAATTTAGAATTTACGAAAATAGGGACATAGGCTTGATAAGTAATATTATGAGCATTTGGTGTAATTTTAAACTTGTTAAACTATACTAGATGCGTCTTACATCACAAAGAAATATAAGTCACACATCATGGTATGACGATAATTCCATGAAACCCCACAACTAGTAGAAACAGGTATAGATAGTAATACGTTTTAACTCAAGGAACAAATATAATTTTAACAACCTAGGGATGCTCGATGCACGCTTCTAAGTACAGTTGCGCATTTTCTGCAGCACGTCTTAGACCCAGTGCTCAGTCCTAATTAAACATAATTTTTGGATGAGCTCACGGATGTCTGATGCACGTTTCTAGATGCGCGCCTGCAGCACGCCCTAGACTCAGTGCTCGGTCCTAGTCTAGATACAGATGCGCGTTCATTCTGCAGCACGTTCTAGACATGATGCCAGTCCAAAAATAATAAAGAATTTCTAACTCCAAAGGGTAGCATGCACATTCATACATATCTTGAGCATCATATATAGCATAGGCATCATGCATCATATAAGCATCATACATTTCATACATGGCATGAACATCACACGGATATCATAAAACATCACATACATATTCCGCATGCATCATGTAGATCTTAGAAGCATCATACATGTCACCAGATTTAGAGGACATCACCTAAACAACTCAATTAGATGAATTAGTCATTAGTATTAGTTCAAACTAGCTAAGGTCTTAAGTGTGTGGCCGGTTAATACCATAATCGAGTGTGAAGCTTAGCGTCACTAGGGAAACTACTTGTACAATTATACTATTCTAATTGTACTTAGATATGTACGATGTGCTCGCATAGGTTAGGGGCTTGAGTCCAACCTCTGCTTAGGAGAATTTGTTGCACTTAAGTAGCAACTAACGAGTTAGCCTTAGACCATAACCGGTTGCAACTCAACCAACCTTGTATCTTGGCTTCACTAGGAACCTTAGAGTATATTATTATGCTATGGTATGTATATCTTGATGTGTGTATCTTGATGTATGTGCTCGACTTTAATAAATACCTACTATTATGAAATGCAACGTCGGATTTTGAAGGGATTCGAATTAGACTCATGCTTTGCTACTGTCTTCAGGAGTAAACCATGAGACGTGGCGATCAGGATCATGGATACCACACCAGGAGAGGTGGAGTACCTCCTCCTCCATCAGGGAATGAGCAGCCTGACCTCACCCAGGTCTTGGGGTCCATAGCAAAGTCACTAGCAATACTTGTCGCTAGGCAACCCACTACCCCCACTCCTGCGGCGGTACTTGTACCCATCCCTACGCATCATACCACAGGAAGTGAGGCACCTTGGAGGATGAGGCCCCCGGTGTTTGATGGTGACATGGACCCATTGGTTGCAGAAGCATGGGTTACGTACCAGTCCTCTGGACATATGCAGGTACAGAGTCCTCCGACTGCACCACAGACTTCTCTTTCGGTTGCTCCACCGGCATCGCACACAGCTACCGTGCAGGCACCCCACCTCGCACTATCTCAGGCCATGGGATATGCGCCCTCCGCCTACTCTTATAAGATCTGTAACCTTTGTGGGAGGAGGCATGCGGCTAAAGAGTGTAGGAGGTTCTCCGGTGGATGTTTCCACTGTGGTCGCCGGGGCCACGTGATCAAGGATTGTCCACGACGTCAGATGCCACCGTATTCTCAGGGAAATAGGCCCACGGTTAAGCGGTCACCTCTACAGGACTCTACACTGGCATCAAGCCCCCAGCAGTTCACCCATTCACCTTACCAGGCTAACCAGGGTCAAGCCCTTGCCATGCCAGAACAGAATGCTCAGACATTAGATGATATGGCATGAGGATATGAGAGAAGAGACAAAATTATTTTTTTGTAGAAGGGAATATATTTTGTGTTTTGTCGTGGGCAGTCAGTTGCCGCTTGTATGTGATTATGCTACCATATGTTATGAAAGTTCCCATCTATTTAGAATGATGTTGCGTTCTATAAGAAAACTAGGTGCCTCGCCAACAAGTGATTACCTAGCCTTCTAGTGATTAATAGAGGATTATCATGTCGTTTAGTGGGAAAGGTTAAGCATGGGCAAGTGTCCTCGTTTGATTTAGTAACATCCTACGTCCTAATTTCGAGGACGAAATTCCTATAAGGGGGGGAGGATGTAGCGCCCCGGATTTTCTACAAGCCCTGTCCATGTGCAAGCAATGTTCATGTGAGTGAATAATGCCAAGGGCACTAGTATTGGAAGGGCCAAAGGCCATTATTATAAGTTAGGTTGTAATTGGAAAGTGAGGTGAATAGTGCTAGTGCACGAGGCATAAAGAGGCTAGGACCTCTCATGCTTATCGGTGTGAATTCAATGATCACCTAGGTGGGATGAAAACCTATGGAGAATGATTTATGAGGTGTGATTAGGGTGTTGGACACAAAGGAAAAGAGTGTGAAAACCCTCGAGGTATTCTAGGTGTCGAAAAGGTATGTTTCGGCAATTTCCCCAACTTTAAAGGGCTCTACTTTAGTTGTTGTTATTCAGAATTGAGTGATAACTGAATTTTTGGAAAGGTATTAGAACCCTCTTCAAGGTTCATGTTGATCACTTTCCCTGATTTTGAGTCGGGGTCGAGTCAAAAGTGGGATTTCCAAAATCGGGTCAGCTGCAAATCTGGGCTGTCGCAACCCATTACAGACCAGTCAACTTTAGGGGAATTTTGGTCTATGAATAAAGAAGAATTAGAATTTCTTCAAAACATGAAAGTTATTACACTTTGAAAGATGAATCCAACGCAAGTTGAATCGCCAAAATCGGAACTCCGAGTCAAAAGTTATAGCCAAAATACTGAAGTGTGTTTTGCAGCACCAGTCAATACCGAGAGCTCGGTCCACTACCGAGAGATCGGTCATAAGCACCAATCGATTGGCCTACTACCGGTAGATCGGTCATCTATCGGTCGTCTATCGGTCCTACGCGATTTTCAGAAAATTTTTAGGGGTTTTTTGGTCTTTTGGCCACTCCACCCTTATTTTTAAGGTTTGGCTCGAGCCAAGGGTGTTCATAAACACCCTTAGCCATATTTTGAGAGGGAGAGAAGAGGAAAGGGGTTTTCCAAAACCTAGGTTTCCATTTTGAAGAGAAATCAAAGGGGTTTGAGACCCTAGATCATCCTCAAGCACGTTTTCCTTCAAGATCTCAGCTCAAGCTCGTGCGGAGCTCGTGTTCCAAGCTAGGGCAGCAACTCACGGTCGTTTGGAAGAGGGATTTCTTCCTCATCTCTTCAAGGTCGGTACTCCTTACTACCCTCCTAGTTATATCTTCTCTTTTCCTTTATTTCTTCTTGTTTTCCTTCATATATATATATATATGTTATGAGATGGATGGTATGTATGGTAAATGGAGATGGATGTTGGCGAATGGATGTCGTGTGGATGATGTAATGAATGAATGGGGAAGGGCATTGTACTAATAATAAACATACAAGTGTGATGTGAGTATAACCCACCTAGAAAAGCATGATTTAGGTTTAAGTAATTAATGAACACACCCTATGTTTGATGAAATGCCAAGGTGAATAAAATGAATGATAAATTAAGGGAGTGCACGCCTAATTACCCATGAAATTGTTAGGGCTTATGTTAGTGTGTTTCTTGCGTTTCTTAAAATGTGAAAATTATTAATTGCTTCAATTGTGATATGCTATGCTTTGTGAATCACCCCAATTTGTCATATTTAATTTCAAATGCAAGTATATACACGATCCCACGAGCACGACATGAAATGACATGACTTACCGATGTTTTAAGGACGGGATGTAGAGGTGGGGCATATCCTATGATATGTGGCCCTTCTCTTTTAACAAGGACGAGACATGCATGCATTGTATAGGGAAGCGTCTCCCATCCCTTCGCATTACACGCATAGCATAGCATTGCATGATACACATAGCATGGTATGGCATGTCATGCATAGAGATGCTAGTTGCGACGGTCTATGAACGGCAGCTAGGCATACATGGTTCATGCATAGAGATGCTAGTTGCGACGGTCTATGAACGGCAGCTAGGCATACATGGTTCATGCATAGAGATGCTAGTTACGACGGTCTATGAACGGCAGCTAGGCATACACGGTTCATGCATAGGGATGCTAGTTGCGACGGTCTATGAACGGCATCTAGGCATCCCATTTCAGCGTAGGGGTAGAGCATATCCTAAGATATGTTTTGCTCCGACATCACAAGTACACGAGCATGTTCAATTTCCAAGAAAGCACGCATGATTAGACACACTCGACAAGGTCAAGCGAGATGATTTCAAGAGTTTTTCCGACTTAGATATGATTACAGCATGAACTATAAACTGATTGTTTTTCCCTATTAATTGTATGAACTGTTTCCTGCTTTATTCTAATTCTATATTGCTATGTTGCTATGACTGTTGGTTAGTATTTTGTATCCGCTGAGTATTCCATGCTCAGCTGTACTTCTTATGTCGGCCGGTGATAGTGGAGCGGCTGCTCCTTATGGTATCTGTACTCCGAGCCATTGGGTAGAAGAGGAATGCGTTGTGAAACCTATGGAAGAACCTCCGGTAGAGGGTTACTATTAGGTGGTGATAGATTTTGAGTGAATAGCTGTGGGTGAGCATGAGTGATTATATCCATGTATTTTGGCGGGCATGTCCGCACTTTCTTTGTTTTGATTTCTTTGTATTAAAACTTGGACCATGTGTATATACTTAGAGGTTTGTTAGACTTCCGCTGTGTCTTATAGTTATGCTTCCGCTGTTATCCTCTATTGTATATGATCTGTGGGTGTTTTGCAGGTTGATTTAAGGTTAGGTCACGTCGCCAAAGTATCCTAACTCGTAGGGGGTATTTTGGGGCGTTACACTAAATTTTAAAATCTGCCATAGACCTTATTCATCCCTCCTTTAGGGTCATTACCTAGCCAACAATTGGTATCAGAGCCTAATACTCTATATAGATTTAAAATATCTTAGAGTAATCAATATTAATGGCGAACAACATTTTTGCAACCAGCCTAGGAGAACGACAGTCAACCACCGGACCTCCATTGTTTAATGGAGAGAATCATAACTATTGAAAAATCAGAATGATGTATTATATCCAAGCTCTAGATTATGAGTGTTGGAGGGTAATAGTCAATGGCCCCCATCTTCCTGTTAAAACTCATGAAGGGGTAAGAATTACCAAGACTGAGGAATAATGGACTGAGGTGGATATTAAACTTATCAAAATCAATGCCAAAGCTATAGGCAATCTTTATTGTGCTTTAAGCCCTCAGGAGTTAAACAGAGTATCCGGATGTGACTCTGCAAAAGAAATTTGGGATAAACTCCTAGTCAAATATATGAAGGAACAAATCAAGTTAAGGAAGAAATGATAAGCATGCTTGCTCACAATGTTGGACATATATGCCCTCGAAAGCCAATAAAAGACTTTTTCTATGTTGATTAGAGAAGCATTATATTCACACAACCAACTATAAAGGGTATTTATAATAATTACTGTCTCATTTGAGGATGACATAAAATTCCATAGGTAACATTGTAGGAAAATCATGCAAAGGTTGCGAGGAGAAATGATTTTCCAGTTCCTTGTAAACCTAATATTATTCAAATCCTCTAGAGTACTGGTTGGGCACCGTACTTTATCATGGCTTGCATATGCGTAGTTCTATAAGATAGTGTGATGAATTTCATTCACAGAGAGTGTTGACTCTTGGCTAACATGTGAGTATATGTAGCAAGTACATAATACTAAATGGGGTCACTAGTGGATACCCTATGGAATACATTGTCAGATTGTATTAGGGTTATCCATTCGACAAAATTTCCTTAGACCTGAGAGGTTAACATCTTCTCAAACATCTGTCTATATGGCTTTAATGTGCTAATCGGCAATGTCCAATTCACAGGACTAACTCCGGGTATGTTGGGTCATGTACACAATGTTTTGAGAAGTGTGTAAACACTCAATAAGGAATCCACTACTCCTTAATTGGAGATAATTATATCAAGGTGATACTTGTTGAACTGAACTGTTAAATCCAGTACTGGTGCTTTTCGGTAAAATGGCCTTTATCGAAGTTGATATTTTTCAATATGGAAAAGTATATATATATATATATATATATATATATATATATGTTAGTTCTTTTCTAATGTTTCTTCAAAAGTATTTTGGAAGTTCAGTTCAATGAAGAAGTATTCATGAGAAAGAGTTCTCTTCATAAGCTAGGGACTAGACAGTGGACTTGTTCCAATCCCAGAAGCTTACATGTGATATTGGATTGTGGAAGGATTTATTTTTAAATATATAGCAAGATAGTACTTACAAGCAATTCTATAATTGCTAGAGGTTGATAACATTGTGTTAATGAACATTAGTGTGATTAGTGGAAGTTCCAGGGACTTAGATAACATTCTATGATACTATGGAATTATAGGAAAGTGTTTTCTAGCAATAAGGCTACACCTTAAAAGGTGATGAAGTACTTGGTCCCACAACCAGAAATATGAGATCCCTTTAGATCCCACACACTAGGACCTTCTCAAGGCTTTTAATTTAATTTAGAATTAAATTAATTAATTTCTCTATGTAATTCACTATATGCTATAGTGAAGCTCTTATAGGTGAAATCACATAAGATGTGATTAACCGAATGGATAGGACCCATATGAGATTTTGATAAAGATCAAAAGGTGACCAACAAGGAGTGTAATACTTCAAAAGGGGTGTGAGAGATATGTGGGGCCCACCTAGGGTGGGACACCCCACATTAATGTTAATTCTCTATTATCTTTAATTAAGTTACTAATGGTTAGTTTCTAATTAAAGATTTGATTCCTAATTGGATTAGGAATAGATAAGGGAATTAAAAGGGGACTTCTAAATAGATTAGAAGAGTTTCAATTTTGATTTAATTGGAATTTCAATTTGATTTGATTTGATTTGTGAATTTTTGGATTTATATTTGATTATGAGAATTGATACAGTTTTAGTGTTTGGGCCATAACTCTATGACTGTAGCTCTGATTTTGGTCCATAAGCATTTCGTTTCGAAGCCATCGAAAAGATCTACAACTTTCGTGAAGAAAAGTTTTTCTAGAATCAATTGTTTTGAAGGTCAGAATCTCAGTCGAAAATCCAAATTGAGATAATCATAATAGAATTAGAAAGTGGAGTTTATCTCAAACTTAATATGCAAGCTAGAAGATTCTAATTGGATTAGAATTTAGAAAGAGGAGTTTGACTTAATCTACAAGTTAGCAATCAAGTGGTCTATAAATTAAACCCATAGGGTGGAAAGTCCACCATAAAAGATCTTCTCTCTCTCTCCCACGTTTTCTCTCTCTCCCCCTTATTTGGATGCCCATCCTTCTCCCTCTTGGGTTGTATGGCCACCTCTCTCATGTTTCTTCTTAGTTTAGCTTTTGATCTTGAAGAAGATCAAGAACAAATCCTTGATTGATCAAGAAAGGTTCTTGTATCAAAGAAAAGAAGAAAAGATTAAAGTGCATTGATTGGAAGGGCCATTAGCTTCCATTAGAGTAAAGCTTTGGAGATTCAAAGAAGGTTCGTATGAATCGACAAGAGACTTTATACTTGAGAAGTTTTGTAAGTATGTTTCCTCACACCATTATTTAATATGATCATAAGATGACCCTTGGGAAGGTTATGATTAGATCAAAATCAAGTTTGAATTTAAAATAGTGCTTCGAAAAATTGTATATTCATGTCTTTCAGTGGTATGAGAGCCTACCTTATGATCTATTAATTTTATGGTGTTATTGCATGTTTTCCCTTTGATTAAAATCAATTAGATACCCATAGATATTTTAGGCCTGCATAAATTAATGAGATTTTATTTAATTAAATGTTAATTAATAAATCCCATGGTTTTTGACACCCTTCCTTAAGTGTTCTTGGAGATTAAAGCTTAATTCGATTTGATTTGATTTGATTCACGGATTTTCGGATTTATATTTGATTAGGAGAATCGATACAGTTTCGGTATTTCAGCCATAACTCAATGACCTTTAGTCCGATTTAGGTCCATCAGTACATTGTTTCGAAGCCGTCGAAAAGGTTTACAAATTTCGTGAAGAAATTTTTTTCAGAATCAATTGTTTTGAAGGTCAAAACTTGAGTAAAAAATTTAAAGCGGGAAAATAAGTTTTTTAAATTAATTTTCCAAGAGGCTTTCAAATTTTTCCTTAATTCCATTTTTGATTTGAGAGCATAGGATGCTATTAAATCATTTAATGGGCTATCATTTAATTAAATAGTTTAATTATTTGATTCCAGAGCACGGGCTGAGATTTAATTAAATTGGTTAATTATCTGCTTCGAGTCCACGAGATATCATTTAATTAAATGTTAATTATGATATCCCTTATGATCTTATAAAAGGTTTATGAGAATAATGTCATAATTATTGTAGTTGATTTAGATCAATTACATGTGCTCAGAAATACCGGTTACATAGTATTTATAAGTTTTTATTTGATTAATTGTTAATCAAGTAATTACCTAAATGCCATTGGTTGAGATACAGGGTTTTGTCTCAAGTGAATTTTAATTGATAGAGATCAATTATTTTATGGACACTTAATACTATTGTTTAGGATATTATTTTATTTAATTGTTAAATCAATTAATCCCTAAAGTAGTTGGCCCTAATGGAAAATTTTGAATTCATCTAATATTGATTTTGAATTTAATTTTGGAATCAATAGATGGTGATATTATTTTGTTTTGGTCTTTTAATAGTTATTAGATCAAAATAATATGGAAGGGATGAGATCCCTAGGCTACCCAATTTTAGTATGGTGTTTTCTATTTGTCTATCAATTGAGGAATGTAGATGATGAATTTTAGGGTTAGATTAAATCTTAGAGAAATTATTTCTCTCAATGATTTCTCAAGCATTAAAGGAAAGTAGTTTTCTTTTAATGATGATCTAAGGCCCTAAGATTTCATTCTTAGCATGCTTGCTTTATTCATTGCTTTGAGATTTTTCTATTAAATGTTAATAGTGGCCTTAACCATATGGGAAAGAGTTTCCCTACGGTTAGGAAAACCCTTGTTGAGGTTATGGACTTTCTAAGTTATTTGACATGCCTTGTTATTATTTATAGTTGATGAATTGTCAATATATATTCTTGTTGAATAGTGGATGGGTTTCATGATCATGTCTGCTTCTCTCTCTATTCTCTTCTCTTTCTTTTTAGGGGTTGTACTCCCCTTGAGCAACCTATGTTTGGTGGTTTCTCAAGGTTTTTTATTTTGTATATGACGTAATCTTAGTATTAAGAGTTGCTGATTTTTCTATGGAGAAATCGTATTGAAGATAGAAGATAATGGTGATTGTGAGCGCGGAATTCTGACTCACAAAAAGGGGTCGCTGTATACCCTCATGGGTGTGAAGGTTGATTAAGAGTCGCCGCTTATTCATTCAGAAGGGAGAAGTCCCCCGAGAGTTGGATAATGTCGCGCCCCAAAATACCCCCTAGGAGTTTAGGGATACTTTAGGCGTGACTATACGTACCTGCCAAACCATCCTGTCATGAACATGATAATTACAGTACTAAAACAATGATAATTAGAGCACGGAAGCTAAACATAAATGCGGAAGCGTAAACTAACTTTTTCTTTTCTTCTATAGTTTTCAAAATGGTATTCCAAGTGATCACAATTATACAAACATGCCTAAGACTAAGGTGGACAGGCCCACCTATCAAAATTTCAAAATACATAAGCACCCTCTCTGTCACGCCCCAAAATACCCCCTAGGAGTTTAGGGATATTTTAGGTGTCACACTGCGTACCTATCAAACCATCCTGCAATGCACAAGATAAAATACAATACTAACAACGATAATCAGAGCACGGAAGCTATCGTATATGCGGAAGCGTAAACAAAATTTTCTTTTTCTTTATAATGATCCAAAATGTAGTATTCCAAGTTGACATAAATACAAAACACATCTAAGTCTAAGGTGGACAGGCCCACCTATCAAAATATCAAAATACATAAGACCCTCTCATGCTCTCCCCTCAACAGTAGTCGAGGTATGGCCACGCATCGAGGTCTCGGTCCGCCTGAGACTGTAATGGAATAGCCGGCTCTCTCTCCTCTATATACTCTTCCTCGACCCAAGGCTCCGGGTCGAGGGCTCCCTCAGTACCTGCCGACATGAAAGTACGGCTGAGCATGGAATACTCAGCGAGTACAAGCTACTAGCAGACCATAACAATAATAAAACACACAATAGTAATATCATACAAACAGTAATAGAAACATCACAAAGAAACAGTATAGGGCATAACACAATACAAGCATCCTGACGTGCGTACATGAATGCGAAAACGCCGATAAAACTCATGCTTGAAAACCCATGTCATGTCCCGGTATGCCTCGTAGAAATCATGTATGCGTGCATGCATGAATGCATGATCATCATCTTGTAAACCTCCATCTCGTAACTTGTGAGCCAGAGGTTAGTACCCGAATGTCCCTGGGCTGCCAACCTCCTTGATATGCAATGCACTTGTGAGCCAGAGGTTAGTATCCGAATGTCCCTGGGCTACCAACCTCTTTGTTATGAAATGCACTTGTTTTCTTGTGAGCCAGAGGTTAGTACCCGAATGTCCCTGGGCTACCAACCTCCTTGACAATAGGTGATTTTTATTACTTGTTTAGTTTTCTTGTGAGCCAGAGGCTAGTACCCGAATGTCCCTGGGCTACTAACCTCCTTGACAATAGGTATTTTAGGGGTTATCTTGTGAGCCAGAGGTTAGTACCCGAATCCTCCCTGGGCTACCAATCTCCTTGACATGCAATATTTTCTTGTTGTTTATTATATGCACATGCTCTTGAAATCTCGGTTCATGCTATCATGCGTGCTCGTGTACGTGTCCATAGTGACAATCATGATAATGGGAATAACCAAAATATGACATTACAATTCAATTCATGATATGAACATAGGTAACATAAGTAGTTTGCATAACATTTGATCAATTTATCATTTATAAGAACGCATACATAAAACCCATTTCCATATTCTTCATTGAGATCATTTATTCATAGTTTAGGTATTTTGTCAAACACTTTCATACATTATTCCTTAGCAGTTTATCTCCTTCTTTTAAATGCATATTTTCCATTCAATCACACAATGGTAAGTTTGTTATTTGTACTATGCCCATCCTCCATTTTCCAATCCACAACCCACACATCATACATCACATTCGGCATCCAATCGCCACATCCAATCTCCCATCCACACATTCATTCCATTTCCCTTATCTTGTTTATATTTGTTGAGTTAATACAATGCATAGGGAAGGAAAAGCATAATATATAGAATCACCATTTACACTAGAAAACCTAGGTTATTGCTAGGGAAAGTTAGTAGGGTGTACTAACCTTAGATCAAGGTTTGATCTTGAAGAAACCTTGAAATAGAAGCTCTATTTGGAAGGAGGAAGCCTTTGCTTGAAGGGGACTTGAGTTGGGGGAAGAAACCTCTTTCAAAACGTGAGTGAGTGCTGCCCTAGCTTGGAGAATGCACCTCCACACGAGCTTGAGTTGAAATCTTGAAGAAAACGTGCTTGGGGACGATCTAGGGTCTTCACCCCTTTGATTTCTTCTCCAAAAGCAACCTAGGTTTAGAGCTTTCTCCTCTTCTCTCTCTATCTCTCAAAATCCCTCAAATGTTGTAAGTGAGGCCTCAAAGGGTCGAGCAAACCCTTATGGGTAAGGGTTTAACACCCAAAAGACGAAAACGCCCTTACTGAAATTTCTGCAAAAACGCGAAGACCGAGCGATCGGTGGTTATGACCGATCGATCGGTGTTTATGACCGATCGATCGGTTAAAAACTCACTCTCTGGAAAATTTCCCCATACAAAATTTCTGACCGTGCGATAGCTACCGATCGATCGGTTATGGACCGATCGATCGCTGACTGGACCGAGCGATCGGTGCTCTGTATGTCTGGACTGTTTTGACCATATCTTTTGACTCGCTCGTCGGATTTCGACGATTCAACTTGCGTTGGGTTCGTCTTTCGAAAACGCACATTTCTGAAGTTTTGGAATTTCTGATTTCTCCCTTATTTATTAATTAGACTACAAAAACGGCCAATTAGCTACGAATGTGCTATTCATAAGGATGAAAAAGTCCGGGGTGCTACATTCTCCCCCCTTACAAAAATTTCATCCCCGAAATTTGGACGATACATACATGCACAAAATCAAAACAAAATTACAAGTCATATGCACAAGTCTATTCAAACAACTCGGGATACTTTGCTTTGACTTCGGCTTCACGCTCCCACGTGGCTTCTTCTCGTGCATGATGTTGCCATTGCACGAGGACTAGCGGAATAGTCTTGTTGCGAAGCACTTGATCCCTCCTATCCAAAATATGAACCGGCTTCTCAACTAAAGTGAGGTCCTCTCGGATCTCAATCGGATCAAGCTCGATGACATGAGAAGGATCCGAGATGTACTTCCGGAGCATAGAGACATGAAATACATTGTGGACCGCCGCCATGTGAGCGGGCAAAGCAACACGGTAAGCCACCTCGCCAACTCGAGTAATGATCTCGAACGGACCCACATATCTCGGGCTAAGCTTGCCTCTCTTCCCGAATCGCATAACACCTTTGGTCGGTGAAATCCTTACAAACACAAAATCACCGACTCGGAATTCAAGATCCCTCCTTCGGTTGTCGGCATAACTTTTCTGTCTATCTTGTGCGGTCTTTAACCTCTCCCGGATAAGCTTGACCCTATCCGCGGTTTGTTCAATTAACTCGGGGCCCAAAATCTTTCTTTCTCCCACTTCATCCCAATACAACGGGGATCTACAACTCCTTCCGTACAAAGCCTCGAAAGGCGCCATTTGTATGCTTTCTTGATAACTGTTGTT
Organism: Tetracentron sinense; assembly: GCA_015143295.1. Classification (NCBI taxonomy): domain Eukaryota; kingdom Viridiplantae; phylum Streptophyta; class Magnoliopsida; order Trochodendrales; family Trochodendraceae; genus Tetracentron; species Tetracentron sinense. The sequence continues at coordinate 15,137,961 of CM026553.1, forward strand.
GTAAGCGAATTCCACCAAAGGTAGGTGATCTTCCCAACTTCCCTTGAAATCTAGCATACATGCTCGGAGCATATCTTCAATAACCTGATTCACCCTCTCGGTTTGCCCGTCGGTCTGTGGGTGGAAAGCTGTGCTAAAGTTTAATCGGGAGCCCATTGCACCTTGAAAACTTTTCCAAAACCTGGATGTGAATCTTGGGTCTCTATCCGACACAATACTCACTGGCACCCCGTGTAATCGGACTATTTCCTTGATGTATAGCTCCGCTAACTGATTGGAGTTGAATGTAGTCCGGTACGGTAAGAAATGAGCAGACTTCGTGAGTCTATCGACAACTACCCATATAGCATCAGTCTTCCTAACCGTCTTCGGCAACCCCACGATGAAGTCCATAGAGATATGTTCCCATTTCCACTCGGGAATAGGGAGGGACTGCAAAAGACCCGCTGGTCTCAAATGCTCTGCTTTCACCTGTTGGCATACCAAACACCGTGCCACATACTCCGCAACCTCCCTCTTCATGTTTCGCCACCAAAAGTGACTCTTGAGGTTCCGGTACATCTTTGTCCCCCCAGGATGCACTGTATACTTAGACCGGTGAGCTTCGTCCATAATCTCTCTCTGAAGGTCTGCATTGGCTGGGACACAAAGCCTTCCCTTGAATGTAATAGCACCTCGGCTAGTGAGAGAGAAGTCCGTACTACCCTTGGCCACTTCCTTATCCCGGAAAGCCAACAAGTCAGTGTCTGTGGCTTGATACTCCTGGATCAAGTCTATAAGGTACGGCCGAACTGTAACATTCGCCAAAACCGGACTGCGGACAGAATCGTTCACACTTATGTCTAGATTTGCCAAATCGTCTAACAGTCTCCATTCCCGCACCAACATGTGAGCCAACAACCCCGATGGTTTCCTACTCAGAGCGTCTGCCACTACATTTGCTTTTCCCGGGTGATATTGGATAGTGCACTCATAGTCTTTTAAGAACTCAATCCAACGTCGTTGTCGCAAATTGAGCTCTTTTTGGGAAAAGAGATACTTGAGGCTCTTGTGGTCCGTGTACACATAGAACTCCACCCTGTACAGATAATGTCGCCAAATTTTGAGTGCAAACACGACCGCCGCAAGCTCCAAGTCGTGAGTGGGGTAGTTCTTTTCATGCTCTTTCAACTGCCTTGATGCATAGGCAATGACCTTCTTGTGTTGCATTAGGACACACCCGAGTCCAACATGCGAGGCATCACTGTACACCTCATACCCAAAAGGTCCAGATGGCACAGTAAGGACAGGGGCTGTGGTGAGGCGTTTCTTCAACTCTTGGAAACTTACTTCACATCGGTCACTCCAACTGAACTTTGCATTTTTCCTTGTCAAGTAGGTGAGAGGTGCAGCCAAACTGGAGAATCCCTCCACAAATCTCCGGTAGTAGCCTGCCAATCCGAGGAAACTACGTATCTCCGTGACGCTCTTGGGCCTCTCCCAACTCATGACTGCCTCAACCTTGGCTGGATCTACAGAAATGCCCTCGGCCGACACCACGTGTCCAAGAAATGCGACCTTCTCTAACCAGAACTCGCACTTACTCAATTTGGCATATAGCCTATGTTCTCTCAACATCTCCAGAGCGAGGCGGAGGTCTCGTTCGTGATCTTCCCGTGTCTGGGAATACACCAAAATGTCATCAATGAATACAATCACGCATCGATCCAAGTAAGATCGGAACACCCGGTTCATCAAATCCATGAATGCCGCCGGTGCATTCGTCAGCCCAAAAGGCATGACAAGGAACTCGTAATGCCCATACCGAGTCCTAAAAGCCGTCTTCGGAACATCTTCCGCCTTGATCCTTAATTGATGATACCCCGATCTAAGATCAATTTTGGAGAAGAATCTCGCTCCCTTCAGTTGGTCGAACAAGTCATCGATCCTTGGCAAGGGATAACGATTCTTGATAGTTACCTTGTTCAACTGACGGTAGTCTATACACATCCTCATAGACCCGTCCTTCTTCTTCACAAAGAGAATCGAAGCTCCCCACGGCGAGACACTTGGTTGGATGAAACCAAGTTGTTGTAACTCTTCAATTTGCTTCTTCAATTCTTCAAGCTCTATCGGGGCCATTCTATATGGGGCTCTTGAAATCGGAGCGGTGCCCGGAGTAAGCTCTATAGGGAACTCAATCTCCCGATTCGGAGGTAACCCGGGAAGTTCCTCCGGAAACACGTCCAAGAAATCACTCACGACCGGAATGGCCGAGGAGTTTTGTGCTTCTAGGTTTGTTACACTCAAGGCTGCGAGGCGAGCAATGTCCCTCTCTCTTAATCCTCGGAAGTGAAAAGGCTTACCCCCTTCCGGCTTGAAATTCACCATCTTCTCAAAACACGCAACATGCCCGTGATGGTTTGACAACCAATCCATCCCTAAGATGACATCAAAATCCAAGTCTTGAAAATCTAGGACGATGAGATTGGCTAACAGTTCATTCTCCCCCACTTGAACCATACTATCCCCGAATATCTTGTCCGTATCAACTGACTTGCCGAGTGGAGTTGCAATGGTCAACTCCTGCTTTAACGGAGTAGCCTCAGTCAAAAATCTCTTTGCGAAACTAGGCGACACAAAGGAGTGAGTGGATCCTGTATCGATCAACACTCGGGCGAGACACTCGTTCACTAACAAAGCGCCTGTGCGATTAAGTAGTTACTATTAGTAGATTTCAAACAACAACAAGCATCATATATAGGTAACCCTTAGTATAAATAATCACATAATAAATCATAGAAATTTTACACAACTTAGACTCTAGAATTGTTGCGTACCTTGCACGACATCGTCGGATGCACGTGCGTCTCTCTCGGATAAGGCAAAGACTCGGCCCTGTGTGGCTGGGCGAGGAGGCCGGGTAGACTGTGAGGCCCTCGAAGCCTGAGAAGAGCTAGGCTGAGATGTCTGCCTAACCGGGGGCCTGCTCCCTGAAGACTGAGTTGGCAATTGACGCCGAGGACAATCTCTGACCATGTGGCCTTGGTCACCACAATGAAAGCAACTTCCTGAAACTCTCCGGCATTCTCCCGCTGGATGCCTCCTCCCACAAAGAGTGCAAACATCATGCAAATAGGAGGAAGGAGCATATCCCGTAGCCTGAGTAACTGTGGGGCGAGGAGCATATGAGGTAGCCGGGCGAAAGGCTGGTGGAGCAAAAGAGTGAGGGGCCTGTGGTGCCGAATACATCCTCTGTGACTGAGCCGGCCCTGCGGACTGATACAAGCTAGTCCTTGCCCTTTTCTCCCCTGAACTACTTGACTGTCCTTTCTCCATTCCTCTTCTCTTAAAGAACTCTTCGGAATTCGACTCGGCCAACAATGCCTTGTCCACAACTTCTGAATATGTCTCATGTCGGAACATCGAGACACGATCCTTGAGGTAGGCCTTCAACCCCCTCTCGAATTTCCGGGCCTTCATAGCCTCGGTCGCTATCATGTGTGGAGCAAATCGAGATAGCTCCGAAAATTTGGCTTCATAAGCCACTACGGACATATTACCTTGCTCCAAGGTAATGAATTCGACTTCCATCTTTTCTTTCATCCCGACTGGGAAGTACTTCTTGTTGAAAACCTCCAAGAATTCCTCCCAAGTCCAATCTTGACCTTGCCGGGTCAACTCTCGGGTCCGAAGTGCAGACTTCCACCAATGATCGGCCTCGCCTTCAAGCATAAAGGCGGCCTATGTGACCCTTTCCACTTCAGTAGGTGCTAATACTGAGAATATCTTCTCAAGTTGCCGGATCCAACCCTCGGCAACAAGTGGATCAATGCTTCCACAAAAAGTTGGAGGCCTCATCCTCCGAAAAGCTTCTATCCCGGCTTGGGCTCGGTTAGGAGGAGCCGGTATGAGTGCCGCATTAGGCGGAGTGGCCGGTTGCCTTGCCGCCAACATAGCCAAGGTCTCGGCTATGGATGCGAATGCTTGGGCAAAGTCGGGTTGATCATCACCTCCATTACCCCTCGTGTTGTACCCGCGACCCCGGGTATTGCGTCTCATGATTTCTCCTGAGAACGACAACACAACATGAGTCTAACTTGGATACACAATTAGTACAAATTTCGCAATTCGCTCAATACATATTCATCAAGCATACTTAATAAGCACAACACAATTAATGCACATATGGTATATAACACAATAGCATAACATACAATCCGCGTTCCTAGCGTAGGACTCTATGTTCGGGTGAAGTTCAACCCATTTTGACTAAGACTAACTTGTTAGTCTATACTTGGAATACAACTCTCTAAGGTGATTCTAATACCTTGTTCAATCATCTAAGTGACCCTAGGGACTCCAATGCCTAGAGCTCTGATACCACTCTGTCACGCCCTGAAATACCCCCTAGGAGTTTAGAGATATTTTAGGTGTCACACTGCGTACCTATCAAACCATCCTGCAATGCACAAGATAAAATACAATACTAACAACGATAATCAGAGCGCGGAAGCTATCGTATATGCGGAAGCGTAAACAAAATTTTCTTTTTCTTTATAATGATCCAAAATGTAGTATTCCAAGTTGACATAAATACAAAACACATCTAAGTCTAAGGTGGACAGACCCACCTATCAAAATATCAAAATACATAAGACCCTCTCATGCTCTCCCCTCAACAGTAGTCGAGGTATGGCCACGCATCGAGGTCTCGGTCCGCCTGAGACTGTAATGGAATAGCCGGCTCTCTCTCCTCTATATACTCTTCCTCGACCCAAGGCTCCCGGTCGAGGGCTCCCTCAGTACCTGCCGACATGAAAGTACGGCTGAGCATGGAATACTCAGCGAGTACAAGCTACTAGCAGACCATAACAATAATAAAACACACAATAGTAATATCATACAAGCAGTAATAGAAACATCACAAAAAAACAGTATAGGGCATAACACAATACAAGCATCCTGACGTGCGTACATGAATGCGAAAACGCCGATAAAACTCATGCTTGAAAACCCATGTCATGTCCCGGTATGCCTCGTAGAAATCATGTATGCGTGCATGCATGAATGCATGATCATCATCTTGTAAACCTCCATCTCGTAACTTGTGAGCCAGAGGTTAGTACCCGAATGTCCCTGGGCTGCCAACCTCCTTGATATGCAATGCACTTGTGAGCCAGAGGTTAGTACCCGAATGTCCCTGGGCTACCAACCTCCTTGTTATGAAATGCACTTGTTTTCTTGTGAGCCAGAGGTTAGTACCCGAATGTCCCTGGGCTACCAACCTCCTTGACAATAGGTGATTTTTATTACTTGTTTAGTTTTCTTGTGAGCCAGAGGCTCGTACCCGAATGTCCCTGGGCTACCAACCTCCTTGACAATAGGTATTTTAGGGGTTATCTTGTGAGCCAGAGGTTAGTACCCGAATCCTCCCTGGGCTACCAACCTCCTTGACATGCAATATTTTCTTGTTGTTTATTATATGCACATGCTCTTGAAATCTCGGTTCATGCTATCATGCGTGCTCGTGTACGTGTCCATAGTGACAATCATGATAATGGGAATAACCAAAATATGACATTACAATTCAATTCATGATATGAACATAGGTAACATAAGTAGTTTGCATAACTTTTGATCAATTTATCATTTATAAGAACGCATACATAAAACCCATTTCCATATTCTTCATTGAGATCATTTATTCATAGTTTAGGTATTTTGTCAAACACTTTCATACATTATTCCTTAGCAGTTTATCTCCTTCTTTTAAATGCATATTTTCCATTCAATCACACAATGGTAAGTTTGTTATTTGTACTATGTCCATCCTCCATTTTCCAATCCACAACCCACACATCATACATCACATTCGGCATCCAATCGCCACATCCAATCTCCCATCCACACATTCATTCCATTTCCCTTATCTTGTTTATATTTGTTGAGTTAATACAATGCATAGGGAAGGAAAAGCTTAATATATAGAATCACCATTTACACTAGAAAACCTAGGTTATTGCTAGGGAAAGTTAGTAGGGTGTACTAACCTTAGATCAAGGTTTGATCTTGAAGAAACCTTGAAATAGAAGCTCTATTTGGAAGGAGGAAGCCTTTGCTTGAAGGGGACTTGAGTTGGGGGAAGAAACCTCTTTCAAAACGTGAGTGAGTGCTGCCCTAGCTTGGAGAATGCACCTCCACACGAGCTTGAGTTGAAATCTTGAAGAAAACGTGCTTGGGGACGATCTAGGGTCTTCACCCCTTTGATTTCTTCTCCAAAAGCAACCTAGGTTTAGAGCTTTCTCCTCTTCTCTCTCTATCTCTCAAAATCCCTCAAATGTTGTAAGTGAGGCCTCAAAGGGTCGAGCAAACCCTTATGGGTAAGGGTTTAACACCCAAAAGATGAAAACGCCCTTACTGAAATTTCTGCAAAAACGCGAAGACCGAGCGATCGGTGGTTATGACCGATCGATCGATCTGTTAAAAACTCACTCTCTGGAAAATTTCCCCATACAAAATTTCTGACCGTGCGATAGCTACCGATCGATCGGTTATGGACCGATCGATCGCTGACTGGACCGAGCGATCGGTGCTCTGTATGTCTGGACTGTTTTGACCATATCTTTTGACTCGCTCGTCGGATTTCGACGATTCAACTTGCGTTGGGTTCGTCTTTCGAAAACGCACATTTCTGACATTTTGGAATTTCTGATTTCTCCCTTATTTATTAATTAGACTACAAAAACGGCCAATTAGCTACGAATGTGCTATTCATAAGGATGAAAAAGTCCGGGGTGCTACACTCTCAAACACTCCCCTCAACAGTAGTCGAGGTACAGCCACACGTCAAGGTCTCGGTCCACCTGAGACTATAGTGGGATAGACGGCTCTCTCTCCTCTATATACTCTTCCTCGACCCAAGGCTCCGGGTCGAGAGCTTCCTCAGTACCTGCCGACATGAAAGTACGGCTGAGCATGGAATACTTAGCGAGTACAAGCTACTAGCTAACCATAACAATAAGAACACACAACAACAATAGTACAATGCAAGCAGAAATAGGAGCATCACAAAAGAAATAGCATAAGACATGGTACAATGCAATCATCTTGACGTGCGTGCATGAATGCGAAAACTCTGATAAAACTCGTGCTTGAAAACCCGTTTCATGTCTCGGTATGACTTGTAGAAATCATGTATGCGTGCATGCATGAATGCCTTATCATCATCTTGTAACCTTGTATCTTGTAACTTGTGAGCCAAAGGCTAGCACCCGAATCTCCCTGGGTGGCCAACCTCCTTGATATATGGTTTTCTTGTGAGCCAGAGGCTAGTACCCGAATGTCCCTAGGCTACCAACCTCCTTGACAATATATGATTTTTATTACTTGTTTAGTTTTCTTGTGAGCTAGAGGCTAGTACCCGGATGTCCCTGGGCTACCAACCTCCTTGACATGCAATATTTTCTTGTTGGTTATTATATGCACATGCTCTTGAAATCTTGGTTCATGCTAACATGCGTGCTCGTGTACGTGCCAATAGTGACAGTCATGGGAATGAGGATAACAAAAGAGATATTGCATTTCATTTAAATTCATAGCATATCATGCAAACATTTAGGTGATCAACATAGCATTTGGTCGAGTCATCAGTTACAAGAACAATTACATAAGGCTTACATCCAATTCCTTTAAGTCATCATTTCATAGGTTAGGCATTTATCAAACACATAACATACGATGTCCATTAATAGTTCATCTTCTTCTTCTTTAATGCATATTTTCCATTCAATCACATAAGGGTAAGTTTATTATTTGTAAAATGCCCATCCTCCATTTTCCATTCCCACACCACACATATCACACATCATACATTTGGCATCCCATCGCCTCAATCAACATTCCATACACATCGATATCATTTTTCCTTATCTTGTATATATTTATTGAGATGATACAATTCATAGGGAAGGAAAGCATAATATAAAGAATCACCATTTACAATAGAAAACCTAGGTTATTGCTAGGGAAAGTTAGTAGGGTGTACTAACCTTGAATCAAGGCTTGATCTTGGTTGTAAACCTTGATTGGAGCTCCAACTTGCAAGAAGAAGGACTCTTGCTTGAAGAAGGCTTGAGTGGGAAGGAAACCCTCTTGAAAATAGCTTGGAGAATGCTGTCGTTGCTTGAGAGAGACTCCCCCACAAGCTTGAGGCTTGGCTTTGAGAGATCCAAGCAAAAGGAATGATCTTGGGTGTTTAAACCCTTGATTTCTTCACCAAGGATGCCCTAAGAGCAAATCCCCTTCTCCTCTCTCTCTAACTCTCAAAAACCCTCTAAGTATGTTGAATAAGCCCTAAAGGCTTGGGCAAGCCTTATGAAGTAAGGGTTTAACAGCCGAAAGACAAAAATGCCCTTACTGAAATTTTTGCAAAAACGCGAAGACCGAGCGATCGGTGGTTATGACCGATCGATCGGTTTCCTACCGAGCGATCGGTGGTATTGACCGAGCGACCGGTCAAAAACATACTCTCTGAAAAATTTTCCCATACAAAATTTTTGACTAGTCGATAGCTACCGATCGATCGGTTTTGGACCGATCGATCGCTAAATGGACCGAGCGATCGGTGCCCTATAGGTCAGAACTGTTTTGACCATATCTTTTGACTCACTCGTCGGATTTCGACGATTCAACTTGCGTTGGGTTCATCTTTCGAAAAACAACAATTTTGATGTTTCAGAATTTTTAATTTCTCCCTTATTTATTAATTAGACCACCAGAAAGGCAAATTAGCTACGAAAGTACTATTCATTAACTATAGAAAAGTCCGGGGTGCTACAGATAAGGTCTTGGTCTGCGAGTGAGATTGGGGTAAGGGGTTCAATTAAGTCCGGGGAAGGTGTTAGGCACCCCGAGGCTTCCGTTTGACAATGGTTCCGTACTCCCTTGGTGTAAGCCAATTAAAGTCAATTATGTTCATAATGCCGGAGTGTTTAAGTTAATACTAATCCTAGAAAGGAAAACCTAACTAGGATCGAACCCGGGTTGGGTTGCCTACATACTCACAGGGTGAGATCAGATCGAGCGTAGTTTTGACACGTGAGCCTATGCCGAGGCAAGGGGCGTGTGTGTGTGCACCTAGGGTGGCTAACATGGACTAGTCTAGTAGACTAGGGTTTGGTTGACCGAGGTTGGTCAATTGCAAGGTTTAAGCTTGGTAGGCTTAAGGGTAGTCTTGTAGACTAGGGCAAAGTTTGACCAGGGTTAGGATTACTAACCGGGGTTAGGCTAAACAAACCATGGTTAGGGGTGCTAACCACAGTTAAAGGGATGTGAGATTAAGCCCAGTAAGCTAGGGGAGGCCCGGTAGGCCGAGGATAAGTCCGATAGACTTGGTTTTAGGCCTGGTAGGCCGTAAACCAAAAGTAACCGCGGTTAGGGTTGCTAACCAGGGTTAAGGGTGGTCTAACCATGGTTAGGATTGCTAACCAGGTTTAGGAATGAGCCAAAGTCAGTTTTATGGTTCAAATTGATTTTTAGGGATTTTTTCAAGATTTATGGGGTTAAGGGCTGCTTAACCATGGTTAAATGTTAATCGATGTTTCATTTAACCATGGTTAAAGGTATAGTTAAGTCCAAAGTGGGCCCAGGGGGATAGGCAGGGCCTAAAGTGGCCTCCTACTAGGCATGGGCCCTTCTAAACATCCCTGAATTAAAAAAAATTAATGTCCGTAATGGGATTACCGACATTAAAACTGTAGTTTTAACCCTAGTTTGTATACTGATACCTCGGGTTAGGTGTTATCCCAGGGTGCTTTGAAAGTATGGATTTGAAGAGGGAACTCCATTAAAGAGTTTGAACCTAGTGTGGGCCACAGGGGGTGCCTAGAGTCGGCCCCACAAAGTGCCAAACTTGTTGTACCTGAAAATACGGATTGGCGGTAGATGATTTACCGCTAATACCAAAGTAGGCAAAAATGTGAATGGTGGTAGATGGTCTACCGCTAGTCTGCACAAGATTAATTTTTTTAGATTTTAACCATGGTTAGTGCTAACCCATGGACTTGGAAGGACTAGGTTAGGTAAAGGGAGACGAGAGGGGTTCAACCTAGGCCCTGGATATAGAACAGGGCCCACCTAAGTAGGCTAACAGAGGCTACCAAGGTGAAAGCCAGGAATGGCGGTACTGAGTTTACCGTCATTCCTAATTTTGCTCAAAATCGGATTTTTGCCCATAGGGGCTATGCACCAATGCTACCAGGGGCTCCCTCATGAGCTGAGGGACCCCCAGTGGGTCTGTGGTGGTTTGAAATGCTCAGGGGAGGTGTTATACCCTTAGGGGTTCTCCACACCTATGATTAAGGTGGGTGAACACCCTGTGAGGATTTGGGCTTCAAACTAAACCAATAGAAACAACAAAAACGTCCGCTGGAGATGACCAAGGGCTTACAAGTGATGCACAATCAAAAAAGGGAGGGTAATGGATGCCCTACCTTGATGCTCTGTTCAGCCTCGATGTAGTGGCAGTCTGTGCACAGGTGGTGTGCACTGGTATTGGTGCTATAGCTGCTGGGGGAAGTTGGGGCAAGTCTAGAGGAAACCTAAGATCAAGACCTGGTTATTGAGGAGGGATGAAGCCAGAATTTTTGGAACTAGGGTTCAACTATCTATTTTTTGGATCCGATTAACAGTTGGAGAAGTTTCTATTTATAGGCAGAGCTCTAGGGGACACCCTGGGGGTTTAAGAAAAGGTTGGGCAAGGTATTGGACCCTTTAGAGGTCGAGTGAGGGTTGTGAGGTGAAGGTAAAGAGGATGGTTGAGTGTGTAAGGGGTTTGTAGACTGTGAATTGGGGAACTCCAACAATGGCGGTAGATGGTCTACTGCCATAGTCAAACCAGGCCAAATTCTAATTGGCAGTAGACTATCTACCGCCACTATGAGATTTTGATTGAAATTGGATTAGCCCAAACACACTTAGGTAAAGGGAGTTTGGCTTAGGGTTTTTGGGCCTTAGAGGCCTAAATCCGAGGTTCAGGCCCTAGGGGCCATGGTCTTAGGGTTTTCTAGGGTTCGACTCAAGGTGAGGCCTAAGACTAACTAGAGGCTTACCTAGGGTTTAGGGGATTCAACTGGGGATAACCATGGTTAGACAGGGGTGTAAAAATTGGGTGCTTACAGTTGCCCCTCTTTCCTGGAGAGTGCCAAGGTTGGCAACTTGAACGGCAAAGACTAGAATCATCTTATTTATACACCAAGCTCGGATCTTGGGGATGCAGTATGATGACATGTATGCATGGAGTGCAAATGGTGGGTGCAATGAAGTGGTACAGCCACTGCTGGGGAGAGTGAGTAGTTCAGTCTACTTACTTGAGATTGATGGATGCAAGGATGGTATAGCCCGGAGGCTTTAGCAAGAGGGATTTGATCAATTTTGATTGAAAAGACACATAGGGAGTCAAGAACACACAGGGTTTTTGAAAGGGACATGCGAGTTGTGTATACTGTAAAAGTACACACGGGATGTCGAGGACACATGAGGGTGTCAAAGGGATGATATACGGGGGGTGTATATTGTAAAGGTACACATGGGATGTCGAGGACACATGAGGGTGTCCAAAAAAAGGTGACATGCGGGAGGTAATGCTACGGTATGACGAGATTGTCAACAAGCACACAAGATGTCGAGGATAAACGGGGGTGTCGAAGGGGTGACATGTAGGAGGTAATGTTGCGGTATGACGAAATTGTCAAGGAGCACACAGGATGTCCAGGACACGCGGGCATGTCATAGGAGTGATATGCAGGAGGTAATGCTACGGTATGAAAATATTTCCGAGGAGTATACAGGATGTCAAGGACACGTGGGGGTGTCGAGGGGTGACATGCTGGAGGTAATGTTGTGGTATGGCGAGATTGCCAAGGACATACAGGATGTCGAGGAAACGTAGGGGTGACATGCAAGAGGTAATGCTGCGGTATGGTGAGATTACCAATGTGCATACAGGATGTCGAGGACACGTGGGGTGTCAAAAGATTACGGCATGCCCAGATGACACTAGCCGGATTGATTTGAAATGGCCGAGAGGCACTGGATTTTGATCAAGAATGATACCGGGGAATTTGGTCACACGGGGTGTGATGCTATGCAGAGTGATGTCATGCAAGGGCTAAAGGCAAGGATGCTTTCCAATGAATCCATCGACTACGACTTGCGGGGATGCACGGTGTTGGCTTCTTCTGCCTTATCTTACCGAGGGCTGTTCAATGCAGGCTGGTATGACCAGGTCTGGATACCAGAAGGTCTTTTCTGAGAACATTTTCATAAAAGGTATTGCACTTTTTATAAAAAGTTTTTGATTTTAACAGAAAGAATGTTCAACTAGCTTTTAGTTTTGCTAGGAAATTGCCTTAGTCAGGGCTTGAAAATTTTGTAATCTGTCTTTCACTCTTGGTGAATGGGGTATGATCCAGAAGAGGTTTCGTGACCATTGAAGATGCTTCTGAGTAAACCTATCCGGCTTGCCTCTACTGGAGAGTAGACTCGGATTGGGGAGAAGCTTGTTGGGGGCAATTTGGATGCTTCTATATTTTTGCTGGGGAGAACTTTGGAAGCCTCTATTGGGGATCTGCTGTGGTGTAGAACCCCGAATCTTTGTTTCACTAAGTAGTGAATAGTGTGTAAATAGTGTTCAAGTGTAGTCTTGTGCACTTGTGGGTTCTTGCTTATGAAAATGTTTGTATATATAGTGTACGTGTGTTGATTGGTATATATAGCCTAGAGGAGTGTGTTTTGAGTGTATAAGGTATTGAAATTGGATTAGAGAAGGTCCAAGTAGTAGAAAAAGGGTTTTTCAGTAAAACAGAGGAGCACCGATCGCTCGGTGATAAACACCGATCGACCAGTCATCTATCGATCACTCGATATCTGTCGACTGGAATAATATCTTGTATGGGGAAAAATTCAGAGAGGGTGTTTTTAACCAATCTCTCGGTCGAAAACACCGATCGATCGGTCATATGCAGATTTTCTTAATTAAGGGTTTTTAAGTCTTTAGCCAACACCCCTTTGCCGAAGGCTACATGTCCGAGCCTAGTGAGCTACCTCAGGAGTTGTCCATTTTGACTCCATTGGGCAAGTCTATTGCGATAGATAAAGTGTATCTTGGTAGTGTTGTTCAAGTCATGCAGCACGAGTTGCCAGTCGACCTAATCATTCTGGGATTTCAAGATTCGGATTTCGATGTTATCCTAGGTATGGATTGGCTCTCAGCTCACCACGGACATATGGCGTGTTTCGAAAAAATGGTGAACTTTAAACCCGCTGGGTTGAAGCCGTTTCATTTTAGGGGACTTCAGAAGAGAGACGTTGCTCGCTTTGCAGCTCTTAGTCTCACGAATGTAAAAATATGAGACTCCACATCCATTCCGATTGTGTGTGAGTATATTTATATTTTCCTGGAAACCTTACCAGGATTACCTCCTGATCGGGCAATCGAGTTTGCAATTGAGCTAGCCCTAGGCACGGCTCTGATTTCTAGGGCTCCGTATAGGATGGCCCCTATTGAGTATAAAGAGTTAAATGAGCAGTTGGAAGAATTGCAAGGCCATGGATTTATCCGACCAAGTGTCTCACCTTGGGAAGCTCCGATGCTCTTCGTGAAGAAGAAGGATGGGTTGATGCGGATGTGTATTGACTACAGTCAGTTAAACAAATTCACTATCAAGAATCGTTATCCATTGCCTCGGATAGACGACTTGTTTGACCAGTTGAAGGGTGCAAAATTCTTTTCAAAGATTGATCATCGGTCAGGATATCATCAGTTGAAAATCAAGGCAGAAGACATTCCGAAGATGGCATTCAAAACCTGATATGACCATTACGAGTTTTGGGTCATGTCTTTTGGGCTGACTAACGCGTTGGCTGCATTTATGGATCTGATGAAATGGGTGTTCAGATCGTCTCTCGATCGGTGTGTGATTGTGTTCGTCGATGATATCTTAGTGTATTCCAAAACACGGGATGATCACACGAGAGATCTCCGCCTGGCTTTGCAAACTCTTTAAGAGCATAACCTGTATGCTAAGTTGAGGAAGTGCGAGTTTTGGCTGGACAAAGTGTCATTTCTTGGTCATGTGGTGTTTGTCGAGGGTATCTCAGCCGACCCTACGAAGATTGAGACAGTAATGAACTGGGAGAGGCCGAAGAGTGTTACTGAGATTCGCAGTTTTCTCGGCCTGGCAGGATACTATAGGAGGTTTGTGGAGGGATTTTCTAGCTTAGCAGCTCTGCTTACCTACCTCACGCGAAAGAACGCTAAGTTCACTTGGAGTGATAAGTGTGAGGGAAGCTTCCTGGAGTTAAAAAAGAAGCTTACCACTGCTCCTGTTCTCATAGTTCCATCTAGAAGTGGTGGCTTCGAAGTCTACAGTGATGCTTCATTTGTCGGGCTTGGGTGCATTTTTATGCAGCATAAGCAGGTGGTTGCCTATGCTTCTTGTTAGTTGAAGGAGCATGAGCAAAACTACCCCACGCACGATTTAGAGCTTGCCGTAATTGTCTTTGCGCGGAAGATTTGGTGTCACTACCTCTATGAAGAAGAGTTCGTTGTGTTCACGGATCACAAGAGCTTGAAGTATTTCTTCTTTCAGAAGGAGTTAAATATGTGGTAGCGTCGATGGATGGAATTCATGAAGGACTATGATTGTTCTATTCAGTACCATTCGGCTAAGGCAAACGTAGTAGTCGATACTCTTAGCAGGAAGCCTTATGGGGTTATGGCTCACATGAGGGTTCAAGAGTGGAAGTAATTGAAAGATATGTGTAACCAAGACACTACCCTCAAGCATGCTACCTATGGCCCGGTGATGTCAAACATCTCAGTTAGGCCGCATATCTTGAACCGGATCAAGGAGTTGTAGAATTCGGATGTTGAGTTGCTTGTTTACCGAGACAAGTTGGTTAGTAGTGGCAGTCAGGAGTTTGCTTTGAATAGCGATGGTGCCATCACATTCAAAGGCAGGTTGTGTATTCCCGCAGACGCAGTGTTGAGGGGTGAGATCTTGGACGAGGCTCATCGATCCAAGTACACAGTACATCTGAGAGGTACTAAGATGTATCAGAATCTCAAGAGGCACTATTGGTGACGAAACATGAAGAGGGAAGTCATAGAATATGTTTCTAGATGTTCAGTGTGCCAACAGGTGAAGGTCGAGCATCTGAGGTCAGCAGGTCTTTTGCAGTCCCTCCCTGTTCTGGAATGGAAATGGGAGAATATCTTGATGGACTTCATAGTTGGGTTACAGAGGATGGCGAATGGCTTTGATGCTATTTGGGTGATAGTGGCAGATTGACAAAGTCTGCGCATTTTCTTTCGTACCAGACTACTTTCAGTTCGAATCAGTTGGTGGCCTTATATGTTAAGGAGGTGGTCTGTTTGCATGGGGTGCAGTTTCCATCGTGTCTGATTGAGATCCTAGGTTTACTTTCAGGTTTTGGAAAGCTTTTCCGAGCACTATGGGTTCTCAGTTAGATTTCAGCACCGACTTTCATCCTCAAACCGAAGGGCAAACCGAACGGGTGAACCAGGTTGTTGAGGATATGCTCTGAGCTTGTATGTTGGACTTTCAGGACAGTTGGAGGAACACTTGTCGTTGGTTGAGTTTGCCTACAACAACAGTTACCAGATAAGTATCCAAATGGCACCTTTCGAAGCTTTATATGGTCGCAGTTGTAGATCTCCTCTATATTGGGATGAAGTTGGTGAGAGGAAGGTATTGGGTCCTAAGTTGAACGAGCGGACCACAAAAAGGGTCAAATTCATCAAGGAGCGACTAAAAACTGCTCAGGATAGGCAGAAGAGCTATGCGGACACTTGCCACAGAGATTTGGAATTCGAAGTTGGGGATCGAGTCTTTGTGAAGATTTCGCCGAGCCGGGGAATCATGAGGTTCAGAAAGAAAGGGAAGCTCAGCCCTAGGTACATGGGGCCATTCGAGATCATCACTAGGGTTGGTGAGGTTGCTTACAGGGTAGCCCTACCGCCTCACATGACAATGGTCCATAATGTATTTCACGTTTCTATGCTCAGGAAATACATTCCGGATCTGTCCCACGTCATTGCTCTTCATCCCATGGAGATTCGAGAGGATCTCACTCTGGTTGAACAACCGGCTCAGATCTTGGATCATCGAGATCAAGTTTTGCACACCAAGACTATTCCACTTGTCCTTGTAAAGTGGCAGCATCATTCAAAGGAAGAGGCTACGTGGGAGCGTGAAGCTAAAGTACGGGAAAAGTACCCTCATTTGTTTCCTTGATGTTATGTTTATATGATTGTTTCTTTTTGTTCTTTTGGTGTCGGTCCAATTTCAAGGATGAAATTCTTGTAAGGGGGGAGGATGTAGAACACCGCTATTCGTTTCACTAAGTAATGAATAGTGTTCAAGTGTAGTAATGTGCACTTGTGGGTTTATGCTAATGAAAATGTTTTTATATATAGTGTACGTGTGTTGATGGGTATATATAGCCTAGAGAAGTGTGTTTTGAGTGTATAAGGTATTAGAATTGGATTGGAGAAGGTCCAAGTAGTAGAAAAAGGGTTTTACAGCAAAATAGGGGAGCACCGATCGCTCAGTGATAAACACCGATCGACCGGCCTTCTACCGATTGCTCAGTATCTGTCAATTGGTCAAATATTTTGTATGGGGAAAATTCCAGAGAGGGTGTTTTTAACAGATCTCTCGGTCGAAAACACCAATCGACCGGTAAGCCACCGATCGCTCGGTCCTGACCACCGATCGATCGGTCATACACAGATTTTCTTCATTAAGGGTTTTTATGTCTTTAGCCAAAACCCCTTTGCCTATAAAAGGCTTAACTCATGCCTTAGGGTTTCAAAAACCCTTGAGGCTTATTTTGAGAGAGTTTTGAGAGGAAGAGAAAGGAGAAAGCTAGGGTTGGGTTAAAGCTTGAAGAGAAGATCAAGTTTCTTCCCTTCTTTGGTGTTTCTCAACCAAGAACTCGAAGTTCTCACGTGTTCCAAGCCCGTGGAATCAAATTCATTGATTTCACCAAGGTAGATACACTCTACTACCAAACTTGTGATAATACTAGTTACCCTATGATGATTCTTCTTATTCTATACTAGAAATCTTGATTTGATATGATGTGTGATGTTGTTTTTATACTTAAATGTAAACCACCACTATTATGCCCTCTATGTGTTTGGTTTAATGCCTCTAAAGACTTTTGAGTTTAATTATGCTATTGCTCTTGTATGTTCACATGTCTTGCATGAATCTGGGTTTTTCCATGGATTTCTCCAAGTTCTAGAAAGGATTTTAAGGACCTCAAATGACGATTCTAAGAAACTCTATGATATTGTTTAAGATCGGTTCACAAGCTCTAAGGATCATATTAAACTCATAAGAACTCTATGATAATGTCTAGGATCGATGTACAAGCTCTAAGGATCACAAATGTAATTGCTCTAAGATCTCTATGGTTATGCTCTTCGGTATTGCTCTACGTCTCTATGGATCATAAATAACACTAAGAAACTCTATGGACTTAACTCAAAGAACTCACAAGGCTATGATTGTCACATGACTCACATGGTTTCGGTTTTTGGATTTCATCATACGTGCTATTTCTCGGTTTCTACGCTTTGAAGTGTTTTAAGGATTTCTGTCGCGACCCAAAACCCACCCTAGGAGTTAGAGTGAACTTTGGACAACTAATCATGGCTTTCATGACTTGCTTGACAAACCAACCTGCAAAAACCCACAGAGCATATACAATAGAGGATGATAGCGGAAACATAACTATAAAACACAGCGGAAGTCTAACAAACATCTAAGTATATACACATGGAAATCCAAGTTTATACAAAAAGTAACCAAAAGAAAGTGCGGACAGACCTACCAAAAATACATGACTGTATATCTCTCATCTCACCCACAGCTAATCCACTCAGAATCTACAACCACCTAATAGTAACCCTCTACTGGAGGTTCCTCCAAAGGCTCCTCGACGTACTCCTCCTCCACCCATGGACCAGGAGCACAAACATCAAATGGAGCAGCAGCTCCCTCAGAACCTGCCGACATAAGAAGTACGGCTGAGCATGGAATACTCAGCGGGTACTAAGCACTAACCAACAGTCATAGCATACGGATAGCATACATAAAGCAGGAAACAATTCATATCATACAAGGAAGTAAAACAATTTATAATCATGCTTGTATTTTGTAGAAAGCCGATAAAACCTCTTGAAAACATCGTGCACTTGACTTAGCTTGAAATATCTTTTCGTACTTGAAAGCTTGTCGTGTTTGTCTTACTTGATCTTGTATGTCGTGTCGTACGCGTCATGTCATGCATGTCATGCGTGCTTGCTTGTGATCATGTAACTTGTGAGATACACTTGTGAGAGATCCTTGTGAGATGCACTTGAGAGATGCCTTGAGAGGGAAGGGAGACCCTTCTTTATGCAATGCACTTGCGAGGGAAGGGAGACCCTTCTTTATACAATGCACTTACGAGGGAAGGGAGACCCTTCTTCATGATATGTATGTACTTGCGAGGGAAGGGAGGCCCTTCTTCATGATATACACTTGTGAGTGAGGGGAGACCCCTCGTGTAATGTTGGTTCTTGTCTTCTTGTGAAAAACGAGGTAAAACATATCGTAGGATATGTCCCACCTCTAACCATGTTCTTGAAAACATCGATAAATCATGTCATGCATGCCGTGCTCGTGGGAACCGTGTACATACTTGCATTTAAATTTAAATATGACATTTGGGTGATTTCACAACACATATAACATCAATGATTGAGCAATGTAATATTCATGTCATTTAGGGAAAGCAAGAAAACACACTATCATAGGCCCTAGCAATATCCATAATTTATTAGGCATGCATTTCCTAAATTACAACTCACTTTATTCACCTTGGCATTTCATCAAACATGGTGTGTTCATTATCGATTTACCCTACAACATGCTTTTCTAGATGGGTTTTACTCAAATCATACATGTATGTTCATTATTGGAACAATGCCCTCCCCATTATAATCATCGCAACACAACCATTGGCATCCAGTCGCCCATTCCATCTCCATTCACCATTCACAACCATCCATCTCATAGCACATGTGTAAATGAAGGAAAATAAAGAGAAATAAAGGGGAAAGAGGAACTATAACTAGGAGGGTAGCAAGAAGTACCGACCATGATCAAGTGAGGAAGAAATCCCCTTCCAAAAATGACCGTGAGTTGCTGCCCTAGCTTGAGGAGATGCTCCTCACGAGCTTGTGCCTTGATCTTGAAGAAAAACGGGCTTGAGTTGAGTGTGGGTTCACAAACCCCTTGATTTCTCTCCAAAATGGAAACCCTAGGTTTAGCAATCGCCCTTTCTTCTCTTCTTATCTCCCAATCTCTCTAAGTGTCGAAAATGAAGCCCTAAGGCTCGGGTTAAACTCTTAAGGTAAGAGTGAACCGACCAAAAGACCATAATACCCTTACTGAAATTTCTGCAAAACATGAGTGCTGAACACGTTGGGCTGTGAACAGTGCCAAACACGTTGTGCTATGAATAGTGCTGAACACGTTGTGCTGTGAACAGTGTTGAACACGTTGTGCTGTGAACAGTGCTGAACACGTTGTGCTGTGAACAGTGCTGAACACGTTATGCTGTGAACAGTGCTGAACACGTTGTGCTGTGAACAGTGCTGAACACGTTGTGCTGTTGTGTTGTGCTGAGCTCGTTGTCCGTTGTCTTATGTACAACGTGCCCGTCGTGAGCTGTACAACGTACCCGTTGTTGCTGTACAACGTACCCGTTGTTGTTGTACAACGTACCCGTTGTCTGTTGTACAACGTACCCGTTGTTGCTGTACAACGTACCCGTTGTCTGTTGCACAACGGATGCACAACGTATACGTTATCAGAGCTAGAGCTACGTCCTTAGCGCCTTCCGAGCTACGTCCTTAGCGCCTTCCGAGCTACGATTGCCTGCAGGTCCAGACTGTTTTGGCCATATCTTTTGACTCATTCGTCCGATTTTGACGATTCAACTTGCGTTGGGTTCGTACTTCGAAAAGGAACATTTCTGACATTTCATAATTTCCAATTTCCTCCTTATTTATTAATTATACCTCTTTAAAGGCAAAATGACATCGAAAGTGTCATGTATTAAATGTGAAAAGGTCCGGGGCTCTACAATTTCACTCTCCATGATTTGCATGCTCCATGATATTATTGATTATTGTTAGTAGTATGTATACGCTGAGTATTCCACGCTCAGCCGATATTTATTATCATCGGCAGGTGCTCGGGTTCCTTTTGACTTGTGTGGTTCAGAACCTTGGGTAAAGGAAGAATACCACAACCTGGAGCCTTCTATGGACCACTACCAAGATGATGGCACACTAGATAGGCGCTACAATTTTGATTTCTATTGACAGACTTAGAAAGATAATGATATTTTGTTAAGTGAGAGTGGGACTTGTCCACTCGACATTTTGGATACGTATATGTATTCTGTTGGTTCAAACTTGGACTGGGAAATAGGAGTGTTTCATTATACATTTTGCTTCCGCTATGTGTTTAAAATTGCTTCCACTATGTATGTCTGTGTACTCTGACAGGTTGTTACGTGTGCCTTATGTATCATATGGGATGTATGATACGACGGTCACAAACTAAAGTATCCCTAACTCTTAGGGGGTATTTTGGGTCGCGACATGGGGGATGCAACACTATTGCAGGCCACTACTAGGGTTCTGCTATCTTCTTGGAGAGTCGTGGCCTGTGCTGGAGACTACCGCCCAGAAATCTATTTCTTAGTTCCATCTCTAGGGATCGCTGTAGGGGATTTATTTGGCTAGACTGATTGCTGCCGAACATTGTTTCCAAACTGCTCTTTAGCTTTTCTCTCTTTTTTATCCTTGGAATGACCAAGTCATGGGGTTCGTATAATTTTTGTGCAATGAGGCCGCTGCCAGTTTTCGCTCATGCCCACGACTTACTGAGGAAATCCTTAATTTGCTAGGGAAAAAGGATCTTCTTCTGTCATTGCCTTGAATGGTGCTTCCCTGGGGATTGGGGATGATATTTCTACTGGGAGTGTAGATGTGATATTGTGCTTGCACTCGTAGTTTCTAGGGGATCTAGAAGGGCTTACAGTAGGACGAAATGTTGACTGAGGGACTGAAATTTGGGACACCCTGGGGATTTCTCCTGTTGTAGTTGATTTGCACTCACTTGAAAGGTTCTTCTGTTTGAAGATTTGTACTTTAGGATTCCTAGTGGAGTTTTTTTTTGTTTTTGCTCCGCTAGGGAATGTTGAGAGAGGTTGTCTGTGCCGGGGAGGGTGAGAAAGGTTGTCTCTGCTGAGAGTAGAGAGGTTATCTCTACCTGGGGATTTTTTTTCAGGCGAGGTTGTCCCTGAAAGGTTTTTCTACTAGGGAAAGAGTCCAGAGAGATTGTCTCTGTGGGGAGTCTCTGGCTTTTGAAAATGATTCAACTTCTATTTTGGGTTTCCCTTTGATGGAAACTTTGTACCCTTGAGAGTCGACTTGCCTAGGGTGGTTGAGAGGTTTTTTACTCTGCTGAACTCTGTGGGGAGAGGTTTTTTAGAGAGGCCTTGGTTCCACTTGGGATGGTTTGACTCTGCTCGGGGGAGTCGGGGAGATGTGTGACTCTTTTGGGGGAAGAGTTGACTTCATGGAGAGAGTTGGGGAGGTGATCTCCTTTTTTTTACCGTGCCTAATTTGTCAGGTTACCTACGTACCCTTTGCAGGATCAGGTTATGACGTAGTTTAGGCTTAATGCACAGGTAGGTGAGGGAAGGTATCCCTGAAAAGGCTATATGAAAGAAGGGCTGTTAGGCTCAAGGGGCTAACTATCGAATTTCATTTGATTTATAAACTGGTTACATGGAAAAAGGAATAAGGAGTGTGCCAAGGATGGCCTCCTGTCATTTTTCGGAGAAACTACAAGTGTAAAGCGCCTATCAGATCTGGACCCTAAGCATAGTATCGTTTGACTTTGTCCATGTTGATGGGCTCTGGGAGGTCTTCGTCATTCCATACATCCGAGTCGAAGGGCGCCGCCTGAGAATTTGTCTCAGATGATGTATGGGCCTTCATAATTGGAAGTGAACTTACCCCTTGGGTCAGGGCGGTTTGGCAACATCTTCCGGAGAACCAGGTCACCAATCTCGATGCTTCCAGGCTTGACTTTCTTGTTGAATGTCCTAGCCATACACCTCTGATAGGCCTGAGAGTGATTGATAGCTTTCAGTCGCCGCTCTTCAATCAGGTTTAGCTGCTCATACCGGATCTGTGCTCATTCTGCTTCTGAAAGTTCTGCTTCCATTAACACTCGGAGTGACGGAATCTGTATTTCAACAGTGAGGATTGCTTCCATACCATAGGCCAAAGAGAATGGTGTTCCCCCGTTGAAGTTCAGATGGAATTTTTGTAGGCCATGAGTGCGTATGGGAGCATCTCATGGCAGGGCAGGCAGAGTACTTGGTTGCCATCTTCTCTATGATTTTCCTTAGATTTTTTTGGCAGCTTCAACTGCACCATTGGTCTGTGGCTTGTATGGCGTAGAGTTGTGATGTTAGATCTTGAATTTCTACCATAGGTCAGTCATCCCCTTGTTGCAGAAGTTGAGAGCATTGTCTGTTACAATCTCATACGGGACCCCATATCGGCAGATGATATCCCTTTTTAGAAAACGCTGAACCACTGAGGCTGTGACATTGGTATAAGAGGCTACCTTAACCCATTTTGTAAAATAATCGATTGCTACTAGGATGACTCGATGTCCATTAGATGCTTTCACTGTTATGGCGATGATGTCAATCCCCCAGGTGGAGAATGGTCAAGGAGCAGTCAAATTGTGCAGCTTGGTTGGTGGTGCATTTACCCTGTCGGCGTAGATTTGGTACTAGTGGCACTTCTGTACATGCTTGCAACAGTCAGATTCCATTGTGGACTAGTAGTAGCCTAGCCTGAGTTTCTTCTTAAACAGCATCAACCCATTCATGTGTGGGCCTCAAGTTCCTCCGTGAACTTCTCCAACTACCTGTGCTGCTTCACTGATATCGAGGCATCTGAGCCAGAGTAGGTTCGGCGACCTTTTGTACAAGATGCCCCCTGATTGGATAAACTGAATGGCCAGTCTTCTGATTGTCCAGCGGTCTTTTTTGGTAGCGTCGAGCGGGAAGGTCTCGTCCTCGAGATATTTCTTGATGTCTGTGTACCAAGGCTTGTTGTCTGATACCTCTTCTATTTGAAGGCAGTAGGCAGGTTGATCCTACTGTTGAATCTCAATCGGGTAGAGCATGATGCCTGTGGGAACCTATACCATAGAAGCGAGAGTGGCCAATGCATCCACGAATCTTTTTTGGTTCCTGGACCTGTGACTGAAGCTGATTCTTCTGAACTGAGTGATTAGCACGTTAAGGTAGGCTAAGTACGGGACTAACCTTGTTTCTTAGATGGCCCAAGATTCATTTTTCTGACAGATTAGCAAAGATGAGTCACCGTAGACGTCGATCTCTTCAATCCCGATGTCCAGGGTTTCTTTCAGTCCAGCTATGCATGCCTCGTATTTTGCTTCATTGTTGGAGCATCTAAATCGTAGCTTGACTGAGATAGGGAGGTGTGCTCTTTTAGGTGAGATCAAGACTGTTTCTACCCCATGTCCGTGACTGTTGGTGGCTCTTTCAAAGTATAACTCTCAACCAGAATACTCTTGTTCATCTGCCTCTACATACAGGATGGCTTCGTCAGGAAACTGATCTCGTACCAAAACATAGTCCCGTGCTAGACTGTGGGTAAGGTGATCTACTATCGCCTGCCCCTTGATTGACTTCTGAGTCATGTACGTGATGTCGAATTTAAACAACACGTGAGCCATTGGGCTATCCTTCCGGTAGTGGCTGGCTTTTCCAGTAGGTACTTGAGTGGATCCATCCGAGAGATCAGGATTACTGGATAGGAAAACAGATAGTATTGAAGACGCTGAGTAACCCAGAATAGTGCCAGACATGTCTTCTTAAGAGGGTTGCACCATTCTTCATACTCTAGCAGACGCTTACTGATATAGTAGATGGCCTGCTCTGTTTTGACTGTCTCGTCATGTTATGTCATAAGTACTGGAGGATTGAGGAGATATTGCTTTATTCGGTCAAAGGCTTCGTGGCACTTAGCCATCCAGACTGTCGTGTATTCTTCTAGAGAAGTTTGAAGATTGGCTCGCATATTAGAGTGAGCTAAGAGATGAATCTGCTAATGTACTGAATTCTGCCCAAGAACCCATGAATTTCCATCTCAGTTAGGGGTGTTGGCATTTCGATGATAGCTCTGGCTTTAGCTGGATCGATATCAATACCTCTCTTGTTGACTATAACTGAGGAGCTTTCTCGATGAGGCTCCAAAGACGTATTTGGTTGGATTCAGTCTCAGGTCAATTTTTTGGAGTCTGCCAAAGAGTCTCTTCAAGTCTTTAGGGTATTGCCTGGCAATAGGTGATTTGACAATCATGTCATCCACGTAAATCTCAGTTGCCTTATGGATTATGTCGTGAAATAGTGCCATCATGGCCCTTTGGTAGGTTGCCCCTGCATTCTTGAGTCTGAGTGGCATTACCTTGTAGCAAAATGTGCCCCAAGGTGTTTTGAAGGAGCTTTTCTCCATGTCCTCTTCTGCCATCTTGATCTGGTTGTATCCGGAGAAACCATCCATGAATGAGAGTGTCTTATGCCCTACATTATTGTCGACCAGGATGTCGATGTACGGGAGAGGGAAGTTGTCTTTAGAGCTTGCCTTGTTCAGGTTCTGGTAATTAATACACATTCGAGCCTTGCCGTCCTTCTTGGGTACTGGTACTATGTTGGCTAACCATTCAGGGTATTTTGCCACTGCCAGGCAGCCTACATTGATCTGCTTTTCAACTTCTTCCCTGACCTTCTGCAACTATTTGTGCCTCATCCGTCTCAGTTTCTGCTTAACTGGTCTAACGTCGAGTTCAGGAGAGTCTGTGTACAACCAATGCTGGGTCCAGGGTGGGTACGTCTGCTTATAACCAGGTGAAGACGTCATTGTAGCTCTTCAGAATGCTGATCATGTTTGTTCTCTGCTGAGAGTTCATGCTTGTGCCGATTTTGACTAGCTGGGGTTATCGTCAGAACCAAGGCTTACTGTCTCGGTGTCTTCCATGTTTGACTGTAGAAGTGCTTCGCTGTGCTCAAGGAGGTCCAGAATCTCCTGAGGCGGTTCATCTTCCTATTCTGAGTTATACTCTACTTCGGAGAGTTCAAGGAGGGTTTGAGTGGTACCGCTGTCAGAGGCGATTTCGTGGCAAATCAATTCGCTTCAGTTTAACATGCTTTATGATTTCTTTTTTGTTGGCTTCAAGACACTAGGTCTTCCAGGGGAACGGTCTATGTGATTTCGTCATCAGCTGATATGAAATGTTTTTTTTTCAAAATATAATTTTTGAATCAAAACATCTGATTTTCATTGACAAAATAGATGACTTTTACAAAAATGACTCAAACAAAAGAAGGTCGACAGTGACCTGACACTTGGATTTTACAAATGGGAGCGAAGAGAGATAGGAGTAGAAGGGTGATGCTTGGTCACTGCTGCCTTGGACCAACTTTTCCTGCACTGCGCTTACCCCGGTCCTGGTTGACCTTAATGGTGAGAGCCTCAGTCCACCAATGGATTAGTGGCTGATGACTGGATGACGCTTCAGCACTGTTGGAGAGGGTGCAGATATGCTCTCCCACTAGATATTCTACTTCGATAGCATCTTCGACAATCAGCTCGTCGAACATTTGGGTCATGCTAAAGATCTCTGGATCTGGAATCGCTGAAGATTCAGCACTGGGTTGGGGGATTAAGGCAACGGGTGCAACAGAGGTTTCTAGATAGGTTTCGAAGATTCCCATGGGGAAGGTTACAGAAATGTGGGGTCGGGCTTTAGGTTTTGCCGACTGTCTACTCTTCTTAGTCAGCTTAGAGAGATAGTCCTCGTATTTGGGTTTGTATCCCAATCTGAAGGGAGATGTGTAGCGAGGCGGTGTGTATCTTTTCTTCATGCCCTGATTCCTAGCTCCTAGACCATTCCCTGGCTGGTAGTTTATTTTGACCATCATTCTGACAAATGGTGGCATTACTTACTTGCTTTGTTTGTCTACCTGGGTGATAGAACTAACTTGTTCAAATTGGAATGTCATGAAGGCAGTGCCTTATCCTAGCTCCTGGACATCCCCGAGGGAACTTGCCAACTCCTCAGACAGAATGAAGACTAAGCGGTCTTCCTAGATGAATTTGATTCTCTGGTGCAGAGAGAAAGGAATGGCTTCGGCCTTGTGGATCCACGGCCTCCCAAAGAGCAAGGTGAATGAGGCTGGCACATCTATAACTTGAAAGTTTGTTGTGAACTGACTGGTCTGACCCTGATGGTTAAATCAATGTCACCTAAATTTTGCCTGGTTGTATTGTCGAAAGCCCTGATGGTCATGGGTCTCTTCTTCACTTGGCTGAGGTTCAAGCCCAGGCATTGCAATATAGAAAGTGTGCAAACATTTAGGTCGGAGCTATTGTCGATGAGCACTGATGACAGTTTTCGGTCCATGCACTGAACTGCTATGTATAAAGCCCGGGTATGATCCTTGTCATTGTCTGATATTTTCTCTTATGTGAAAGAAATGATTCTAGATTCGAGGACTTGCCCTACCATTTGCCCTAGTTTCTTAGGCGTTATATTTGGTGTTACGTGGGCATTACCGAATACTTGAAGCAATTGCTTCTGGTGATGCTTGGAAGTTAGAAGAAGACCCAAAATATAAATCTATGCTGGGACCTTACTCAATTGCTAAGTGATATTGAACTCCTCTGCTTTCTCTAAAATCTTTAATAAAACTGCTGAATTAGTTGCTTCCTTCTATGGGTCTGCACCCCTGCTTTTTCTTTCTCTTTCTTTGTACCCTTTGCCTTTGCCGGTTCAGTGGCGGGAGGTTGATATACCCGGGTAGATCTGGTAGGTTGGCTATGCTCTTTCTCTCAAGGATGAGAGAATGGGGAGCGGGTACTTGGTTGAGGTTAAAAGGCAGTTCTGGGATGTAGGGGACCTGGACAGGGCCTAAAGAGGTTGAGGCTTGAGCTGGAGCTATAGGTTAATTTGTAGGGCAAGGGATAATATAGATGATCTGTTCGGGGATAAGTATCTGGATTGGAGACTGAATGGTCTGTATATTTGATTAGGGGAAGGGGATAATGATAGGGGATCGGTAAGAGGGCCTGATGACCATCATTGACTGCTGGTACACTGGGTCCTGGTTGCCCTACCCCGGGCTCTTCTTACTGAATATAGTTGATTTGATTGTTACGTGGGGATAGTGGCACCTGATTAATACTGGAATTACTGGGGGCCAGCTCAATCTTTCTCTCATCCTATAGATCTTGGATGACACACTTCAGGCCTATGCAGTAGTCTGTAGTATGGCCTGGGCCTCTGTGGAAGGCGCAGTGATGATCGGCATGGTAGTTCTTGTTCTATTTATCTAGAGGTAAGAGAGGTGTGGAGCCTCTTAATTCGAGAAAGCCTTGCTTGGTCAGGAATTCCAACAACTGACTGAGTGTGTATAGAAGAGGGATAAATTTTCTGGGGGGATAATTTTGCCCCTGGTTTAGTCGGGCTGGCCGGGTATTTCTAACAACTGATTGCTGCTGAGCTGCTGGAGTTGGTAATCTGATGGGTGCTGTGGAAGCAACCATATGTACATCTTCCTTCTTTCTATAGTCCTTGGGACCGATGTTCCTACTGGATGAGGTAGCTGCCTTGGGGGGATCAACTCCTAGAATAGAGTGAATAGCCCCGCTCTTGATGGCACTCTCGATACAGACACTCATCTTGACGATGGTGCCGAAGTCCACTACTGGTAAGGTCACCATAAGTGTAAAGTAAAGCTGTTTTAGAGTGCCCATGAACATACTTGCCAGCTCCTCCTTAGGGATTGGAGTCCCGATCTTTGTTGCCATCTCCCTCCAGTGGGTAGCGTATTCCAGGAATGATTCATTGTTATGCTGACTTAGCTGCTCAAGTTGGCTCCTGGTTAAAGGAATACTGCTCCACGAAACTGTCTATGGCATCCTGCCAAGTCTAGATTTTTTGCTTCTCCACAGACATCCACCATGTGAGGGTTACCCCTTCAGATTCTTTTGAAAGTACTGGATGAGTAGGGGTAGATTTCAGTTGTGTTGGAGCATGTCTCCCAAATACAGCTGCAGATGCTGCTTTGGACAACCCGAGCCATCGTATTTATCAAAGTCTGGGACCTTGAAGCCTGCGGGAACAGCATCCCCTGATGAGAAAGTTAAGTCTTTCAGAGAAAGACTGGTACTGGTAGACGCAACCTTCATTCTCTTCATCTCTTCTTTCATCTACTTGATCTCCTCATGTTGATCCCTGAGGGATAGAGTAGGGTCTGAAGATGATGACCGGTCCTGATTGATGTGTGAGGCCTTGGGTTGCTTTTCGTACTGGTCATACTCTTCTCTTCCGCTTGTAACGGGTCTGGGGTTAAGTATGATGACGGGGATAGGTTGAAGCTCTAGAATAGGTTGCTTGGATGGTTCTCCAGTAGGGATCCGGGTAGAGGGTTCTTCGGTTCAGACACCAATTAGAATCTTCAGGGATTCCAGAACACAATCAAGCTTTGCTTGCATGACTGCGATGTCCCTGTCATGTGACCGTAGGATCTCACTGGTTTGCTGGTGCTGATCGACAAGTTCCGTCATTGAGTGTGAGCTGCTCTCTGATTAATCTGTTGAGTTTGAACTACTCTCTGATTAGGCTGTGCAAGGCAATATCTCTGTGCTTTGTACCTCTGTCAAGATGGCGTTTACAGCAGTTACTTCTATTAGAATCGCAGTCAGAGAACGAATCATAGGTCGGCTCATGCAACTGAAAAGAATGCAACGACTAATCACGATTATGCATGATGATAGGAAGAAGATGCTAGAAAAAGGATTTTCCATTGATGCATGAAGAGTGCAGTGAGTACAGGATAATGTAACTCAAAAAAAGAAAATGGACTCGATCCTAGGTAGGCCCATCAGGGATCGTGAAGTCAAGTGGCCGGGGCACACCATTAAGATCCATGGTCTGTTGTTGGAGGGATGTGATCTCAACCTCCATGTTTCCATTTGTTTCTGACATGTTGAACATTCATAATCTAAACTGTCAGATCTGATCGGTCATCTCGACCTTTGCACTGTTAAGCTGCTCTTGATAGAAGTGTAGCTGGGCCCTGATGATGGCTGTCGCTTTAGCATCGCCTCTGCACCTCCTGTGGAGAGACTGGATTGTTTGCTCTAGTGCTCAACCTGCTGTTACGTGGCTTGGAGTTCACGGTCTTGCTCTACTTCCTATTGCTTGAATGCTTGCTGGGCTTTCCATAGCCTTCTCTCTTTCTACTGGATCTGGAGCTGTCTCTCCAGGAAGCAGTCTCTCCAGGGAACAACCATTTCAGCCAGGGGTATGGTTCCGTGTGGTGGAGTTGCGACTGGTGTGGGTAATTCCTTAGGTACGGGTATATCGGGTAGAATGTCAGGATTATCCACCCACTGTCGGTATACTGAGTCGGTCGGTGGTCCTGATGTAACCACGAAGTCCAGGCACTAGTCTCGTCTGGCGCTACGCCAAGCTTTCTAGAAGCGTCGGGTGAGGTTGTCAGAGTGAACTTTGAAAGTGATCCAATCATTTTTCTATTGGTCTATCACTGGGATACACTAAGGGAATTCAAATTATTGGAGGACTCGGAGCGGTGTATAGATTGCAGAGCCTATAAAACTAGCAAGAATCATGCATCGCCTATCAGTGCTGACAACTCGGGGTAACCTATTCAGTACAAGCCATTCGCATTGCCATGTAATCTCTTCCTCTGATAGGGCTTGGAGAAGCTGGTAGAGCTCTCCGATGTCTGCAGTTGCTATCGGACCCTGATTCTGAGAAATCTTTTGAGGTAGACTATAGGCATCACTGAGGTTGACCGGTACTGCTATGATTGTAGGCAAGTGACTTACCAACCACAGGTGTAGGAGAGGTTTACTGGCACGGAAGATGCCCTTTCTGCAGTCTGTCACCTAGTTGAGAGCCCTGAGAAGTTCGATAGGATAATAGGTACGACTGAGCAAGATTTGTACATGTCCTTGATCATACCTATCAGAAATGATTCAATGAGTGTACGGCACCTTGGGAATACCAGTTGAGATATGGCTATCAGTGCAAGGGCATTGAGGCTGGGAAGTTCCGCTTTGATGGAGTCAGGGTTCCATTTGCCCTTGTACTTTTTTTAAAGAAAAGACACGGGTATCTGATCAAAAGAGCCGTTAAGACTGGGTTGTAAGTAGGCAGGCTTGATATGCAAGTACTTGGATAGGTATGCCTGATATGTTGTCTTGTAACACGGTACTATGGCTTCTGCGTCCATGTTTAACCCTAAGATACGCTGAATCTCTTCCAATGTTGGACACAGTTCGTTCCTATTGAAATAGAATACCATGTGAGATGGGTCCCAACACTGTATAGCAGCGTTCATGAGGCGCAGGTCTGGGTTAGCCACAGATAGGTCTAGGATAATCCTGGTTTTGTAGTACTGAGCCCAAGCGAGACGTTGACTCGAGGTAAAGGCCTCAATTACTTTCTAGAGGTTGTCATCACATGTGCCTTGAGAAGTTAGATGCACGGGTTATGACGGTCGACCCATTGACTGAAAAATCCTTGAAGGGCCTGCCATCTACCTGCATAATATACAGACTCTGTGAGTGCACTGTGTATACAGATAGGAATGCAAGATGATGATGCAATGATTTTTTTATATTTTTGATTTGATTGGGTGTGACAAGGCACAAGTGATCCGATAGAGCAGATGGATGGAGGTCCGACGTGCTTTAACCCAGGTTGTCGGGAACCAGGAAACCTATTGGGTCAAGGTTTGGGACAAGCCCAGTAAAGGCATGTATGCTTGGGATTTGAACCCTATATGTTATGTCAGGAAGCAACGTTGGATGTAGTGTATTACAAGCACAGATTTGGCTCATTACATGCCCCTAGGTTGGTGGTTGTCCGGGTAGAATGTGCCCAGGTAGTCAACCATGATTGGGGCCAGGTATAGGGTGCAAGCAGGTTAAGGTTTAGAGTAACCCTCCCTGGGTGGGCTGCTTGTAGACTATACCCTAGCCTAGGCTATATGTATGAATGCTTGTTTGATGCAGGTGAGTTCCTAGCAAGGTGGGGGGATCACTTATCACCGTATATGCGACTCCCCAATATAGAACATACCTGAAAATGGACGATTAGTGAAAGTGGGAGCATTCAGAATCTTTCCCTGAGGGTAATCACCCAACATGAGTAATTCCGTGGACCTCCAAGCCTGTTGTGTTAGACATATATGCCCATGAAAGCCATTCCGAAATTGTATTTATCTATTTAATCAATAAATGCATATTTTACATTCACACATTGCCTTCTACATTGGGTAACATATCAAAAATATCTCATTGGATGAGACTACTTTGTCCCTCAGGTAACATTGTAGGAAAACCATCCAATTAGTTGATAACTGATTGCTAAGGAGATATGGATTTTCCGGTCCTTTGTAGACCTAAAATTGTTCTAAATTAATCAGGATATATCTGGACAATGTATACCTAATAACTTACACATTGTTAGTTCCATATGGTGGAGTGATGAATCTCAATCACTGAGAGAAGGGTCTCTTGATTAAGATGTGGATATAAGTAAGAAGTACTTATATTGCAACTGGATCGCTCAGTGGATACCCATAGAAATATACTGTCTTTATATTTAGGCTAGTCCATTTGACAGATTGTCCTTAACCTGAGAGGTCAACATCTTCTGTAGTATTTGCCTATGTGGCTTTGATGTAGCCAATCGTCAATGTCTAATACACCAGACTAAATACGGACTCGTTGGGTTATGTACACTATATTAGAAGAAGTGTGTGTACGCTTAACAAGGATTCCACTACTCTTAATAGAGTAAATAATATTGAGTTGATACTTGTCAAAACCAGAGTTGAAAAACCCAGTGTTGGTATTTATCGATGAAATTGTTTTATCGAGGAATTTATTTTTTGTACAAAAGAAATATAATAATTATTATTATTGTGAGCGCAGGAAATTCGCTCCCTAAATCTAGTTGTGTCTCACGGGTTTTTGAGAGTCGCCACCTATTCATTCAGAAGGGATAAGTCCCTCGATGTTTTGGATAAGGTCTTGGTCCACGAGAGAGATCGGGGTAAGGGGTTCGGTTAAGTCTGAGAAAGGTGTTAGGCACCCCGAGGCTTCCTTTTTACAACGGTTCCGTACACCCCAGGTTTAAGCCAATTAAAGTTAATCTTGCTTAAAATGCCGAAATATTTAAATGAACACTAATCCAAGAAGGGAAAAGCTGACTGGGGTCGGGCCCGTGTTGGGCTGCCTACGTACTCACAGGGTGAGATAAGTCCGAGCGTAGTTCTGGCACGTGAGCCTGTGTCGAGGCTAGGGGTGTGTGTGTGTGCACCAAGGGTGGCTAACATGGACTAGTCCGGTAGACTAGGTTTGATTGACCGAGGAGGGTCAAGTTCAAGGTATGTGAGCCCAGTAGGCTTAGGGAGTAGTTCGGTAGACTAGGAAGGAGTCTGGCCCAGGTTAGGGTTGCTAACCGGGATTAGACTGAGCTAACTGTAGTTAGGGTTGCTAACCACAGTCAAAAAAGGGGGTGATGTGTAGCCCGGTAGGCTAAGGCGGGGCCAGGTAGGCCGAGGTAAGTCCGGTAGACTTGGTTTTTTTTAGGCTCGGTAGGCCGTAAACCGAAGTTAACTACGATTAGGGTTGCTAACCGCAGTAAAGGGGGTCTAACTGTGGTTAGGGTTTCTAACCAAGGTTAGGGAGAGGGCCAAAGTCAGGATTATGGTCCAAAGTTTTTTTTTAGGAATTTCGTTTAATTTCCCAAAGTTTGTCGGGTTAAGGGGTGTTTAACCGCGGTTAAATGTTAAGGGTCTGGTACGGTCCAAGCTGGGCCCAGGGGGCTAGGCAGGGCCTAAAGTGGCCTCCTACCAGGCCTGGGCCCCTGCAAAAGCCCAGAAATAAAACATAATTTAATGTCGGTAATGTAATTACCTACATTATGGATAGTGTTTTAAGACTGTGTTTTACCACTGTTAACTAGGGTTAGGTTGTAACCCGAGGTGAATCATAGGTAGGGGATTGTAGAGGGGACTCCTCGGAAGAGTTCAGGCCTTGTGTGGGTCCCAGGGGATGCCTGGAGTGGGCCCCACAAGGTTGTAAATTTGTTGTATCAGTAATAGTATATTGTCGGTAGAGTAACTGCCGATAATACCAAAACAAGCCAAAAATAAAGATGTCGGTAAAGAAATGACCGACAATATGGAAAACAGGTTTTTTTAGGAATGGCGGTAGTGAGAGTACCGCCATTCTAGGTTTTTCTGAAAACCGAGATCATGCCCATGGGGCTGTGCACAGGGATTACTAGGGGTTCCCTCATGATGTGAGGGACCCCCAGAAAGTTTGTGAAAGTCCTTGGAGAACCACGGAAGGTGATGTACCCGTAGGGGTTCACCACACCTATTGTTTAGGTGAATGAACACCTTGTTGGGTTCTACCATTATCTAAACAACAAGGAAGCATAAAAAATATCCCCTGGAGATGACTAGGGGCGCACATTGATTCGAAAAAAGGAAAAATGGGGGTAGGGGATGCCTACCTCGATGCTCTGTTATGACCGCAGGCAATAGAGGACTGTGGCCATAATGGTGGTACTCCGGTGAAGGTCTGTAACTGCTGGGGGAGCTTGAGACAGGTCTAGGGGAAGCCTAGAACCAACCCAAGGGCTTGAAGAGAGGTGAGGAGACGGTTTTGCAGCAGGGGTTCTTCTCTAGAAAAATGCAGACCATAAGAACTGGAGGTGGGGGTTGGTTTTATAGGCAGGACAAGAGGGACCTAAGAGGGATTAGGAAGAAAGGGGAGAAGGGTATTGGACCTAAAGTAGGTCGTGTGAGGGTTGAGAAGGGAGAGACTGAGGTAGAGGAAGGGATGGTGGAGTGTGCAGGGGGTTTGCAGACTGAAAAACTCAGAACTTGAAGATGTCGGTAGAGGATCTACCGACATTCCGAAACAAGGCAAAAAATAAATGTCGGTAGATCGACTACCGACATTCTGACATCTATTTGAATTGGGCCTGGGCCTGCATATACGGGTTATGGGGGTTATGTACTAAGGTTTTTTTGGGCCTTGTGGGCTCGAGTCTGAGGGTCAGGCCCTTTAGGCTATGGGTTTAAGGGGTATGCTAAGGTCACCTAATGCTAGGGTTTAGGACATGGGTTTTTCTAGGGTTTGACTGGAGTGGCTTACCTAGGTTGTGAGGGACTTGGTATGGGCGGTAACCACAGTTAAAAGATTTAACCACGGTTAGATGGGGTGTAAAAATCAGGTGCTTAGAGCTGCCCCTCTTTGCTGGAGAATGCCAAGGTTGGTAATTCGAACGGCAAAGACTGTACTCATCCTATTTTTACACCGAGCTTGGATAACAGGGATGCAGAATCCTGATATGTATGTATGCAGTTCAAATGGTGAGTGCAATGTAGTGGCAAGGCCACTACTGAGGAAGGGTGAGTAGTTCAGACTACTCACTAGGGAAGGATGGATGCAGGGATGGCATAGCCCGGAAGTTTTGGCCGGAAGGCTTCGATTGAGTTTGAACGAAGAGACACATAGGGTGTCTAAAACACACAGGGTGGTGAAGAGGTGACATGCGGGTGGTGTACACTGTAAAGGTACACACAGGATGTCGAGGACACACGAGGTGTCGAAAGGGAGGACATACAAGTGGTATACGTTGTAAAGGTATACACGGGATGTCGAAGACACACGGGGGTGTCAAAAGGGAGGAAATGCAGGTGGTATACGCTGTAAAGGTATACGCAGGATGTCGATGACACACGAGGGTGCCGAAATAGGAGACATGGTGGTATACGCTGTAAAGGTATACCCGGGATGTCGAGGACACACGAGGGTGTCGAAAGAGATGACATGGTGGAATACGCTGTAAAGGTATATGCGGGATGTCGAGGACACATGGGGGTGTCGAAAGAGAGGACATGCAGGTGGTATACGCTGCAAAGGTATACGCGGGATGTCGAGGACACACGAGGGTGTCGAAAGAGGGGACATGCTGATCGGTGCTTAATGTTGCACATTATGGCACCCGAAAGTACACTTGTTAGCTCTTTAGGACTTAATTCTTCTAGTTTTTAATTATAATTTATTGTTTTCATTATTTTCAGGACTAAGGGGAGAAAATATCATAATTCTCAAAGGATGAGAGCTTTCAAGAATTTAGAAGAGCCTAGGTGATGAAAGAACTAAAGAAAACAGGAAAATAAATGAAGAAAAAGTATACTGGTCCAAACCGCCCGAGTGCGGGATAGCTCCGCCCGAGCGGAAGTCCGCAGATTTATTTTCCGGATTTTGCCTTTTTGAAACCCTACTTGCTACCTTATAAAAGGAAACGAGTTCAGTAGTTCCAAAGACGATTTTGAAAAAGAAAAGGAGGCTGGAGAAGGGTTTTGAAAGGTCTTGGAGCATGGAATCTTCACCATCAATGGCGGCTACTCTCTCTCCCATGATCAACTAAATCTCTCATCTAGGGTTTCGATGAAACCCTAGCCAAGTAACTATGGTTTAGTTGTTTTGTTTTAGGGTTTTATTATTTGTAAACGATGATTTCATGACTTGAGGATTGCTTTGACAATCGATTTTAATGTTTATATTCAATCTTAATAAAGTTATTCCTTGTCTTAGGAACTCTTCTTTTTGATTGAAATTCAATTCATATTTAATTTCTGTGATTTTATATATGAATGGTTATGCAATGGAATTTATCGTACAAGTAGTTAAATGTTAAGATGATCTATGCCTAGGGAAGACGAATCGTGCTACAACCTTAGGTTAATTAATTTAGGGTGGACGATTCGTGCTAACCAAAGATAGGTCATGCCTAAGATTTAAATACTTGACCTTCTTGATGATTTGAATTGAGACTTGTAGTCTCAATTAATCGTAATCGAATGCAAATAATTATACCCTGATTAAATACAATATACCATGGTTAGGAGGCTAGTGGTAGATTCGATGCCCTAGATCTCTTTCTCTTGACTTTCACATTACTTTTATTTGTTTTCAGTATTTAGAATAATTTTAAGATTTTTAAATACAAACCAAAAACCTTTATTCACCATTAAATCAAAATCCATCTTTACTATTAAGCAATATAACCAGCGCAGTCTTCGTGGTTCGACACCCTCAATACTTGTCACTATTCTTCGGAATTAGTGCTTTTACGAGGTAACGATCTTAACCGATCAACTTTTTGGCACCGTTGCCGGGGACTGCTGGAACGGTTACATTGCTTAACTTTGAAGATAAAAAAAAAAAATATTGTTTTATTTTTTTTTTAATAAGCAAAGTGTAAATCAACTTACCTTTGAATAATCTTTGTTTTACAGGTATCAGTTCAATAAAAGAAGTGAGGATGTTGTGGCTGGAAACTACTTGAAGTGCTTCAGAAATAGCGAAAATTTGGCTACACAACCTTACCACAATCAAGCACTGTAAGTTTTTACTTGATAAAAGTAGAATTTTCTTACAGTAAAGAGTTGGTGTCTGTCCAAACTTAGAAGTTTTCCTAGAGAATTGGAGTCTGTCAAACTTAGAAGTTTTCTTGTTAGGGTGTATGCATGGTCGTCGCTCTTGTGACCTGAGTTAATTCCCATTGACTTAGAGTTAGAGAAAACTCTTAGATCCATTAGAGCATCCTTTCGAAATTTTTCTTATCTTGACAACTTTCATTATTACATAATGGAGGGAGAAGCAGATCATGCTTTGCCCAAAACTCTTAAGGAGTATTTTACTCCAACCATATACACCTCTCCATCATGTATTCGGTTGCCTGACATAGCGGCAGCTCATTACGAGATTAAGTCCAGCATTATACAGATGCTTCCATCCTATTTTGGACTTAATAATGAGGATCCATACAAACATTTACATGAGTTCTTAGAGATCTGCACTACTGTTAAGTTGCAGAACTTTACAGATGATGCCCTTAGGTTGCGCCTCTTTCCTTTTTCTCTTAAGGATAAAGCCAAGAATTGGCTAAATTCTTTAGAAGCCAACACTATAACAACTTGGGTCCAAATGCAACAAGAGTTTCTGAAAAAGTACTTTCCAATCGGAAAGACTAATCAGATTAGGCGAACCATCACAAGTTTTTCTCAACTAGATGGTGAGCAATTCTTTGAGACCTGGGAAAGGTTGAAGGACCTTATTCGTAAGTGTCCGCATCATCAAGTGCCGAAATGGCAACTCATTCAATGTTTCTATGATGGTTTGACTGACCACAATCGTCAAATGGTGGATGCCTCTTGTGGTGGCACCTTTATGCTTAAGAATGAGAATGAAGCTTGGGAGCTCTTTGAGAACCTGAGTGAAAACTCAATGCAACATGCCACCTCAAGTCGTTCCGAGAGACAAACATCTACAACTTCGCAAAAGAGGGGCATTTATGAGATGAATAACCATGTAGATGTCTCTAATAAAGTAGATGCATTGTCTCGAAAGATAGATCAACTCCTGTCTGCCGGACAAATTCGAACACAACCACCTCAAGCTTCATCATCTAATGAGGTGTGTGCATTATGTTCGAGTCCTGCCCATCTTGTTCATGACTGCCCTTCGGCAACCCAATTTCCTGAATTTGTTCAGGAGCATGTTAATGCCATGTATTCAAAACCGGGTAATGATCCATTTTCCAACACATATAACCCTAGTTGGAGAAATCATCCAAATTTCTCTTGGCAACAACAAGCTCCAAACAATTCCTTTCCTCAACCACCGAGACAGAATGTCCGACCATTTCCAAATCAGTCCAATTACCACTCTCCTTAGCAACAACAAGGTCAACACCCTACTCCTCCAAGAAATCTAAATTTTGAGGAGAAAGTATTGACCGCTCTTCAAGGGTTAGAGGCTAATACTCAGTTATTACAAGCAAACACCCAGTTGTTGCACTCTCATACTCAGTCAATCCAAAAGCTTGAGTCTCAAATGGGACAACTAGCTAATACTGTAAACAGAAGAGAGGAAGGGAAACTCCCGAGTCAACCGGTGAGTAACCCAAGAAGTGTGCACATTGTTGATGATGCTCAACAAAATGGTCATCCCCGTGAGCATGTGCAAGCGGTCACCACTTTGCGGAGTGGGAAGGTATTAGAGAATAGAGTTGGAGAGAAGAAGGATAGGGAAGAAGAAGAGCCCAAAGTGGGCTCAACCAATTCTAATGGACCCGGAGTGAAAGTTTTTGAGAAGGACACAGTTCCTTCTACAACTTCATCCCATTTCATTCCTGAAGCGCCTTATGTGCCTAGAGCTCCATTCCCTCAGTGCTTAGATGCACCATCTCCCTTTGGTAAAAAGGGAGCGAAAATGGATGAAATGATGGAGGTCTTCAAACAGGTCAAAGTAAATCTCCCTTTGCTTGATGCAATCAAGCAAGTTTCGGCCTATGCTAAATTTTTAAAGGACTTGTGCACTCAGAAGCGCAAATCTAGGACACATGTGTCCAAGAAAGTCCTTCTTACTGAGCAGGTGAGTTCTATTTTGCAACATTCTACTCCTCCTAAGTTCAAAGATCCGGGTGCCCCTACAATTTCTTGTGTCATTGGAGATCACTCCATTGACCGGGCACTCCTTGATTTAGGAGCGAGTGTCAATTTGCTCCCCTTCTCAGTATATGAGCAGCTTGGTTTAGGAGAGCTTAGCCCCACTTCAGTCATTTTGCAATTAGCAGACAGATCTGTTAAAATGCCTCGTGGGGTGATTGAAGATGTCCTAATCAAGGTCGACAAATTCTATTTTCCTGTTGACTTCCTCATCCTTGATATGGAACCGGTTCATAATCCTAAAAGACAAATCCCTGTCATCTTAGGTCGCCCATTCTTGGCCACTGCCAATGCATGTATCAATTGCAGAACTGGGGTGATGGATGTGTCTTTCGGAAATATGAATGTCAGGCTTAATATTTTCAATGCCTCCAATCAACCACCGGATGAAAAAGAATGTTTCTTAGTTGACTTGATAGAAGAACCAGTTGAGGATGCCCTTCCATTTATTTTGAGTGAAGATCCGCTAGAGGCTTGTCTTACTCATTTCGGTTTTGAGGACTTCGATATCGAAGGATCCATTGAGGAGGTAAATTCTATGCTTAACTCTACTCCTCCTATGGATTTTCCTCAATGGAAAATCCGAAAAGAGCCATTGCCGACTACTTCTAGTGTCCCTGCCATCCCTTCCCTAGAAGCTCCACCTAAGCTTGAGTTAAAGCCACTTCCAGCAACACTCAAGTATGCCTTTCTAGGCCCGGACGAGACTCTCCCGGTGATCATTGCATCTGATCTATCTAGTGAGAATGAGAGTCAGTTGATGGTGGTATTGAAAAGCCACAAGGGAGCTATAGGATGGACTATAGCTGATTTGAAGGGGATTAATCCCTCCGTTTGCATGCATCGCATTCATTTGGAAGAGAATGCAAAACCATCACGAGAAATACAACGGAGGCTAAATCCCAATATGAAGGAAGTTGTGATGAAGGAAGTTGTGAAATTGTTGGATGCAGGTATCATATACCCCATCTCGGATAGCAAATGGGTAAGTCCTACCCAAGTAGTGCCTAAGAAATCAGGAATCACAGTTGTTGAAAATACGGTTGGAGTTCTAGTTCCCATGCGTACCACCACTGGATGGCGTGTATGCATTGATTACAGAAGATTGAACTCCGCGACAAGGAAAGATCACTTTCCATTGCCGTTCATTGACCAAATTCTCGAGAGACTAGCAGGGAAGAGTTTTTATTGCTTTTTAGATGGTTATTCAGGATATAACCAAGTCCCGGTATTCCCTGAAGACCAAGAGAAAACAACTTTCACATGCCCCTTTGGTACTTTTGCCTATAAGCGCGTGCCATTTGGATTATGCAATGCACCTGCTACCTTTCAGAGGTGCATGTTATCCATTTTCTCTAATATGGTTGAGAAGTTTCTCGAGCTGTTTATGGATGATTTCTCAATTTATGGCACCTCATTTCAAGATTGTCTACACAATCTTAACTTGGTCCTTCAAAGATGTGAAGAGAAAAACTTAATTCTAAGTTGGGAGAAGAGCCATTTTATGGTTCAAGAAGGCATAGTGTTAGGACATATTGTGTCAAAGAGGGGCATTGAAGTAGACAAGGCCAAGATTGACCTCATTGCTAGTCTTCCACCGCCCACAACGGTAAGGCAAGTCTGGTCATTCCTTGGCCATGCGGGATTTTATAGGCGTTTCATAAAAGACTTCAGCAAAATCTCTAGACCCTTATGCAATTTATTGTCTAAGGATGTCTCATTTGTCTTCAATGAAGCGTGTCTAGAATCATTTGAAAAACTCTGCTCATTGTTGTCGACAGCCCCCATAATGCAGCCTCCCAATTGGTCTCTCCCATTTGAGCTAATGTGTGATGCATCGGACTATGCAGTCGGTGCTGTTCTAGGACAAAGGGAAAATAGGACTCCACATGCCATATATTATTCTAGTAAAACCCTCTCAGATGCCCAACTCAATTATACTACAACTGAGAAGGAATTACTAGCAATAGTATTTGCTTTGGACAAGTTTAGATCTTATCTCTTAGGTTCAAAGATTTTGGTGTATACTGATCATGCTGCATTGCGGTATCTCTTGTCTAAGAAGGACACCAAACCAAGGCTTATCAGATGGATACTCTTACTGCAAGAGTTTGATTTGGAAATTAGAGATAAGAAAGGTTCTGAAAATGTTGTCGCGGACCATTTGTCTAGAATAATGGTCGACTCCTTTAGTCCTTCTCTCCCAGTTCATGATTCCTTCCCTGATGAACAACTGTTTGAGGTTTCACAAATGAAGCAACCTTGGTTTGCTTACATTGTGAATTATCTTGCAGTTGGACAGATTCCCTCTCAATGGTCTAAACAAGACAAAGACCGTTTCTTTGCCCAAATAAAATTCTATTTTTGGGAAGACCCTGAGTTGTTCAAATATTGTCCTGACCAAATAATCCGAAGATGTGTGCCAGATAGTGAGTTTCAAAGTATCCTTAACTTTTGTCACTCTCTTGCATGCGGAGGACATTTTGGAGGAAGAAAGACCGCATCCAAGGTCTTACAAAGTGGATTTTATTGGCCTACCCTGTTTAAGGATGCCCATGAATTCTGTCGGGCATGTGATAGGTGCCAAAGAATGGGTGCGATCTCTAGAAGAGACATGATGCCTCTTACCCCAATTCTCATTATAGAATTGTTTGATGTATGGGGTATAGATTTCATGGGTCCTTTTCCGCCATCTTTCGGATGTGAATTTATTTTGGTGGCGGTGGACTATGTCTCGAAATGGGTGGAGGCGGTAGCCACAAAGACAAATGACCATAAAGTTGTGGTCAAGT
Source organism: Tetracentron sinense (assembly GCA_015143295.1). Lineage (NCBI taxonomy): Eukaryota > Viridiplantae > Streptophyta > Magnoliopsida > Trochodendrales > Trochodendraceae > Tetracentron > Tetracentron sinense. The sequence goes on from CM026553.1 coordinate 15,179,570, forward strand.
TCTTAAACGACAATATCTTTTGTCGTTTTGGCATGCCGCGGGCTATTATTAGTGATGGAGGATCACATTTTTGTAATCGTATTTTTCAATCATTACTTCAAAAATACTCTATTACTCACAAGATAGCCACTCCATACCACCCCCAAACAAGTGATCAGGTTGAAGTGTCAAACAGGGAAATTAAGCGGATTTTGGAGAAAACTGTTAGGCCCGATAGAAAGGATTGGTCTATTAGACTGAACGACGCCCTTTGGGCGTATCGAACAGCCTATAAGACACCCATAGGTATGTCCCCCTATCGCCTAGTTTTTGGCAAAGGTTGCCATTTACCGGTAGAGTTGGAACATAAAGCATTTTGGGCCATCAAGAAGTTCAACTTCGACATGGTCTCGGCTGGTTCAAACCGGAAACTTCAACTCTCCGAGTTGGAAGAATGCGGAATGACGCATATGAGAGTTCCAAAATCTACAAGGCAAGTACAAAAGCCTTCCATGACAAAACCATTCTTAGAAAGTCCTTCATGCCTCAACAGAAAGTTTGGCTATTTAACTCCAAATTGCGTCTCTTTCCAGGTAAGCTTCGGTCCAGATGGGATGGTCCATTCACGATCATATCGACATCCCCTCATGGAGCCATTGAGATTCACGATCCTAGAGATGGGCGCATTTTCAAGGTAAATGCCCAGAGATTGAAACCCTATGTTGAGGGAATTGAAAATGGAGAAATAATTGAATCAATAGAATTGATAGACCCTGTGTTGTAGACTGAGAGAGATTGCACCACGTCTGGCTGAAGACGATAAACTTAGCGCTTGTTGGGAGGCAACCCAATACCCTCTTATTGTATCATATTCCTTTTAGGATCTTAAAGTAATCATTTAGTTTAGAAGTTCGAGTTTGGGGTAGAGTAAGATACACCCCGCCATCGTGGTCACTGTACGTTTGTGGATGCGTGAGACTTCATTGTGCTTGCCTGTCTAGTATGCATCGTCACTCATCCAGCTTGATGTCGTTTGGGACCTCTCAGAATCTGTTTAGGGTAGGCGGGAGGGAAAGCGTTCCCCGGATTGTGAGTCCGCGTCTATAAAATCCCGATAGGAGGATGATGTTCCTGGTGAACTGACTGTGGAGGTGTTGTTGAACCTCCGAAGGAATTGCATACAATGGCGTGAATCCATGAACCTCTGGAATGAGCGATGCTTCCTTAAGATAGTTTAGGATTCTTCTTATAAAAAAAAAAAAAAGAAAAAAAAAAGGGAGAAAACAGCACTGTTTCAAACCGCCCGGGCGGCCCAGATGGGCGCCCGAGCGGTTAAAACTGAGTCGAATGTGAAATTCCCACTGGAGTGAACCGCCCGGGCGGCCCATATGGGCGCCCGAGCGGTGAAAAGCGAGTTTAAAATAAAAAATAAAAAAATAAAAAAAAATAAAAAAAAATAAAACAAAACACACTGGAGTGAACGGCCCGGGCGGCCCAGATGGACGCCCGAGCGGTTTTACCCAGAATTTTTTTTTTAAAACAAACCTGTAAAGTCGTTTTACTCTCACTCCTCATTCTCTCCTCCATTCTTTCCCTCCTCCACTCATTCTCTTCTCCAAATCCACCAAATTTTCTCATTTTCTCTATTCTTATCTATCCTTTTTCCATTTTCTCTTGTGAATCTAAGATTGATTCCAAATTTTGGAATTTTCTAAATACCTTGTCATGGAAAGGTATTTGTAAAGAAGTTTGGTACATTGGTGTATTGTGGAGAAGATTGATGGATTGGTTTAGTAACTACTGTTAGGAGGATTGGGATTAAAAAAAAAAAAAAAAAAAAAAAAATTTTGGATTGGGATTCTTGTGATGGAAACTTCAAGGCTTGGGTTGTGAACGTGAATGTGGGTTGTGAAGCTTCAAGTGGAGTTTGGTTAAGTGTGATTTTGTGATTTTGAGGTGCTTCCAACATCAAATTTGAAGCAAGAAGGTGAGGTTTGTTGTGATTTTGGAAGGATAACATCAAGAGTTCAAGATTGGGGGTGATCTACACAAGTTATACTTGTGTTTAAAAAAAAGTTTCAAGTGGTGCCCACCAAGTGTTTGGTTAAAGGCCTGAAAGCTATTTTTGAAGATGAAACGCTCCAAATCAAGTCAAAAGAGGAGCAAGTCATCTAAAGAAAGACCCAAGTCCGATTGGGATAGAAAAAAGATGGGTTTTCAAACACGATTCATGGTGGATGAGACATTTCGAGACAATGAGGAAACTTCATGGGCGGTGCAAGAATTTGAAAGGCGCCAACTGGGCGGCCTTTTTAGTCCTACTGCGGTAGTTTACCCCCGGATTGTAAAATTATTCTATCAAAACATGACTGAAAAAGAGTCAAACCCGGGGGTACTCTATGTGTCTATTGATGGCGGAAACTACTCCATCACCCCCAAGGATATCGCTCATGCCTTGGATTGTCCTGCACGTCATCTCTTGTCCGATCCGATGAGGCAAGTCCCAGCTGGCATGACTTACAAACTATGGTTGATGACATGTGTGAAGGGAGATATGGTGATAACAACCATACATGTACCCGTCGTGCGAATCTCCCTCCACGACTATGGTTGGTTGACTGGATCTTCAAGAAAAATATGATCCCTTTGGGGCATAAAGAGGAGAGAAGAAACCCATTTGTAAAAGCATTATATGCGATGGAGAAAGGTTTCTGGCTTCCGGCTGCTCAAATCATTTGGGATCAAATGGAAAAGGTCCGTGATGAAGTGGTCGAAAGAGAAGTGAATGCAAGCAAGACATGGGCCCTTCCATTCCCCAAGCTAATCACTGAAATCCTGCATCAGAAAGGGTTTGTATATGATGAAGATGAGATCAAGGATTCGACTGTGCCCACTATTGGGCTATCAAAGTGGAACCAGAGCGTGAAACGAATGACTGAACCAATAGGTCCACTTCCTGAACCATTACCTCAGCAGCCACCTCCGCAGTCCAAAATCCCTTTTCAGATGACATTTGAACAGTACGAGTACCTCCGTCTAGGTCGGGAGAAGATGTTCATGGAGATGGACATGATTCGCGGCGAGCTTGGAGCTCTTCGACAAGACTCCTTTGAGACTCAACGCCTCCTTCGTGCCATTTATGAGGCTTAGTTCAGTGCATCTAGTTCCTCCGCCCCACCACCTTTCCGTCCTCAGTGACATGACTTATTCTTTTAGGAGTTCTAGGATTTTCCGTTTCTAGATTTTAGTTCTTTTCTTTTCTTACTAGGTGTTTTATGCTTCTTTTCTTTGCTCTATTTATGTCGAACTTAATGTTATTAAGGATTATGCTTATGCTTTTGGTTTACACATTTTTTTTAGCATTCTCCTTTATCTCATTTACTTTGTGGTTACTAACATCTTTTAAAGGTCCTGTTTCAACAAAGTTTGGGGGCGTGCTTATGTGTTATTTTTTTAATTCCCCATTTTGATTGATTGATCTTTTATTTCTGGCATTCACCAATTGAGGTAATATTGTTCTTGCTCTCATCTATGTTTTTTGCATATATTTTGCATTGAAGACAATGTATTATTCAAGTTTGGGGGTGAAATAAATTGAATTACAATGGTGACTTTGTAAAAATGCAAGGATATCAGGTCTATTAGGATACTTTTTGCAAGTGATGAGCAGTTAGTAACTGTAGAATTTGTGACATGTAAATCATAATTCAATTTTTATTGATGAGTGTAAATTTGAAAATACATGATCACACAATCAGAAAATATAATTATTGTTCGAACCATTTATGCATGAGTAATAAATGAATCATTAGTACACTTTGACCAATGCACGAGCACTCTAACATTTGTTTTGTGGGGCTTGAAACTTAGTCATCTTAATCTATATTCTTGTTATCTCATGCGGAATTAGATGACCTAAAAATTGAAAAACCTTGGCATAACTTATCTATTATAAAAAAAAAAAAAAAAAAAGGGCCACCTAACCAAGCTTTATACCAAGTAACCGGGTCTCTTGCCTCAGTAAGCAATGAGTGTTCGCGTCAAACAGTGAAAGCTTTGGAATGGATAAAAGGCCTGTGTGTGACTAGTTTAAGTCCGGAGCCTATTTAACTCGAGTTAATAAGCCCTTAGGGGTGTCTTGACACCTAGTGCCCTAAGCCTTCTGGTTTGGGAGTCATTGGCCTAAAACTCGCTACGCGGGTTCTCTAGAAAGCTTAATGGACTTAATCATTGCACAGTACACACACATAAAAAAAAAAAAGAGTTTAAATCTCATGATTGATAAGTTAAATGCCTTGGGTTTTTTCAAATTGATAGCAATTCTAATAATGTGTGGGATAACATAATATGTGTTTTGAAGCAAAATTGATGGCCACATATTCTAATGTTAGTTCATTACACACCAAAGAAACTAATGACAATTCTGTGAATGAGCATAAGGGTTCGAACTTTGATTGAAATTGAATGAAAGTGTGATTATGTAGATTTGAATTTTTAAACTTGTTAATAATTTGAGAATTATGGATTTTGTGTTACAATTATCTTATTACTACATGTTCCAGAAATTGTTTGAGTTTAGAAGTCCTGATTGAGCATGTTTGCAGGATTGGATGTTAGTAATGATGTTTGTGGGTATCATTTCTGGAAAACCCTCACGAGACTATAACTCGTCCTCTAGGGACACCTAGAGGTTTAAGGCTTATTGCATATGCTAAATGCAATCGTGAATCCCACGAAAGTGGATGTAGATTAGTTTTATTTATTTCTTTGCATTGCTAAAGGACTAGCAACGTGTAAGTTTGGGGGTGTGATCGGTGCTTAATGTTGCACATTATGGCACCCGAAAGTACACTTGTTAGCTCTTTAGGACTTAATTCTTCTAGTTTTTAATTATAATTTATTGTTTTCATTATTTTCAGGACTAAGGGGAGAAAATATCATAATTCTCAAAGGATGAGAGCTTTCAAGAATTTAGAAGAGCCTAGGTGATGAAAGAACTGAAGAAAACAGGAAAATAAATGAAGAAAAAGTATACTGGTCCAAACCGCCCGAGCGCTGGATAGCTCCGCCGAGCGGAAGTCCGCAGATTTATTTTCCGATTTTGCCTTTTTGAAACCCTACTTGCTACCTTATAAAAGGAAACGAGTTTAGTAGTTCCAAAGACGATTTTGAAAAAGAAAAGGAGGCTGGAGAAGGGTTTTGAAAGGTCTTGGAGCATGGAATCTTCACCATCAATGGCGGCTACTCTCTCTCTCCCTGATCAACTAAATCTCTCATCTAGGGTTTCGATGAAACCCTAGCCAAGTAACTATGGTTTAGTTGTTTTGTTTTAGGGTTTATTATTTGTAAACGATGATTTCATGACTTGAGGATTGCTTTGACAATCGATTTTAATGTTTATATTCAATCTTAATAAAGTTATTCCTTGTCTTAGGAACTCTTCTTTTTGATTGAAATTCAATTCATATTTAATTTCTGTGATTTTATATATGAATGGTTATGCAATGGAATTTATCGTACAAGTAGTTAAATGTTAAGATGATCTATGCCTAGGGAAGACGAATCGTGCTACAACCTTAGGTAATTAATTTAGGGTGGACGATTCGTGCTAACCAAAGATAGGTCATGCCTAAGATTTAAATACTTGACCTTCTTGATGATTTGAATTGAGACTTGTAGTCTCAATTAATCGTAATCGAATGCAAATAATTATACCCTGATTAAATACAATATACCATGGTTAGGAGGCTAGTGGTAGATTCGATGCCCTAGATCTCTTTCTCTTGACTTTCACATTACTTTTATTTGTTTTCAGTATTTAGAATAATTTTAAGATTTTTAAATACAAACCAAAAACCTTTATACACCATTAAATAAAAATCCATCTTTACTATTAAGCAATATAACCAGCGCAGTCTTCGTGGTTCGACACCCTCAATACTTGTCACTATTCTTCGGAATTAGTGCTTTTACGAGGTACGATCTTAACCGTCACTGCGGTATATACGCTTATAAGGTACACCATGGATGTCAGGACACACAGGGTTTCGAATTAACTGCAGGTGGTTAATTCTGTAGGTCCTACATGAGATGTCAGACACACGGGTGTCGACACGGGGACATTCGGTAGTATACCTCTGTACAGGTATACACTGATGTCGAGACACACGGGGGTGTC
>CM026553.1:15185757-15298232 GCA_015143295.1 Tetracentron sinense
ATCCGAAAGATGTTGTGCCAGATAGTGAGTTTCAAATATCCTTAACTTTTGTCACTCCTTGCATGCGGAGGACATTTGGAGGAAGAAAGACCCGCTCCAAGGTCTTACAAAGTGGATTTTAGTGGCCTTACCCTGGTTTAAGGATGCCCATGAATTCTTCGGGCATGGGATAGGTGCCAAAGAATGGGTGCGATATCTGAAGAGCCTATGATGCCTCTTCCCCAATTATCATTTTAAGACTTGTTTGAGTGTATGGCGGGTATAGATTTCATGGTTCCTGTCCGCCATCTTTCGGATGTGATTTATTTTGGGGCGTGGACTATGTCCGAAATGGGGGAGGCGGTAGCACAAAAGACAACTGGGGACATAAAGTTGTGGTCAAGTTCTTAAACGACAATATCTTTTGTCGTTTTGGCATGCCGCGGGCTATTATTCGGATGGAGGATCACATTTTTGTAATCGTATTTTTCAATCATTACTTCAAAAATACTCTATTACTCACAAGATAGCCACTCCATACCACCCCCAAACAAGTGGTCAGGTTGAAGTGTCAAACAGGGAAATTAAGCGGATTTTGGAGAAAAACTGTTAGGCCCGATAGAAGGATTGGTCTATTAGACTGAACGACGCCCTTTGGGCGTATCGAACAGCCTATAAGACACCCATAGGTATGTCCCCCTATCGCCTAGTTTTTGGCAAAGGTTGCCATTTACCGGTAGAGTTGGAACATAAAGCATTTTGGGCCATCAAGAAGTTCAACTTCGACATGGTCTCGGCTGGTTCAAACCGGAAACTTCAACTCTCCGAGTGGAAGAATGCGGAATGACGCATATGAGAGTTCCAAATCTACAAGGCAAGTACAAAAGCCTTCCATGACAAAACCATTCTTAGAAAGTCCTTCATGCCTCAACAGAAAGTTTGGCTATTTAACTCCAAATTGCGTCTCTTTCCAGGTAAGCTTCGGTCCAGATGGGATGGTCCATTCACGATCATATCGACATCCCCTCATGGAGCCATTGAGATTCACGATCCTAGAGATGGGCGCATTTTCAAGGTAAATGCCCAGAGATTGAAACCCTATGTTGAGGGAATTGAAATGGAGAAATAATTGAATCAATAGAATTGAGAGACCCTGTGTTGTAGACTGAGAGAGATTGCACCACGTCTGGCTGAAGACGATAAACTTAGCGCTTGTTGGGAGGCAACCCAATACCCTCTTATTGTATCATATTCCTTTAGGATCTTAAAGTAATCATTTAGTTTAGAAGTTCGAGTTTGGGGTAGAGTAAGATACACCCCGCCATCGTGGTCACTGTACGTTTGTGGATGCGTGAGACTTCATTGTGCTTGCCTGTCTAGTATGCATCGTCACTCATCCAGCTTGATGTCGTTTGGGACCTCTCAGAATCTGTTTAGGGTAGGCGGGAGGGAAAGCGTTCCCCGGATTGTGAGTCCGCGTCTATAAAATCCCGATAGGAGGATGATGTTCCTGGTGAACTGACTGTGGAGGTGTTGTTGAACCTCCGAAGGAATTGCATACAATGGCGTGAATCCATGAACCTCTGGAATGAGCGATGCTTCCTTAAGATAGTTTAGGATTCTTCTTATAAAAAAAAAAAAAAGAAAAAAAAAGGGAGAAAACAGCACTGTTTCAAACCGCCCGGGCGGCCCAGATGGGCGCCCGAGCGGTTAAAACTGAGTCGAATGTGAAATTCCCACTGGAGTGAACCGCCCGGGCGGCCCATATGGGCGCCCGAGCGGTGAAAAGCGAGTTTAAAATAAAAAATAAAAAAATAAAAAAAAATAAAAAAAAATAAAACAAAACACACTGGAGTGAACGGCCCGGGCGGCCCAGATGGACGCCCGAGCGGTTTTACCCAGAATTTTTTTTTTAAAACAAACCTGTAAAGTCGTTTTACTCTCACTCCTCATTCTCTCCTCCATTCTTTCCCTCCTCCACTCATTCTCTTCTCCAAATCCACCAAATTTTCTCATTTTCTCTATTCTTATCTATCCTTTTTCCATTTTCTCTTGTGAATCTAAGATTGATTCCAAATTTTGGAATTTTCTAAATACCTTGTCATGGAAAGGTATTTGTAAAGAAGTTTGGTACATTGGTGTATTGTGGAGAAGATTGATGGATTGGTTTAGTAACTACTGTTAGGAGGATTGGGATTAAAAAAAAAAAAAAAAAAAAAAAATTTTGGATTGGGATTCTTGTGATGGAAACTTCAAGGCTTGGGTTGTGAACGTGAATGTGGGTTGTGAAGCTTCAAGTGGAGTTTGGTTAAGTGTGATTTTGTGATTTTGAGGTGCTTCCAACATCAAATTTGAAGCAAGAAGGTGAGGTTTGTTGTGATTTTGGAAGGATAACATCAAGAGTTCAAGATTGGGGGTGATCTACACAAGTTATACTTGTGTTTAAAAAAAGTTTCAAGTGGTGCCCACCAAGTGTTTGGTTAAAGGCCTGAAAGCTATTTTTGAAGATGAAACGCTCCAAATCAAGTCAAAAGAGGAGCAAGTCATCTAAAGAAAGACCCAAGTCCGATTGGGATAGAAAAAAGATGGGTTTTCAAACACGATTCATGGTGGATGAGACATTTCGAGACAATGAGGAAACTTCATGGGCGGTGCAAGAATTTGAAAGGCGCCAACTGGGCGGCCTTTTTAGTCCTACTGCGGTAGTTTACCCCCGGATTGTAAAATTATTCTATCAAAACATGACTGAAAAAGAGTCAAACCCGGGGGTACTCTATGTGTCTATTGATGGCGGAAACTACTCCATCACCCCCAAGGATATCGCTCATGCCTTGGATTGTCCTGCACGTCATCTCTTGTCCGATCCGATGAGGCAAGTCCCAGCTGGCATGACTTTACAAACTATGGTTGATGACATGTGTGAAGGGAGATATGGTGATAACAACCATACATGTACCCGTCGTGCGAATCTCCCTCCACGACTATGGTTGGTTGACTGGATCTTCAAGAAAAATATGATCCCTTTGGGGCATAAAGAGGAGAGAAGAAACCCATTTGTAAAAGCATTATATGCGATGGAGAAAGGTTTCTGGCTTCCGGCTGCTCAAATCATTTGGGATCAAATGGAAAAGGTCCGTGATGAAGTGGTCGAAAGAGAAGTGAATGCAAGCAAGACATGGGCCCTTCCATTCCCCAAGCTAATCACTGAAATCCTGCATCAGAAAGGGTTTGTATATGATGAAGATGAGATCAAGGATTCGACTGTGCCCACTATTGGGCTATCAAAGTGGAACCAGAGCGTGAAACGAATGACTGAACCAATAGGTCCACTTCCTGAACCATTACCTCAGCAGCCACCTCCGCAGTCCAAAATCCCTTTTCAGATGACATTTGAACAGTACGAGTACCTCCGTCTAGGTCGGGAGAAGATGTTCATGGAGATGGACATGATTCGCGGCGAGCTTGGAGCTCTTCGACAAGACTCCTTTGAGACTCAACGCCTCCTTCGTGCCATTTATGAGGCTTAGTTCAGTGCATCTAGTTCCTCCGCCCCACCACCTTTCCGTCCTCAGTGACATGACTTATTCTTTTAGGAGTTCTAGGATTTTCCGTTTCTAGATTTTAGTTCTTTTCTTTTCTTACTAGGTGTTTTATGCTTCTTTTCTTTGCTCTATTTATGTCGAACTTAATGTTATTAAGGATTATGCTTATGCTTTTGGTTTACACATTTTTTTTAGCATTCTCCTTTATCTCATTTACTTTGTGGTTACTAACATCTTTTAAAGGTCCTGTTTCAACAAAGTTTGGGGGCGTGCTTATGTGTTATTTTTTTAATTCCCCATTTTGATTGATTGATCTTTTATTTCTGGCATTCACCAATTGAGGTAATATTGTTCTTGTTCTCATCTATGTTTCTTGCATATATTTTGCATTGAGGACAATGTATTATTCAAGTTTGGGGGTGAAATAAATTGAATTACAATGGTGACTTTGTAAAAATGCAAGGATATCAGGTCTATTAGGATACTTTTTGCAAGTGATGAGCAGTTAGTAACTGTAGAATTTGTGACATGTAAATCATAATTCAATTTTATTGATGAGTGTAAATTTGAAAATACATGATCACACAATCAGAAAATATAATTATTGTTCGAACCATTTATGCATGAGTAATAAATGAATCATTAGTACACTTTGACCAATGCACGAGCACTCTAACATTTGTTTTGTGGGGCTTGAAACTTAGTCATCTTAATCTATATTCTTGTTATCTCATGCGGAATTAGATGACCTAAAAATTGAAAAACCTTGGCATAACTTATCTATTATAAAAAAAAAAAAAAAAAAAGGGCCACCTAACCAAGCTTTATACCAAGTAACCGGGTCTCTTGCCTCAGTAAGCAATGAGTGTTCGCGTCAAACAGTGAAAGCTTTGGAATGGATAAAAGGCCTGTGTGTGACTAGTTTAAGTCCGGAGCCTATTTAACTCGAGTTAATAAGCCCTTAGGGGTGTCTTGACACCTAGTGCCCTAAAGCCTTCTGGTTTGGGAGTCATTGGCCTAAAACTCGCTACGCGGGTTCTCTAGAAAGCTTAATGGACTTAATCATTGCACAGTACACACACATAAAAAAAAAAAAGAGTTTAAATCTCATGATTGATAAGTTAAATGCCTTGGGTTTTTCAAATTGATAGCAATTCTAATAATGTGTGGGATAACATAATATGTGTTTTGAAGCAAAATTGAGGCCACATATTCTAATGTTAGTTCATTACACACCAAAGAAACTAATGACAATTCTGTGAATGAGCATAAGGGTTCGAACTTTGATTGAAATTGAATGAAAGTGTGATTATGTAGATTTGAATTTTTAAACTTGTTAATAATTTGAGAATTATGGATTTTGTGTTACAATTATCTTATTACTACATGTTCCAGAAATTGTTTGAGTTTAGAAGTCCTGATTGAGCATGTTTGCAGGATTGGATGTTAGTAATGATGTTTGTGGGTATCATTTCTGGAAAACCCTCACGAGACTATAACTCGTCCTCTAGGGACACCTAGAGGTTTAAAGGCTTATTGCATATGCTAAATGCAATCGTGAATCCCACGAAAGTGGATGTAGATTAGTTTTATTTATTTCTTTGCATTGCTAAAGGACTAGCAACGTGTAAGTTTGGGGGTGTGATCGGTGCTTAATGTTGCACATTATGGCACCCGAAAGTACACTTGTTAGCTCTTTAGGACTTAATTCTTCTAGTTTTTAATTATAATTTATTGTTTTCATTATTTTCAGGACTAAGGGGAGAAAATATCATAATTCTCAAAGGATGAGAGCTTTCAAGAATTTAGAAGAGCCTAGGTGATGAAAGAACTGAAGAAAACAGGAAAATAAATGAAGAAAAAGTATACTGGTCCAAACCGCCCGAGCGCTGGATAGCTCCGCCCGAGCGGAAGTCCGCAGATTTATTTTCCGGATTTTGCCTTTTTGAAACCCTACTTGCTACCTTATAAAAGGAAACGAGTTTAGTAGTTCCAAAGACGATTTTGAAAAAGAAAAGGAGGCTGGAGAAGGGTTTTGAAAGGTCTTGGAGCATGGAATCTTCACCATCAATGGCGGCTACTCTCTCTCCCATGATCAACTAAATCTCTCATCTAGGGTTTCGATGAAACCCTAGCCAAGTAACTATGGTTTAGTTGTTTTGTTTTAGGGTTTTATTATTTGTAAACGATGATTTCATGACTTGAGGATTGCTTTGACAATCGATTTTAATGTTTATATTCAATCTTAATAAAGTTATTCCTTGTCTTAGGAACTCTTCTTTTTGATTGAAATTCAATTCATATTTAATTTCTGTGATTTTATATATGAATGGTTATGCAATGGAATTTATCGTACAAGTAGTTAAATGTTAAGATGATCTATGCCTAGGGAAGACGAATCGTGCTACAACCTTAGGTTAATTAATTTAGGGTGGACGATTCGTGCTAACCAAAGATAGGTCATGCCTAAGATTTAAATACTTGACCTTCTTGATGATTTGAATTGAGACTTGTAGTCTCAATTAATCGTAATCGAATGCAAATAATTATACCCTGATTAAATACAATATACCATGGTTAGGAGGCTAGTGGTAGATTCGATGCCCTAGATCTCTTTCTCTTGACTTTCACATTACTTTTATTTGTTTTCAGTATTTAGAATAATTTTAAGATTTTTAAATACAAACCAAAAACCTTTATACACCATTAAATAAAAATCCATCTTTACTATTAAGCAATATAACCAGCGCAGTCTTCGTGGTTCGACACCCTCAATACTTGTCACTATTCTTCGGAATTAGTGCTTTTACGAGGTAACGATCTTAACCGATCACATGCAGGTAGTATACGCTGTAAAGGTACACATTGGATGTCGAGGACACACAGGGGTGTCGAGGATGAGACATGCAGGTGGTATATGCTGTAAAGGTATACATGGGATGTCGAGGACACACGGGGGTGTCGACAAGGAGGACATTCAGGTAGTATACGCTGTAAAGGTATACACGGGATGTCGAGGACACACGGGGGTGTCAAAAAAGAGGACATGCAGGTGGTATATGCTACAAAGGTATACACGGGATGTCGAGGACACACGGGGGTGTCGAAAGAGAGGACATGCAGGTGGCATACGCTGTAAAGGTATACACGGGATGTCGAGGACACACGGGGGTGTCGAAAGAGTGGACATGCAGGTGGCATATGCTGTAAAGGTATACACGGGATGTCGAGGACACACGCGGGTGTCGAAAAGGAGGACATGCAGGTGGTATACGCTGAAAAGGTATATAAAGGATGTCGATGACAGACAAGGGTGTCGAGGATGAGACATTCAGGTGGTATACGCTGTAAAGGTATACGCGGGATGTCATAGACACACGGGGGTGTCGAAAACGAGGACATGCAGGTGGTATATACTGTAAAGGTATACATGGGATGTCGAAGATGAGACATGCAGGTGATATACGCTGTAAAGGTATACACGGGATGACAAGGACACACGGGGGTGTCGAAAGGGAGGACATGCAAGTGGTATACGCTGAAAAGGTATACACGTGATGTCGAGGACACACGGGGGTGTCAAAAAGGAGGACATGCAGGTGGTATATGCTATAAAGGCATACACGTGATGTTGAGGACAAACGGGTGAGTTGAAAGAGAAGACAAGCAGGTGGCATATGCTGTAATGGTATACACGGGATGTCGAGGGCACACGGGGGTGTCGAAATAGAGGACATGTAGGTGGCATACGCTGTAAAGGTATACACGGGATGCTGAGGACACACGGGGGAGTCGAAAGAGAGGACATGCAGCTGGCATACGCTGTAAAGGTATACAAATGATGTCGAGGACACACGACGGTGTCGAGGATGAGACATGCAGGTGGTATACGCTGTAAAGGTATATGCGGGATGTCGAAGACACACGGGGGTATCGAAAAGGAGGATATGCAGGTGGTATATACTGTAAAGGTATACATGGGATATCGAGAACACACGGGATGTCGAAGATGAGACATGCAGGTGGTATACACTGTAAAGGTATACACGGGATGCCGAGGACACACGGGGGTGTCAAAAAGGAGGATATGCAGGTGGTATATACTGTAAAGGTATACAAGGGATGTCGAGGACACATGGGATGTCAAAGATGAGACATGCAGGTGGTATACGCTGTAAAGGTATATGCGGGATGTCGAGGACACACGAGGGTGTCGGAAGAGGTGACATGCAGGTAGTATACGCTGTAAAGGTACACATTGGATGTCGAGGACACACGGGGGTGTCGAAGATTAGACATAGAGGTGGTATATGCTGTAAAGGTATACAGAGGATGTCGAGGACACACGGGGGTGTCGAAAAGGTGGACATGCAGGTGGTATATACTGTAAAGGTATACATGGGATGTCGAGGACACACGGGATGTCGAAGATGAGACATGCAGGTGGTATACGCTGTAAAGGTATACACGGGATGACGAGTACACATGGGGGTGTCGAAAGGGAGTATATGCAGGTGGTATACGCTCTAAAGGTATACTCAAGATGTCGAGGACACACGGGGGTGTCAAAAAGGAGGACTTGCAGGTGGTATACGCTACAAAGGTATACACGTGTTGTCGAGGACACACGGGGGTGTCGAAAGAGAGGACAAGCAGGTGGCATATGCTGTAAAGGTATACACGGGATGTCGAGGGCACACGGGGGTGTCGAAATAGAGTACATGTAGGTGGCATACGCTGTAAAGGTATACACGGGACGCTGAGGACACACGGGGGTGTCGAAAGAGAGGACATCCAGGTGGCATACACTGCAAAGGGATAGACGGGATGTCGAGGACACACGGGGGAGTCGAAAAGGAGGACATGCAGGTGGTATACGGTGAAAAGGTATACTAAGGATGTCGAGGACAGACGAGGGTGTCGAGGATGAGACATGTAGGTGGTATACACTGTAAAGGTATACGCGGGATGTCGAAGATACTCGGGGGTGTCGAGAAGGAGGACATGCAAGTGGTATATACTGTAAAGGTATACACGGGATGTCGAGGACACATGGGATGTCGAAGATGAGACATGCAGGTGGTATGCGCTGTAATGGTGTACACGGGATGTCGAGGACACACGGGGGTGTCGAAAGGGAGGACATGTAGGTGGTGTACCCTGTAAAGGTATACACGGGATGTCGAGGACACACGAGGGTGTCGAGGATGAGACATGCAGGTGGTATATGCTGTAAAGGTATCCCCGGGATGTCGAGGACACACGGGGGTGTCGACAGGGAGGACATGCAGGTGGTATACGCTGTAAAGGTATACACGGGATGTCGAGGAAACACCGGGGTGTCAAAAAGGAGGACATGCAGGTCGTATACGCTATAAAGGTATACACGGGATGTCGAGGACACACGGGGGTGTCGAAAGAGAGGACATGCAGGTCGCATACGCTGTAAAGGTATACATGGGATGTCGAGGACACACGGGGGTGTCAAAAGGGAGGACATGCAGGTGGCATACGCCGTAAAGGTGTACACGGGATGTCGTCGACACACGGGGGTGTCGAAAGGGAGGACATGCAAGTGACATACCCTGTAAAGGTATACACGGGATGTCAAGGACACACGGGGGTGTCAAAAGAGAGGTCATGCAGGTGGCATATGCTGTAAAGGCATACACGGGATGTCGAGGACACACGGGGGTGTCGAAAAGGAGGACATGCAGTTGGTATACAATGGATGTCGAGGACAGACGAGGGTGTCAAGGATGAGACATGCAGGTGGGATACGATGTAAAGGTATACGCAGGATGTCGAAGACAGACGGGGGTTCGAAAAGGGGGACTTGCAGGTGGTATATACTGTAAAGGTATACATCGGATGTCGAGGACACACAGGATGTCGAAGATGTGACATGCAGGTGGTATACGCTGTAAAGGTATGCACGGGATGACGAGGACACACGAGGGTGTCAAAAAGGAGGACTTGCAGGTGGTATATGCTATAAAGTTATACACTGGATGTCGAGGACACACGGGGGTGTCAAAAGAGAGGACATGCAGGTGGCATATGCTGTAAAGGTATACACGGGATGTCGAGGACACACGGGGGTGTCGAAAAGGAGGACATGCAGGTGGTATACACTGAAAAGGTATACAATGGATGTCGAGGACAGACGAGGGTGTCGAGGATGAGATATGCAGGTGGTATACGCTGTAAAGGTATACGCGGGATGTCGAAGACACACGGGGGTTCGAAAAGGGGGACTTGCAGGTGGTATATACTGTAAAGGTATACATCGGATGTCGAGGACACACGGGGGTGTCAAAAAGGAGGACTTACAGGTGGTATACGCTATAAAGTTATACACGGGATGTCGAGGACACACGGGGTGTCAAAATGGAGGACATGTAGGTGGTATATGCTGTAAAGGTATACACGGGATGTCGAGGACACACGAGGGTGTCAAAAAGGAGGACTTGCAGGTGGTATATGCTATAAAGTTATACACTGGATGTCGAGGACACACGGGGGTGTCAAAAGAGAGGACATGCAGGTGGCATATGCTGTAAAGGTATACACGGGATGTCGAGGACACACGGGGGTGTCGAAAAGGAGGACATGCAGGTGGTATACACTGAAAAGGTATACAATGGATGTCGAGGACAGACGAGGGTGTCGAGGATGAGATATGCAGGTGGTATACGCTGTAAAGGTATACGCGGGATGTCGAAGACACACGGGGGTTCGAAAAGGGGGACTTGCAGGTGGTATATACTGTAAAGGTATACATCGGATGTCGAGGACACACGGGGGTGTCAAAAAGGAGGACTTACAGGTGGTATACGCTATAAAGTTATACACGGGATGTCGAGGACACACGGGGTGTCAAAATGGAGGACATGTAGGTGGTATACGCTGTAATGGTGTATACGGGATATCGAGGACACACGGGGGTGTCAAAAAGGAGGACTTACAGGTGGTATACGCTATAAAGGTATGCACGGGATGTCGAGGACACACGGGGGAGTCGAAAGAGATGACATGCAGGTGGCATACGCTGTAAAGGTATACAAAGGATGTCGACGACACACGTGGGTGTCGAGGATGAGACATGCAGGTGGTATACGCTGTAAAAGTATACGCGGGATGTCAAAGACACACTGGGGTGTCGGAAAGAGGATATGCATGTGGTATATACTGTAAAGGTATACATGGGATGTCGAGGACACACGGGTTATCGAAGATGAGACAAGCTGGTGGTATACGCTGTAAAGGTATACATGGGATGTCGAGGACAGACGTGGGTGTCGAAAGGGAGGATGTCGCGACCCAAAACCCACCCTAGGAGTTAGAGTGAACTTTGGACGACTAATCATGGCTTACATGACTTGCTTGACTAACCAACCTGCAAAAACCGACAGAGCATATACAATAGAGGATGACAGCGGAAACATAACTATAAAACACGGCGGAAGTCTAACAACCTCTAAGTATATACACATGGTCCAAGTTTTAATACAAGGAAATCAAAACAAAGAAAGTGCGGACATGCCCGCCAAAATACATGGATATAATCACTCATGCTCACCCACAGCTAATCCACTCAGAATCTAACACCACCTACTGATAACCCTCTATGGGAGGTTCCTCAAAAGGCTCCTCGACGTACTCCTCTTCCACCCATGGACCAGGAGCACAAACATCAAATGGAGCAGC
Organism: Tetracentron sinense; assembly: GCA_015143295.1. Lineage (NCBI taxonomy): Eukaryota > Viridiplantae > Streptophyta > Magnoliopsida > Trochodendrales > Trochodendraceae > Tetracentron > Tetracentron sinense. The sequence continues at coordinate 15,196,989 of CM026553.1, forward strand.
AGCTCCCTCAGAACCTGCCGACATAAGAAGTACGACTGAGCATGGAATACTCAGCGGGTACTAAATACTAACCAATAGTCATAGCATAAAAATGGCAATACATAAATCAGGAGCAATTCATATATGTTAGACGGAAACAATTCATATCATACAAGGAAGTAAAGCAATTTAAAATCATGCTTGTATTTTGTAGAAAGCCGATAAAACCTCTTGAAAACATCGTGCACTTGACTTGGCTTGAAATATCTTTTCATACTTGAAAGCTTGTCGTGTTTGTCTTACTTGATCTTGTCGAGCATGTCGTACGTGTCATGTCATGCATGTCATGCGTGCTTGCTTGTGATCATGTAACTTGTGAGATACACTTGTGAGATATCCATGTGAGATGCGCTTGAGAGATGCCTTGAGAGGGAAGGGAGACCCTTCTTTATGCAATGCACTTGCGAGGGAAGGGAGACCCTTCTTCATGGTATGTATGTACTTGCGAGGGAAGGGAGGCCCTTCTTCATGATATGCACTTGTGAGTGAGGGGAGACCCCTCGTGGAATGTTGGTTCTTGTTTTCTTGTGAAAAGAGAGGTAAAACATATCGTAGGATATGTCCCACCTCTAACCATGTTCTTGAAAACCTCGATAAATCATGTCATGCATGCCGTGCTCGTGGGAACCGTGTACATACTTGCATTTAAATTTAAATATGACATTTGGGTAAGTTCACAACACATATAACATCAATGATTGAGCAATGTAATATTCATATCATTTAGGGAAAGCAAGAAAACACACTATCATAGGCCCTAGCAATATTCATAATTTATTAGGCAGGCATTTCCTAATTTACAACTCATTTTATTCACCTTGGCATTTCATCAAACATGGTGTGTTCATTATTCATTATTCATTTAAACCTAAATCATGCTTTTCTAGGTGAGTTTACTCACATCATAAAGGTGTGTTTATTATGGATACAATGCCCTCCCCATTTTAATCATCACAACACAACCCTTGGCATCCAATCGCCCATTCCATCTCCATTCACCATTCACAACCATCCATCTCATGGCACATGTGTAAATGAAAGAAAATCAAAAGAAATAAAGGGAAAAGAGGAACTATAACTAGGAGGGTAGTAAGAGGTACCGACCTTGAAGAAATGAGGAAGAAACCCCTTCCAAAAACGACCGTGAGTTGCTGCCCTAGCTTGAGGAGATGCTCCTCACGAGCTTGTGCCTTGATCTTGAAGAAAAATGGGCTTGAGTTGAGTGTGGGTTCACAAACCCCTTGATTTCTCTCCAAAATGGAAACCCTAGGTTTAGGAATCGCCCTCTCCTCTCTTCTTATCTCCCAATCTCTCTAAGTGTCGAAATAAAGCCCTAAAGGCTCGGGTTAAACTCTTAAGGTAAGAGTGAACCGACCAAATGACCATAATACCCTTACTGAAATTTCTGCAAAAACGCGAGTACCGAGCACGTTGAGCTGTGAATAGTGCCAAACACGTTGTGCTGTGAATAGTGCCGAACACGTTGTGCTGTGAATAGTGCCGAGCTAGTTGTGCTGTGAAGGGTGCCGAACCCGTTGTCACGTTGTGTTGTGCATAGTGTTGAGCTCGTTGTCCGTTGTGAATAGTGTCGAGCTCATTGTGCTGTGAAGGGTGCCGAACCCGTTGTCACGTTGTCTTATGTACAACGTGCCCGTCGTGAGCTGTACAACGTACCCGTTGTCTGTTGCACAACGTATACGTTATCAGAACTAGAGCTACGTTATCAGAGTATGTCCTTAGTGCCTTCCGAGCTACGATTGCCTGCAGGTCCAGACTGTTTTGGCCATATCTTTTGACTCGTTCGTCCGATTTTGACGATTCAACTTGCGTTGGGTTCGTACTTCAAAAAGGAACATTTCTGACATTTTGGAATTTCCAATTTCTTCCTTATTTATTAATTATACCTCTTTAAAGGCAAAATGGCAACGAAAGTGTCATGCATTAAAGGTGAAAAGGTCCAGGGCTCTACATCCTCCCCCCCGTAAAAAATTTCATCCTCGAAATTTAGACGCTACTTGCATTACAAACCAAAAAGAAAATTACAAGTCATATACAAACTTATACAAAAACTCATTCAATTAATTCTGGGTACTTTGCTTTGACTTCGGCTTCACGCTCCCATGTAGCTTCTTCTCGAGTATGGTGTTGCCATTGCACAAGAACCAAAGGGATTGTCTTGTTGCGAAGCACCTGATCTCTTCGATCCAAAATCTGAATCGGCTTTTCAATCAAGGTGAGGTCCTCTCGAATCTCCAACGGTTCCAAGTCTATGACATGCGAAGGATCCGCAATGTACTTCCGAAGCATAGACACATGGAAGACGTTGTGAACTGCGGCCAAGTGAGGTGGGAGAGCTACCCTGCAAGCAACCTCACCAACTCGTGTGATAATCTCAAAAGGCCCAACATACCGAGGACTGAGCTTGCCTCGCTTTCCAAATCTCATGATCCCTTTGCTAGGAGATACTTTCACAAAAACTTGATCCCCTACTTGAAATTCCAAGTCCCTACGGCGCGTGTCCGCAAAACTTTTCTAGCGATCTTGAGCGGCTTTCAATCGATCCCGAATGATCTTAATTGTGTTTGCAGTTTGCTCAATCAACTCCGGACCAAGTACCTTCCTCTCTCATACCTCATCCCAATAGAGAGGGGACCTACAACTTCGCCCATACAAGGCCTCAAATGGTGCCATTTGGATACTCGCCTGATAGCTGTTATTATAGGCGAATTCAACCAAAGGCAAGTGCTCTTCCCAACTGCCTCTGAAATCCAACATACAAGCCCGAAGCATGTCTTCAATGACTTGGTTCACTCTCTCGGTTTGTCCATCCGTCTGTGGATGAAAAGCGGTGCTGAAATCAAGTCGGGAACCCATAGCCTCTTGGAAACTTTTCCAAAATCTTGACGTGAATCTTGGATCCCGATCCGACACAATACTGACGGGCACTCCGTGCAACCTCACCACTTCCTTAATGTATAGAGCGGCCAACTGGCTAGAGTTGAAAGTAGTTCGGTAAGGTAAGAAGTGAGCGGACTTCGTCAAACGATCCACTACTACCCATATCGCATCTGAGCCCCTTGCCGTCTTTGGCAAGCCAACTATGAAATCCATGGATATGTTCACCAATTTCCACTCGGGAATCGGAAGGGACTGTAATAGACCTGCGGGCCGCATGTGTTCTGCTTTTACCTGTTGACACACCAAGCATCGTGCTACATATTCCGCAACCTCCCTCTTCATATTCCGCCACCAAAAGTGACTCTTGAGGTTCCGGTACATCTTTGTACCCCCTGGATGCACTGTGTACTTCGAACGGTGTGCTTCATCCAAAATCTCTCTTCGAAGATCTGCATTGGCTGGGACGCACAGCCTTCCCTTGAATGTGATAGCACCCCGACTAGTGAGAGAAAAGTCTTCACTGCCCTTGGCAACTTCCTTGTCCCGGAAAGCCAACAATTTCGCATCCATGGCTTGATATTCTTGGATCAAATCTATAATGTACGGCCGAACCGTAACATTTGCCAAGGTAGGACCACGGACAGAGTTATTCACACTGATGTCCAGATTTGCCAAATCTTCTAGTAGCTTCCATTCTTGAACCAACATGTGTGCTAACAACCCCTGAGGTCTTCTACCCAAAGCATCAACCACTACATTTGCTTTACCCGGGTGGTATTGAATGGTATAATCATAGTCGTTCAAAAATTCCATCCAACGCCGTTGCCTTAGATTCAATTCCTTTTGGGAAAAGAGGTACTTGAGGCTCTTGTGGTTCGTATACACATAGAATTCCACCCCGTATAAGTAATGTCACCAGATCTTGAGTGCAAACACGACTGCGGCAAGCTCTAAGTCGTGCGTGGGGTAATTCTTCTCATGCTCCTTCAATTACCTCGATCCATAGGCAATGACCTTCTTGTGTTGCATAAGCACACATCCAAGTCCAACGTGTGAGGCATCACTGTACACCTCATACCCAAGAGGTCCGGATGGCACTGTAAGGACAGGAGCTGTAGTAAGCCTCTTCTTCAGTTCCGTGAAACTGTTCTCACACTTGTCGCTCCATACAAACTTCGTATTCTTCCTTGTCAGGTAAGTAAGCGGTGCTGCAAGGCTAGAGAAATCCTCTACGAATCTCCTATAGTAGCCTGCCAACCCAAGGAAGCTGCGTATCTCCGTAACACTCTTGGGCTTCGCCCAACTCATAACTGCTTCGATCTTCTTCGGATCTACCGAGATACCTTCTGCAGAAGCAACGTGGCCTAGGAATGCCACCTCTTCCAACCAAAACTCACACTTGCTAAGTTTGGCGTATAGCTTGTGCTCTCTTAGCATTTCCAAAGCAAGGCATAGGTCGCGTGTGTGATCTTCCCGTGTCTGGGAATAGACCAAAATGTTATCAACAAATACAATCACGCACCTATCAAGATATGGCCGGAACACCCGGTTCATCAAATCCATAAAGGCTGCCGGCGCGTTCGTGAGTCCAAAAGGCATCACCAAGAACTCGTAGTGTCCATACCGAGTCCTGAAAGCAGTTTTGGGAACATCTTCCACCTTAATCTTCAACTGGTGATAACCCGATCGAAGGTCTATCTTCGAGAAAAATCTCGCTCCCTTCAACTGATCGAACAAGTCATCAATCCTAGGCAAGGGATACCTATTCTTTATAGTGACTTTGTTCAATTGCCTGTAATCGACGCACATCCGCATCGAGCCATCTTTCTTCTTAACAAACAACACCGGGGCACCCCACGGTGAGACACTTGGTCGAATGAAACCAAGACCTTGTAATTCTTCCAACTGGGTCTTTAACTCTTTGAGTTCAATAGGGGCCATTCTATACGGAGCCCTGAAAACAGGAGCTGTGCCTGGTGCAAGCTCGATCACAAACTCAATCTCCCTGTCTGGAGGCAATCCTGGCAACTCCTCTGGAAATACATCTAGGAACTCACTCACAACCGGAATAGTCGATGAGTCCTTTGCCTCGGGGTTAGCTAACCTCAACGCCGCAAAATGAGCAATATATCTACTTTTCAACCCCCGAAAGTGGAATGGTCTTCCTGTTGGACATATATGCCCTCGAAAGCCAATAAGAGACTTTTCTATGTTGATTAGACAAACATCATATTCACACAACCAACTATAAAGGGTATTTATATTAATTACTGTCTCATATGATGATGACATAAAGTTCCATAGGTAATATTGTAGGAAAATCATGCAAAGGTTGCGAGGAGATATGATTTTCCGGTTCCTTGTAAACTTAATATTGTTCGAAGCCTCTAGAGTACTGGTTGGGCGCCGTACTTCATCATGGCTTGCACATGTGTAGTTCTATGAGATAGTGTGGTGAATCTCATTCACAGAGAGTGGTGACTCTTGACTAACATGTGAGTATATGTAGCAACTACATAATACTGAATGGGGTCACTAGTGGATACCCTATGGAATACACTGTCAGATTGTATTAGGGTTATCCATTTGACAAATTGTCCTTAGACCTGAGAGGTTAACATTTTCTCAGACATTTGTCTATATGGCTTTGATGTGCCAATCGGCAATGTCCAATACACAGGACTAACTCCGGGTACGTTGGGTCATGTACACTATGTTTGGAGAAGTGTGTAAACACTCAATAAGGAATCCACAACTCCTTAATTGGAGATAATGATATCAAGGTGATACTTGTTGAACTGAACTGTTAAATCCAGTACTGGTGCTTTTCGGTAAAATGGTCTTTATCGAAGTTGATATTTTTAATATGGAAAAGTATATATATAAATATATATGTCAGTTCTTTTCAAATGTTTCTTCAAAAGTGTTTTGGAGGTTCAGTTCAATGAAAAGTAATCATGAGAAAGAGTTCTATTCATAAGTTAGGGACTAAGACAGTGGAATTGTTCCAATCCCGGAAGCTTACATGTGATATCGGAATGTGGAAGGATTTATTTGTAAATATATTGTGAGATGGTACTTACAAGCAATTCTCTAATTTCTGGAGGTTAATCACATTGTGTTAATGGACATTAATTGTGATTGGTGGAAGTCCAGGGACTTAGATAACATTCTATGATCCTAATGGAGTTTTAGGAAAGGTGTTTCCTAGTAACAATGCTTCAACCAAAAAGGTGAAGCACTTGGTCCCACAACCGGAAATAGGAGATCCCTTTAGATCCCACACACAAGGACCTTCTTAAAGTATTTAATTTAATTTAAAATTAAATTAATTAATTTCTCTAAGTAATCACTATATGGTATAGTGAAGCTCTAAAAGGTGGAATCACATTAGATGTGAAAAACCAAATAGGTAGGACCCATTGGGAATTATTATAAAAGAATAATTCAAGTGACCAAAAGGGTTTTGGAAACCCTTTAGGCATGTAGGGTGGGACGCCCACTTTATGGAGGAAGTTTTATTTTAATTAGTTTCTAATTAATTAACACCTTATTGGATAAGGTTAGTTAGTTAGTTAGTTAATTAGTTACTAATTAAAGATTCCCTAATTGTTAGGGATTCCATTAGTTAGTTACTAATTCAAGATTCCTTATTGGATAAGGATAAGATTAGTTACTAATGGATAAGGTTGGTTTCTTTTAAGATTAATCCTAATTGGATTAGGAGAATAACCAATAAAGGAAACTATTGAGGAATCCTAATTGGATTAGGATAAGGTTAATGAATTATAATTGGATTACAATTCAAGCAACCAAGAGAGAACTTATATAAAGGATTGGATACCCAGCCCTTTAAGATACATAATTCTCCAGAATTTTTTCTTCTCTCCCTCTCCTAAAAAAAAAACCTCACGCCCTCCCCTCTCTCTCCTTGAGGTGTACGGTCACACCCATCTCTCTCTTCTTTTGTCTTCTTGATTGGATCTTGAGGAAAAGCAAGAATTCATCTTGTTCATCAAGAAAGGTTCTTGATCAATAAAGATTGGATCTTTATTCAAGATTCCTAGAGCTGGAAATTTGGAAGGGCCATTAGCTTCCATTAGAGAAAGCTTTAAAGGAAAAAAAGGTTCGTGTGAATCGACAGGAGACTTGACACTTGTGAAGTTTTGCGAGTACTATTCTAACGTGGATTTGACTTAACAATTTCAAAGATATCTGTAAGCACCCCAATTTTGCACCCTTTTAACACCGTTAACACCTTCAAATCTTCCCAAAAACCCTCTTTCAAAAACCTCTTTCCAGGTGTTTTGATTTTCAAAAATGACCAAAGTACCCCTAGGGTTAAAAATTACCAAAATACCCTTGAAAAAATGCTAAAAAATTGTCATTGGGTTCAAAATGATTTTACAAATTTTTGATGAATTCTGGCAATTTTTGGGATTAAATCGGATTTTAAAATGGGAAAATGACCAAAATGCCCCTAAGGTGAAAAATGACAAAAATACCCCTGGAAAATACTTCAAAACTCACTTTTTATCTAAAATATATTTCTTGGATTTATCAGTTAAATTTCGGCTGTTTCCGGGCTCAAATCAGGCTTCAAATGCATAATATAGCTCAAAATCACTTTTTAAAGCTTTATTTTGGTCGTTTATACAAAAAACGACCAGCCTTTTTTAGGCAGGTTTTGGCTGGTCGTTTTTGGCAAAAACGACCAAATTTTTTTGGTTTTTTTCGGTTTTTCGTTTATGTCATAAACGACCAAATTAATATCCGGTTATTTTGGTCTTTTCCCCCCGCAAACCGACTTACTTTCCGTCATTGCCGACCTTTTGCCTTGGTCGTTTTTCACAAAAACGACCAAAGCAAAATTTTTTCAAAAAAAAGATAGTCCCACATCGAAAATTTTGGTTTTTTCTCATTTTTTCATCCCCTATAAAAGCCCAACCCCTTTCCTCAAAATCTCACCAATTCACTCACCCTTTCCTTGGTTTTTTAAAGTCCTATGACTTAGAAAAACCCTTGGAAAATCATTTCCCAGGTGTTCAAAGTTCCAAGTTCTTTTTCTTTTCTTTTGGAGCATCCCCTCTTTGTCCGAAAGTTCACCGTACTTTCGGGAAGGTAATCCCTCTATCCCTAATCTCGCTTTCAATTTTTTGAGCTTTATTATTAATTGCTTAAATTATGTTTTGTCTTTAAATTTTACTTTTAGACTGCTAAAAGCCCCGCTTAGTCGAACCTCTGCCCAAATCCCGGTCCAAAACTAGCCTTGCCTAGTCGAACCTCTGCCCAAATCCCGGTTCAAAACTAGCCCCGCCTAGTCGAACCTCTGCCCAAATCCCGGTTCAAAACTAGCCCCGCCTAGTCGAACCTCTGCCCAAATCCCGGTTCAAAACTAGCCCGCCTAGTCGAATCCCTGTCCAAATCCTCGCCCAGAACTAGCTTAACCCTAGTTAATCCTAAATTAGACCCAGTTAATTATAGTTTAACCATAGCTAAACCCCGATTAAGCCCTAGTTAATTCTAGTTAAACCCCAGTTAATCCTAATTAACCTCAGTTAATTATAGTTAAAACCCTAGCTTAAGCCCTAGCTAAACCCCGATTAACCCCCAGTTAATCTTAGTTAAACTCTGATTAAACCGAGTTACTTATAGTTAAAACCCTAGCTTAAGCCCTAGCTAAACCTGATTAAGCCCCAGTTAACTCTAATTAAAACCTTAGTTAAACCTTGGTTAAAACCTTAGTTAAGCTTTGATTAAACCCCAGCTGAACCCTAAAATCAATCAAGCCAAACCCTAGCTAAGCCCTCATCTGAACCTTGGTTCTATTCAGACCGGCAAAATCCACCTCGCTCCTCAGCACGAGCTTAAAAGGCCACCTCGCTCCTCAATTAGGAGCAACAAACTTTTCAATCATCCACAATCCAGTCCAATCAAATCAAACCATCAACTTCACTCCGGAACTACGTGTGGCTTGATTCCACTAACTGTGGATACGTAGGCAACCCTGATCGGGTTCAGCTCTCCCTAGGATAGAATCCCTATTCCGTTTCTACTCTATCCATCTCAATTCATGTATTTCATTCAATATTACATTGCTCAGCATATAGATAAAATTACAAGCTTCTTTATGGTTTCCTTTATTTGATTCAAACTTAGGGAGTAGGTAACCATCTCCGGATGGGGGTTTAGGGGTGCCTAACACCTTCCCCTAACTCAACTGAATCCCTTACCCTGACCTCTGATTTCTAGACCATGCCTTATCCAACAAATTCAGGGACCTATTTCCCTCAGAATTAGATAGGTGGCGACTCACAACTCAATTACAATTTATCACCATTCCTTATTGGGATTTATCCTGATCCGGAAGGGAGGGTAAAATTCAGGTACTCACAGCTGGCGACTCTGCTGGGGACTCTGGTTTCGCAGACCAGTATTCAAGCCAAAATCTAAGTCTGAATCAAATACCGGAAACCACAACAAAATCTTTCAATTTCATCGATATGTTATTTCATTCATTTTAATTAAAACCTCGGACATTTGTTTGCAAAACTTAGCAACATGCCTAGGGTTCCATTTTTTAATTGCTTGATTTTGATTGATACATTCATATTCATTGCATATTAGAATAAAAACCCTTCACCTACCTAGCTGGATCCGGTAAGCTTACAATCGAGGGATGGTTATCCCCGATGCTGGAGCCCAAAGATCTGTGGAAAGTATTGGTTGTAGACCGAGAGATGGTTATCTCCGGTTAACGCAACTGGTCTTTCCCGCTTGCACCAATCGTCCCTTTTCAGGTATGTTCTATACCGGAGAGTTGCATATACGGTCAAGTGCTCCTCAACCTTATAGTCAAAACTCTGCATACACCAGCATAAGCATGTAGACCATAGGTTCTGTGTGGGCATAAACTAGTAGTTACCCGTCAGGAGGGACAACCTTATCCCTATTTTGCTACTAGTTTAGGCCGCTCCTACATCATTTGTTAGATGTAGGGACACTCGTGTCCCTATACCTAAACCAATTTGGAGCTTGTGTGAGCCCTGCTTGATTCTTATTGTGAATTCCTTCCTTTTTGAATGTTTTCCATGTTTTTATATACATATATATATACATTCATCTTAGGTTAGATATGTCTAAATTTTGTCCGCATCATGTAGATGGCAGGTCCTTTACGTTCTCATAACCTTGTCAATCTGCGGGAACGCCCAGGATGTGAATCTTCAGTATTATCGGTCATCTCCACCCTCACATCGGAGCAAAGAATGGTTTGGCAACAGGAATACCATCTGGGGTACACTCTAGAGCTAAGCAGAATAAATCCAGACTGGCGCCTTCTTCAAGCTGCCATCCATTGTTGGGATGAAAGGACGATGACCTTCCATTTCGGTAAACAGGAGTTGTGTCCAACCTTAGAAGAGATCAGTCACATTTCGGGTCTTAACTTAGGAGAAGATATTGTGTTTCCACAACACCAGGGGAATTATAAGCAGACGCTGGCCAGGTTCCTCGAGGTAAGAGAAGACCAAGTGCTCAGAGGGGCGGAGGAGTCATATAGTAAATGCCCTTTGACCTACCTATTTTCCTTGTATGACCGGGACTGGGATTACACCGCCCCCAAAGTTAATGCGGGTAAATTAAATGCATTTACTTTGGCGGTAGTGGGTCAAGTCCTATTCCCCAAAGGGCCAAAACATATAGAGGCCGTACTATGCAACGTCATCAGGCAAGTCCAGGAAAGAGCTACCCTTGTCCCAATGTTACTGGCCGAGCTTCTTCGAGACATTTCGTTCTGTTCCAGTCATCAGAAGGGGGCCTTCAACAGTTGTATCGCTCTTCTACACATCTGGTTAGTTGAGCACATCCCGAGTATTGCATCACCCCCAACAAGGCCAATCCAGTTCAACAGCGTGGTTCTACAATTCTTGGTACAACGTCATAAGCCGGCTTCTACAGATGCAGAACTTTACCTTGCTCACCTCCAAACTTTGAAAGAAGATGATATCATATGGCGGCCCACCTGGATGCCTAGACAGATTCAGCCGCGCCTTAGCACAGTTCGATGTACTTGTATCATTCTAGCCGGGCTTTCAGGATCAACACCTTATGCACCTCTCCGCGTTCTCCGACAGTTGGGGTATGCCCAGTTCATCCCTACCTGGGAACCCATGCACGAAGACTTCATCGACTTCAAGGGCACCTCAGAGCGTATGAGGTGGGAATTTGCATCAAGCTGGAGGCTCTCCCGCTGGCGGGAGGATGAAAATCTTGAATACTGTATGACTCCTCAGACGGTGGATGGCTATGATCAGTGGTTGATGTTGGAAGACCAGGCAAGCAGCATGCCGATACCCGTTGAGTTACCAACACCAGCAAGACCCCCGAGGCATGGCACCATACCAATTGCAGCAACCACTCGACCTTGGGTGGACACATTTCTACATGCCCGCATGAGTATCAAAGCTGAGGAGAAGGAGATCGCAGTAGCGAAAGCCCGACTGGCAGCAAAAGAGCGGAAGGTGAAGAAGCATGTGCACAAAGTCCGACAGGAGGTAGGCCGTTTGATGCAAGAGAAAATTCAGGCTGAGCATTTTGCAGCTTCCCTACAAAAGGTAGTCAAGCACCAAGCCAGGAGCAAGAAAGGTCTCAAGACTCGTCTCCAATTTGCACAAGAGCAGCTAGACATAGCCAGCGATGAGCTCAGTACCAAGATACGCCAGTATGTTCAGGGAACTCAGAATGTAGCAGAGACGATTGATATGCTGGAGGTTCACATCGAGGCCCTGAATCAGCAAATCATGCAGCTCGAGGGCGAGCCCCTACCACTGGAGTTTGACATTCCTCTTTGAAGGACCTGCTTAGGAATGGTCATGCACTCACATATGTTTTAAAAGCACTTTTGTTATGTACATAAACTAGTTCTTTTTTGAGTATGTAAGACACTTTTTGATAAAGTGCAGTTACATCTTGTATATAAACTACTGTATGAATAAAAACTCTTCTTGTCTCTCATAATGCGTCTTCATTATCAGTCATTTGTCGTATCTATCATGCGTCAACATATGACTCGATCTGTAACCGCAGCTCTCGCACGAGAAGCTCTTGCACAAGCTGCTACCCCAGGAAGTTCATCAGAAGTCGAGATGAATCAAGGCGAATTCCTAGACCCTCAGGATCTAGAAGAGGAAACAACCCGCAACACCCAGGACATTATGGAAATCAAAGGCTCGATACATGATATCTTGGAAGCTCTTAGAACTCTCAATGCTACACGAGCAACTGACCAGCCCAGCTCATCTGTTCCGCCAAACCAATCTAATCCATCTCCCCCTCTACCAAACCAACCAAACAAGATTCACCTCAAAGTTCAACCAGAATCCTCTTTCAACCCTAACCTAGACTTGGATGTTGATCAACGTGACCAAGGTGAGGGAGAGATAAATCAACCCACATACTCTATAGGACCCCAGGTTCCTAATACATCGGAGCCCTCTTCTCTTTTCAAAGATCAGTTTCAAGAAATGCGAGAAGAAATCAAAAAATTGAAGGCAGTACAAAATACTCCGGGTAAAGAGTTTGCGGACTTGGATTTCTATTCTAAGGTTGTAGTCCCCAAAATTTTAAGATGCCTCGATTTTGAGAAATATGACGGAAAGGGATGCCCTCATACCCACCTTCGGCTTTCCTATACAGACATGTTGGAACTTGGGGACAATGCCCTGATGTTTAAATTCGGTGCTTTCAAAAGAGTCTGAAGGGGGCAGCCCTTGTATGGTTCACTTCCCTTGATATGGGGCAATTCAAAACTTGGAAGGATCTAATCAGCGCATTCCTCAAGCTTAGACACTACTTTTGGCAAGCTTTTGCCAAGGTCTAAGGCTAGCAAATCCTTATAGTGGATAAGGAGTTCATGATATAAGATGTGAGAAAGCCTTTTGGAATAAGTAATGCACTAACTTCTTAGCATGCCAAGAAAGCTAGTGGTGAATTAATGACCCCAAACCTTCCCGCTCAACCGTACAAACTTTTCATCTTCCACGGGATGTGTTGGGTTCTGGTTTGGCTTTGCAAGTGTTTGTAAATTATATAGTAGGGTTTGGATTGGACTCCTCAGTCCAGACCTAACAGGTCATTATAATAAAAAATTTATTTTTTATTAATAAATAAACAAACATATAGGGCAAGTTCTCCAATCTAGACTAGGTGTAAGTAGTTTTTTTTTTTTTTTTTTGGAAAGAACTGTATTTTTGAGGATGCTAACCAAAATAAAGTCGGCAACTGTTAAAAGTGGTAGTCTAGCAGGAATTAGCCCAAGTTCAGCCTGAAGTTTAAAAACCAGACCCAACCCAACTTACAACATAACATCAGGCTTTGATCTAACCTGAGCTAAACAACTTGTGGGTTGAGTTCAACGTTGAGTAGTTTGGCTAAGTTCGGATTGTATTCTGGTGATTTTAAAATTGACTAAGATATGATGTTGTTTCCTATTCTTATCTTGGTTTTGCTCATTGTCTGAACAATCTTTGCTGATTTAATAATTTCCACAAAACCTTTGGAGGAATTTGTTAGCTGCTCCATGTTATTGTTTGGATTTGAGGAGGGTTTCTGTAGTAAGAATCTTTGTAGGGTCTTTAGAATTAGAAACTCCTTCAGAATTCACAAATCTCTTGACAACCCATTGTTTTGTTGAAGTCTTATGAGTATCAACTTCAGCCTCTTGATGATCAAGTTTCCGATCCTTTGATCTACTTTAGATCCAAACGTGCATTCTTGTAATTCAGGCCTAATTTCTTGCATGGACACAAAAAATCTAAAACGTTTTTCATACTCTACTTCTTGCCAACGACCATGATCTCCAATACCAGCCAAAACGATCTAGATCTTTTTGAGGATATCTATTTTGATACAAAACATGTGGCAACGACTCGGTCTAGAGAAGGTTTTCGTTGCACCATCTAGTTTCAGAACTTTGCCAAAGATAGTACAATAAGAAGGAGTGCATTTAATAGCCCCAAGAGGTAAGGTTTGAGGATTGAGAAACTCACCAAACCGGAAAATATGGAGGTTCTACATAATAAGAAAGAGCGTCCATTTGAAGAATCGGAAGATGGTACCATTGATATGAATAACTTCTTTGATCCAAATCATAAGGAAGTCTTCTTCCAAAACAAATCAGAAAAGTAAATGTCTTGAATCTAGGATCCCAACAATCAAAAAGCAAGGCGTAGACCTTCGGATTTGTTCATATGCTTCTTAATAATGTCAAGAGAAGGCCTACTATATGAGGCATTTAGCCACTAATGACAACCCATGTGGAGAAGCTAAAAGAGAAGACTCTTCTTCGATTAAAGAAAAAAAATGGTGGTTCACCTCTGAAAGTACCTGGTTTTTTAATGGGAATGGTGGAAGGTGAAGAACCTGAATCAGAGGATGGTTTACCAACTAGTGCAGCATAGGAGAGGGGCAGATCAGGCGGCCTTGGAGAGGAGATTCCCTCCCCACCGCGGCAGAGTTGGCCAAAAGGGGTTTCCTCACACACCCACCAGGACCAATCACTCAAATTCCACTCTTTTGAAGAGCGTTCTTTAAAACCCTGCATACATTCACATTCCACTCCAAGTAGTTGACCCAGTGTTTCGGCATATTATACAACAACCCAAATCTGTAGCTAATTCTTAATGGCTTTTTCCAATGGCTTCACTTATATGTCTGCTGCCAACCATGGAAGCATCAATCAATCCCGCAATTTGGACTCTAAGCCCTCCCAAGGACTATATGGTAAGCACTATCACTCTTTACATGGAGATCATAATTAGATTTTGAGTTATGCAGACTCTAATATTTGGGAGTTTCCATTGCTGATGCTTACTCTGCATTTACTAAAAATATTAATGTGTTTACTTAAATGCTAAGATGAGATTAACATATATAAGTAAATATTGTGAGGAAAGACAGAATGGAATAACGATGTGGGAATATCTAAATGTTAAATTACCTCATTCGGCGTTCCTGGCCTCGTAGTAGCAGGTCCAACAACAATCTGTTGTTGAGATTTACAATAAATAAATGTGGGCATATCTAAAGTGTTAAAAAAAATTATTAATGCTTATTAGAATATATACCTGCCCATGCCAACATCTGCTGGATAAGCTGTTGCATGTCATTGATTTGAGCTTGTTGGGACGCCACCCGGGGTCTTCGTCTTCCTCAAGTTCAGCACGCAACCTATGGGTCTCAGCAACACCACTACCACTAGCACCGAAACTCCTCGAAGATGACCCCCATAACCTGGTGGGAGTCGGGCCCATTCCATATCCACGGACCCGTCAGGATGATAGGCCCCAAGACCTGAGATAAAACATCATCTCGGCCTGTGCTATCTTCTGAGCCATCCGGTACCTGGTCGAGGAGTTCCCTATTTGGTGCTGCAAACATATTGAAACATTTACTATCTTCAATTCCAATTAAAGTGATATATATTTGATAAAATGAAATATTTAAATTACTTACAATCTGCACTCCCGCCTGCTCGTTGACCGGAAGGCCATTCTTCTTCGTGTGCGTCTTTATCCAAACCGCAGCACGGCCTGGAGCGACTAAAGAGGGACTCGCTAATCGCTATGGTAGTAACAATAATAGAACAACAAATATTTAATCCATATGCATGAAATTGTTAAATAAATTAATACGATTAAACCGAACATACCTCCTCCTCTCTAACTCTGGCGAAGCTCTTTGTGCCCGCCGTATGAGGAACCGTTTGGCACTCGCGACTCCTTTTATTGTGGCCCTCCGTTTCTACAATATTGTTGCATAAATCAGTCAGACGGGCTAAAGTAAAATCAAAACTGTATTAACCATAATTGATTTCAATTATCAAACTAGCGGAATGCATGTGCAATGCACGTGACTGTCCTGTTCTAGTAAGTGCAATTAAATAGACTAAATAACTACAATTAAATATCTTATATCAATAAAGACACAGTTGAGCAAAGAAAATAAGAAAATCAAACACTTTTAACCCTTCCATTCTCTTTATAATAGTAGAGATATACCTGCCCCTCCTCAGAGTACCAGAAGTCGACGAGTACATTCCATTGTTCCCGAGGAATATCAGACGGGCACCGGGCATAGTTCTCAGCAGGAGGGTCCGTGAAAATAAAATGCTTGTTCCCCATATCGTGCTTATTGTCCCGCCATTTCTTATCTAGAGACATCAAAAGGTAGTCATCTAGGAAAGGTGGGTAGTCGAACTTGTCCTGTAAAAACGTTATTAAATTATTAATATTTGTGAAGAAGCTACATTAGTGAATGTTAATAATAATTGACCAACTTTTTTGTTCTTACCCTTATCATACTCAAAGCTCGTTCTTTGTTGTCATCGGTGATATCCTTCCAATTTTGCACATCTACTCGAAATAAATGGGCATCTCGTGCAATACCGCCCGACCATCTAGCCATCAAGCCAGCCTCCTTCCCCACTGGCTGCCCTTCTTCATTTACTCCGACCTTCTTTTTCTCTCCAGGGCGCATCTTGTGCACCTCTTTGCATTTGGCCTTACCTCGTACCTTCCTAGGCGGCACCACGGCGGGTGTGGAAGTCCCCGCACTAGATGGGGGGGTAAGTGTAGGATCCATCTGCAAAATATTTGTATTAGCTTCTGATATAAATGAGACAAAAAAAATGTCAACATTGATCAATATTGTTAGTAATGAGAAACAAGAGTATGCCATTTTTAGGATTAAATTTTGAGAGATCTTATAGCATTCATTGAGTCATAGTATTCAGGTTTGATAAAAAGTAGAAACAGGAGTATGTTATATGTGATTGAGAAGTAAAGCTATTGTCCATGTCCCAGCGATGCACAGATATGATGAGAAGTAAAGCTCAATTGTAGGGAAAGAGAACAGGCATTCTTTAAACTGAAAAATTGCCATGCTTTATCCTATTAAATTTGTGTAATTTTGAACCAGTAACTGTGGAAGGCTTTGGCCATTTAATTAAAAAATAAAATTTTCCAGGAAATTGGATTTTTTAATTCTAAGAGTGATTAAAATTTGGATATATATACTTAACCACTGAATCAACCTTAACTTGTTGTTGGTAGTATTACCTAGGAAAAGCAAATTAAAAAAACCAACTAATGAAAAAAAATATACAATTCGACATGCATTAGAATTTCATTTCCAAATCCTAATTTCTTTATTTTTTATTTAGCTTTTAGAAGGGTAAAAGAGTAGTGAGCTAACAATACCAAAATAACAGCATCAGCTGAGAGACACCTCCTTTTAATATAATTCCATTCAAATCAAGGTCCTTTTAGGTTTGAGTATCTTATAATAGAAACAAAGGAAAAGAGAGAGTTGCAAGCATTATCCTCGTTATAACCATAACCATAGAGGAGTCCAAGTCAGTTAAACTCCAGTAAAAAGTTCATATGCTCATAGAAGAACAATATAACGTGAGTGCGATAAATCTACTGACTTGGAATCCTCTATGGTTATAACTTGAGTCATTAGAAGCCTTTTGAAGTGCTCTTTTAACTCCATGTAAAACTCATCATTAATCCAACCAATGGTCGAATATGCCAAGCAAAAGCCCAAAATAGAATTATATTATAAAACTAGGAGATAATCAATAGTCAACTGCTACAATAATCGAAACTTGAGGATGGAAAACAAAAACACAAATACATTTGTTGATTGTTTGGAAGTGTTGGACAAGTCCATCACATTTAACAAACAATTCAACAATCAATACAACAATAAAGAATCATTATGTTTCATCGTTATATTCTGATTCAACGTCGTCATCACTAGATTCGGTAGAAGTAGCTTGTTGTTGCAACACTTCGGGAGGCGCATCAACAGTTGCACCGGTAATTCCAAATCTCACCCAACCTACACCTCTGTCATCATCATGTTCAGTGTCATCTAATTGTTGGTCGCTAAAGGCCTCGTTCTCCCTGAATGCATAATCGTTATATTCCTCATTCATGTCGAAGAAGTCTCGTGGTTTAGTTTTGATGACAACATTCCAATCTCCTTCTGTTGGATCTTCGACATAAAATACTTGTTCTGCCTGAGATGCCATAACATATGGTTCATGAGACTCAGCGTTTGCCGGGAGTATACGTGTAAAGTTGACAAGCGTAAACCCATATGGATCAGTCTTTATTCCTCTATCCAAATTAACCCAATCACACTTGAACAATACAAATTTTAGGCTATCAGAGTACGTCAATTCGACTATGTCCGTTAAGCACCCATAATAGGTTATAGGGCCTGCAATGGGGGTCTTGTCCCTAGAAGTTGAATAACTTGTAGTATTTGCAACAGTCGCAACACCACTATTCTGGCTTCTGCGTCCTTGCTCTCTATCCTTAGTACAAAACCTATATCCATTTATGATGTAGCCCTTAAACCGTTTTGCGACTTTTTGTGGACCGTATGCAAGCCATGTAATCTGATCAGAAATCGAAGTACGTGAAGCTCGCAACCTTTGAACCTATTTCAAGACAAAATACGATTAATATATACATAACTATATTTCAAAACATAACTAATTAATGTATTGCCTGGAAATCAAAAGGTAAGACTTACGTAACCCCTAAACCATTCAACAAACTGCTCGCTGTGCTTTTTCTGGAGTTCGTGGGGGGACTTTCGAAGTCTTGGATGTGTCATTTTAATTAAATTCATGTGCTGCCTGCAAAGAACAAATCATTTCCCACTAATTTTAAGTTCAAAAGAAAGTACAATAAAATAACAAAATATATGATAATTGTGTTCTTACTCTGTATATTTTCTGACTTCATCGCAGTTGAACAACACATAACGATGTGTCTGTTGCCATTCTAATTCACTTAGAGCGAATGGCTCTGCACCACCTATCACACTTTCATCGTCATTCCTCACCGGCCTGTTCAATCTCGATTCCACATTATTTAGGTATCTTGAGCAGAATGTCAAGCATTCTTCCGCCAAGTACCCTTCTGCAATACAACCCTCTGGTCGAGCCCGATTGCGCACATAAGACTTCAGTGTATATAGGTACCTATTTGAATTAAATTTTCGTAAGACAAGGAAAAAACTATAACAAATATTTTAAACATCTAAAAAATTATAATTTAATGGCATACCTTTCGATGGGATACATCCACCGAAATTGTACAGGTCCACCTAGCCTTGCCTCTGCCGCTAGATGTATAGGCAAGTGCACCATAACATCAAAAATGACGGCGGGAAAATTCTCTCTAAATGACACAGCGTAAGTGTAATTTTGTCCTCTAACCGTCTCAAATCCTCGACCTGACAAACTTTGGAACACAATGTCATAAAGAAGTTACTCAATTCGATTAGGACTGAAGTTACATTCTTCGGCAATGCCTTCCTCACAGCCAGTGGTAGGAATTGTTGCATTATGACATGACAGTCGTGACTCTTTAGTCCATAAATTTTACGCTCTTTGATATTGACATGCCTACCAATATTTGACGAGTAACCATCTGGAACCTTCACACTCTTCAACACTTTGCAAAATAGTTCTTTCTCATTCTTGTCCATTGAAAAGTATGCAGGGGGCAGATAAACTTTGCTTGTGCCAGGTTGCAACTGAGGGTGAAGTGCACGTCTCACGCCCATATCAACCAAGTCTAACCGAGCTTTTAAGCCATCCTTGGATTTCCCTTCCAAACCCAACAAAGTCCCGAGCACATTGTCGCACACATTTTTCTCGATATGCATTACATCAAGATTGTGTCTCAACAAATTATGCTCCTAATATGGCAACTCGAAGAATATACTCGTCTTCTTCCAATTATACGGTATATCCACCTGGTCCATCTGCCTTGGTCGTTTGTTCCCAGTCTGCTTTCCAAGGGAGAAGGTAATACCCTCCAATTGACGTAACACATCGGACCCAGACATTGTAGTTGGCGCACAACCAGACTCTACGGTGCCATCAAAAGAAAATCTATTTTTTCGGAACCTGTGATCCGCTGGTAAGAAACGACGGTGCCCCATGTAGCAATGCTTTCTGCTTTTAGACAAGTATAAGTGGCAAGTGTCCTTGTGGCATGAAGGGCATGCCAATTTTCCTTTCGTGCTCCAACCTGACAACATGGCATACCCTGGGAAGTCGCTAATTGTCCAGAGTAATGCCGCACGCATGACAAATGTCTCCTTTTTCGACGCATCATAAGTTGACAACCCATTCTCCCACAAGTCCTTCAACTCCTCGACTAGGGGCCTCATGTAGACATCAATGGCATTTCCTGGCCCGGAGGGACCCGGAATAAGCAATGACAGAATGAAGTTCGGCTGCTTCATGCACAACCACGGTGGTAAGTTGTATGGAATAAGAAGAACAGGCCATGTGCTGTGAGCAATACTCATCGTCCTGAATGGGTTGAAGCCATCACTCGCCAACCCAAGCCTGACATTGCGCGGCTCTGAAGCGAACAAAGGATACTTTTTATCTAAATTTTCCCAAGCCGGTGAGTCTGCTGGATGCCTTAACCTACCATCCTTAGTTCGATCCTCATCATGCCATCTCATTTCAGAAGCAGTCTTGGATGACATAAATAATCTTTGTAACCTGGGTTTCAACGGGAAGTGACGCAAAATCTTCGCTGGAATTTTCTTTATTTTGTCTCTTGATTGATCATCCACTATCATCCATCTTGATGCACCACAGATGTCACATACTTGCTTGTTTGCAGAATTTTTCCAATAAAGCATGCAATCATTGGGACATGCATCGATTCTGTCATAATTAAGCCCCAAGTTGGACATCACCTTTTTTGTCTGAAAGTAAGTATCAGGTAGTGTAGACCCCTCGGGGAGTACCTCCCTCAATAACTCAAGCAATAAAGTGAATGATTTGTTGCTCCATCCACTAAGACACTTAATCTGGTACAATCTTACGATGAAAGACAACTTCGTGTGATTCGAACATCCTGGATACAAAGGTTGTCCCGCATCCCTTACCAATTGGAAAAATCTATCAGACTCAGTATTAGGATCCCGACTACTAGTACCCTCATCTTCATTTGGTATCCTGAACAAATCGTGCACCAAATCCTCCATCTCATTATGTCTGTCTTGCACAACAGGACTTTGAGTCACTGGCCCAACGGATGTGTGTTGTAATATGTCTTCCCCGTGATAAAACCAGATTTTATAATTCAGGTCGAATCCATAACAGATCATATGGTCGTACGCTATACCTCTCTCTTGATAAACGACATTGTTGCATTTGGGACATGGACACCTTATACCACCATTGTTATCAGTTGCTCCACGAGCTAATGCAAACTCTATAAAATGCTTCACTCCTTCTATATATTCCTTTGACACCCTATTTCGTACAAAAAATGCATTCACAATTGCTTAAGTACTAACACTTTATCAATCGATGCTTAATAAAAACTTTTGGACATCAAAACTACCTTGACATTCCAATCCAACTCCTATCCATGAGGTATACGATTACTGTTTTATAAAACCTTCTTCGTTAGCTATTCTGAGAAATAGAAAAAATATACCACATTAGTCAATTACAATAACACATGTGTCAACTAACTTTACCGTCTACACAATATGTATGCATGCATGCTTCCTATCGTCAACAACTCCTCTTCTAATGGGTGGGGTGTTCCTATCCCATTCAAGAATGCATAATCCCCAAAAGTCACCAGCTCAAGTACTTTGATCCATTTCAAGGAAATTTCGGCAGCATTTCCCTATGGTTCTCCAAGTACACGACTTAGACTAGGGGCAAGCAAGCCACGTCGTCTAAATATGTACCCAGAGAACAAGAGAAACGGCTGACTCCAATTTCCTCAATCTAGAAAAATCATGAGCAATTGACTGTACTGGAGATTATGCATTCTCAAACTGTCCAACCGGACAATTCAAGAATCATATACAGACAAATACACTTAATCACAAACAAGACCGAAAAGTTGTTAAACTGCATTCAGTCCTACTAGAGAACTAAATGTCATATTTACAACTGATCCGTCCAAATAGGTGATAACAAAAATGCATTTGTCACACAATGATTCTTGAACGGGAGATCTATGGTTCAATGCATGCATGTGTATGAACTTAAGCCAATACAAAAATCCAACCATTATAAATACAAAGTTTAAACACCCCTAACCAGTTTAAACAGTTAACATAGATACTCTTTGATGTGGCTAGTATTATGAACACAACTACCAGAACTTACATGCCCGAATCTCAGAATATCAAGGATAGAGAACTAAACAACATATTTACAACTGATCCGTCCAAATAGGTGATAACAAAAATGCACTTATCAGACAATGGTTCTTGAACAGGAGATCTATGGTTCAATGCATGCATGTGTATAAACTTAAACCAATACAGAAATCCAACCATCATAAACACAAAGTTTAAACACCTCTAACCAGTTTAAACAGTTAACATATATCGATACTCTTTGATGTGCTCACTATTATGAACACAACTACTAGAACTTACATGTCTGAATCTCGAGTTCCAAGGATAGAGAACAAAGCGAAGCGAGTCTTTTATCTGGGCTTAAAGTTTATGAGCATTCCTTATCTGTGGCCGAAATATCCTTGCATCCGAGACATATGAAGCAAATGACTACTACGGCTATCCTTTACCCAAACCACATAATAAGGTGAGAGTGTCATACTCAAAACCTGAGATTCTACGGTTTTTTTAGGGTAATGAAAATTCATGTATTTAATTAAGGCCATATCAAATCAGTTGTGCCCAAAAGGGGGCCCGTTATTGTCGGCTAAGTTTAATTAACCAGTTCCCTGCCAGTATGCACCACAGAAGCCATCAGGATTGCTATGAGAATGACAAATCACTATCGATGGAACCGAATCATCATAGAATCAGAGGCCAAAGAAATTGTACATCTTTTACTTGAAAAAAACTCAGTCGGGTCATTGGGATATTCAGGCTATTATAGAAGATATTCGATTCTTGCAGAACAACCGGAGGTATGCAGAGTTCAAGTTCATTCCTAGAGAGGCCAACTCTGTGGCTCACAATTGGGCTCATCGAGCCCTTAATGAGAATGTTATCAGGTTTGAAAACCTCTCCCTTCAACCTGACACAGGGGATCCCAGCCACGGGCCAGGGCATTTGTCTGGCCCAACTTTTGATGTCAATTGAAGTTTCTCTTTATCCAAAAAAAATTAAAAAAAGTTTGATTTGTGCCAAAATAATGAAGATTAAAGATTTCTGCCCAATGATGGTAGGGTGTGGCCTCTCTTAGAAGGGGTCTTGGGATTCATTCGGGTGGCGACTTGACGAGCTTCACTCCCCATTCCTAACCACTACTAGATATCCCAAAGTAAATAAATAAAAATTGTGCCTAAAGAACCTAAGTTGAAGACTTGTCCTATGTGAATTTTTTATCAGTTCATACCAATTTAAATATGACACTCTCACCTAACAGTAGAATACATTTTAACCAGTTCATTGCCTAAAAAGCAGCACATTTTGGGCCCTTGAGTTCAAGAACGTGTAAAAGCAGCACATAGAGCTTGACATCTACTCGACGCCCTATCTCAAGGAAATATCTAAAAAAACCCCGGTTCTCAGATACCCTAACACACAGGATTTTCAAGCTTCAGACCAGTAAAACCCTAGGGTTTTCTGAGCTTATCAACAGAGATTCTACTTTAATAAAATTAATAGAAAAACCTAGAATCCATCTAGAGCATATAAATCTAACATGGGAAAAAAAATGAAGAAATAATTGAATATCAATGGAGAGTTTAACATAGATTTTACCACGAGCACGAGCACAAGCAACACCGGAGAAGATGACCGGAGCAACGCAAGGGCAGGCTCGGAGGTGGCCAGGGCAGAGAGCACGAGCAGGGAGCACGAGCAAGGAGGAGAGGAAAGAGGAGGGAAAGAAAAAAAGGTCGGGGCCCTAAATCCCCAAATTTAGATTCTTTACCGGCGTTTTAAAAAAACGCCGGTATAGACCATAAAAAATCGCCACCATTCCTTTGGCGGGAAATATTTTCGCGGAACCGCCCATTTCTATAACGGCGTTATTGTAAAAATCGCCGTTAATAATTGATTAATACTGGCGTTTTTACATATAACGCCGCTAGAAATGACTCTTTAGTGGTGTCTTACAATAAACACCGTTAATAGTTATATTTACCGGCATTTATCTCTAAACGCCGTTATTAGTTCGCCACTATACACTTATAATTTTGTAGTGTACACATGTGCTATGAGATGGATGGTTGTGAATGGTGAATGGAGATGGAATGGGCGATTGGATGCCAAGGGTTGTGTTGTGATGATTAAAATGGGGAGGGCATTGTATCCATAATAAACACACCTTTATGATGTGAGTAAACTCACCTAGAAAAGCATGATTTAGGTTTAAATGAATAATGAATAATGAACAGACCATGTTTGATGAAATGCCAAGGTGAATAAAATGAGTTGTAAATTAGGAAATGCATGCCTAATAAATTATGAATATTGCTAGGGCCTATGATAGTGTGTTTTCTTGCTTTCCCTAAATGATATGAATATTACATTGCTCAATCATTGATGTTATATGTGTTGTGAAATTACCCAAATGTCCTATTTAAAATTAAATGCAAGTATGTACACGGTTCCCACGAGCACGGCATGCATGACATGATTTATCGAGGTTTTCAAGAACATGGTTAGAGGTGGGACATATCCTACGATATGTTTTACCTCGCTTTTCACAAGAAAACAAGAACCAACATTCCACGAGGGGTCTCCCCTCACTCACAAGTGCATATCATGAAGAAGGGCCTCCCTTCCCTCGCAAGTACATACATATCATGAAGAAGGGTCTCCCTTCCCTCGCAAGTGCATTGCATAAAGAAGGGTCTCCCTTCCCTCTCAAGGCATCTCTCAAGCGCATCTCACAAGGAAATCTCACAAGTGTATCTCACAAGTTACATGATCACAAGCAAGCACGCATAACATGCATGACATGACACGTACGACACGCTCGACAAGATCAAGTAAGACAAACACGATAAGCTTTCAAGTACGAAAAGATATTTCAAGCCAAGTCAAGTGCACGATGTTTTCAAGAGGTTTTATCGGCTTTCTACAAAATACAAGCATGATTATAAATTGCTTTACTTCCTTGTATGATATGAATTGTTTCTGTCTAACATATATGAATTGCTCCTGATTTATGTATTGCCATTTTTATGCTATGACTATTGGTTAGTATTTAGTACCCGCTGAGTATTCCATGCTCAGCCGTACTTCTTATGTCGGCAGGTTCTGAGGGAGCTGTTGCTCCATTTGATGTTTGTACTCCTGGTCCATGGGTGGAAGAGGAGTACGTCGAGGAGCCTTTTGAGGAACCTCCCGTAGAGGATTATCAGTAGGTGGTGTTAGATTCTGAGTGGATTAGCGGTGGGTGAGCATGAGTGATTATATCCATGTATTTTGACGGGCATGTCCGCACTTTCTTTGTTTTGATTTCCTTGTATTAAAACTTGGACCATGTGTATATACTTAGAGGTTGTTAGACTTCCGCTGTGTTTTATAGTTATGTTTCCGCTGTCATCCTCTATTGTGTATGCTCTGTGGGTTTTTGCAGGTTGGTTTGTCAAGCAAGTCATGTAAGCCATGATTAGTCGTCCAAAGTTCACTCTAACTCCTAGGGTGGGTTTTGGGTCGCGACAGAAGTGGTATCTGAGCTTAGGCTTTAGGTCTCTAGGGTCACTTAGAATCTTATACCACGGCTTGACAAGAGCATATGTTAGGAAACAAGTTAGGAAGGAAGTGAGTCGGGAACGAGTCTGGTTCCAAGTTTAAGACTAAACTTTAGTCTTAGTCTAAAATGGTTGCTTAAACCAAGTACGGGTCCTAGGTACGCTAGAACACTAAAGTATAACTATATTGTGATGAATACTCTGATGACTTGATGTGATGTATATTAGTATTATACAACTAATAGAAATTGAATTATTGTGAAATGGCATTGAAATAAACTGTGGTTTCAAGTTAGACTCATGTGGTGTTATTATTCTCAGGACTTTAGTCATGAGACGGAACACACGGGGTCATGGACCACATACCAGAGCTTCCTCTTCTTCACAGGATGAGGATGAGCAGCTGGACCTCTCTCAGGTCTTAGGCTCTATTGCTGAGACACTCGCCATACTGGCGGCTCGACAGGCTATACCATCATCGGCGGCACCTACTCTACCGCCCGCAGCTCCAGTACATCGTACTGCTGGAGTTGAGGCATTCAGGAGATTGAGGCCTCCACCCTTACATGGCAGTGTGGACCCTCTTGCTGCGGAGGCATGGATCCTCCAGATGGAGAAGATCTTTGCGGTCCTCTCGCCTACAGAGGAGGATAGAGTAGCGTGGGCAGTTTTCATGCTAGAAGGTGAAGCCCACCATTGGTGGTTGTCCGCATTGAGGACGCGAGATTTGACCATGCAGGGTCAACCTTGGACTTGGGAGGAGTTCAAAGATACTTTTTACAAGAAGTATTTTCCGATCGGTGCACGGGAAAAGAAAGAGAGAGAATTCTTCAACCTTGAGCAAGGTTCGATGTCTGTGGCCGCTTATGAGGCCAAGTTCTCAGAATTGTCGAGATTTGCGCCTCTTATGGTTGCTACTGAGGCAATGAAGGCGAGAAGATTTGAGCAAGGACTCAAGGATGTCATCATGGAGAAAGTATCGGTCTTTAGGCACGCCACTTACGCTGAAGTGGTGGATAAAGCCTTGTTGGTTGAGACCAACTCTGAGGCGGTGTCCAAGAAGAGGGAATTGACGAGAGGCAAATCCAGTAGTTCAGCACCTCTAGAGAGGCGGGCTCGTACCGGCCCTTATCAGTATGCGTGGCCAGCACCACCGATGAGGCCATCTTATGTGCCTCCAGCTCCACGGCAGTATGTGCCTCAGGCACCGTGACCTCAGGCTCTTCCGGCCCCACGGCCTGTTGCACCTCAGACGATGAGGTATGCTCCACCCCCGGCCCCCCCGACTTATACACACGAGGTCTGCACTTCATGCGACCGAAGGCACCCGGCAGGAGATTGCCGAAGAGCATCGGGTGGATGTTTTCATTATGGTTGCCAGGGCCATATGATCAGGGATTGCCCCAGTCGGCATTTACCAGGCCAGTCTCAGGGGATTAGGCCACCAGCACGCCCAGCAGGATCATATCAGGCGTCATCTCAGACTACCCGGTATACACCTCAGTCTCACCAGGCGAACCAGGGGCGAGTTTTTGCCTTAACAGAGAGGGATGCACTTGCATCTGACGATGTAGTGCAAGGTACGAAGTTGTAGCTTATTTAATTATCCGTAAATTAAACTGTTAAGTATTAATTGATTGTGTACGTACTTGGCATGTTATATATGTATATATACCTACATGTATACACTGTTGATGCATGGATTAACTCCGCTAGTTAAAATTTCAGGAACCCTACTAGTCAATGAGTATTTGGCTCGAGTGTTGATTGATACCGGGTCTACTCATTCATTTGTCTCGCCGAGTTTTTCAGAAGGCTTTTCTGTAGAGCCAAGTCGGCCAGAACCGGAGTTAGCCATTTCGACTCCTCTCGGCAAAACAATATTCGCAGATAAAGTGAATAGAAATAGCGTAGTCCAAGTTGGAAGCCACGAGTAAGCGGTTGATCTCATCGTCCTTGGATTCCAAGACTTTGATGTTATATTGGGAATGGATTGGTTAGCAGCACATCATGGGCATGTAGCTTGCTTTGAGAAAATGGTACTCTTCAAGCCAGTAGAAGGAAGTGAAAGTATGCCTCTTTTTAATTTTAGAAACACAGTTCTTGGGGGGCATACATCGAATCCCAAGATCTGACTAAGATTCTAATTGATTTTATTCAATGAAGGTTAGAATAACATTCACCTTTGATATTGTGAGTACCTGAATTTTTCCCTCCCTTCCGGATCAGGATAAATCCCAATAAGGAATGGTGATAAATTGTAATTGAGTTGTGAGTCGCCACCTATCTAATTCTGAGGGAAATAGGTCCCTGAATTTGTTGGATAAGGCATGGTCTAGAAATCAGAGGTCAGGGTAAGGGATTCAGTTGAGTTAGGGGAAGGTGTTAGGCACCCCTAAACCCCCATCCGGAGATGGTTACCTACTCCCTAAGTTTGAATCAAATAAAGGAAACCATAAAGAAGCTTGCAATTTTATCTATATGCTGAGCAATGTAATATTGAATGAAATACATGAATTGAGATGGATAGAGTAGAAACGGAATAGGGATTCTATCCTAGGGAGAGCTGAACCCGATCAGGGTTGCCTACGTATCCACAGTTAGTGGAATCAAGCCACACGTAGTTCCGAGTGAAGTTGATGGTTTGATTTGATTGGACTGGATTGTGGATGATTGAAAAGTTTGTTGCTCCTAATTGAGGAGCGAGGTGGCCTTTTAAGCTCGTGCTGAGGAGCGAGGTGGATTTTGCCGGTCTGAATAGAACCAAGGTTCAGATGAGGGCTTAGCTAGGGTTTGGCTTGATTGATTTTAGGGTTCAGCTGGGGTTTAATCAAAGCTTAACTAAGGTTTTAACCAAGGTTTAACTAAGGTTTTAATTAGAGTTAACTGGGGCTTAATCAGGTTTAGCTAGGGCTTAAGCTAGGGTTTTAACTATAATTAACTCGGTTTAATAAGAGTTTAACTAAGATTAACTGGGGGTTAATCGGGGTTTAGCTAGGGCTTAAGCTAGGGTTTTAACTATAATTAACTGAGGTTAATTAGGATTAACTGGGGTTTAACTAGAATTAACTAGGGCTTAATCGGGGTTTAGCTATGGTTAAGCTATAATTAACTGGGTCTAATTTAGGATTAACTAGGGTTAAGCTAGTTCTGGGCGGGGATTTGGACAGGGATTCGACTAGGCGGGCTAGTTTTGAACCGGGATTTAGGCAGAGGTTCGACTAGGCGGGGCTAGTTTTGAACCGGGATTTGGGCAGAGGTTCGACTAGGCGGGGCTAGTTTTGAACCGGGATTTGGGCAGAGGTTCGACTAGGCAAGGCTAGTTTTGGACCGGGATTTGGGCAGAGGTTCGACTAAGCGGGGCTTTTAGCAGTCTAAAAGTAAAATTTAAAGACAAAACATAATTTAAGCAATTAATAATAAAGCTCAAAAAATTGAAAGCGAGATTAGGGATAGAGGGATTACCTTCCCGAAAGTACGGTGAACTTTCGGACAAAGAGGGGATGCTCCAAAAGAAAAGAAAAAGAACTTAGAACTTTGAACACCCGGGAAATGATTTTCCAAGGGTTTTTCTAAGTCATAGGACTTTAAAAAACCAAGGAAAGGGTGAGTGAATTGGTGAGATTTTGAGGAAAGGGGTTGGGCTTTTATAGGGGATGAAAAAATGAGAAAAAACCAAAATTTTCGATGTGGGACTATCTTTTTTTTGAAAAAATTTCGCTTTGGTCGTTTTTGTGAAAAACGACCAAGGCAAAAGGTCAGCAATGACGGAAAGTAAGTCGGTTTGCGGGGGGAAAAGACCAAAATAACCGGATATTAATTTGGTCGTTTATGACATAAATGAAAAACCGAAAAAAACCAAAAAAATTTGGTCGTTTTTGCCAAAAACGACCAGCCAAAACCTGCCTAAAAAAGGCTGGTCGTTTTTGGTATAAACGACCAAAATAAAGCTTTAAAAAGTGATTTTGAGCTATATTATGCATTTGAAGCCTGATTTGAGCCCGGAAACAGCCGAAATTTAACTAATAAATCCAAGAAAAATATTTTAGATAAAAAGTGAGTTTTGAAGTATTTTCCAGGGGTATTTTTGTCATTTTTCACCTTAGGGGTAGTTTGGTCATTTTCCCATTTTAAAATCTGATTTAATCCCAAAAATTGCCAGAATTCATCAAAAATTTGTAAAATCATTTTGAACCCAATGACAATTTTTTAGCATTTTTTCAAGGGTATTTTGGTAATTTTTCACCCTAGGGGTACTTTGGTCATTTTTGAAAATCAAAACACCTGGAAAGAGGTTTTTGAAAGAGGGTTTTTGGGAAGATTTGAAGGTGTTAACAGTGTTAAAAGGGTGCAAAATTGGGGTGCTTACAGTTGCCCCTCTTTGTCGGAGGGTGTGGGCATGTGAACGACAAAGACTATAAGGCCGCAATTTTGCGTGCATGTGAACAAAACCTGTTAATTTTGAAGACAAAAGAGTCAAAAAAATAGAAAAAGCTATATTATGCTTAGACTGCTTGCCACAAATAGGATCCTAGTGGATGGGGTTGATGGGAGAACCTGTTTAGTTACTAGGGATAGAGAGGAGAAATGGATGGTTTAAACTTTGGTGAAGTAACATCCGAAATGAGGGAAAAATGGTGGATGATAAGCTTAGCGATGTCAGCCAGATTGACATGTGCTTTTAGCCTCTTCACAGGAGGAATTGATTTCGAAATGTGCTTTTAGCCCCTTCGCAGGAGGGATCGATTTTGAAAATGTGCTTTTAGCCTCTTCACAGGAGGGATCGATTTTGAAATGTGCTTTTAGCCTCTTCACAGGAGGGATCGCTTTTGAAATGTGCTTTTAGCCTCTTCACAGGAGGGATCGCTTTTGAAATGTGCTTTTAGCCTCTTCACGGGAGGGGTCGCTTTTGAAATGTGCTTTTAGCCTCTTCACGGGAGGGGTCGATTTTGAAATGTGCTTTTAGCCTCTTCACAGGAGGGATTGCTTTTGAAAATGTGCTTTTAGCCTCTTCACAGGAGGGATCGCTTTTGAAATGTGCTTTTAGCCTCTTCATGGGAGGGGTCGATTTTGAAATGTGCTTTTAGCCTCTTCACAGGAGGGATTGCTTTTGAAAATGTGCTTTTAGCCTCTTCACAGGAGGGATCGCTTTTGAAATGTGCTTTTAGCCTCTTCACAGGAGGGATCGATTTTGAAATGTGCTTTTAGCCTCGTCACAGGAGGGATCGCTTTTGAAATGTGCTTTTAGCCTCTTCACAGGAGGGATCGCTTTTGAAATGTGCTTTTAGCCTCTTCACAGGAGGGATCGCTTTTGAAAATGTGCTTTTAGCCTCTTCACAGGAGGGATCGCTTTTGAAATGTGCTTTTAGCCTCTTCACAGGAGGGATCGCTTTTGAAATGTGCTTTTAGCCTCTTCACGGGAGGGGTCGATTTTGAAATGTGCTTTTAGCCTCTTCACAGGAGGGGTCGCTTTTGAAAATGTGCTTTTAGCCTCTTCACAGGAGGGATCGCTTTTGAAATGTGCTTTTAGCCTCTTCACGGGAGGGGTCGATTTTGAAATGTGCTTTTAGCCTCTTCACAGGAGGGATTGCTTTTGAAAATGTGCTTTTAGCCTCTTCACAGGAGGGATCGCTTTTGAAATGTGCTTTTAGCCTCTTCACAGGAGGGATCGCTTTTGAAATATGCTTTTAGCCTCGTCACAGGAGGGATCGCTTTTGAAATGTGCTTTTAGCCTCTTCACAGGAGGGATCGCTTTTGAAAATGTTGGCAGAGGCTTGAAATTTGAAAGTTTTGAGGTTGAAATTGAGTTGAACACCGAAGGCGCGAAACTGAGGATGATCTCATGCTTGCTCGGGCTACTGCTTTGAAGAGGCTGAATCAGACTTCGTTGATGCTTTGAGCGATTGTCAAGACAAGGTCGATCTAACTAAATCAGAAAGGATAAAAAGCTTTTTTTCTTTTTTTTTTTTTTTTTTTTGTAAATTAAACCCTTACTCTTGAAGAAGTAACATATAATGACAAGAGGTCCTGACCTACTTAGAAACATCGCTCAAGGTAGTGAAAACTAGTTTTGACTTCCCCATCATATGCTGAATCATTGCTTGCTTTATCAAGTGCTTTGGACCGTGGTAGTGACAAATTTTCTGAACCCAAAGATGGATTACTGGGACTGGTAATATTCATACCCTTCTGGAACTTGAGGTGACGTCTTCTGCCGAACATTCTGCTCAAACTCATCTCAACTTTTCCCTTTTTTACCCTTGGAATGACCAAGTCTAGGGGTCGCATAATTTTTGCGCATGAGGCGATTTCTGGTTTTCACTCATGCCTGCGAAGTTGGTAGCAATTGTTTCCCTTTTTTGCCCCTAATAACGATATTAGGTCTGGGGTCGCATAAGTTTTGCGCACCAATGCCATTTCTGGTTTTCATTGGGCCTGCGATTTTGAAATGGAACATCTCCTCCCATCATTGCCTTGTAGGTACTTGTATCTTGCTCGAGCACACATTTATCTGATTGTCTGTACTCTTAATCTTTAGGGGATCTAAGAGGACTTGAGGTAGGACGAAACGTAGGCCTGGGGACCGAAATTTTTAGGGCACCCTTTTCTCATTTTTCCCTTGAGCGCCTCTTTTTTGCCAACTTTTGCCTTTTTGGCTTTTTCTTTTGCTTGGACTTTTTTTTTTTTTTCTTTATGAAGGCTATTTTTTGCTCAACTGAGTGATTATTTTTTACCGCGCCTATTTCTCAGGCTGCCTACGTACCCTTTGCAGAATCAGGTCATGACGTAGTTCAGTTATGGGGGGTGCCCCGGTATGAAAGTGTAATGAAAGAAAGGATTGTAAGGCTGAAAGGGTTAACTAGCGAATTTCATTGATAAAATTTAAAAAAGATTACAAAAGACAGAGGTGAAAGATGTGCCAACATGGCCTCCTATCATTTCCCCAATTGATTAAGAGTACAGACAACTTCTAAGCAAGCTTTCAAGCATAGTACTTTTTGACCCGGTCCATGTTGACTGGCTCTGGGAGATCTTTGCCGTCCATATGTCCCAAATGAAGGGCACCGCCAGAAAACTTTTCACGAACAATGTATGGACCTTCGTAAGTGGGGCAAAACTTCCCTCTCGGATCTGGACGCTTGGGTAGCATTTTTCGGAGCACCAGGTCTCCTACTTCAAAGTCTCGAGGCCGGACTTTCTTGTTAAATGCTCGCGCCATACGCCTCTGATAGGCTTGCGAATGACTGATGGCCTTGAGTCGTTTTTCCTCAATCAGATTAAGTTGCTCGTACCGGGCCTGGATCCATTCTGCCTCTTCCAACTCTGCTTCTACCAGGATTCTTAGGGAAGGAATTTCTACCTCAATTGGTAACACCGCTTCCATCCCATAAGCTAATGAGAATGGTGTTGCCCCAGTCGAGGCACGGATGGAAGTTCTATAGGCCATGAGTGCATAAGGAAGCGTCTCATGCCATGCAGAATATTTGGTTACCATCTTTTCCACTATTCTCTTCATGTTTTTGTTGGCCGCTTCGACCGCACCATTCATTTGTGGCCTGTACGGAGTAGAGTTATGATGCTGGATCTTGAACTTCTCACACAACTCTGTCATCCCTTTATTGCGAAAATTGAGAGCATTATCAGTGACAATCTCATACGGAACACCGTATCTACAAATGACGTCTCTCTTCAAGAACTTTTGAACTGCTACAGCTGTGACATTAGCATAGGAAGCAGCTTCGACCCATTTAGTGAAGTAATCGATGGCTACTAGAATAAACCGATGACCATTAGATGCTTTAGGTGTGATTGGGCCGATGACGTCTATGCCCCAGGCCGAGAATGGCCATGGTGCAGTGAGATTATGTAATTCAACAGGTGGTGCATTAATGCGGTTGGCATAGATCTGACATTGGTAGCATCTCTGTACGTGCTTGCAGCAATCTGATTCCATAGTCGTCCAATAGTAACCCAGTCTCAGAATTTTCTTGGACAACATCAACCCATTCATGTGTGGCCCACAGACTCCCCCATGAACTTCTTCCACAACTTTAGCGGCTTCTGATGCATCTAAACACCGTAACCATACCAGGTTCGGTGATCTTTTGTACAAAACCCCTGCAGAGAGGACAAACTGAATGGCTAACCGCCTGAGCGCTCTCCTGTCAGTCTTGGTAGCTTCTAAAGGGAAGGTTCCTTCGGTTAGATACTGCTTGATCTCGGTGTACCAAGGCTTCTCATCTGATTGTTCTTCTATCTCGAGACAATAAGCTGGCCTGTCTTGCTGTAAGATCTCGATTGGTCTTACATCAATACCTCCTAGAATTTGAATCATTGAGGCTAGCGTGGCTAGTGCGTCTGCAAATCGATTATGGGACCTTGGTCTGTGACAGAAAGTGATTCTCTTGAACCTTGTGATTAACACCTTCAGACATGCCAAATAGGGAATCAGCCTGGCCTCTTTAATAGCCCAAGATTCGTTTGCATGACAAACTACTAACGATGAATCACCATACACATCTATTTCTTCTACGCCCATGTCAAAAGCTTCTCTCAAACCAGCTATACAAGCTTCGTATTCCGCAGCATTGTTTGAGCATGCAAATTTTAGCTTAACTGCTATTGGAAAGTGAGCCCCGGATGGCGAAATCAATACTGCTCTTGCTCCTCTACCTTGACTGTTTGCTGCTCCATCGAAATATAACTCCCAGTCGAATGGCTCTAGCTCTTCTCCTTCTGTGAAGAGAACGGCCTCGTCCGGAAATTGATCATGCACCGAGACATAGTCATATGGTGAATTATAGGCCAGGTGATCGGCAATCGCTTGTCCTTTGATTGACTTCTGAGTCATATAAGTGATATCAAATTCCGAGAGCATCATCAACCAACAGGCTATTCTCCCTATGGTTGCTGGCTTTTCCAAGAGATATTTCAAGGGGTCCATCCGGGAGATCAGAATTACAGGGTATGCCAAAAGGTAATGCCTGAGACGCTGAGAAGCCCAAACTAAAGCCAAGCAAGTTTTCTCCAACAGACTGTATCTTTCTTCGTATTCCAGAAGTCGTTTACTAATGTAGTAAATAGCTTGCTCTTTTCTACCAGAATCATCGTGCTGAGCCAAAACACACCCCATGGAGGTATGTTGTACTGAAATATACAATAGCAGTGGTCGGCCGAGTGTCGGGGGAACCAGTACTGGTGGTGTAAGAAGGTACTTCTTGATTTTGTCAAAAGCCTGTTGACATTCTTCTGACCAGACAGTGGGTTCATTTTTCCTGAGAAGTTTAAAAATGGGTTCGCAGATTGGAGTGAGTTGCGCTATAAATCTGCTAATATATTGAATTCTGCCAAGAAAGCCTCGAATTTCCTTCTCAGTTCGTGGTGCAGGCATATCAATAATAGCTTTCGCCTTTGAAGGGTCAATTTCAATGCCTCTTCTGCTTACAATAAATCCCAGGAGCTTTCCCGAAGTGGTGCCAAAGACACACTTGGCGGGGTTTAATTTTAACCCAAAATTCCTGAGTCTATTACAGAATTTTCTTAGGTTAGCTGGATGATCTTCAGCCTTCGGGGATTTGACAATCATGTCATCCACGTATATTTCTGCCTCCTTGTGAATCATGTCATGAAACAATGCAGTCATAGCTCTTTGATAGGTTGCCCCGGCATTTTTGAGCCCAAATGGCATAACTCGATAGCAGAAAGTACCCCAGGGAGTGATGAATGCAGTTTTGTTCATATCCACTTCAGCCATCTTAATCTGGTTATATCCTGAGAATTCATCCATGAAGGAAAGCGTCTCATGGCCTGCTGTATTATCGACCAGTACATCAATGTGTGGAAGGGGAAAATTATCTTTAGGACTGGCTTTGTTCAAATGTCTATAATCAACACACATCCTGACCTTTCCGTCCTTCTTTGGTACTGGTACGATGTTGGCAAGCCAATCAGTGTATGATGCTACTATCAAGAACCCTGCGTTGA
Source organism: Tetracentron sinense (assembly GCA_015143295.1). Lineage (NCBI taxonomy): Eukaryota > Viridiplantae > Streptophyta > Magnoliopsida > Trochodendrales > Trochodendraceae > Tetracentron > Tetracentron sinense. The sequence continues at coordinate 15,232,664 of CM026553.1, forward strand.
TTTGTTTTTCGACTTCTTCCTTAACCTTCTGTGACCATTCCGGCCTCATTCTTCGAAGCTTCTGACGAATCGGTTTCATATCTGGATGCAAAGGGAGCCTGTGAACTACTAGATCTGCATCGAGTCCGGGCATATCTCCATAAGACCAAGCAAACACATCTTGGTACTCAAGAAGAAATTCAATCATAATGGTCCTCTGCTCAAGACTCAGCGAAGTGCCGATTTTACATACTTAGGGTCGTCATCAGATCCAAGATTTATAGTCTCAGAATCCTCAACACTAGGTTCTATTTCCCTCTCGCTTCGCTCTAAAAGGTCAAAGATCTCTTTGGGAGGTTCATCTTCCTGCTCTTCATCAGATTCTACTTCCAAGAGTTCAAGCTCGATTGATGGATTAGTCGTGGTTTGAGCGTTTCCCTGTTCGAACCAATGATTTTAATTTAGTATTTGTTCGAAGTTTTTAGGCACACTCAATGAGATGAGAAAGAAAATTTTGGGAGGCTTCTGATCAATAGTGCTCGTGGGGAGTCTTAGATCATACCATCATAAGCCAAGCAAAAGAAATATTGAGAGATTTTTTTCTTGGGAAAAAGTATCACTTATATGTATATATTCAAAAGGACTTTACAAGACTTGATTGAAAGTAATTTTTACAGACTCTTCAGCCACTGCAGCTGACAAAAAAATTTGGTTTGACAAGGCCTCAACCGACCTTCTTGACAATCACTGCTCTTCCTTTGGCCGCCTCCAGAGTGATGGGTTCGGTCCACCACGATCTTGGGGATGAAAGACTTATTGTCTCCTCTTTGTCTTCGGAGATAGTGAACACTTTGGCTTCGGCATACTCGAACAGAGCTTCCTCTTGGTCTTCTCCTATCTCTGGGGTTGCTTCCTCTATTTCCAAATCTTCAAATAGGCGCTCTATTCCCATTAGCTCCTCATCCTGGATGCTCCTAGAACTCTCATTTAACACACGAAAGGTTCCATGGTTTTGGGCATGGGTGAGATTATGAGTTCTGGTATCGGGTCGGGTATGGGATTGCTAACTTGGGAAGTGGTAAGATGGTGCAGGTATTTTCGGATTTCTGCCCCCCCTCTCTTTGGTGTGAGCTGCTCCATATAATCCTTCAATGTCGGCTTGTAGCCTATCCCAAACCGCGGGGTGTAACGAGACGGAGTGATGATCTTCCTTATACCTTGAAGCCGGACTCCCAGACCCTGACCGGGTCGATATCCCATTCTTGCCATCATCTTGTACTTGGGAGGAATCTGTCTAGCATTCTTTTCTCTTACTTCAATCTGTGTAATACAACTTACTTCCTCAAACTGCTGAGTTATAAACACTGGCCTTAGCCTTTCTTCTTGAACTTCCAGGATGGAGTAAAACAAACTTTCTGAGGGGATGACGATCAGCTGATCCCCTTGGATAAACTTTATTCTCTGATGTAGAGTGGATGGTACTGCCTTAGCCATATGGATCCATGGTCTTCCGAGGAGTAAAGTGAAGGATGCCGGGACATCCACTACCTGGAAATCAATGAGAAAATCTACCGGGCCGATAGTAACATTCAGATTGATGTCACCGAGGTTCTGCCGTGTCGAATTATCAAATGCCCGAATCGTCATAGGCCTTTTACTTACATGACTCAAATCTATACCAATGCTCCGCAACGTGTTCAAAGTACAAACATTCAATCCTGAGCCATTGTCAATCAAGACTGAAGAAAGATGCTTCCCCCTGCAAACCACTGCAATATATAGTGCCCTGGTATGAGATGTGTCCTCCTCAGGAATTTCTCCCTCAGTAAATGATATGACTTTTGGTTCTAGCACTTGCCCTACTAGTTGTCCCAACTTTTCTGGAGTGATATCCGGAGTGACGTGGGCATTGTTGAAAACTTTGATCAATTGTTTCCGATGGTGATCAGAAGTTAATAACAACCCCATTATAGAGATTTGAGCTGGGATTTTACTTAGCTGTTGAGCAACATGATATTCTTCGGCCTTCTGAATGGCTTTTAACAAGGCTTCTGAATCCTCTCTCTCTTTCTCCAAGTCGATAACTTTTTCCTTCCCTTTGCTCCCTTCTGGCATATTTACAGAAGGATTTGGTGGATACAATCTACCAGACCTGGTGAGGCTTGCAATGTCAACGCTCCCCGGCTCAGTTGGGTAGGAAGTGGATGGGTAGATATATGGTACTTGATCTAGGTTATAGACCGGTGGGGGGGTGAAAGGGATAATTAAGGGACTAGCTGATGGGGTCGACTGGGCCAGTGGCCAATTGGCCGGGCATGGTATCAGGTAAGTGACTTCTTCTTGGATTGGAAGATCAGAAGGGATTTGAATTGGAGATTCTGTGATAGGTGAGGTAAAAGGGTTAATCATACCTACACAGGGTTTTGCTTCCTCTAAGAAACTAACTTGCTGATTGTGAGGTGGTAGAGGGGCTTGAATAATGCTTGTGTTTCCTGGGGATAACTCGATCTTTTTCTGGTCGAGGAGATCTTGAATTGCATGCTTCAAGGTAAAGCATCTATCAGTGAGGTGTCCAGGACCTTGATGGAAAGCACAATGCTGGTCCATACGAAAGGTGGCTCCTGGATTAGAGGGTACTAGCATTGGAGGTCTGGGTGAAAGTACTCCCTTTTGTATAAGGAATGGTAACAGCTGGCTGAGAGGATAAGGTAGAGGGGTGAAAGTTCTGGGCGGTGTTCGCACTTGCTGAGGTGCAAGAGTGCGAGATTGGTTATTAGGTCGAGCCGGGGCTACTGGCGGTGGTTGCGTTGCATTTATGGGCAACTGTACTGGCATTGTCGGTGCTACTGGTACTGCTGGTGTTACCATTTGTACCTCTCCTTCTTTCTTCTTCTGATCTTTTCTGAAAATATTCCGGTTACTGGTGCTTGGCTGCTGTGTGGCCGACTGACTGAAATTGGTAGTAATGGTGCCATTTCGAATAGCAGTCTCAATTCTAACTCCACTCTTGGCAATACTAGGAAAGTCCGTAGCTGGTAGAGCTATCATGAGAGTTGAATAAGGTGGCCTGAGTGTTGCCAAGAACGTAGCTATGAGTTCTTCATCTGGCAGAGATATCTTCATCCTGGATGCCATCTCTCTCCACCTGGCTGCATATTCCATAAATGGCTCATCACTCTTCTGAGTCATTTGTTCTAAATCTCCCTTCTGAGGTAGCAACTCCATGTTAAATGAAAACTGCTTGAGGAATGCGCTGATTAGATCCTTCCAAGTTTTGAATTGCCCCATATCAAGGGAAGTGAACCATACAAGGGCTGCCCCCTTCAGACTCTTTTGAAAGCACCGAATTAACAAAGGGCCATTGTCCCCATGTTCCAACATGTCTGTATAGTAAAGCCGAAGGTGGGTATGAGGGCATCCCTTTCCGTCATATTTCTCAAAATCGGGCATCTTAAAATTTTTGGGGACTACAACCTTAGAATAGAAATCCAAGTCCGCAAACTCTTTACCCGGAGTATCTTGTACTGCCTTCAATTTTTTGATCTCTTCTCGCATTTCTTGAAACTGATCTTTGAAAAGAGAAGAGGGCTCCGATGTATTAGGAACCTGGGGTCTTATAGAGTATGTGGGTTGATTTATCTCTCCCTCACCTTGGTCACGTTGATCAACATCCAAGTCTAGGTTAGGGTTGAAAGAGGATTCTGGTTGAACTTTGAGGTGAATCTTGTTTGGTTGGTTTGGTAGAGGGGGAGATGGATTAGATTGGTTTGGCGGAACAGATGAGCTGGGCTGGTCAGTTGCTCGTGTAGCATTGAGAGTTCTAAGAGCTTCCAAGATATCATGTATCGAGCCTTTGATTTCCATAATGTCCTGGGTGTTGCGGGTTGTTTCCTCTTCTAGATCCTGAGGGTCTAGGAATTCGCCTTGATTCATCTCGACTTCTGATGAACTTCCTGGGGTAGCAGCTTGTGCAAGAGCTTCTCGTGCGAGAGCTGCGGTTACAGATCGAGTCATATGTTGACGCATGATAGATACGACAAATGACTGATAATGAAGACGCATTATGAGAGACAAGAAGAGTTTTTATTCATACAGTAGTTTATATACAAGATGTAACTGCACTTTATCAAAAAGTGTCTTACATACTCAAAAAGAACTAGTTTATGTACATAACTGTAGCACCCCGGATTTTTTTTCATCCTTGATGAATAGCACCTTCATAGCTAATTGGCCGTTTTCATAGTTTTCGTAGTCTAATTAATAAATAAGGGAGAAATCGGAAATTCCGAAATGTCAGAAATGTTCGTTTTCGAAAGACGGATCCAACGCAAGTTGAATCGTCGAAATCCGACGAGCGAGTAAAAAGATATGGTCAAAACAGTCCAGACATAACAGAGCACCGATCGCTCGGTCATTACCTGCGATCGATCGGTCCACTACCGATCGCTCGATGGCTATCGCACGGTTAACTTTTTTGTATGGGGAAAAATTCCAGAGAGTGTGTTTTTGACCGATCTCTCGGTCATAACACCGATCGATCGGTAAGCCTCCGATCGCTCGGTCCATAGCACCGATCGATCGGTCATACGCAGTTTTTCTTCATTAAGGGTGTTTAAGACTTTAAACACCACCCCTTGCCTATAAATAGGCTGAGTTCGTGCCTTAGGGTTTCAGAAACCCTCTGTGCCCTATCTTAGGAGATTTTGAGAGAGAGAAGAAGGAGAGGAGCTACTTGTTGATCAAGCTTGTGGAAGATCAAGGTTCTTCCACTTCCCTTGGTGATTTCCAACCAAGAACTCACTGTTCTTGCTTGTTCCAGCCATTGGGAGTCAAACCCATTGATTCCTCTAAGGTAGATACACTCTACTACAATCTTGCAAATCCTACTAGTTACTAAGTATGATTCTTCTTATCTATGCCCTATCTATGTGTATTGATTTTATGTATGAAAAAGGTGTGATTATATATACTTGGATGAAGGTTACTATTATGATGCACTCTAAGTGTTTGATGAAATACCTCTAAGGGATTCTATGCTTAAATATGATGATTTCTCTTATTAAGTGCATATGCTCGCATGTCTCGCATAAACCGATGTTTTCCATGGATTGCTCAAAAGTACAAACAAGGGTTTTTCACGAAAAGACGAATAATGAATGATTCTAAGTAACTCGATGATTTCTCTAAGATCGTTTCACAAGCTCTAAGGATCATACCGTGCTCACAAGGAAACTCTATGATAATGTTCTAAGATCGTCTCACAAGCTCCACGGATCACAATGAAATGCTCTAAGATCTCTAAGGTTATGCTCTATGGAAATGCTCTACGGTATTGCTCTATGCTCTATGCTCTATGTCTCTACGGATCATAATGACTCTAAGTAACTCCATGAACTCACAAGAACTCATAAGGCTATGATTATCGATTGACTCACACGGTTACAGTTTTTGTTTCGAATATTATCTCACATATGTTTTCACGGTTTCCATACTTTAAGGATTTTACGGATTTCATTTTCCATGTCTCGTATGCTCCATGCCTAACTGCTTTATTGTTATTAGTTTGTATACACTGAGTATTCCATGCTCAGTCGATATTGTTATGATCGGCAGGTGCTCGGGTTCCATTCGATTTGTGTGGCGAAGAACCTTGGGTCGAGGAAGAGTACCGTGACCCGGAGCCTTCCATGGATCACTATCATGACGATGGTGCTCTAGATAGGAGTCGTGACTTCGATTTCTGTTGATCGACCGACTTAGAACTTGTGTCATTTTGTTATGTGAGTGTGGGGTTTGTCCACTCCACTTTTGGGTTTCTCACACTTGTATACTTGTTGGTTCTTACTTGAGCCAAGCTATAGGAGTATTCTTTTGCTTCCGCTATGTTTAGTATTTTATTTTCCGCTGTGCATTGTATTTCGTTTCCGTTATGTATATTCAGGTACTCTGACAGGTTTCCACGTGTGCCTTATGTATCATACTGGAGGTATGATATGGCGGTCACGAGTCAAAGTATCCTTAACTCCTAGGGGGTATTTTGGGTCGCGACAGACTTGGTATCAAAGCTAGTTATGTCTAACGACAGACTTAGTTAGGTCACTCAGGCTTGGCCTAAGCGGAAGTAATTCCTATGAGTTGAACTTAGAACTCAGAAGGACTCAGTTGTCTTAGGCTTGTTACCACGACATAACCGGTATCAAGTGAATCTTTAGGTCAGTATAGGATCCGAGATTGATGTGGTCCTATGCGAGGTTCTAGTATAGGCTCTAAAGTATAATTATATGATGATGTATATATACCTCGATGTATACTATGTGCGGTATAGCATTTCATGATTATTGAATTGCTATATGATATGTGAGGTTTGGTATCCAGTTAGACTCATGTTTTGCCAAATTGATCTCAGGATTCGATATCATGAGACGTGGCAATCGGGGTCGAGGTTACCATACTCGGAGGGCCGAGAGTGAAGTTCCGAGAGAAGAGGAACCGTTGTACTTCACGAATGCGATGGACTCCATAGCCGAGACTTTGGCATTGTTGGCAGCAAGGCCTATGCCTACCCCACCGTCCACGCCTGTGCCTACACCGGTGCATCACACCGCGGGGCTCGAAGCTTTTAGGAGACTGCGGCCTCCTACATTCTATGGCACTCTGGACCCCATGGTGGCCGAGTCTTGGATTATGCAACTGGAGAAGACCTTCCGGGCTCTCCGTTGTACCGATGAGCAAAGGGTAGAATGGGCTTCCTTCGTGATGGAAGGTGAAGCCGAACACTGGTGGAGAGCTGCCCAAAGGCAGAGAGATGTTGCTAAGGCAGGTGTGCCCTGGACTTGGGCGGAGTTCTTAGAGACCTTCAGGGAACAGTACTTTCCCAGGTTTATTCGGGAACAAAAGGCGAGAGAGTTTATGCTTTTGGAGCAAGGGTCGATGAGCGTAGCCGAGTATGAGGCTAAGTTCACCGAGTTGTCCAGGTTTGCTCCGCACTTGGTGGCTACTGAAGACCTACAGGTCAGGAAGTTTGAGATGGGCTTGAAGGCTTTCATCCGAGATCGGGTGTCCATTCTCCAGGTAGAGTCTTGGAGAGAGATAGTAGGGAAGGCGAAGATCGCTGAAAAGAATGCAGAAGACTTTGTGAGAAGAAGAGACAGTGGCTTCGGGAAGAGCATGTCTCGGGGTCAGTCGAGTAGTTCTTCAGAGAAAAGGGCTAGGACTGCACCGTACCAGTTCTCCCAGCCGATGTCGGCTCAGAGACCTTCTTTTGCGCCTCAGGCACCGCGTCCTACGGCATCGCAAGCTACGAGGGTTATGCCTCCGGCTTCCTAAGCATCGCAGACATTTGAGGAGTGCGCCGAATGTGGTCGTCGGCATAAGACTGGAGATTGCCGAAGAATGTCAGGTGGATGCTTCCACTGTGGCGAGATGGGCCATATGATTCGAGATTGTCCGCGCAAGCAGTCACGGTCTGGATCACAGGGAGTTCGGCCTCTAGGCAGGCAGAATTCACTTCAGGGGTCTTCATCTCAGGCCTCTAGATCCTTGCAGCCTACCCAGCAGCCTCGTCAGGCAAACCAGGGCAGAGTCTTTGCCATGACTGATAGAGACGCACAGGCATCTGATGATGTTGTGCAAGGTACGCGCGAACTAGTCTTTGTCAAAGTTCTAATATTGCCATGATATATTCGTATCCATATATGTCCTATGTGGTGTTTTGCGATGTTTGTATCTATATGTACAGTTGTGTTATAACTGGGATGATTCAAATTCTCAGGTTCGTTGCTCGTAAATGAATGTTTGGCAAGAGTGTTGATAGACACAGGATCCACTCACTCGTTCGTTTCACCAAGCTTTGCCAAAGGCTTTACGTCCGAGCCAAGCAAGCTACCTAGGGAGTTGTCCATTTCCACTCCATTGGGAAAATCTATTGAGACAGATAAAGTGTATCCGGATAGTGTTGTACAAGTCATGCAGCACGAGTTGCCAGTCGACTTGATCCTTCTGGGAATTCAGGATTGGGATTTCGATGTCATCCTAGGTATGGATTGGCTCTCAACTCACCATGGACACGTGGCGTGTTTCGAGAAGGTGGTGCATTTTAAACCCGTGGGGTTAAAGCCGTTTCATTTCAGGGGACTTCAGAGAAGAGACATTGCCCGCTTTGCAACTCTTAGTCTCGAGGGTGTAGAAGTGCGAGACTCCACACCCATTCCAGTGGTATGTGAGTATATGGATGTTTTTCCAGAAACCTTGCCGGGATTGCCTCCCGATCGTGCAATCGAGTTTGCGATTGAGCTAGCTCCAGGCACAGTTCCGATTTCGAGAGCTCCGTATAGGATGGCCCCTATTGAGCTTAAGGAGTTAAAAGAGCAGTTAGAAGAATTGCAAGGCCTTGGTTTTATCCGGCCAAGTGTTTCACCTTGGGGAGCTCCGGTTCTCTTCGTGAAGAAGAAAGATGGATCAATGCGTCTGTGCATTGATTACAGGCAATTGAACAAGGTCACGATCAAGAATCGTTATCCATTGCCTCGGATAGACGACTTGTTTGACCAATTGAAGGGTGCGCAGTTTTTCTCCAAGATTGACCTTCGATCTGGTTATCATCAGTTGAAGATCAAGAAAGAGGACATTCCGAAGACAGCATTCCGAACTCGATACGGTCATTACGAGTTTTTGGTCATGTCTTTTGGACTGACTAACGCACCGGCAGCATTCATGGGTTTGATGAATCGGGTGTTCAGATCGTCTCTCGATCAATGTGTGATCGTGTTCGTAGATGATATCCTTGTGTATTCACAGTCACAGGAGGATCACACGAGAGATCTCCGTCTGGTCTTGCAGACACTTCGAGAGCATAGTCTGTATGCTAAGTTGAGCAAGTGCGAGTTCTGGCTGAACAAGGTGTCTTTTCTTGGACACGTGGTATCTGCTGAAGGTATTTCAGTTGATCCTGCAAAGATTGAAGCGGTGATGAATTGGGAAAGGCCGAAGAGTGTCACCGAGATTCGTAGTTTCCTCGGGTTGGCAGGGTATTACAGAAGGTTTGTGGAAGGATTTTCAAGTTTAGCAGCTCCGCTTACCTATCTCACACGGAAGAACACGAGGTTCACTTGGAGTGATAAGTGCGAGGCTAGTTTCTTGGAGTTGAAAAAGAAGCTTACTTCGGCTCCTGTTCTTACAGTTCCATCTGGGAGCGGTGGTTTCGAAGTCTATAGTGATGCTTCACTAGTGGGACTTGGATGTGTTTTGATGCAGCATAAACAGGTGGTCGCCTATGCTTCTCGTCAGCTGAAGGAGCATGAGCAAAACTACCCCACACATGACTTAGAGCTCGCTGCAGTCATCTTTGCACTGAAACTTTGGCGTCACTACCTCTACGGAGAAGAGTTCGTGGTGTTCACAGACCACAAGAGCTTAAAGTATCTTTTCCTCCAGAAGGAGTTGAATATGAGGCAGCGTCGTTGGATGGAGTTCATGAAGGACTACGACTGTTCCATCCAGTACCACCCGGGTAAGGCTAACGTGGTAGCCGATGCTCTTAGTAGAAAACCTTACGGAGTTATGGCTCAATTGAGAGTGCAAGAGTGGAAGTTATTACATGATATGTGTCATTTGGACACTACTCTCAGGCATGTCACGAATGGGCCGATAATGTCCAACGTGGTGGTTAGGCCACAGATCCTGAGCCAGATCAAGGAGTTACAGAGTTCCGATGTTGAGTTGCTTGCTTACCGAGACAAGTCGGTGAGTAACGGCAATCAGGAGTTCGCTTTAAATGATGATGGTGCTATCACATTTAAAGGCAGGTTGTGTGTCCCCGCCGACACAGCTTTGAGGGATGAAATTTTGAATGAAGCTCACCGATCAAAGTACACGGTACATCCGGGAGGTACCAAGATGTACCAGAATCTCAAGAAGCACTACTGGTGGCGAAACATGAAGAGGGAAGTCGCTGAGTACGTCGCCAGATGTTTGATTTGCCAGCAGGTAAAAGCCGAGCATCAAAGGCCGGCAGGTCTTTTGCAGTCTCTTCCTATTCCGGAGTGGAAATGGGAGAACATCTCGATGGATTTCATTGTGGGTTTGCCGCGAACGGTGAAGGGCTCCGATGCTATTTGGGTGATTGTGGACAGGTTGACTAAGTCTGCACATTTCATTCCGTACCGAACTACTTTCAATGCAAATCAGTTGGTAGCCCTATATGTTAAGGAGGTGGTTCGACTTCACGGTGTGCCAGTTTCTATCGTGTCTGATCGAGATCCTCGGTTTACTTCCAGGTTTTGGAAAACCTTCCAGGATGCTATGGGTTCTCGTTTAGAATTCAGTACCGCCTTCCATCCTCAGACCGATGGACAAACGGAGAGGGTGAATCAGGTAGTGGAGGATATGCTCCGAGCTTGTATGCTGGATTTTCAGGGTAGTTGGGAGGAACAGTTGCCGTTGGTTGAGTTTGCCTACAACAATAGCTATCAGGCAAGCATCCAGATGGCACCTTTTGAAGCTCTGTATGGTCGGAGTTGTCGATCACCGCTATACTGGGATGAAGTTGGTGAGAGGAAGATTCTTGGTCCTGAGTTGATAGAGCGGACCGCAGAAAGGGTCAAAATTATCCGAGAACGATTGAAAAGTGCTCAGGATAGGCAGAAGAGCTATGCGGATATACGCCGTAGAGATTTAGAGTTCCGAGTTGGAGATCGGGTCTTTGTGAAGATTTCGCCGAGTCGGGGAATCATGCGATTCGGGAAGAAGGGGAAGCTCAGTCCAAGGTATGTGGGACCATTTGAGATCGTCACAAGGGTTGGTGAGGTCGCTTACAGGGTAGCACTACCGCCTCACATGGCAGCGGTCCATAATGTATTTCACGTCTCTATGCTTAGAAAATACATTTCGGATCCGTCTCACGTCATCGCTCTTGATCCTGTTGAGATTCGAGAGGATCTTACGTTGGTTGAGCAACCAGTTCAGATTCTGGATCGTCGAGATCAAGTGTTGCGAACCAAGACTATCCCTTTAGTCCTAGTGAAGTGGCAGCATCATTCCAAGGAAGAGGCTACATGGGAGCGAGAAGCCGAAGTACGAGAAAAGTACCCCCATTTATTTGTTTAAGGCCATGGCATTCCCTTGTATTTTGCTATAGTTTTACACATGTATGTATCGTCCAAATTTCGGGGACGAAATTTTTGTAAGGGGGGGAGAATGTAGCACCCCGGATTTTTTTTCATCCTTAATGAATAGCACCTTCATAGCTAATTGGTCGTTTTCATAGTTTTCGTAGTCTAATTAATAAATAAGGGAGAAATCGGAAATTCCGAAATGTTAGAAATGTTCGTTTTCGAAAGACGGATCCAACGCAAGTTGAATCGTCGAAATCCGACGAGCGAGTAAAAAGATATGGTCAAAACAGTCCAGACATAACAGAGCACCGATCGCTCGGTCATTACCTGCGATCGATCGGTCCACTACCGATCGCTCGATGGCTATCGCACGGTTAACTTTTTTGTATGGGGAAAAATTCCAGAGAGTGTGTTTTTGACCGATCTCTCGGTCATAACACCGATCGATCGGTAAGCCTCCGATCGCTCGGTCCATAGCACCGATCGATCGGTCATACGCAGTTTTTCTTCATTAAGGGTGTTTAAGACTTTAAACACCACCCCTTGCCTATAAATAGGCTGAGTTCGTGCCTTAGGGTTTCAGAAACCCTCTGTGCCCTATCTTAGGAGATTTTGAGAGAGAGAAGAAGGAGAGGAGCTACTTGTTGATCAAGCTTGTGGAAGATCAAGGTTCTTCCACTTCCCTTGGTGATTTCCAACCAAGAACTCACTGTTCTTGCTTGTTCCAGCCATTGGGAGTCAAACCCATTGATTCCTCTAAGGTAGATACACTCTACTACAATCTTGCAAATCCTACTAGTTACTAAGTATGATTCTTCTTATCTATGCCCTATCTATGTGTATTGATTTTATGTATGAAAAAGGTGTGATTATATATACTTGGATGAAGGTTACTATTATGATGCACTCTAAGTGTTTGATGAAATACCTCTAAGGGATTCTATGCTTAAATATGATGATTTCTCTTATTAAGTGCATATGCTCGCATGTCTCGCATAAACCGATGTTTTCCATGGATTGCTCAAAAGTACAAACAAGGGTTTTTCACGAAAAGACGAATAATGAATGATTCTAAGTAACTCGATGATTTCTCTAAGATCGTTTCACAAGCTCTAAGGATCATACCGTGCTCACAAGGAAACTCTATGATAATGTTCTAAGATCGTCTCACAAGCTCCACGGATCACAATGAAATGCTCTAAGATCTCTAAGGTTATGCTCTATGGAAATGCTCTACGGTATTGCTCTATGCTCTATGCTCTATGTCTCTACGGATCATAATGACTCTAAGTAACTCCATGAACTCACAAGAACTCATAAGGCTATGATTATCGATTGACTCACACGGTTACAGTTTTTGTTTCGAATATTATCTCACATATGTTTTCACGGTTTCCATACTTTAAGGATTTTACGGATTTCATTTTCCATGTCTCGTATGCTCCATGCCTAACTGCTTTATTGTTATTAGTTTGTATACACTGAGTATTCCATGCTCAGTCGATATTGTTATGATCGGCAGGTGCTCGGGTTCCATTCGATTTGTGTGGCGAAGAACCTTGGGTCGAGGAAGAGTACCGTGACCCGGAGCCTTCCATGGATCACTATCATGACGATGGTGCTCTAGATAGGAGTCGTGACTTCGATTTCTGTTGATCGACCGACTTAGAACTTGTGTCATTTTGTTATGTGAGTGTGGGGTTTGTCCACTCCACTTTTGGGTTTCTCACACTTGTATACTTGTTGGTTCTTACTTGAGCCAAGCTATAGGAGTATTCTTTTGCTTCCGCTATGTTTAGTATTTTATTTTCCGCTGTGCATTGTATTTCGTTTCCGTTATGTATATTCAGGTACTCTGACAGGTTTCCACGTGTGCCTTATGTATCATACTGGAGGTATGATATGGCGGTCACGAGTCAAAGTATCCTTAACTCCTAGGGGGTATTTTGGGTCGCGACAATAACAAAAGTGCTTTTAAAACATATGCGAGTGCATGATCATTCCTAAGTAGGTCCTTCAAAGAGGAATGTCAAAATCCAGTGGTAGGGGCTCGCCCTCGAGCTGCATGATTTGCTGATTCAGGGCCTCGATGTGAACCTCCAGCATATCAATCGTCTCTGCTGCATTCTGAGTTCCCTGAACATACTGGCGTATCTTGGTACTGAGCTCATCGCTGGCTATGTCTAGCTGCTCTTGTGCAAATTGGAGACGAGTCTTGAGACCTTTCTTGCTCCTGGCTTGGTGCTTGACTACCTTTTGTAGGGAAGCTGCAAAATGCTTAGCCTGAATTTTCTCTTGCATCAAACGGCCTACCTCCTGTCGGACTTTGTGCACATACTTCTTCACCTTCCGCTCTTTTGCTGCCAGTCGGGCTTTCGCTACTGCGATCTCCTTCTCCTCGGCTTTGATACTCATGCGGGCATGTAGAAATGTGTCCACCCAAGGTCGAGTGGTTGCTGCAATTGGTATGGTGCCATGCCTCGGGGGTCTTGCTGGTGTTGGTAACTCAACGGGTATCGGCATGCTGCTTGCCTGGTCTTCCAACATCAACCACTGATCATAGCCATCCACCGTCTGAGGAGTCATACAGTATTCAAGATTTTCATCCTCCCGCCAGCGGGAGAGCCTCCAGCTTGATGCAAATTCCCGCCTCATACGCTCTGAGGTGCCCTTGAAGTCGATGAAGTCTTCGTGCATGGGTTCCCAGGTAGGGATGAACTGGGCATACCCCAACTGTCGGAGAACGCGGAGAGGTGCATAAGGTGTTGATCCTGAAAGCCCGGCTAGAATGATACAAGTACGTCGAACTGTGCTAAGGCACGGCTGAATCTGTCTAGGCATCCAGGTGGGCCGCCATATGATGTCATCTTCTTTCAAAGTTTGGAGGTGAGCAAGGTAAAGTTCTGCATCTGTAGAAGCCGGCTTATGACGTTGTACTAAGAATTGTAGAACCACGCTGTTGAACTGGATTGGCCTTGTTGGGGGTGATGCAATACTCGGGATGTGCTCAACTAACCAGATGTGTAGAAGAGCGATACAACTGTTGAAGGCCCCCTTCTGATGACTGGAACAGAACGAAATGTCTCGAAGAAGCTCGGCCAGTAACATTGGGACAAGGGTAGCTCTTTCCTGGACTTGCCTGATGACGTTGCATAGTACGACCTCTATATGTTTTGGCCCTTTGGGGAATAGGACTTGACCCACTACCGCCAAAGTAAATGCATTTAATTTACCCGCATTAACTTTGGGGGCGGTGTAATCCCAGTCCCGGTCATACAAGGAAAATAGGTAGGTCAAAGGGCATTTACTATATGACTCCTCTGCCCCTCTGAGCACTTGGTCTTCTCTTACTGTAGAGCCCCGGACCTTTTCACATTTATGCATGACCCTTCGTAGCCATTTTTCCTTTAAAGTAATGCAATTAATAAATAAGGAAGAAATTTGAAATTCCGAAACGTCAAAAATGTTCGTTTTCGAAGTACGAACCCAACGCAAGTTGAATCGTCAAAATCGGACGAACGAGTCAAAAGTTATGGCCAAAACAGTTTGGACCTGCAGACCACCGATCGCTCGGTCCATGGAGCGATCGATCGGTCCAAAACCGATCGCTCGGAGGCTATCGACTGGTCGAGATTTTTCTATGGGGAAATTTTCCAGAGAGTGAAATTTCAACCGATCGCTCGGTTATGAAACCGATCGATCGGTAGGCAACCGATCGATCGGTCATTAACACCGATCGCTCGGTCCTCGCGTTTTACAGAATTTTCACTAAGGGCATTTTCGGCATTCGGGTGTTATACCCTTTCTTATATAGGATTACCCGAGCCTTTAGGGCTCATTCTCAACCCTTAGAAGATTTGGGAGATTAGAGAGAAAGGAGAAGGTTTTCCAAAACCTAGGTTTTCATTTTGGAGAGAAATCAAAGGGTTTTGAAACCCTAGATCAACCTCAAGCTCGATTTCTTCAAGATTTCGGTTCAAGCATTCGTGGAGCTCGTGTGGGGCACTCTCCTCAAGCTAGGGCAGCAACTCACGTGCGTTTGGTGGAGGATTTCTTCCCCCATTTGTCAAGGTCGGTACTTTTTACTACCCTCCTAGTTATAGCCTCTCATTTCCTTATTCCTTCTTGTTTTCCTTCATATATATATATATTATGAGATGGGTGGTATGTATGGTAAATGGAGAGGGATGTTGGCGAATGGATGCCGTGTGGATGATGTAATGAATGAATGGGGAAGGGCATTGTACTAATAATAAACATACAAGTGTGATGTGAGTATAACCCACCTAGAAAAGCATGTTGTAGGGTTAATGAATAATGAATGTACCATGTTTGATGAAATGCCAAGGTGAATAAAATGAATGATAAATTAAGAAAATGCATGTTTAAGGTTTATGGAAATTGCTAGGGTTATGATAGTGTGATTGTTCACTTTCCCTAAATGATATCAATATTAAATTGCCCAAATCATTGATGTTATGTGTCATGAATTACTCAAATGCCATATTAAATTCCAAATGCAAGTATGCACACGACCTCACGAGCACGCATACATGACATGATTTACCGAGGTTTCCAAGAATGGGATTTAGAGGTGGGACATATCCTACGATATGTTTTACCTCGATTTTGGCAAGAACAAGACAATCATGCATTTTCATAAGAAGGGTCTCCCTTCCCTCGCAAGTGCATACATCACATAAGAAGGGCCTCCCTTCCCTCGCAAGTACATCTCACAAGAACATCTCACAAGTGAAAGGACATGACATGAGCATTTAGGAAGAAGGGTCTCCCTTCCCTCACAAGTAGTTTACTCTTCCAAGCATGATACAAGGAAGCATGACATGGCATGACAAGCATGATACGATAAGATAAGACAAACATGACAAGTTTTCAAGCAAGGAAATGGTGTTTTCAGTCAAGTCAAGTGCACGGTGTTTTCAAGGGTTTTATTGGCTTTTATGAATTCAAGCATGATTATATACTCCTTTACTTTATTGTCATGATATGAATTATTCCTGCTTTATATGCTATGAATTGTTTCCTTCTAACTTATAAGAATTATTCCTGCTTTATGTATGCTATCTGTATACTATGACTGTTGGTTAGTAATTAGTACCCGCTGAGTATTCCATGCTCAGCCGTACTTCTTATGTCGGCAGGTTCTGAGGGAGCAGCTGCTCCATTTGATATCTGTGCTCCGAGTCCATGGGTGGAGGAGGAGTACGTCGAGGAGCCTTTTGAGGAACCTCCAGTGGAGGGTTACCTTTAGGTGGTTGTAGATTCTGAGTGGATTAGCTGTGGGTGAGATGAGAGATTATATCCATGTATTTTGGCGGGTCTGTCCGCACTTTCTTCTGGTTACTTTTGTATAAACTTGGACCATTTGTATATACTTAGAGGTTTGTTAGACTTCCGTTGTGCTTTATAGTTATGTTTCCGCTATAATGTCCTCTATTGTATATGCTCTGTGGGTTTTTGCAGGTTGGTTTGTCAAGCAAGTCATGTAAGTCATGATTGAGTCGTCCAAGATTCACTCTAACTCCTAGGGTGGGTTTTGGGTCGCGACACTTACCTCGAGGAACCTGGCCAGCGTCCGCTTATAATTCCCCTGGTGTTGTGGAAACACAATATCTTCTCCTAAGTTAAGACCCGAAATGTGACTGATCTCTTCTAAGGTTGGACACAACTCCTGTTTGCCGAAATGGAAGGTCATCGTCCTTTCATCCCAACAATGGATGGCAGCTTGAAGAAGGCGCCAGTCTGGATTTATTCTGCTTAGCTCTAGAGTGTACCCCAGATGGTATTCCTGTTGCCAAACCATTCTTTGCTCCGATGTGAGGGTGGAGATGACCGATAATACTGAAGATTCACATCCTGGGCGTTCCCGTAGATTGACAAGGTTATGAGAACGTAAAGGACCTGCCATCTACATGATGCGGACAAAATTTAGACATATCTAACCTAAGATGAATGTATATATATATGTATATAAAAACATGGAAAACATTCAAAAAGGAAGGAATTCACAATAAGAATCAAGCAGGGCTCACACAAGCTCCAAATTGGTTTAGGTATAGGGACACGAGTGTCCCTACATCTAACAAATGATGTAGGAGCGGCCTAAACTAGTAGCAAAATAGGGATAAGGTTGTCCCTCCTGACGGGTAACTACTAGTTTATGCCCACACAGAACCTATGGTCTACATGCTTATGCTGGTGTATGCAGAGTTTTGACTATAAGGTTGAGGAGCACTTGACCGTATATGCGACTCCCCGGTATAGAACATACCTGAAAAGGGACGATTGGTGCAAGCGGGAAAGACCAGTTGCGTTAACCGGAGATAACCATCTCTCGGTCTACAACCAGTACTTTCCACAGATCTTTGGGCTCCAGCATCGGGGATAACCATCCCTCGATTGTAAGCTTACCGGATCCAGCTAGGTAGGTGAAGGGTTTTTATTGTAATATGCAATGAATATGAATGTATCAATCAAAATCAAGCAATTAATAAAAATGGAACCCTAGGCATGTTGCTAAGTTTTGCAAACAAATGTCCGAGGTTTTAATTAAAATGAATGAAATAACATATCGATGAAATTGAAAGATTTTGTTGTGGTTTCCGGTATTTGATTCAGACTTAGATTTTGGCTTGAATACTGGTCTGCGAAACCAGAGTCCCCAGCAGAGTCGCCAGCTGTGAGTACCTGAATTTTACCCTCCCTTCCCGATCAAGATAAATCCCAATAAGGAATGGTGATAAATTATAATTGAGTTGTGAGTCGCCACCTATCTAATTATGAGGGAAATAGGTCCCTGAATTTGTTGGATAAGGCATGGTATAGAAATCAGAGGTCAGGGTAAGGGATTCAGTTGAGTTAGGGGAAGGTGTTAGGCACCCCTAAACCCCCATCCGGAGATGGTTACCTACTCCCTAAGTTTGAATCAAATAAAGGAAACCATAAAGAAGCTTGCAATTTTATCTATATGCTGAGCAATGTAATATTGAATGAAATACATGAATTGAGATGGATAGAGTAGAAACGGAATAGGGATTCTATCCTAGGGAGAGCTGAACCCGATCAGGGTTGCCTACGTATCCACAGTTAGTGGAATCAAGCCACACGTAGTTCCGGGGTGAAGTTGATGGTTTGATTTGATTGGACTGGATTGTGGATGATTGAAAAGTTTGTTGCTCCTAATTGAGGAGCGAGGTGGCCTTTTAAGCTCGTGCTGAGGAGCGATTGGCTTGATTGATTTTAGGGTTCAGCTGGGGTTTAATCAAAGCTTAACTAAGGTTTTAACCAAGGTTTAACTAAGGTTTTAATTAGAGTTAACTGGGGCTTAATCAGGTTTAGCTAGGGCTTAAGCTAGGGTTTTAACTATAATTAACTCGGTTTAATCAGAGTTTAACTAAGATTAACTGGGGGTTAATCGGGGTTTAGCTAGGGCTAAGCTATAATTAACTGGGTCTAATTTAGGATTAACTAGGGTTAAGCTAGTTCTTGACGGGGATTTGGACAGGGATTCGACTAGGCGGGCTAGTTTTGAACCGGGATTTGGGCAGAGGTTCGACTAGGCGGGGCTAGTTTTGAACCGGGATTTGGGCAGAGGTTCGACTAGGCGGGGCTAGTTTTGAACCGGGATTTGGGCAGAGGTTCGACTAGGCGGAGCTAGTTTTGAACCGGGATTTGGGCAGAGGTTCGACTAGGCAAGGCTAGTTTTGGACCGGGATTTGGGCAGAGGTTCGACAGGGTAAGCCGGGTTTAAATAAAACCGGGCAGGGGTTCGACTAGGCGGGGCTAGTGTTGAACCGGGATTTGAGCAGAGGTTCGACTAAGCGGGGCTTTTAGCAGTCTAAAAGTAAAATTTAAAGACAAAACATAATTTAAGCAATTAATAATAAAGCTCAAAAAAATTGAAAGCGAGATTAGGGATAGAGGGATTACCTTCCCGAAAGTACGGTGAACTTTCGGACAAAGAGGGGATGCTCCAAAAGAAAAGAAAAAGAACTTAAAACTTTGAACACCCGGGAAACGATTTTCCAAGGGTTTTTCTAAATCATAGGACTTTAAAAAACCAAGGAAAGGGTGAGTGAATTGGTGAGATTTTGAGGAAAGGGGTTGGGCTTTTATAGGGGATAAAAAAGGAGAAAAAAACCAAAATTTTCGATGTGGGACTATCTTTTTTTTGAAAAAATTTCGCTTTGGTCGTTTTTGTGAAAAACGACCAAAGCAAAAGGTCGGCAATGACGGAAAGTAGGTCGGTTTGCGGGGGGAAAAGACCAAAATAACCGGATATTAATTTGGTCGTTTATGACATAAACGACAAACCGTAAAAAACCAAAAAAAATTTGGTCGTTTTTGCCAAAAACGACCAGCCAAGACCTGCCTAAAAAAGGCTGGTCGTTTTTGGTATAAACGACCAAAATAAAGCTTTAAAAAGTGATTTTGAGCTATATTATGCATTTGAAGCCTGATTTGAGCCCGGAAACAGCCGAAATTTAACTGATAAATCCAAGAAAAATATTTTAGATAAAAAGTGAGTTTTGAAGTATTTTCCAGGGGTATTTTTGTCATTTTGCACCTTAGGGGCATTTTGGTCATTTTCCCATTTTAAAATCCGATTTAATCCCAAAAATTGCCAAAATTCATCAAAAATTTGTAAAATCATTTTGAACCCAATGACAATTTTTTAGCATCTTTTCAAGGGTATTTTGGTAATTTTTCACCCTAGGGGTACTTTGGTCATTTTTGAAAATCAAAACACCTGGAAAGAGGTTTTTGAAAGAGGGTTTTTGGGAAGATTTGAAGGTGTTAACGGTGTTAAAAGGGTGCAAAATTGGGGTGCTTACAAGTATGACTCTTCTCAGTGTCTCCACTAGACTCAGTGTGACTACTTTCATCACTTCTATCCTTCTCATCAACCACCGAGGCAGTCTTAAGAATCCCAGAAAGGGATACAGTGAAAGCAGTATGATTATCAGTTTCTTTACTTGAAGAGGAACTGTCCGATTCTTCATTCTCGGAATCACTGTCATCCCAACAGGCATTCATCACCTTGCCCTTACTTTTCTTCTTGTTAGGACAGTTAGGTGAAATATGACCGAAACCATGACATTCATAACATTGAACACCTTGGGATTTCTTGTCGCCACTCTTGGAATTTTTCTTGATTTCCCAGGGCTTAGACTTTGACTTCTCAAAAGATTTTCCTCCCTGTTTAGGATTGAACCTCTTTTTCGTTCTAAAAAATTTTTGAAATTTTTTAACGAAGAGAGCCATTTCTTCCTCATCCATCTCTCCATCACTGTTATCCTCATCCAAAGATTCCTTAATTGATTTCAAGGCTAAAGATTTGGTCTTCTTGGATGGTCGAAGATTGAGTTCATAAGTTTGGAGTGAACCAACTAATTCTTCAATCTTCAGAGAGTCAACATTTTTACTCTCTTCAATAGCAGTGACCTTGGGTTGAAATCTCTCAGGTAGAGATCTAAAGACTTTTCTAACTATCTTGGACTCAGTTAATCTTTCACCTAAGTTGAAACTAGCATTGACAATGTCACTAAGTTTTGCATAAAATTTATCAAATGTGTCATCGTCTTCCATTTTCAAATATTCAAATTTGGTGGTTAACATTTGGAGTTTTGAGATTTTAACAGTGGTGGTACCCTCATGGGCAATCTCAAGAATGTCCCATGCCTCCTTTGCTGTTTCACATGAAGAAATTCGTTTGAATTCCTCAGCTGTGACTGTAGTAAAGATAGCATTGAGTCCTTTAGTATTCCAACCACTTGTCTCAAGCTCTTCTCTGGTCCATTCATTAGAATATTTGACGACAGTCAAATCACCTAGAGTTTTCACAGGCGTAGTCCACCCATTTTGAATAGACATCCAAATTCTCTCGTCAATTGATTTGAGAAAGGCTCTCATTCGGGCTTTCTAATATGCGTAATTATTCCCATCGAACAGTGGGGGACGAGAGACTGAACCGCCCTCTCTTAGAGTACTCATGATCACAGAGTAAGATATACAGGATCACACTAAAGGGTTTAGTCTTAAAGGTGAACCCGCTCTGATACCAATTGAAATTACCCGAATCAATGATCTCTATGACCTAGAGGGGGGGTGAATAGGTCTATCTAAGAACTTCTAACCAATTTTTAATTTTTCAAAGAATTAGTTTAGAAATCAATAAATAATTCACAGCAACAATCCACACAAATCAAACACAGTAGATTTTTACGTGGAAAACCCTTACGGGGAAAAACCACGGGACCGCGTCCAACAACAAACTTCACTATAAGAAGAATTCAAGTACAAGACAAGACCTTACCCAAACCGGACTCGACGTTCCTAGGTACAAAATCTTACTCTTGATTTCCACGACGTTCCTAGGTGGTAAAACATATACCTTTGTGATTGTTGATGATTATTCTAGATATACTTGGGTATTGTTTTTATCACACAAAAGTGAAGTACCTAATCTATTTAAAAAATTCTGTAATAGAGTACAAAATGAAAAAGGATACTTATTAATAACATAAGAAGTGATAGAAGTGGTGAATTCAAAAATAACGAGCTTGAGCTTTATTGTGAAGAAAATGGTTTTAACCATAACTTCTCACCTCCAAGAACTCCTCAACAAAATGGAGTTGTTGAAAGGAAGAATAAATCTCTTTAAGAGATCGCTAGGACCCCAATGCTAAATGCGCATAACTTTCCTAAATATTTTTGGGAGGAAGCCATCAACTACCTGCTTCCTTTTTGCTCTTTGCCCCCCCCCCCCCCCCCCCCCCCCCCCCCCCCCACTTCGATGAGACATATAGGTGGTATACGCTGTAAAGGTATACACGGGATGTCGAGGACATAAAGGGGTGTCGAAAGGGAGGACATGTAGGTGGTGTACACTGTAAAGGTATACACGGGATGTCGAGGACACACGAGGGTGTCGAGAATGAGAGATGCAGGTGGTTTACGCTGTAAAGCTATACGTGGGATGTCGAAGACACTCGGGGGTGTCAAAAAGGAGGACATGTTGGTGGTATACACTGTAAAGGTTTACACAGGATGTCGAGGTCACACGGGGGTGTCCAAAAGGAGGCGGCATATCCAGGAGGCACTAGCCGGATGATTGAAATGGCCAAGAGGCACTGGATTTCGATCAAAGATGATGCTGAGGAGTTTAATCACCAGAAGCATGACGCTATGCAGGGGATGTCATGCAGGGGATAAAGGTGAGGATGCTTTCCCATGCCTCTACTGATTGTGTCACGCCCCAAAATACCCCCTAGGAGTTAAGGGATACTTTAGAGGTGACTACGTGTACCTGTCAAACCATCCTGTAATGCAAGAGGCTAAACATAATATAATTCAATGAAAATCAGAGCGCGGAAACTAAACATAAGTGCGGAAGCATAAGCCAACTTTTTTTCTTTTCTTCTATAACTCCAAATAGTATTCCAAGTTAACATATACCAAATACAATCAAAGTAAAGGTGGACATGCCCACCTATCAAAATACAAAAAGGAACTCTCTAACCCTCTCCTCTCAACAGTAGTCGAGGTATGGCCACACATCCAAGTCCCCATCCTCCTGAGACTGCCATGGGATAGGTGGCTCCCTCTCCTCTACATACTCCTCCTCGACCCAAGGCTTCGGGGTTCGAGGACATCCACAGTACCTGCCGACATAAAAGTACGGCTGAGCATGGAATACTCAGCGAGTACAAACTACTAGCTAACCATAACAATAGCGAAAGCATAACAACAGTGAGCAATACAAGATATTAATTTAAAGCAATAGTGAAAGCATAAGATACATAGCCTATCTTGACATGCGTGTATGAATGCAAAAACCTCGGTGTAAAACTCATGTCTCGGAAAACCCTTTCGTGTCTCGGTCAAATCATGTATGTGTATCGTGTCTTGTCTTGTATTTCATGTCTTGATTTGTTCTTGACTTGTATACTTGTGAGCCAGAGGCTAGCACCCTTCCTTGGGCTACCAACCTCCTTGTCATGTTCTTGTTCCATTTCTCTTGTGAGCCAGAGGCTAGCACCCTTCCTTGGGCTACCAACCTCCTTGTCAAGTTCTTGTTTCATTTCTCTTGTGAGCCAGAGGCTAGCACCCTTCCTGGGGCTACCAACCTCCTTGTCATGTTCTTGTTCCATTTCTCTTGTGAGCCAGAGGCTAGCACCCTTCCTGGGGCTACCAACCTCCTTGTCATGTTCTTGTTTTTATTTCACTTGTGAGCCAGAGGCTAGCACCCTTCCTGGGGCTACCAACCTCCTTGTCATGTTCTCTCTTGCATTTCACTTGTGAGCCAGAGGCTAGCACCCTTCCTTGGGCTACCAACCTCCTTGTCATGTTCTTGATTCATTTCATATACAAATACAATCTTGGAAAAAACCCGGTTTCATGCATGCATGTGTGGTGTGTGTAACACTTGTAATATCATGATGACAATGTGACATGAAGAGTAGTGTATAGCAATTCAATCCACAGTATAACCATATAGGAATTTGAGTAATCTACGTGACATTTGAATAGTTCATCCTTCATAAGAACACATGCATAAGGTCTACTTTCATTTTCTTCATTTATGTCATTTATTCCTAGTTTAGGCATTTTGTCAAACACATAGCATGCAAGGTTCCTTAATGGTTCATCTTCTTCTTTTTAGTGCCTACTTTCCATCCAAAAATCAAGGTATGTTCATTATTGGTAAAGTACCCATCCACCATTTCCATCACAAACATCACCCAACATACACCTCGGATCCAATCGCTACATCAACACCCACACACATCCATACCTTTTTCTTATCTTATTTAGGTTCATGGAGATGATACATTTCATATGGGAGGCAACCATAATAGCATAATCACATTTCATAAGGAAACCTAGATTTATTGCTAGGGTAAGTTAGTAGGGTGTACTAACCTTAGATCAAGGTTTGATCTTGAAGAAACCTTGAAATAGAAGCTCTATTTGGAAGGAAGAACACCTTTGCTTGAAGGAGACTTGAGTTGGGGAAGAAACCCCTTTCAAAAACGTGCTTTGGTTGCTGCCCTAGCTTGGAGAACGGAACCCCACACGAGCTTGAGTTGAAATCTTGAAGAAAATGTGCTTGGGGACGATCTAGGGTCTTCACCCCTTTGATTTCTTCTCCAATGGAAAACCCTATTTGCAAATCCCCTTCTCCTCTCTCTCTATCTCTCAAAATCCCTTAAGTGTTGTGAATGAAGCCCTAAAGGCTCGGGCAAGCCTTAAGGAGAAAGGGTTTAACCCCCAAAAGACGATAAAGCCCTTACTGAAATTTCTGCAAAAACGCGAAGACCGAGCGATCGGTGGTTATGACCGATCGATCGGTTGCCTACCGAGTGATCGGTGTTTATGACCGATCGACCGGTCAAAAACTCACTCTCTGGAAAATTTCCCCATACAAAATTTCTGACCGTGCGATAGCTACCGATCGATCGGTTATGGACCGATCGATCGCTGACTGGACCGAGCGATCGGTTCTCTGTATGTCTGGACTGTTTTGACCATATCTTTTGACTCGCTCGTCGGATTTCGACGATTCAACTTGCGTTGGGTCCGTCTTTCGAAAACGAACATTTCTGACGTTTCGGAATTTCTGATTTCTTCCTTATTTATTAATTAGACTATAAAAACGGCCAATTAGCTATGAAGGTGGTATTCATTAAGGATGAAAAAGTCTGGGGTGCTACATTCTCCCCCCCTTACAAAAATTTCGTCCTCGAAATTTGGACAATGCGTGCTTTACAATTTAAACAACTTAGCATAACAATTTGAAACAAGATTACAAGTCATACATAGAATCATTCAAACAACTCGGGGTACTTCGCCTTGACTTCGGCCTCACGTTCCCATGTAGCCTCCTCTCGAGCGCGATGTTGCCATTGCACGAGAACTAGCGGAATAGTCTTGTTGCGAAGTACTTGGTCTCTTCGATCCAAAATATGAACCAGCTTCTCAACCAAAGTGAGATCCTCTCGAATCTCAACCGGATCAAGCTCGATGACGTGAGAAGGATCCGGGATGTACTTCCGAAGCTGGGAGATATGAAACACGTTGTGGACCGCCGCCATGTGAGCGGGCAAAGCAACACAGTAAGCCACCTCGCCAACTCGAGTAATGATCTCGAATGGACCCACATATCTCGGGCTAAGCTTGCCTCTCTTCCCGAATCGCATAACACCTTTGGTCGGTGAAATCCTTACAAACACAAAATCACCGACTCGGAATTCAAGATCCCTCCTTTGGTTGTCGGCATAGCTTTTCTGTCTATCTTGTGCGGTCTTCAACCTCTCCCGTATAAGCTTGACCCTATCCGTGGTTCGTTCAATCAACTCGGGGCCCAAAATCTTTCTTTCTCCCACTTCATCCCAATACAACGGGGATCTACAACTCCTTCCGTACAAAGCCTCGAAAGGCGCCATTTGTATGCTTTCTTGATAACTGTTGTTGTAAGCGAATTCCACCAAAGGTAGGTGATCTTCCCAACTTCCCTTGAAATCTAGCATACATGCTCGGAGCATATCTTCAATAACCTGATTCACCCTCTCGGTTTGCCCGTCGGTCTGTGGGTGGAAAGCTGTGCTAAAGTCTAATCGGGAGCCCATTGCACCTTGAAAACTTTTCCAAAACCTAGATGTGAATCTTGGGTCTCTATCCGACACAATACTCACTGGCACCCCGTGTAATCGGACTATTTCCTTGATGTATAGCTCCGCTAACTGATTGGAGTTGAATGTAGTCCGGTACGGTAAGAAATGAGCGGACTTCGTGAGTCTATCAACAACTACCCATATAGCATCAGTCTTCCTAACCGTCTTCGGCAACCCCACGATGAAATCCATAGAGATATGTTCCCATTTCCACTCGGGAATAGGGAGGGACTGCAAAAGTCCAGCCGGTCTCCTGTGTTCGGCTTTGACTTGTTGGCACACCAAGCATTTAGACACATACTCCGCTATTTCTCGCTTCATGTTCCGCCACCAAAAATGCTTCTTCAAGTCCCTATACATTTTGGTACCCCCGGGGTGAACGGTGTACTTGGACCGGTGAGCCTCGTACAAGATTTCTCGCTTAAGCTTCTCATCGGCTGGGATACATACTCTTCCCTTGAAAGTGATAATTCCATCTTCCCTCGCCGTGAAGTCCTTACTGCCACTTTTAACTGACTTGTCTCGGCAAGAAAGTAGTTCGGCATCCAATTCCTGCAACTCCTGGATCATGCTCAACATAAATGGCCTAACTGTGATGCTAGCCATTACCGGCCCATAGGTAGGGAGACTAAAACTGATGTCGAGGTTGGATGCATCCTCCAGCAATCTCCACTCCTTCAGCATCATATGCGCCAAAAGTCCGGTAGGCTTCCGGCTAAGAGCATCGGCTACTACATTTGCCTTGCCCGGGTGGTATTGAATGGAGCACTCATAGTCCTTCAAAAATTCTACCCATCTTCTTTGCCTCAGGTTCAACTCTTTCTGGGAAAACAAATACTTAAGGCTTTTATGATCTGTGAATACCTCAAATTGTTCCCCATAAAGATAATGTCGCCAAATCTTCAATGCAAACACAACTGCGGCGAGTTCTAAGTCATGAGTGGGGTAATTCTTTTCATGCTCCTTCAATTGTCTTGATGCGTAGGCAATGACTTTCTTATGCTGCATAAGGACACACCCTAGTCCGATATGCGAAGCATCGCTATATACCTCATAACCACCATATCCGGATAGCACAGTAAGGACAGGGGCTGTGGTGAGGCGTTTCTTCAACTCTTGGAAACTTACTTCACATCGGTCACTCCAACTGAACTTTGCACTTTTTCTTGTCAAGTAGGTGAGAGGTGCAGCCAGACTGGAGAATCCCTCCACAAATCTCCGGTAGTAGCCTGCCAATCCAAGGAAACTACGTATCTCTGTAACGCTCTTGGGCCTCTCCCAACTCATGACTGCCTCAACCTTGGCTGGATCTACAGAAATACCCTCGGCCGACACCACGTGTCCAAGAAATGCGACTTTCTCTAGCCAGAACTCGCACTTACTCAATTTGGCATATAGCCTATGCTCTCTCAACATCTCCTGAGCAAGACGGAGGTCTCGTGCGTGATCTTCCCGTGTCTGGGAATACACCAAAATGTCATCAATGAATGCAATCACGCATCGATCCAAGTAAGATCGGAACACCCGGTTCATCAAATCCATGAATGCCGCCGGTGCATTCGTCAGCCCAAAAGGCATGACAAGGAACTCGTAATGCCCATACCGAGTCCTGAAAGCCGTCTTCTGAACATCTTCCGCCTTGATCCTTAATTGGTGATACCCCGATCTAAGATCAATTTTGGAGAAGAATCTCGCTCCCTTCAGTTGGTCAAACAAGTCGTCTATCCTTGGCAAGGGATAACGATTCTTGATAGTTACCTTGTTCAACTGACGGTAGTCTATACACATCCTCATAGACCCGTCCTTCTTCTTCACAAAGAGAACCGGAGCTCCCCACGGCGAGACACTTGGTTGGATGAAACCAAGTTGTTGTAACTCCTCAATCTGCTTCTTTAATTCTTCAAGCTCTATAGGGGCCATTCTATATGGTGCCCTTGAAATCGGAGCGGTACCCGGAGCAAGCTCTATAGCGAATTCGATCTCTCTATCAGGAGGTAATCCGGGAAGTTCTTCCGGGAACACATCTAAGAACTCACTCACAACTGGAATAGCCGATGAGTTTTGTGCTTCTGGGTGTGCTATACTCAAGGCTGCGAGGCGAGCAATGTCCCTCTCTCTTAATCCTCGGAAGTGAAAAGGCTTACCCCCTTCCGGCTTGAAATTCACCATCTTTTCAAAACACGCAACATGCCCGTGATGGTTTGCCAACCAATCCATACCAAGAATGACGTCAAAGTCTAAATCTTGGAAACCCAGGACGATAAGGTCGGCTAACAATTCATTCTCCCCCACTTGAACCACACTATCCCTGAATATCTTGTCCGTATCAACCGACTTGCCGAGTGGACTTGCAATGGTCAACTCCCGCTCCAACGGAGTAGCCTCAGTCGAAAAGCCCTTTGCAAAACTTGGGGAGACAAAAGAGTGAGTAGATCCTGTGTCTATCAACACTCGAGCGAGACACTCGTTCACTAATAAAGCGCCTGTGCGATTATGTAACTAATATCAGTAGATTTCAATTAGTAACAAGCATCATACATAGGTAACCCTTAGTATAACTAACCGCATAACAAGCCACATAAATTTTTATACAACTTAAACTCAAAATTCTCGTGTACCTTGCACGACATCGTCGGATGCACGTGCGTCTCTCTCCGATAGAGCAAAAACTCGACCCTGTGTGGCTGGGCGAGGAGGCCGGGCAGACTGTGAGGCCCTCGAAGCCTGAGAAGAGCTAGGCTGAGATGTCTGCCTAATCAGGGGCCTACTCCCCGAAGACTGAGCTGGCAATCGACGTCGGGGACAATCCCGAATCATGTGGCCCTGGTCGCCACAATGAAAACAGCCTCCTGTAGCCTTCCGACATTCCCCTACTGGATGCCTCCTTCCACAAAGGGTGCAGACATCATGTGAATAAGTGGGAGGAGTATAACCCGTAGCCTGAGTCACTGCGGGGCGAGGAGCATACGAGGTAGCCGGGCGAAAAGCCGGTGGAGTAAAAGGGCGGGGGGCCTGTGGTGCCGAGTACCTCCTCTGTGACTGAGCCGGCCCTGCGGACTGATAAGACATAGTCCTAGCTCTCTTCTCCCCTGAACTACTAGACTGTCCCTTCTCTATTCCTCTTCTCTTAAAGAACTCTTCGGAATTCGACTCGGCCAACAATGCCTTGTCCACAACTTCTGAATATGTCTCATGTCGGAACATTGAGACACGATCCTTGAGGTAGGCCTTCAACCCCCTCTCGAATTTCCGGGCCTTCATAGCCTCGGTAGCTATCATGTGTGGAGCAAATCGAGATAGCTCTGAGAACTTGGCTTCGTAAGCCGCTACAGACATATTACCTTGCTCCAAGGTAATAAATTCAATTTCTTTCTTTTCTTTCATCCCAACCGGAAAGTATTTCTTGTAGAAAACGTCCAAGAATTCTCCCCATGTCCATTCTTGGCCTTGTCGGGTCAACTCTCGGGTCCGAAGTGCAGACTTCCACCAATGGTCGGCCTCGCCTTCAAGCATAAAGGCAGCCCATGTGACCCTCTCTACTTCCGTAGGTGCCAAAACCGAGAATATCTTCTCAAGTTGCCGAATCCAACCCTCGGCAATAAGTGGATCAATGCTTCCACAAAAAGTTGGAGGCCTCATCCTCCGGAAAGCTTCTATCCCGGCTTGGGCTCGGTTAGGAGGAGCCGGTATAAGTGCCGCATTAGGCGGGGTGGCCGGTTGCCTTACCGCCAACATAGCCAAAGTCTCGGCTATGGATGCAAATGCTTGGGCAATGTCGGGCTGATCATCACCCGATGGAGCATCACCTCCATTACCCCTCGTGTTGTACCCGCGACCCCGGGTATTGGGTCTCATGATTTCTCCTGAGAACGACAATACAGCATGAGTCTAACTTGGATACGCATTTAGTACAATTTTTCGTGATTCACTCAATACATATTCATCAAGCACATTTAATAAGTACAACACCAATAATGTACACATGGTATATAACACAATAGCATAACATACAATCCGTGTTCCTAGTGTAGGACTCTATGTTCGGTTGAAGTTCAACCCATTTTGACTAAGACTAACTTGTTAGTCTATACTTGGAATACAACTCTCTAAGGTGATTCTAATACCTTGTTCAATCATCTAAGTGACCCTAGGGACTCTAATACCTAGGGCTCTGATACCACTTCTGTCACGCCCCAAAATACCCCCTAGGAGTTAAGGGATACTTTAGAGGTGACTACGTGTACCTGTCAAACCATCCTGTAATGCAAGAGGCTAAACATAATATAATTCAATGAAAATCAGAGCGCGGAAACTAAACATAAGTGCGGAAGCATAAGCCAACTTTTTTCTTTTCTTCTATAACTCCAAATAGTATTCCAAGTTAACATATACCAAATACAATCAAAGTAAAGGTGGACATGCCCACCTATCAAAATACAAAAGGGAACTCTCTAACCCTCTCCTCTCAACAGTAGTCGAGGTATGGCCACACATCCAAGTCCCCATCCTCCTGAGATTGCCATGGGATAGGTGGCTCCCTCTCCTCTACATACTCCTCCTCGACCCAAGGCTCGGGGTCGAGGACATCCACAGTACCTGCCGACATAAAAGTACGGCTGAGCATGGAATACTCAGCGAGTACAAACTACTAGCTAACCATAACAATAGCGAAAGCATAACAACAGTGAGCAATACAAGATATTAATTTAAAGCAATAGTGAAAGCATAAGATACATAGCCATATCTTGACATGCGTGTATGAATGCAAAAACCTCGGTAAAACTCATGTCTCGGAAACCCTTTTCGTGTCTCGGTCAAATCATGTATGTGTATCGTGTCTTGTCTTGTATTTCATGTCTTGATTTGTTCTTGACTTGTATACTTGTGAGCCAGAGGCTAGCACCCTTCCTTGGGCTACCAACCTCCTTGTCATGTTCTTGTTCCATTTCTCTTGTGAGCCAGAGGCTAGCACCCTTCCTTGGGCTACCAACCTCCTTGTCAAGTTCTTGTTTCATTTCTCTTGTGAGCCAGAGGCTAGCACCCTTCCTGGGGCTACCAACCTCCTTGTCATGTTCTTGTTCCATTTCTCTTGTGAGCCAGAGGCTAGCACCCTTCCTGGGGCTACCAACCTCTTTGTCATGTTCTTGTTTCATTTCACTTGTGAGCCAGAGGCTAACACCCTTCCTGGGGCTACCAACCTCCTTGTCATGTTCTTGATTTATTTCACTTGTGAGCCAGAGGCTAGCACCCTTCCTGGGGCTACCAACCTCCTTGTCATGTTCTCTCTTGCATTTCACTTGTGAGCCAGAGGCTAGCACCCTTCCTTGGGCTACCAACCTCCTTGTCATGTTCTTGATTCATTTCATATACAAATACAATCTTGGAAAAAACCCGGTTTCATGCATGCATGTGTGGTGTGTGTAACACTTGTAATATCATGATGACAATGTGACATGAAGAGTAGTGTATAGCAATTCAATCCACAGTATAACCATATAGGAATTTGAGTAATCTACGTGACATTTGAATAGTTCATCCTTCATAAGAACACATGCATAAGGTCTACTTTCATTTTCTTCATTTATGTCATTTATTCCTAGTTTAGGCATTTTGTCAAACACATAGCATGCAAGGTTCCTTAATGGTTCATCTTCTTCTTTTTAGTGCCTACTTTCCATCCAAAAATCAAGGTATGTTCATTATTGGTAAAGTACCCATCCACCATTTCCATCACAAACATCACCCAACATACACCTCGGCATCCAATCGCCACATCAACACCCACACACATCCATACCTTTTTCTTATCTTATTTAGGTTCATTGGAGATGATACATTTCATATGGGAGGCAACCATAATAGCATAAATCACATTTCATAAGGAAAACCTAGATTTATTGCTAGGGTAAGTTAGTAGGGTGTACTAACCTTAGATCAAGGTTTGATCTTGAAGAAACCTTGAAATAGAAGCTCTATTTGGAAGGAAGAACACCTTTGCTTGAAGGAGACTTGAGTTGGGGAAGAAACCCCTTTCAAAAACGTGCTTTGGTTGCTGCCCTAGCTTGGAGAACGGAACCCCACACGAGCTTGAGTTGAAATCTTGAAGAAAATGTGCTTGGGGACGATCTAGGGTCTTCACCCCTTTGATTTCTTCTCCAATGGAAAACCCTATTTGCAAATCCCCTTCTCCTCTCTCTCTATCTCTCAAAATCCCTTAAGTGTTGTGAATGAAGCCCTAAAGGCTCGGGCAAGCCTTAAGGAGAAAGGGTTTAACCCCCAAAAGACGATAAAGCCCTTACTGAAATTTCTGCAAAAACGCGAAGACCGAGCGATCGGTGGTTATGACCGATCGATCGGTTGCCTACCGAGCGATCGGTGTTTATGACCGATCGACCGGTCAAAAACTCACTCTCTGGAAAATTTCCCCATACAAAATTTCTGACCGTGCGATAGCTACCGATCGATCGGTTATGGACCGATCGATCGCTGACTGGACCGAGCGATCGGTTCTCTGTATGTCTGGACTGTTTTGACCATATCTTTTGACTCGCTCGTCGGATTTCGACGATTCAACTTGCGTTGGGTCCGTCTTTCGAAAACGAACATTTCTGACGTTTCGGAATTTCTGATTTCTCCCTTATTTATTAATTAGACTATAAAAACGGCCAATTAGCTATGAAGGTGGTATTCATTAAGGATGAAAAAGTCTGGGGTGCTACAGATTGCGACTAGTGGGGATGCTTGGTGTCAGCTTCTTTTGATTTGACTTGTTGGGGCTGCTTAGTGCAGGCTGGTACCATCTGGTCAGGATACCAAATAATTGTTTTTTGAAAACATTTTTAAATGGTTTTGGTCCTTTGTAAAATTTTGCTTTCAACAAAAGAATGTTCAACTAACTATTAGTTTTGCCGGGAAAGTGCCTTAGACAGGGCTTGGGGATCATGTATTCTGCCTTTCGCTCTTGGAGAGCAGAGTATAACCCAGAAGAGGCTTTGTCACTACTGAGGATGCTCACGGGTAGCCTGTTTGTTTCATCACTGCTGGAGATTAGACTATGACTAGGGAGAAGGCTGCTGGAGGAGCAAACAGGATGCTTCTACTGGGGAGATCCGCTGGGGGATGTAATGCCATTGTAGACCGTTGTTGGGGATCTCCTATGGGATTTGACACTGTCGTAGATCACTGCTGGGGATCTGAACTCTGCTGGAGCCAGTGTTGGGGAAGCTACTCTTCCATGCCACTTACCGGGGATTGCTGTAGGGGATTTATCTGGCTAGCCTGATTACTGCCAGATGTTGTTGCAAAACTGCTCTTCAGCCTTTCTCCTTTTTTTACCCTTGGAATGACCAAGTAATGGGGTTCGCATAATTTTTGCGCAATGAGGCCGTTGCCGGTTTTCACTCATGCCCGTGACTTATTAGGGAAGTTTTGTTTATATTGGGAAAGAAGGTCTTCTCCCATCATTGCCCTGAATGGCACTCCTCTAGGGATTTGAGGATGATATTTTCGTTGGGGATGCAGAAGTGATATTGCGCTTGCACTCGTAATTCCTAAGGGATCGAGGAGGACTTATAGTAGGACAAAATGTGGACTGAGGGACCGAAGTTTGGGATACCCTAAAATTTCTCCTGTTTGTAGTTGATTTGCTCTCCCTTTGAGGTTTTGGTTTGATATAATTGATTTTCACTCTCTGGGGAGGATTCTTCTGTTTCTGGGGGGATTGTTTGCTTAAGGCCTGTGCCTTATGATTCCCGGTGATGATTTTTTTTTTGCTGGGGATGGGGGAGAGAGAGCGAGAGAGGTTGTCTCTGCTGGGGATAGAGAGGTTGTCTTTACCTAAGGATTTTTTTTTTCTGGAGAGATTGTCTCTGCTGGGTAAAGAGTCTGGAGAGGTCGTCTCTGTGGGGAGTCTCTGATTATTGAAATGTTTCGACTTCTATTTTGGGCTTTCTTTTGATAGAAAATTTGTACCCGTGAGAATCGATTTGCTTGGGAAGTTGGGAGAGTTTGTCTCTGCTTGGGGAGAGTTGATGACTCCTTTGAGGAAAGAGGGACTCTGTTTGGGGAGAGTCGGGGAGTGGATACCCCTAATGTGACCGCACCTGATTTGACAGGTTGCCTACGTACCTTTGCAGGATCAGGTCATGACGTAGTTCGGGCCAATGCCGCAAAGGCCGAAGGAGGGTGTCCTTGAAAAGTGTAATGAACGAAGGGCTGTCAGGCTCAATGGGCTAACAAGCGAGATTCTTCTATTTTGTAAACGGATTACAGGAAAGAGGGATGATGAGTATGCCAAGGATGGCCTCTTGTCATTTCCTAGAGAAACTACAAATGTAAAGCGCTTATCAGATCTAGACCCTAAGCGTAGTATCTTTTGACTTTGTCCATGTTGACGGGCTCTGGGCGGTCTTCGTCATCCATACGTCCGAGTTGAAGGGCACCGTCAGAGAATTTGTCTCGGACGACGTACGGGCCTTCATAGTTGGTAGTGAACTTGCCCCTTGGGTCAGGGCGGTTTGGCAACATTTTTTGGAGGACCAAGTCACTGATCTCGATGCTTCTTGACTTAAATTTCCTGTTGAATGCCCTACCCATGCGCCTCTGATAGGCTTGAGAGTGGTTGATGGCTTTCAGTCGCCGCTCTTCGATCAGGTTCAATTGCTCATACCGGGTCTGTGCCCATTCCACTTCTGTGAGTTCTACTTCTCTTAACACCCAGAGTGATGGAATTTGTACTTCGATAGGGAGGAATGCTTCCATACCATTGGCCAGAGCGAATGGTGTTGCTCTTGTTGAGGTTCGGATGGATGTTCTGTAAGCCATGAGTGCATAAGGGAGCATCTCATGCCAGGCAAAGTACTTGGTTACCATCTTTTCTATGATTTTCTTCAGATTCTTGTTGGCGGCTTCAACTGCACCATTGGTCTATGGGTTGTACGGCGTGGAGTTGTGGTGTTGGATCTTGAGTTTCTGGCAGAGATCAATCATCCCCTTATTGCAGAAGTTGAGAGCATTGTCTGTTACAATCTCATATGGGACCCCATATCGGTAGATAATATCCCTTCTTAGAAAACGCTGAACCATTGAGGCTGTGACACTGGCATAAGAGCCTGCCTCGACCCATTTTATAAAGTAATCGATTGCTACCAGGATGAATTGATGTCCGTTTGATGCTTTCGGAGCTATGGGTCAGATGACGTCGATGCCCCAAGCTGAGAATGGCCAAGGAGTGGTGAGATTGTGCAGCCTGTTTGGCGGTACATTTACCCTGTCGGTATAGATTTGACACTGGTGGCACTTCTGTACATGCTTGCAACAGTCTGATTCCACAGTGGACTAGTTATAGCCTAGCCTCAATATCTTCTTTGATAACATCAACCCGTTCATGTGTGGGCCGTAAATTCCTCCGTGAATTTCTTCGACTACTTGTGCTACTTCACTGGTATCTAGAAATCTGAGCCAGAGTAGGTTCGGTGACTTTTTGTACAAGATGCCCCCTGATAGGACGAACTGAATGGCCAGTCTTCTGATTGTCCAGCGGTCTGTTTGATAGCATCGAGAGGGAAGGTCCCGTCATCGAGATACTGCTTGATGTCTGCATACCAAGGCTTATTGTTTGATACCTCTTCGATTTGAAGGCAGTAGGTAAGCTGATCTTGTTGCTAAATTTCTATCGGCTAGACTATGATGTCTGTAAGGATCTGTACCATTGAAGCTAGAGTGGCCAATGCGTCGGCAAATCTGTTCTGGTTCCTAGGCCGATGGCTGGAGCTGGTTCTTTTGAATTGACTGATTAGCAGATTGAGGTAGGCTAAGTACGGGATTAGCCTTGCTTCTCGGATGGCCCAAGACTCATTCACTTGACAGATTACCAAAGATGAGTCACCGTAGACATCTACCTCTTCAATCCCGATGTCCGAGGCTTCTTTCAGTCCTGCTATGCATGCTTCGTACTCTGCTTCATTGTTAGAGCATCTGAACTTCAGCTTGACTGAGATAGGGTGGTGTGCTCCTTTAGGCGAGATCAGGACGGCTCCTGCCCCATGCCCATGACTGTTGGCAGCTCCGTCAAAGTATAACTCCCAGCCAGAGTATTCTTGTTTGTCGACTTCTTTATACAGGATGGCTTCATTTGGAAACTGATCATTTACAGACACGTAGTCCTGGGTCGGACTGTGGGCCAGGTGATCTGCCATCGCCTGCCCTTTGATTGAATTTTGTGTCATATACATGATGTCAAATTCAGACAACATCATGAGCCATCGGGCAGTCCTTCTGGTGGTGGCTGGCTTTTCCAGTAGATATTTTGGTGGGTCCATCCGGGAGAGCAGAATTATCAGGTAGGAAAGCAGATAGTGCCGAAGACGTTGAGTTTCCCAGACCAGTGCCAGACATGTCTTCTCAAGAGGGCTATACCTGTAACGCCCCAAAATACCCCTAGGAGTTAGGATACTTTGGCGACGTGACCTAACCTTAAATCAACCTGCAAGAGTATACAAAGCATGAAAAATAGAGAACTAGAAATTTCTTTAAATACTTAACTATATTCCAAGTGCATTTGATTACAATAATTAAATAGGATTTACAACATGAACATGAACTCCTCCACTTGAGTCCCAACTCAAGTGAGACAACATCCCCAAACACAAGAACCCAAATACATGTCTCTCTCGCTAACTCATCCCAACCATTGACCATATGCCAAGCCTCCTAATATCTAGGTAACCATCCGAAGGATCTCCTGCTCACACCGAGCTACCTCGATCTAAGGGACAAGAGTCCACAAATCGCATACTGTACCTACCGACATAAAAAGTACGGCTGAGCATGGAATACTCAGCGAGTACAAGCTACTAGCTAACAATAGTAATAACATTAATATGTCATACATGATACAGTTCATCAAAGGTACATAATCAGAGTGCGGAAGCTAAAAGAAATAATAATGTAAAGTAAATCATGAACAACATATTTTAACTCATACATTGTAAACTTGTATTCAAAAGTCATGACTTGTTCTTGATAATACTTCTTGTGATTTTCTGAAACTCATTTGCTGTATTTACAACTTATTCTCGTCTTATTCTTGTATCGTGGGAATCACACATGCTTTGTTTCGTTCTTGTTTAGCTAGTACCCGAACTATGAAATGGACGGACATATTAGGTTCTTGTTATTCTTACGTGTCATGTTTAACTAGTACCCGAACTATGACTTGGACGGTCATACTAGCTCTTGCTTTCCTTTGCTAATGCCCTGACTATAATGGAACGGAACACATTAGCACCATGCTTACTAATGCCTGGACTTTGATTGAACGGAACACATTAGTATCCTTATCTTGACTTGACTAGTGCCCGGACTATGGTTGAACGGAACACACTAGTTATCCTTGTTTACTAATGCTCGGACTATAATTGAACGGAACACATTAGTATCTTTCCTGTTTTACTTTGCTAATGCCCGGACTATAATGGAACGGAACACATTAGCAACTTGCTTACTAATGCCCGGACTATGATTGAACGGAACACATTAGTATCTTGTTTGACTAATGCCCGGACTATAATGGAACTAAACACATTAGCCTCATGCTTGACTTGACTAGTGCCCAAACTATGGTGGAACGGAACACACTAGTTATCCTTGTTTACTAATGCTCGGACTATAATTGAACGGAACACATTAGCCTCATGCTTGACTTGACTAGTGCCCGAACTATGGTGGAACGGAACACACTAGTTATCCTTGTTTACTAATGCACGGACTATAATTGAACGGAACACATTAGTATCTTTCCTGTTTTACTTTGCTAATGCCCGGACTATAATGGAATGGAACACATTAGCAACTTGCTTACTAATGCCCGGACTATGATTGAACGGAACACATTAGTAACTTCACTTGTTTCACTTGCTTAGCTAATGCCCGGACTATGATGGAACGGAACACATTAGCATCTTCCTTTCCTTGATTATCGTGTTTTCTTGTGAGTCAGGTATGACATATCCTAGGGATATGCCCTACCCTTGACATTCATGTTAATTTAACTTGTGAGCCAGAGGCTAGCACCCGCACATCCCTGGGCTACCAACCACCTTGTCATATGCTTATTTCTTGTTATTTCATATGCTTATATTCAAAAAGTTTGGTTCATGCATGCGTGACGATCGTACTATCATAGATGAATCAAGGGACACATATTGTATTTCAATTCTCTTTTTCATTATCATGTTAACATGAAACAATAAAGCATAATATGGCATTTCTTGTAATTGCATAGGCATGGGGAATTTAATGAAAACATATAGAGCATTTGTTTTAAAATCACCCTTTTAAGGAAAATGACACAAGTCATATTTCTCAATTCCTTCATTTTATTCTTGGCATTCTCATTCATGCATTTTGTCAAACACCTAATGTAAAGCCCTGGACCTTTTCACATTTAATGCATGACACTTTCGTTATCATTTTGCCTTTAAAGAGGTATAATTAATAAATAAGGAAGAAATTGGAAATTCTGAAATGCCAGAAATGTTTCTTTTCGAAGTACGAACCCAACGCAAGTTGAATCGTCAAAATCGGACGAACGAGTCAAAAGATATGGCCAAAACAGTCTGGACCTGCAGGCAATCGTAGCTCGGAAGGCACTAAGGACGTAGCTCGGAAGGCGCTAAGGACGTAGCTCGGAAGGCGCTAAGGACGTAGCTCTAGCTCTGATAACGTATACGTTGTGCATCCGTTGTGCAACAGACAACGGGTACGTTGTACAGCAAACAACGTGTACGTTGTACAGCTCACGACGGGCACGTTGTACATAAGACAACGGACAACGAGCTCAGCACTATGCACAACACAACGTGACAACGGGTTCAGCACCCTTAACAGCACAACGTATTCAGCACTATTCACAGCACAACGTGTTTGGCACTATTCACAGCACAACGTGTTTGGCACTATTCACAGCACAACGTGTTCAGCACTATTCACAGCACAACATGTTTGGCACTATTCACAGCACAACGTGTTCAGCACTATTCACAGCACAACGTGTTTGGCACTATTCACAGCACAACGTGTTCGGCACTATTCACAGCACAACGTGTTTGGCACTATTCACAGCTCAACGTGTTCGGCACTCGTGTTTTTACAGAAATTTCGGTAAGGGTATTATGGTCTTTTGGTCGGTTCACTCTTACCTTAAGAGTTTAACCGGAGCCTTTAGGGCTCATTCTCAACACTTACAGGATTTGGGCGATTAGAAGAGAGGAGAAAGGGTTTCCTAAGCTAGGGTTTTGCTTTTGGAGAAGAATCAAAGGGGTTTTGAGACCCTAGATCACATCAAGTGCGGTTTTTCTTCAAGATCAAGGTTCAAGCTCGTGAGGAGCACTTTCCCCAAGCTAGGGCAGCATCTACACGCACGTTTTTGGAGGAGTTTTCTTCCTCATTGATCAAGGTCGGTACTTCTTACTACCCTCCTAGTTATAGCTTTCCTTTTTCCTTTGTTTCTCCTTGTTTTCCTTCACTTATATATGTGTTATGAGATTGGTGGTATGAATGGTGAATGGAGATGGATGTTGGCGAATGGATGCCGTGTGGATGATGTGATGAAAGAATGGGAAAGGGCATTGTACTAATAATGAACATACAAGTGTGATGTGAGCATAACCCACCTAGAAAAGCATGATCTAGGTTTAATTGAATAATGAACACTCCCCATGTTTGATGAAATGCCAAGGTGAACAAAATGAATGATAAATTAAGGGAACCCATGCTTAATTGCTCTTGAAATTTGTTAGGGTTCATGATAGTGTGTTTCTTACATTTCTTAAAATGTGTAGATTATTACTCACTTAAATTGTTATATGCTATGCTTTATGAATTACCCCAAATTGCCATATTTAATTCCAAATACAAGTATGCACACGATCTCACGAGCACGCATGAAATGACGTGATTTACCGATGTTTTAAGTATGGGACGTAGAGGTGGGGCATATCCTAAGATATGTTTCACTTCGCTTTTGACAAGGGCAAGACAATCATGCATTTCATAGGGAAAGGTCTCCCATCCCCTCGCACGACATGCATAGCATCGCATGACTCGCATAGCATAGCATAGCATGGCATGACACGCATAGCATAGCATCACATGACACGCATAACTCTGCATGGCATTACATGCATGGATGCTAGTTGCGACAGGCTATGAACAGCAACTAGGCATTCACATTCCGCATGGATGCTAGTTGCGACGGGCTATGAACGGCAACTAGGCATTCACATTCCGCATGGATGCTAGTTGCGACGGGCTATGAACGGAAACTAGGCATTCACATTCCGCATGGATGCTAGTTGCAACGGGCTATGAACGGCAACTAGGCATACCCATCTGCATATAGGGTACTAGTTGCGACGGACTATGAACGGCAACTAGGCATGTGAACATGTTTAAATTATGAACAAGCAAGCATGATACTCGCATGACACGCATGACATGACATGGCACGCATGATGCAAGCATGACAAGTATGACACGGTTAACAAGTTTCCCAATCACGCAAAGGGTATTTCAAGTCAAGTCAAGTGCACGATGTTTTCAAGGGTTTTATCAGTCTTTTTGAATGCAAGCATGAATATAAATTGCTTTACTTCCTTGCATGATATAAATTGTTCCTGTTCTATATATGAAATTTGTTTCCTACTTTATGTATGCTATCTGTATACTATGACTGTTGGTTAGTATTTAGTACCCGCTGCGTATTCCATGCTCAGCCGTACTTCTTATGTCGGCAGGTTCTGAGGGAGCTGCTGTTCCATTTGATGTTTGTGCTCCTGGTTCATGGTTGGAGGAGGAGTACGTCGAGGAGCCCTTGGAGGAACCTCCCGTAGAGGGTTATCAATAGGTGGTGTTAGATTCTGAGTGGAGTAGCTGTGGGTGAGCATGAGTGATTATATCCATGTATTTTGGCGGGCATGTCCGCACTTTCTCTGTTTTGATTTCTTTGTATTAAACTTGGACCATGTGTATATACTTAGAGGTTGTTAGACTTCCGATGTGTTTTATAGTTATGTTTCCACTGTCATCCTCTATTGTATATGCTCTGTGGGTTTTTCCAGGTTGGTTTGCCAAGCAAGTCATGTAAGCCATGATTAGTCGTCCAAAGTTCACTCTAACTCCTAGGGTGGGTTTTGGGTCGCGACACCTAATGAGTAACACATTCAAACCACATTATTTCAAGTTCTTAAATGTTCATATGTTTCATCATACACAAGGCGTGCATTCATTAGTCGTACAATGCCCATCCACCATTTTCCATCACACACATCACACAATACGGCATCCAATCGCCTCCATGTCCAACAATCCACATCCCATTCACCAAATAATTATCTTGTTTATAATTAGGGAAAATAATGCATTTCGAGGAAAGGAAAGAACACAAGATCCAAAAATCATCATTTTCAAGAAAGGAATCTAGGTTATTGCTAAAGAAGTTAGTAGGGTGTACTAACCTTGAAGAAGAGAAGAAAACCCTTGAAAAATGTTGTGGAGAACGCTGCCCTAGCTTGGAATGGGACTCCACACG
The DNA here is from genome assembly GCA_015143295.1 of Tetracentron sinense. NCBI lineage: Eukaryota > Viridiplantae > Streptophyta > Magnoliopsida > Trochodendrales > Trochodendraceae > Tetracentron > Tetracentron sinense. The sequence continues at coordinate 15,274,039 of CM026553.1, forward strand.
TGCTTGAGGTTGGATTTGAGAGATCCAAGCTTTTGAGATGGTCATGGTTCCAAAACCCCTTGATTTTCTCAAGTTGATGCCCTAGGGTGAAAACCCCTTCTCTCCTCTCTCACTCCCTCTCAAAATATGGCTAAGGGTGTTTATGAACACCCTTGGCTCGAGCCAACCCTTAAAAATAAGGGTGGAGTGGCCAAAAGACCAAAAAACCCCTAAAAAAATTTCTGAAAATCGCGTAGGACCGATAGATGACCGATCTACCGGTAGTGGACCGATCGATCGGTGCTTATGACCGATCTACCGGTAGTGGACCGAGCTCTCGGTCTTGACTGGTGCTACAAAATGTACTTCAGTATTTTGGCCATAACTTTTGACTCGGTACTCCGATTTTGACGATTCAACTTGCATTGGATTTGTCTTTCGAAGAGGAACAACTTTGATGTTTTAAAAAAATTATAATTCTTCTATATTCATGAACAAAAATGCTCCTAAATCTGACTGGTCTGCAATGGGTTGCGACAGCCCAAATTTGCAGCCGACCCGATTTTGGAAATCCCACTTTTGACTCAACCCCGACTCAAAATCAGGGAAAGTGATCAACATGAACCTTGAAGAAGGTTCTAATACCTTTCCAAAAATTCAGTAATCACTCAATTCTGAGCAACGATGACTAAACTAGAGCCCTTTAAAGTTGAGATAAATGCCGAAACATACCTTTTCGACACCTAGAATACCTCGAGTGTTTTCACACTCTTTTCCCCTTGTGTCCAACACCCTACTCACACCTCATAAATCATTCTCCATAAGTCTTTAACCCACCTCAATGATCATTAAATTCACACCGACATGCATGAGAGGCTCCGGCCTCTCTATGCCTCATGCACTAGCATTATTCACCAACAACCCATTGAAACACTTAGGGTATTTGTACTCTTGATTTCACCTACTTAGAGTATCTTTACACTCTCTTTTTATGACTCAAACCATGTACCTAAAACCCTGAATTGAATAATCATAATATCAAGAACACAATTGGAGGCCTTAGGATTTCACACATACCATACAAGGGCACCTTTCACTGGCACTATTCATAGTATAGTGAACTTGAATTTCCGGGGTTCTACAATACTGCTCTTCGTACTCAAGCAGACACTTACTGATATAGTAGATGGCCTGCTCTATTCTGCCAGTATCGTCATGTTGTGCCAGAATGCACCCCATGGAGGTTTCTTGCACAGAGATGTAGAGTAGCAGTGGACGTCCCGGTGTAGGAGGCACAAGTACTGGAGGATTCAGAAGATACTGCTTTATTCTGTCAAAGGCTTCTTGGCATTCTGCTATCTAGACTATTGGCATGTTCTTTCAGAGAAGTTTGAAGATCGGCTTGCAAATCGGAGTTAGCTGAGAAATGAACCGATTGATGTACTGAATTCTGCCCAGGAAACCACGGATCTCCTTTTCAGTTTGGGGTGTTAGCATTTCAATGATAGCTCTGGATTTAGCTGGATCGATCTCAATACCTCTTTTGCTGACTATGAAGCCAAGGAGCTTTCCTGATGAAGCTCCGAAGACGCATTTGGCCGGGTTCAGTCTTAGGCCGTACTCTCAGAGTTTATCGCAGAGTCTCTTCAAGTCTTCTGGGTGCCATTCGACTGTCGGTGATTTGACGATCATGTCATCCACGTAGATTTCAGTGGACTTGTGCATCATGTCGTGGAATAAGGCTGTCATGGCCCTTTAGTAGGTGGCCCCTGCGTTCTTGAGTTTGAAGGGCATGACCTTGTAGCAGAATGTGCCTCAAGGCGTGATAAAGGAGGTTTTCTCCATGTCTTCTTCTTCCATCCTGATCTGGTTGTATCCGGAGAAACCATCCATGAATGAGAGAGTCTCGTGCCCAGCAGTATTGTCGACCAGAATGTTAATGTGCGGGAGAGGAAAGTTATCTTTGGGGCTTACCCTATTTAAATTCTGGTAGTCAATACACATGCGGACCTTGCCATCCTTTTTGGGTACTCGGACTATGTTAGCCAACCACTTAGGGAAGTTTGTAACTATCAGGAAGCCTACGCTGATTTGCTTCTCAACTTCTTCCTTGACCTTGTGTGACCATTTAGGCCTCATCCGTCTCAGTTTCTGCCTCACTGGTCTGACGTCGGGGTTCAAGGACAGTCTGTGTACCATCAGTGCTGGGTCTAGGCCTGACATGTCAGCATATGACCAGGCGAAGACATCACTGTAGTTTCTCAGGAAACTGATCATATCTGCTCTCCGCCGAAGGTTCATGCTGGTGCCGATTTTGACTTGTCGGGGGTTCTCTGTGGATCCCAGATTGACTATTTTAGTGTCCTCCCTATTAGACTGCAGAAGTCCTTTGCTGTGCTCGAGGAGGTCCAGAATTTCCTGAGGCGGTTCCTCTTCCTAGTCTGAGTCATACTCTGCTTCGGAGAGTTCAAGAAGGGTTTGAGGGGTAGCCCTGTCAGAGTTAATTTCCTGGTAAATCAATTACCTTCAGTTTAGCATGCTTTGAGGATGATGATTTGTTGGCTTCAAGACACTAGGCCTTCTAGGAGAAGAGTCCGTGTGATTTCATCATCAGCCGATATAAAATGTTTTTTTGAAAACATGATTTATTTGAGTGAAAAAAAATTTGATTTTCATTTAGCAAAATGACTTGTTACAAGAAGACTCAAACAAAAAGAGGCCGACAGTGGCCTGACTTTTGGATTTTACAAACAGGAGCAAAAGAGAAGTAGATGGAGGAGAAGGGTGATGCTGGTTCACTGCTGTCTCAGACCAACCTATCCTGTATTGTGCTTGCCCCGACCCTGGCTGGCCTCGATGGTGAGAGCCTCAGTCCACCAATGAATCAGTGGTTGGCGACTGGATGACGCTCTGGTGCTGTTCGAGAGGGTGTAGACCTGCTCTCCCGCTGGATATTCTACTTCAGTAGCATCTTCGATAGTCAGCTCGTCGAACATCCAGGCCATGTCGAACACTTCGGGTTCTAGAATTCCTGAAGACTCGTCACTGGGCTGGGGTGTTAAGGCAACGGGTGCAGTAAAGGTTTCCGGGTAAGTTTTAAAGATTCCCACAGGGAAGGTTACAGAGATGTGTGGTCGGGGTTCAGGTTTCACCGACTATCTACTCTTCCTAGTTTGTTTAGAAAGGTAGTCCTCGTATCTGGGCTTGTATCCCAAGCCAAAGGGAGGTGTATAACGAGGAGGTGTGTATCTTTTCTTCATGCCCTGATTCCTGGCACCGAGACCACTTCTGGGCTGATAGTTCATTTTGGCCATCATTCTGACAAACGGTGGCACTGCTTGCTTGCTTTTCTGTTCTACCTGGGCAATAGAACTGACCTGCTCGAACTGGAATGTCATGAAGGCAGTGCCTTGCCCCAGCTCTTGGACATCCCCAAAGGAATTTGCCAACTCCTCAGACGGAATGACAATCAAATGGTCATCCTGGATGAACTTGATTCTTTGATGCAAAGAGGAGGGAATGACTCCGGCCGCATGGATCCATGGCCTCCCTAGGAGTAGAGTGAAAGAGGCTGGCACGTTCACCACCTGAAAGTTTGTTAAGAACTGAGCAGGTCTGACCCCGATGGTCAGGTCGATGTCCCCCAGGTTTTGCCTGGTGGTTTATCTAAGGCCCTGATGGTCATAGGTCTCTTCTTCACTTGACTGAGGTCTAAGCCTAGTTTTTGCAGTGTGAAGAGTGTGCAGACGTTCAGGCCAGAGCCATTGTCGATGAGCACCGTTGATAATGTTCGGTCCATGCACTGCACTGCAATTGTCACGCCCCAAAATACCCCCTAGGAGTTAAGGGATACTTTAGAGGTGACTACGTGTACCTGTCAAACCATCCTGTAATGCAAGAGGCTAAACATAATATAGTACAATGATAATCAGAGCGCAGAAACTAAACATAAGTGCGGAAGCATAAGCCAACTTTTCTTTTCTTCTATAACTCCAAATAGTATTCCAAGTTAACATATACCAAATACAATCAAAGTAAAGGTGGACATGCCCACCTATCAAAATATAAAAAGGAACTCTCTCACACTCTCCTCTTAACAGTAGTCGAGGTATGGCCACACATCCAAGTCCCCATCCTCTTGAGACTGCCATGGGATAGGTGGCTCCATCTCCACTACATACTCCTCCTCGACCCAAGGCTCGGGGTCGAGGACATCCACGGTACCTGCCGACATAAAAGTACGACTGAGCATGGAATACTCAGCGAGTACAAACTACTAGCTAACCATAACAATAACGAACGCATAACAACAGTGAACAATACAAGATATTAATTTAAAGCAATAGTGAAAGCATAAGATACATAGCCATGTCTTGACATACGTATATGAATGCAAAAACCTCGGTAAAACTCATGTCTCGGAAACCTTTTTCGTGTCTCGGTCAAATCATGTATGTGTATCGTGTCTTGTCTTGTATTTCATGTCTTGATTTGTTCTTGACTTGTATACTTGTGAGCCAGAGGCTAGCACCCTTCCTTGGGCTACCAACCTCCTTGTCATGTTCTTGTTCCATTTCTCTTGTGAGCCAGAGGCCAGCACCCTTCCTTGGGCTACCAACCTCCTTGTCATGTTCTTGTTCCATTTCTCTTGTGAGCCAGAGGCTAGCACCCTTCCTTGGGCTACCAACCTCCTTGTCATGTTCTTGTTCCGTTTCTCTTGTGAGCTAGAGGCTAGCACCCTTCCTTGGGCTACCAACCTCCTTGTCATGTTCTTGTTCCGTTTCTCTTGTGAGCCAGAGGCTAGCACCCTTCCTTGGGCTACCAACCTCCTTGTCATGTTCTTGTTCCGTTTCTCTTGTGAGCCAGAGGCTAGCACCCTTCCTTGGGCTACCAACCTCCTTGTCATGTTCTTGATTCATCATATACAAATACAATCTTGGAAAACCCGGTTTCATGCATGCATGCGTGCTTGTGTGCTTGTCAATAGTGGTAATCATGATGACATACTTGAATGGGCGGATCACATGACTATGACATTTCAATCCTTAACATAGTGGTATGAAAATTTAGGCAACATATAGCACATTTGAGCAATTTATCATTTCTAAGAACATTTACACAATTTCTATTTCCATTTTCTTCATTAAGTCCATTTATCCCTTGTTTAGTCATTTTATCAAACACCCGGTGGGCCACATTTCTTAGTCCTTCCATTTCCCTTATTTAGTGCGTATTTTTCATCAAGACATCAAGGTACATTCGTTATTTGTAAAGTGCCCATCGTCCATTTTCCTTTTTACACATCACACAACATCCATACGGCATCCAATCGCCTCAATCGACATCCCATCCACACATCCATACCTTTTTCTTATCTTGTTTATATTTAGTGAAGATGATACATTTTATAAGGAAGAAAACATACTATCAAGAGTCACATTTCACAATAGAAAATCTAGATTATTGCTAAGGGAAGTTAGTAGGGTGTACTAACCTTGAATCAAGGCTTGATCCTTGGTAGGGACCTTGATTGAAGCTCCAACTTGAAAGATGAAGCCTTTGCTTGAAAGAAGCTTGAGTTGGGGGAAGAAACCCCTTTCCAAACGTACGTGAGATGGCTGCCCTAGCTTGGAGAGTGGCTCCCACACGAGCTTGAGCCTTGAACTTGAAGCAAATCCAAGTTTGAGGACGACCAAAGATGGTCCACCCCTTTGATTTCTTCCTCAATGGAAACCCTAGGTCAAAACCCTCTTCTTCTCACTCTCTAGCTCTCAAAATGTCTAAGGGTTGTGAATGAGGGCTCAAAGGGTCGAGCAAACCCTTATGGGTAAGGGTTTAACACCCAAAAGATGAAAACGCCCTTACTGAAATTTCTGCAAAAACGCGAAGACCGAGCGATCGGTGTTCATGACCGATCGATCGGTTGCCTACCGAGCGATCGGTGTTTATGAACGATCGACCGGTCAAAAACTCACTCTCTGGAAAATTTCCCCATACAAAATTTCTGACCGTGCGATAGCTACCGATCGATCGGTTATGGACCGATCGATCGCTGACTGGACCGAGCGATCGGTCTTCTGTATGTCTGGACTGTTTTGACCATATCTTTTGACTCGCTTGTCGGATTTCGACGATTCAACTTGCGTTGGATCCGTCTTTCGAAAACGAACATTTCTGACGTTTCGGAATTTCCGATTTCTCCCTTATTTATTAATTAGACTATAAAAACGGTCAATTAGCTATGAAGGTGGTATTCATTAAGGATGAAAAAGTCTGGGGTGCTACATTCTCCCCCCCTTACAAAAATTTCGTCCTCGAAATTTGGACAATGCGTGCTTTACAATTTAAACAACTTAGCATAACAATTTGAAACAAAATTACAAGTCATACATAAAATCATTCAAACAACTCGGGGTACTTCGCCTTGACTTCGGCCTCACGTTCCCATGTAGCCTCTTCTCGAGCGTGATGTTGCCATTGCACGAGAACTAGCGGAATAGTCTTGTTGCGAAGTTCTTGGTCTCTTCGATCCAAAATATGAACCGGCTTCTCAACCAAAGTGAGATCCTCTCGAATCTCAACCGGATCAAGCTCGATGACGTGAGAAGGATCCGGGATGTACTTCCGAAGCTGGGAGATATGAAACACGTTGTGGACCGCCACCATGTGAGCGGGCAAAACAACACGGTAAGCCACCTCGCCAACTCGAGTAATGATCTCGAACGGACCCACATATCTCGGGCTAAGCTTGCCTCTCTTCCCGAATCGCATAACACCTTTGGTCGGTGAAATCCTTACAAACACAAAATCACCGACTCGGAATTCAAGATCCCTCCTTCGGTTGTCGGCATAGCTTTTCTGTCTATCTTGTGCGGTCTTCAACCTCTCCCGTATAAGCTTGACCCTATCCGCGGTTCGTTCAATCAACTCGGGGCCCAAAATCTTTCTTTCTCCCACTTCATCCCAATACAACGGGGATCTACAACTCCTTCCGTACAAAGCCTCGAAAGGCGCCATTTGTATGCTTTCTTGATAACTATTGTTGTAAGCGAATTCCACCAAAGGTAGGTGATCTTCCCAACTTCCCTTGAAGTCTAGCATACATGCTCGGAGCATATCTTCAATAACCTGATTCACCCTCTCGGTTTGCCCGTCGGTCTGTGGGTGGAAAGCTGTGCTAAAGTCTAATCGGGAGCCCATTGCACCTTGAAAACTTTTCCAAAACCTGGATGTGAATCTTGAGTCTCTATCTGACACAATACTCACTGGCACCCCGTGTAATCGGACTATTTCCTTGATGTATAGCTCCGCTAACTGATTGGAGTTGAATGTAGTCCGGTACGGTAAGAAATGAGCGGACTTCGTGAGTCTATCAATAACTACCCATATAGCATCGGTCTTCTTGACCGTCTTCGGCAATCCCACGATAAAGTCCATAGAGATATGTTCCCATTTCCACTTGGGAATAGGGAGGGACTGCAAAAGTCCAGCCGGTCTCCTGTGTTCGGCTTTGACTTGTTGGCACACCAAGCATTTAGACACATACTCCGCTATTTCTCGCTTCATGTTCTGCCACCAAAAATGCTTCTTCAAGTCCCTATACATTTTGGTACCCCCGGGGTGAACGGTGTACTTGGACCGGTGAGCCTCGTACAAGATTTCTCGCTTAAGCTTCTCATCGGCTGGGACACATACTCTTCCCTTGAAAGTGATAATTCCATCTTCCCTCGCCGTAAAGTCCTTACTGCCACTTTTAACTGACTTGTCTCGGCAAGAAAGTAGTTCGGCATCCATTTCCTGCAACTCCTGGATCATGCTCAACATAAATGGCCTAACTGTGATGCTAGCCATTACCGGCCCATAGGTAGGGAGACTAAAACTGATGTCGAGGTTGGATGCATCCTCCAGCAATCTCCACTCCTTCAGCATCATATGCGCCAAAAGTCCAGTAGGCTTCCGGCTAAGAGCATCGGCTACTACATTTGCCTTGCCCGGGTAGTATTGAATGGAGCACTCATAGTCTTTCAAATATTCTACCCATCTTCTTTGCCTCAGGTTCAACTCTTTCTGGGAAAACAAATACTTAAGGCTTTTATGATCTGTGAATACCTCAAATTGTTCCCCATAAAGATAATGTCGCCAAATCTTCAATGCAAACACAACTGCGGCGAGTTCTAAGTCATGAGTGGGGTAATTCTTTTCATGCTCCTTCAATTGTCTTGATGCGTAGGCAATGACTTTCTTATGCTGCATAAGGACACACCCAAGTCCGATATGCGAAGCATCGCTATATACCTCATAACCACCATGTCCGGATGGCACAGTAAGGACAGGGGCTGTGGTGAGGCGTTTCTTCAACTCTTGGAAACTTACTTCACATCGGTCACTCCAACTGAACTTTGCACTTTTTCCTGTCAAGTAGGTGAGAGGTGCAGCCAAACTGGAGAATCCCTCCACAAATCTCCGGTAGTAGCCTGCCAATCCGAGGAAACTACGTATCTCCGTAACGCTCTTGGGCCTCTCCCAACTCATGACTGCCTCAACCTTGGCTGGATCTACAGAAATACCCTCGGCCGACACCACGTGTCCAAGAAATGCGCCTTTCTCTAGCCAGAACTCGCACTTACTCAATTTGGCATATAGCCTATGCTCTCTCAACATCTCCAGAGCAAGACGGAGGTCTCGTGCGTGATCTTCCCGTGTCTGGGAATACACCAAAATGTCATCAATGAATGCAATCACGCATCGATCCAAGTAAGATCGGAACACCCGGTTCATCAAATCCATGAATGCCGTCGGTGCATTCGTCAGCCCAAAAGGCATGACAAGGAACTCGTAATGCCCATACCGAGTCCTGAAAGCCGTCTTCTGAACATCTTCCGCCTTGATCCTTAATTGGTGATACCCCGATCTAAGATCAATTTTGGAGAAGAATCTCGCTCCCTTCAGTTGGTCAAATAAGTCGTCTATCCTTGGCAAGGGATAACGATTCTTGATAGTTACCTTGTTCAACTGACGGTAGTCTATACACATCCTCATTGACCCGTCCTTCTTCTTCACAAAGAGAACCGGAGCTCCCTACGGCGAGACACTTGGTTGGATGAAACCAAGTTGTTGTAACTCCTCAATCTGCTTCTTTAATTCTTCAAGCTTATAGGGGTCATTCTATATGGTGCCCTTGAAATCGGAGCGGTACCCGGAGCAAGCTCTATAGCGAATTCGATCTCTCTATCAGGAGGTAATCCGGGAAGTTCTTCTGGGAACACATCTAAGAACTCACTCACAACTGGAATAGCCGATGAGTTTTGTGCTTCTGGGTGTGCTATACTCAAGGCTGCGAGGCGAGCAATGTCCCTCTCTCTTAATCCTCGGAAGTGAAAAGGCTTACCCCCTTCCGGCTTGAAATTCACCATCTTTTCAAAACACGCAACATGCCCGTGATGGCTTGCCAACCAATCCATACCAAGAATGACGTCAAAGTCTAAATCTTGGAAACCCAGGACGATAAGGTCGGCTAACAATTCATTCTCCCCCACTTGAACCACACTATCCCTGAATATCTTGTCCGTATCAACCGACTTGCCGAGTGGAGTTGCAATGGTCAACTCCCGCTCCAACGGAGTAGCCTCAGTCGAAAAGCCCTTTGCAAAACTTGGGGAGACAAAAGAGTGAGTGGATCCTGTGTCTATCAACACTCGAGCGAGACATTCGTTCACTAATAAAGCGCCTGTGCGATTAAGTAACTAATATCAGTAGATTTCAAATAGCAACAAGCATCATACATAGGTAACCCTTAGTATAACTAACCGCATAACAAGCCACAGAAATTTTATACAACTTCAACTCAAAATTCTCGCGTACCTTGCACGACATCGTCGGATGCACGTGCGTCTCTCTCCGATAGAGCAAAAACTCGACCCTGAGTGGCTGGGCGAGGAGGCCGGGCAGACTGTGAGGCCCTCGAAGCCTGAGAAGAGCTAGGCTGAGATGTCTGCCTAATCGGGGGCCTGCTCCCCGAAGACTGAGCTGGCAATCGACGTCGGGGACAATCCCGAATCATGTGGCCCTGGTCGCCACAATGAAAACAGCCTCCTGTAGCCTTCCGACATTCCCCTACTGGATGCCTCCTTCCACAAAGGGTGCAGACATCATGTGAATAAGTGGGAGGAGTATAACCCGTAGCCTGAGTCACTGCGGGGCGAGGAGCATACGAGGTAGCCGGGCGAAAAATCGGTGGAGTAAAAGGGCGGGGGGCCTGTGGTGCCGAGTACATCCTCTGTGACTGAGCCGGCCCTGCGGACTGATAAGACATAGTCCTAGCTCTCTTCTCCCCTGAACTACTAGACTGTCCCTTCTCTATTCCTCTTCTCTTAAAGAACTCTTCGGAATTAGACTCGGCCAACAATGCTTTGTCCACAACTTCTGAATATGTCTCATGTCGGAACATTGAGACACGATCCTTGAGGTAGGCCTTCAACCCCCTCTCGAATTTCTGGGCCTTCATAGCCTCGGTAGCTATCATGTGTGGAGAAAATCGAGATAGCTCTGAGAACTTGGCTTTGTAAGCCGCTACAGACATATTACCTTGCTCCAAGGTAATAAATTCAATTTCTTTCTTTTCTTTCATCCCAACCGGAAAGTATTTCTTGTAGAAAACGTCCAAGAATTCTCCCCATGTCCATTCTTGGCCTTGCCGGGTCAACTCTCGGGTCCGAAGTGCAGACTTCCACCAATGGTCGGCCTCGCCTTCAAGCATAAAGGCAGCCCATGTGACCCTCTCTACTTCCGTAGGTGCCAGAACCGAGAATATCTTCTCAAGTTGCCGAATCCAACCCTCCGCAACAAGTGGATCAATGCTTCCACAAAAAGTTGGAGGCCTCATCCTCCGGAAAGCTTCTATCCCGGCTTGGGCTCGGTTAGGAGGAGCCGGTATAAGTGCCGCATTAGGCGGGGTGGCCGGTTGCCTTACCGCCAACATAGCCAAAGTCTCGGCTATGGATGCGAATGCTTGGGCAAAGTCGGGCTGATCATCACCCGATGGAGCATCACCTCCATTACCCCTCGTGTTGTACCCGCGACCCCGGGTATTGCGTCTCATGATTTCTCCTGAGAACGACAATACAGCATGAGTCTAACTTGGATACGCATTTAATACAATTTTTCGCAATTCACTCAATACATATTCATCAAGCACATTTAATAAGTACAACACCAATAATGTACACATGGTATATAACACAATAGCATAACATACAATCCGTGTTCCTAGTGTAGGACTCTATGTTCGGTTGAAGTTCAACCCATTTTGACTAAGACTAACTTGTTAGTCTATACTTGGAATACAACTCTCTAAGGTGATTCTAATACCTTGTTCAATCATCTAAGTGACCCTAGGGACTCTAATACCTAGGGCTCTAATACCACTTCTGTCACGCCCCAAAATACGCCCTAGGAGTTAAGGGATACTTTAGAGGTGACTACGTGTACCTGTCAAACCATCCTGTAATGCAAGAGGATAAACATTATATAGTACAATGATAATCAGAGCGCAGAAACTAAACATAAGTGCGGAAGCATAAGCCAACTTTTCTTTTCTTCTATAACTCCAAATAGTATTCCAAGTTAACATATACCAAATACAATCAAAGTAAAGGTGGACATGCCCACCTATCAAAATACAAAAAGGAACTCTCTAACACTCTCCTCTCAACAGTAGTCGAGGTATGGCCACACATCCAAGTCCCCATCCTCTTGAGACTGCCATGGGATAGGTGGCTCCCTCTCCTCTACATACTCCTCCTCGACCCAAGGCTCGGGGTCGAGGACATCCACGGTACCTGCCGACATAAAAGTACGACTGAGCATGGAATACTCAGCGAGTACAAACTACTAGCTAACCATAACAATAACGAACGCATAACAACAGTGAGCAATACAAGATATTAATTTAAAGCAATAGTGAAAGCATAAGATACATAGCCATATCTTGACATACGTATATGAATGCAAAAACCTCGGTAAAACTCATGTCTCGGAAACCTTTTTCGTGTCTCGGTCAAATCATGTATGTGTATCGTGTCTTGTCTTGTATTTCATGTCTTGATTTGTTCTTGACTTGTATACTTGTGAGCCAGAGGCTAGCACCCTTCCTTGGGCTACCAACCTCCTTGTCATGTTCTTGTTCCATTTCTCTTGTGAGCCAGAGGCTAGCACCCTTCCTTGGGCTACCAACCTCCTTGTCATGTTCTTGTTCCGTTTCTCTTGTGAGCCAGAGGCTAGCACCCTTCCTTGGGCTACCAACCTCCTTGTCATGTTCTTATTCAATTTCTCTTGTGAGCCAGAGGCTAGCACCCTTCCTTGGGCTACCAACCTCCTTGTCATGTCCTTGTTCCGTTTCTCTTGTGAGCCAGAGGCTAGCACCCTTCCTTGGGCTACCAACCTCCTTGTCATGTTCTTGTTCCGTTTCTCTTGTGAGCCAGAGGCTAGCACCCTTCCTTGGGCTACCAACCTCCTTGTCATGTTCTTGATTCATCATATACAAATACAATCTTGGAAAACCCGGTTTCATGCATGCATGCGTGCTTGTGTGCTTGTCAATAGTGGTAATCATGATGACATACTTGAATAGGCGGATCACATGACTATGGCATTTCAATCCTTAACATAGTGGTATGAAAATTTAGGCAACATATAGCACATTTGAGCAATTTATCATTTCTAAGAACATTTACACAATTTCTATTTCCATTTTCTTCATTAAGTCCATTTATCCCTTGTTTAGTCATTTTATCAAACACCCGGTGGGCCACATTTCTTAGTCCTTCCATTTCCCTTATTTAGTGCGTATTTTTCATCAAGACATCAAGGTACATTCGTTATTTGTAAAGTGCCCATCGTCCATTTTCCTTTTTACACATCACACAACATCCATACGGCATCCAATCGCCTCAATCGACATCCCATCCACACATCCATACCTTTTTCTTATCTTGTTTATATTTAGTGAAGATGATACATTTTATAAGGAAGAAAACATACTATCAAGAGTCACATTTCACAATAGAAAATCTAGATTATTGCTAAGGGAAGTTAGTAGGGTGTACTAACCTTGAATCAAGGCTTGATCCTTGGTAGGGACCTTGATTGAAGCTCCAACTTGAAAGATGAAGCCTTTGCTTGAAAGAAGCTTGAGTTGGGGGAAGAAACCCCTTTCCAAACGTACGTGAGATGGCTGCCCTAGCTTGGAGAGTGGCTCCCACACGAGCTTGAGCCTTGAACTTGAAGCAAATCCAAGTTTGAGGACGACCAAGGATGGTCCACCCCTTTGATTTCTTCCTCAATGGAAACCCTAGGTCAAAACCCTCTTCTTCTCACTCTCTAGCTCTCAAAATGTCTAAGGGTTGTGAATGAGGGCTCAAAGGGTCGAGCAAACCCTTATGGGTAAGGGTTTAACACCCAAAAGATGAAAACGCCCTTACTGAAATTTCTGCAAAAACTCGAAGACCGAGCGATCGGTGTTCATGACCGATCGATCGGTTGCCTACCGAACGATCGGTGTTTATGACCGATCGACCGGTCAAAAACTCACTCTCTGAAAAATTTCCCCATACAAAATTTCTGACCGTGCGATAGCTACCGATCGATCGGTTATGGACCGATCGATCGCTGACTGGACCGAGCGATCGGTCTTCTGTATGTCTGGACTGTTTTGACCATATCTTTTGACTCGCTTGTCGGATTTCGACGATTCAACTTGCGTTGGATCCGTCTTTCGAAAACGAACATTTCTAACATTTCAGAATTTCCGATTTCTCCCTTATTTATTAATTAGACTATAAAAACGGCCAATTAGCTATGAAGGTGGTATTCATTAAGGATGAAAAAGTCTGGGGTGCTACAGCAATGTACAAAGCCTAGGTGTGGTCCCTGTCACTGTCCGGTATCTCCTCTTCTGTGAAGAAGATGACTTTGGGTTCAAGGATTTATCCTACCATTTTCCCCAGTTACTCAGGCGTTATGTCTGACGTTACATGGGCATTGCCAAAAACTTGGAGTAGTTGCTTCATGTGATGCTCTGAAGTGAGAAGAAGACCCAAGATAGATATCTGTGCTGGGACCTTGCTCAATTGTTGAGTGATACTGAATTCCTCTGCTTTTTCCAGTATTTCCATAAAACTACTGAATCATCTGCTTCCTTCTGTGGGTATGATACCCCTGCTTTCTCTTTCTCTACATTCTTCACCTTTGTCGGTTCTGATGCAGGAGGTTGATATACCCGGCCAGATCGGGTTAGGTAGCCTATGCTCTTGCTTTCGAGGACGAGAGAGCGAGGAGCGGGTACTCGGTTGAGGTTAAAATGAGGCTCTGGGATGTAGGGGATCCGGACAGGGCCTGAAGAGGTTGAGACTTAAGCTGGAGCTGTTGGCCAATTTACAGGGCAAGGAATTGTGTAGATGATCTGCTCGGGGGCAGGTATCTAGGTTGGAGACTGAACAGTCTGTATGTTTGATTGGGGGAAGGGGATTATGACGGGTGATCGGTAGAGGGCCTGATGATGCCTTCACTCACTGCGGGTGTGCTGGTCCTGGCTGCCCTGCCCCAGGCTCTTCCCACTGGATATAATTGATTCGATTGTTATGTGGGGCAGTGGCACCTGATTAATGCTGGTGTTGCTAGGAGCCAGCTCAACCCTTCCCTCATCCAAGAGATCTTGGATTGCACACTTCAGGCCTATGCAATAATCTGTAGCATAGCCTGTGCCTCTGTGAAAGACGCAATGATGATCGACATTGTAGTTCTTACCTTGCTTGTCTAGAGGTAGAAGAGGTGTAGGACCTCTCAGCTCGAGAAGGCCTTACTTAGTGAGGAATTCCAACAACTGGCTGAGTGTGTATGGAAGAGAGGTAAAGTTTCTGGGAGGACGGTTTTGCCCCTGGGATGATTGGGCTGGCCGGGTATTCCTGCTAGCTGACTGTTGCTGCGCTACTGGAGCTGGTAATCTGATGGGTGCCGTAGAAGCAATCATATGTACATCTTCCTTCTTTCTATGGTCCCGGGGATCGATATTTCTGCTGGATGAGGCCATCGCCTTGGGGGAATCAAGTCCTAGACTGGAATGAATGGCCCCGCTCTTGATAGCAGTCTCAATACGGGCACCTGTCCTAACGATAGTGCCAAAGTCCACTACCGGTAAGGTCACCATGAGTGTAGAGTAGGGCTACTTTAGGGTGCCCATGAACATGCCTGCCAGTTCCTCCTTAGGGATAGGAGTAGGGATCTTTGCTGTCATTTTCCTCCAGCTGGTGGCGTACTCTAGAAATGACTCGTTGTTGCGCTGGCTTAGCTGTTCGAGCTGGCTCCTCTGAGGGCAGAGCTCATTGTTGAAGGATACTGCTCTATAAAACTGTCCATGGCATCATGCCAGGTCTTAACTTTCTGCTTGTCCACCGATATCCACCATGTATGTCGCGACCCAAAACCCACCCTAGGAGTTAGAGTGAACTTTGGACGACTAATCATGACTTGCTTGACAACTAACCTGCAAAACCCACAGAGCATATACAATAGAGGACATTATAGCGGAAACATAACCATCAAAGCACAGCGGAAGTCTACCAAACCTCTATGTATATACATACACAAATCCAAGTTTATACAAAAAGTAGCCAAAAGAAAGTGCGGACATGCCCGCCAAAATACATAAATCTAACTCTCATCTCACCCACAGCTAATCCACTCAGAATCTAACACCACCTACTGATGACCCTCCACGGGAGGTTCCTCCAAAGGCTCCTCGATGTACTCCTCTTCCACCCATGGACCAGGAGCACAAACATCAAATGGAGCAGCAGCTCCCTCAGAACCTGCCGACATAAGAAGTACGGCTGAGCATGGAATACTCAGCGGGTACTAAATACTAACCAACAATTATAGCATAACAATGGCAATACATAATCAAGAGCAATTCATATATGTCAGGCAGAAACAATTCATATCATACAAAGAGTAAAGCAATTTATAATCATGCTTGTATTTCGTAGAAAACCGATGAAACCTCTTGAAAACATCGTGCACTTGACTTGGTTTGAAATATCTTTTCGTACTTGAAAACTTGTCTTTTCTATCTTACTTGATTCTTGTATGCCGTGTCATGTCATGCATGTCATGCGTGCTTGCTTGTGATCATGTAACTTGTGAGATACACTTGTGAGATGCCTTGAGAGGGAAGGGAGACCCTTCTTTATGCAATGCACTTGCGAGGGAAGGGAGACCCTTCTTTATGATATGTATGTACTTGCAAGGGAAGGGAGGCCCTTCTTCATGATATGCACTTGTGAGTGAGGGGAGACCCCTTATGTAATGTTGGTTCTTGTCTTCTTGTGAAAAGCGAGGCAAAACATATCATAGGATATGTCCCACCTCTAACCATGTTCTTGAAAACCTCGATAAATCATGTCATGCATGCCGTGTTCGTGGGAACCGTGTACATACTTGCATTAAAATTTAAACATGACATTTGGGTAATTTCACAACACACATAACGTCGAAGGTTGAACAATATAACATTCATGTCATTTAAGGAAAGCAAGAAAACACACTATCATAGGCCCTAGCAATATTCAGAATTTATTAGGCATGCATTCCCTAATTTACAACTCACTGTATTCACCTTGGCATTTCATCAAACATGGTGCGTTCATTATTCACTTACCCTACAACAAGCTTTTCTAGATGGGTTTTACTCAAATCATACATGTATGTTCATTATTGGAACAATGCCCTTTCCCATTCATTCATCACATCATCCACACGGCATCCATTCGCCAACATCCATCTCATAGTACAAGCGTAAAAGAAAGAAAATCAAAAGAAAAAGAGGGAAAGAAGGAACTATAACTAGGAGGGTAGCAAAAAGTACCGACCTGGAAGAAATGAGGAAGAAATCCCTCTTCCAAACGACTGTGAGTTGCTGTCCTAGCTTGGAACACAAGCTTTGCACGAGCTTGAGCCGAGATCTTGAAGAAAACCGGACTGGGAGTCATCTAGGGTCTCAAAACCCTTTGATTTCTCTCCAAACTGGAAACCCTAGGTTTAGGAATCGCCTTCTCCTCTCTTCTTATCTCCCAATCTCTCTAAGTGTCGAATGATGCCCTAAAGGTTCGGGTTAAACTCTTAAGGTAAGAGTGAACCGACCAAAAGACCAAAATACCCTTACTGAATTTCTGTAAAAACATGAGTACCAAACACGTTGTGCTGTGAATAGCGCCAACTCGTTGTGCTGTGAATAGTGCCAATTCGTTGTGCTGTGAATAGTACCAACTCGTTGTGCTGTGAATAGTGCCAACTAGTTGTGCTGTGAACAGTGCCAACTCGTTGTGCTGTGAACAGTACCAACTCGTTGTGCTGTGAATAGCACCAACTCGTTGTGCTGTGAACAGTGCTGCACACATTGTGCTGTGAACAGTGTTGAACACATTGTGCGCTGTGGATAGTGCTGAGCTCGTAGTCCGTTGTCTTATGTACAATGTGCCCGTTGTGCTGTACATCGTACCCGTTGTGAGCTGTACAACGGAAGCACAACGTATACGTTATCAGAGTACGTTGTCTGTGCTACGATATCAGAGTACGACGTCAGAGCACGACCTTAGTGCCTTCCGCGCTACGTCCTTAGCGCCTAACCGAGCTACGTCCTTAGCGCCTTCCGAGCTACGTCCTTAGTGCATAACCGAGCTACGATTGCCTACAGGTCGAGACTGTTTTGGCCATATCTTTTGACTCGTTCGTCCGATTTTAACGATTCAACTTGTGTTAGGCTCGTACTTCAAAAAGGAACATTTCAGACATTTCAGAATTTCCAATTTCTTCCTTATTTATTAATTATACCTCTTTAAAGGCAAAATGACAATGAAAGTGTCATGTATTAACTGTAAAAAGGTCCGGGGCTCTACATCCTCCCCCCCTTACAGAAATTTTGTCCTCTAAATTCAGACTCTACTTGCATTACAGACCAAAGAAAATTACCAGTCATATACAAAGTTAGACCAAAAACTAATTCTGTTAATTCTGGGTACTTTGCTCTGACTTCGGCTTCACGCTCCCATGTAGCTTCTTCCCGAGCATGGTGCTGCCATTGCACAAGAACCAAAGGGATTGTCTTGTTGCAAAGCACCTGATCCCTTCTATCTAAAATCTGAACTGGCTTTTCAATCAAGGTGAGGTCCTCTCGAATCTCCAACGGTTCCAGATCTATGACATGTGAAGGATCCGCAATGTACTTCCGAAGCATAGACACATGGAAGACGTTGTGAACCGCGGTCATGTGAGGTGGGAGAGCTAACCTGTAAGCAACCTCACCAACTCGTGTGATAATCTCAAAAGGCCCAACATACTGAGGACTGAGCATGCCTCGCTTTCCAAATCTCATGATCCCTTTGCTAGGAGATACTTTCACAAAAACTTGATCCCCTACTTGAAATTCCAAGTCCCTACGGCACGTGTCCGCATAAATTTTCTGGCGATCTTGAGCGGCTTTCAATCGATCCCGAATGATCTTAACTGTGTTTGCAGTTTGCTCAATCAACTCTGGACCAAGTACTTTCCTTTCTCCTACCTCATCCCAATAGAGAGGAGACCTACAACTTCGTCCATACAAGGCCTCAAAAGGTGCCATTCAGATACTTGCCTGATAGCTGTTATTATAGGAGAATTCAACCAAAGGCAAGTGCTCTTCCCAACTGCCTCTGAAGTCCAACATACAAGCCCGAAGCATGTCTTCAATGACTTGGTTCACTCTCTCGGTTTGTCCATCCGTTTGTGGATAAAAAGCGGTGCTGAAATCAAGTCGGGAACCCATAGCCTCTTGGAAGCTTTTCCAGAATCGTGATGTGAATCTTGGATCCCGATCTGACACAATACTAACGGGCACTCCGTGCAACCTCACCACTTCCTTGATGTACAAAGCGGCTAACTGACTAGAGTTGAAAGTAGTTCGGTAAGGTAAGAAGTGAGCGGACTTCGTCAAATGATCCACTACTACCCATATCGCATCTGAGCCCCTTGCCGTCTTTGGCAAACCAACTATGAAATCCAGGATATGTTCTCCCATTTCCACTCAGGAATCGGAAGGAACTGTAATAGGCCTGCGGGCCGCATGTGTTCTGCTTTTACTTGTTGACACACTAAGCACCGTGCTACATATTCCGCGACCTCCCTCTTCATATTCTGCCACCAAAAGTGACTCTTGAGGTTCCGGTACATCTTTGTACCCCCTGGATGCACTGTGTACTTCGAACGGTGTGCTTCATCTAAAATCTCTCTTCAAAGATCTGCATTGGCTGGGACGCACAGCCTTCCCTTGAATGTGATAGCACCCCGACTAGTGAGAGAGAAGTCCTCACTACCCTGAGCAACTTCCTTGTCCCGATAAGCCAACAATTCCGCATCCATGGCTTGATATTCTTGGATCAAATCTATAATGTACGGCCGAACCGTAACATTTGCCAAGATAGGACCACGGACAGAGTCATTCACACTAATGTCCAGATTTGCCAAGTCTTCAAGTAGCTTCCATTCTTGCACCAACATGTGTGCTAATAACCCCGGAGGTCTTCTACTCAAAGCATCGGCCACTACATTTGCTTTACCCGGGTGGTATTGAATGGTACAATCATAGTCTTTCAAAAATTCCATCCAACGCCGTTGCCTTAGATTCAGCTCCTTTTGGGAAAAGAGATACTTGAGACTCTTGTGATCAGTGAACACATAGAACTCCACCCCATAAAGGTAATGACGCCAAATCTTAAGTGCAAACACGACCGCCGCAAGCTCCAAGTCGTGTGTGGGATAATTCTTCTCATGCTCATTCAATTGCCTTGATGCATAGGCAATGACTTTCTTGTGCTGCATGAGTACACACCCAAGTCCAACGTGTGAGGCATCACTATACACCTCATACCCATAAGGTCCAGATGGCACAGTAAGGATAGGGGCGGTAGTAAGCCTCTGCTTCAGTTCCGTGAAACTGATCTCGCACTTATCACTCCATGCAAACTTGGCGTTCTTCCTTGTCAGGTAAGTGAGCGGTGCTGCAAGGCTAGAGAAACCCTCTACGAATCTCCTGTAATAGCCTGCCAACCCAAGAAAGCTGCGTATCTCTGTGACACTCTTGGGCCTCGCCCAACTCATGACTGCCTCTATCTTCTTTGGATCCACCGAGATACCTTCTGCAGACACAACGTGGCCTAGGAATGCCACCTCTTCCAACCAAAACTCACACTTGCTAAGTTTGGCGTATAGCTTGTGCTCTCTTAGCATTTCCAAAGCAAGGCGTAGGTCGCGTGTGTGATCTTCCCGTGTCTGGGAATAGACCAAAATGTCATCAACAAATACAATCACGCACCTATCAAGATAATGCCGGAACACCCGGTTCATCAAGTCCATAAAGGCTGCCTGCGCGTTCGTGAGTCCAAAAGGCATCACCAAGAACTCGTAGTGTCCATACCGAGTCCTGAAAGCAGTTTTGGGAACATCTTCCGCCTTAATCTTCAACTGGTGATAACCCGATCGAAGATCTATCTTTGAGAAAAATCTCGCTCCCTTCAACTGATCGAACAAGTCATCAATCCTAGGCAAGGGATACCTATTCTTTATAGTGACTTTGTTCATTGTAAAAAGTGTCCTTGAACTCATCCCAAGTCCAAGGTTGACCCTGCATGGTCAAATCTCGCATCCTCAATGCGGACAACCACCAATGGTGGGCTTCACCCTCTAGCATGAAAACTGCCCATGCTACTCTATCCTCCTCTGTAGGTGAGAGGACCGCAAAGATCTTCTCCATCTGGAGTATCCATGCCTCCGCAGCAAGAGGGTCCACACTCCCATGAAAGGATGGAGGCCTCAATCTCCTGAATGCCTCAACTCCAGCGGTATGATGTACTGGAGTTGCGGGCGGTGGAGTTGGTGCCGCTGATGCCGGTATAGCCTGCCGAGCCGCCAGTATGGCGAGTGTCTCAGCAATAGAGCCTAAGACCTGAGAGAGGTCCGGCTGCTCATCCTCATCCCGTGAAGAAGAGGAAGCTCTGGTATGTGGTCCACGACCCCGTGTGTTCCGTCTCATGACTTAAGTCCTGAGAATAATAACACCACATGAGTCTAACTTGAAACCACAGTTTATTTCAATGCCATTTCACAATAACTCAATTTGTATTAGTTGTATAATACTAATATACATCACATCGAGTCATCAGAGTATTCATCACATTATACTTATACTTTAGTGTTCTAGCGTACCTAGGACCCGTACTTGGTTAAAGCAACCATTTTGAGTAAGACTAAAGTTTAGTCTTACACTTGGATAAAGACTCTCTTCCGACTTACTTTCTTCCTAACTTGTTTCCTAATATATGCCCTTGTCAAGCCGTGGTATAAGATTCTAAGTAACCCTAGAGACCTAAAGCCTAAGCTCTTATACCACTTCTGTCGTGACCCAAAACCCACCCTAGGAGTTAGAGTAAACTTTGGACGACTAATCATGACTTGCTTGACAACTAACCTGCAAAACCCACAGAGCATATACAATAGAGGACATTATAGCGGAAACATAACCATCAAAGCACAGCGGAAGTCTACCAAACCTCTATGTATATACATACACAAATCCAAGTTTATACAAAAAGTAACCAAAAGAAAGTGCGGACATGCCCGCCAAAATACATAATTCTAACTCTCATCTCACCCACAGCTAATCCACTCAGAATCTAACACCACCTACTGATGACCCTCCACGGGAGGTTCCTCCAAAGGCTCCTCGATGTACTCCTCTTCCACCCATGGACCAGGAGCACAAACATCAAATGGAGCAGCAGCTCTCTCAGAACCTGCCGACATAAGAAGTACGGCTGAGCATGGAATACTTGTGATTGAGGGGAGACCCCTCATGTAATGTTGGTTCTTGTCTTCTTGTGAAAAGCGAGGTAAAACATATCATAGGATATGTCCCACCTCTAACCATGTTCTTGAAAACCTCGATAAATCATGTCATGCATGCCGTGCTCGTGGGAACCGTGTACATACTTGCATTAAAATTTAAACATGACATTTGGGTAATTTCACAACACACATAACGTCGAAGGTTGAACAATATAACATTCATGTCATTTAAGGAAAGCAAGAAAACACACTATCATAGGCCCTAGCAATATTCAGAATTTATTAGGCATGCATTCCCTAATTTACAACTCACTGTATTCACCTTGGCATTTCATCAAACATGGTGCGTTCATTATTCACTTACCCTACAACATGCTTTTCTAGATGGGTTTTACTCAAATCATACATGTATGTTCATTATTGGAACAATGCCCTTTCCCATTCATTCATCACATCATCCACACGGCATCCATTCGCCAACATCCATCTCATAGTACAAGCGTAAAAGAAAGAAAAATCAAAAGAAAAAGAGGGAAATAAGGAACTATAACTAGGAGGGTAGCAAGAAGTACCGACCTTGAAGAAATGGAGGAAGAAAATCCCTCTTCCAAACGACTGTGAGTTGCTGCCCTAGCTTGGAACACGAGCTTTGCACGAGCTTGAGCCGAGATCTTGAAGAAAACCGGACTGGGAGTGATCTAGGGTCTCAAAACCCTTTGATTTCTCTCAAAACTGGAAACCCTAGGTTTAGGAATCTCCTTCTCCTCTCTTCTTATCTCCTAATCTCTCTAAGTGTCGGAATGATGCCCTAAAGGTTCGGGTTAAACTCTAAGGTAGAGTGAACCGACAAAATACCCTTACTGAATTTCTGTAAAACACAGGTACCAAACACGTTGTGCTGTAATAGCGCTAACTCGTGTGCTGTGAACATGTCCAACTCGTTGTGTTGTGAATAGTACCAAACTCGTTTGTGCTGTGAAATAGCGCCAATCGTTGTGCTTTGGACGTGCCAAATCGTTGTGTGTGAATTTAGTTACCAAACTAGTGGTGCTGTGAATAGCGCCAACTCGTGGTGCTGTGAACAGTGACTTGCACACGTTGTGCTGTGAACAATGTTGAACGTTGTGCGATGGGGATAGTGATGAGCCATAGTCGGTTGTTATGTATAACGTGCCGTTGTGCTGGTACATCGACGTTGTGAGTGTACAACGTACCCCGTTGTGAGTGTACAAACGGATAAAGCACAACGTATAGTTAGCAAAGTACGACGGCAGAGCACCACCTTGTGCCTTCCACGATACGTCATTAGCGCATAAACCGAGCTACGTCCTGAGCGCTCCTTTCGAGCTACGTCCGTAGTGCATAACGAGCTACGTGCCGACAGGGTCCAGACTGTTTTGGCCATAGCTTGTGACGCGTTCGTCCGATTTTGACGATTAAGCTGCATGGTGTTGGGCGGTACTTCGGAAAGGAAACATTTCTGACATTTCAGAATTCCAATTGTTCCTTATTTATTAATTATACCTCTTTAAAGGTAAAAATGGCAACGAAAGTGTCATGTATTAACTGTAAAAAGGTCCGGGGCTCTACAATGTAAGGGTTTTCCCCTTCAAACTCTTCTGGAAGTCTGGCATGAAGCAAGGGCTGGGTTTATATGTTGGCGCAGATCCCCCAAGTATAGCTGCAAGTGTTGTTGGACAGCCGGAGGCCATCATTTATCAAGTCTGGGACATTGAAACCTACGGGAAACACAGCATCCTGATTAAGGTTTAAGGTTCCAGTGTAGACTGACTTGGGGGGGGGTGGCTGTACCTTTCATTCTTCTATCTCCTCTTTCATAGGGTGGATATCGTTTGTAAGGAAGGGGTTGGATTGAGCATGACGGCTGTCTGGTGGACCATATGAGATTCTTAGGCATGCTTTCGTAAGGTCATATTGCTTCCTCTACATGTTACGGGTAGGGATACGTATGATGAAAGGGGACATGGTTTAGGACTTAGGTGTAGGTCGTGGCTGGTTCTTAGGGTTGGGATCGGGGTGTGAGGAGGGTTCTCAGGGTCAGTGGGTACAATCAGAATCTTTAGGATTCCAGAACACTGTCAAGCTTCTCTGCTGGCTTATGTATGTCTTTGTTATGTGATTGTGGGTCTCCGTGTGTCCGTTAGTGTGATCTGCAAGTTCTACCATAGATTGTACTTCTTTCCGAGTATACTGTTGTAGGAGTTGTTCTATGATCGGACTGTGCAAGGGGGTACCTCTGTGATTGGTACTTATGTCAAGACTATATC